>CAXKVI010000001.1:156135365-156849442 GCA_964058755.1 Campiglossa producta
AATTGTTTCAGTGGTAAGTAAGCTTAGTAAGCTTAGAAGAACAATCAAGTTTTATGTTTCGGTTAACAGCAGGAAAAAATCTATTAACTGGTATTTTAAAATCCATCACGACCACCTACATATTTTAGTTTAATAAGGGTATGCATTAGACCCGCTCGAAAAAATGGGATTGCAAAAGTCCACCTCTAGATTTGAAGTCTATATTGAAAGGGTTTCGAGACATTTTTGCTTTATTCTTACAACTAACAGATCCGCGTCTTTGCCGGAGATTATGCATATACCAAACAGACCAAATGGCGTACCATATGTATATACGGAATTTATAAATATAGCGACTCCGGCGCCATCTATCGGAAAAAATATATCCTATGTTGAGCAGACGTGCCCAAAGAATAAACGGTCATTTCGCGGTAAGCTGGAGACTCGCTAGGTCCTTTCAGTGACAATAGAATCGATAGAAAAAGCAGTTCCGGTAGGTAGCAGAAAATTCCTGAAAACTTATCACATAACTCAGATCACCTTGACAATACAATAGTGTTAAAAAAACTCTGCTAGGTGGACGGCCAACATCGCCTAGGCGGTTAAAGGCTATTTTAAGTAAGTAAGGTGGCGCACAGATTTTAGCGTTTAGAGACTGAAAACTTACGTAACACATACATATGTATGTAGTCCAGACTTTAGTGACAAAAGAATCTGCAGGAAAGGAAATTCCGGCAGGTGACGCCTTAATCGAGATAACTGAAAACTAATGAAATACGGAGGAATCTTGCGATCGATTTTTGAGTATCTTCCTTGAGCTAAAGGCTTTAGTTACTTGAAGACTGGCATTCATAACCCGGCAGCAGAACTATATTTAATCCATTGAATTTCGCTAGGTAGATCGAGCTATTCAGAAAATTCGTTCGATATTGGGAATCTTGTGATCGAGTTGTAACCAACTTTCCTGCGACCCAGCGGCTAGAAACCTTACACGTTCAGTAAATACATTTCGTAGAAAACCAAATCCCACTAGGAGGCGCGCTGATCGAGAATGTTGTGAATGTCTGAATAACGATGGGATCATGCGATCGCTCCAACGTTATCTAGAGACTTTGACTCGTAATCATAGCCATTTCTAATAACGCGTTTTACCTAAAATCTTTATGTAACTACTTACTTAAATCAGACTTTGTTGAGCCAATTGGAGACACCGCGCGACCGTAGATATGTCTCCACTTGGTCTCCACATCGGAGTGGTGGTCTCCCTCTTCCTCTGCTTCTACAGGCGGGTGCCGATAAGTATACCTTCTGGGGCGGAGCATCTTCGTTCATTCGCACAACGTGACTTAGCCAGCGAAGCTGCTGGATTTCGAAGTCTGCGTAAGCTCATACAGCTCATCATTAGATCTTCTTCGGTACTCGCGGTCACCAACTTGTAGGTGTTCATAAATACTCCCAAAGTCGCGTCATCTGATGCTGTCAGTGACCATGCTTCCGCACCATATAGCAGGAAGGGTGCGATAAGTGAATCATAGAGTGTTAAAATCTTTACTGAAGGTAAAAAGGCGTTTCAAATTTTGGCTAATCATAGTCATATTATAAAAAGACGGTGTGAGGGGCCCACAGGCTTGGAAGGTTTTTGCCTGGGACTGCCTCTTCGGTGAAACTTTTTTATCTAATACAACAACAACACAACCATACTACAAAGTCACACTTCTCACTCAACAATCTCACGCTGGTCATTTCATACCTTTAGAATGCTTTACAATGCTTTAAATCCTAGCTTTACACGTAGAAATCCAAAATCCCACAAATATTTATGTACTCAATAAAGCTACCAATAAAAAATTATATTTAACGTTGCGTTTTTCTTTTCGTTTGTTTATTACAGAAATATCTTGTCAATACAGATAAGAGTGGTGAATTAACCGTTACAGTACAGGTATGCATAATTGTCTGATCATAACGTTAAAACTATACTTTATTCCAAAAAAACAAACATCCGAAAAAGACATATTAAAATTCCTTTTAAATTTCCTTTAGGGCGATTTGACGCAGCAAGAGAAACGTGCGGTTTTTATTACAGTCCACGATCTTGGTTGCAACCGTAAGTTATTAAAAATTATTTATATTCTTTCATCATCATTGTCATCCTATCAGTGCAATAAAAAATTAAATGAATTTGCATGAACAGTCAAATGCACAAAGTAATAAATGAAAATGAGAAATTTGCAAGCAAATAAATGGCATGAAATAATATGATGTGCTGACCGCTATAGAAATGCAGCAAATTGTAGTTGTATTCTGTACTGCATATGCCTTTTTCAATTGCCGGGGAAAAAAACTATTCAGAAAATACGATAGAAGGAACGAAATCGACTAAAAATTCACTTTGTCGGCTTCGCTTTAGCAACAAAACTTGAAACCACTTCCTAATGTCCATGCTAGGCCTGCATTATCCTCACATTTTAGCATTTAGCTGTAAATGTAGCATTTATTTCTGCATTTACCATACAAATTTTGACAAGTAAATGCTACTTAATGCAACTTTATTTTTGCATTTAGCAATATAAATGCAGAATCAGCCCTGCAAAAGGAAAAAAGGGGATTCGAGCTCAAAAAATTGAGTAAGCAGTACTGGTTTCTTGATATTCTTTCATTATTTTTCATTCGTAAACAATTGACAAATTTTTTGTGTTGAAGAACTTGCAAACTCGCGCGCGTTGGTGAAAATTAAAATTAAAAAAGTGAAACTACAAGTGATCTGATTTTTGTGAAACCATTTTAATCGAAGTATAAAAAAATTTAAAATTTTGTATACATGCTCATAACCTAAAAAAATTGCAACCATGATTCAAATTGAGCAAATGTGCATTTACTACGCTGTTCGAAAGCTCATGTCCGAAAATGCAAAATGCTGCATTTTTGATGCCTGTTGCCAAAAACGTAGCCGAAATCCTTAAATCAACTGTTTCCATAACCGTTACCATAAACATAGTCGTAACCATAACCGTAAACTTGACAGCAACCCTAAAAACAAACGTAAACTAACTATTACCAAGCAAATAATCATCTCAAAAAATAAGATAAAAAGTGGATAATTTTGTTCAGCTGGGTTCTTTTTGTAACCATGTTAAATTATTATTATTATTATTATGGAACTTTCGAGTTATATCGAATTATGCGTTGGTATTTCGATGTCTACTTTTATCCACAGCGATTTTTGGTATTGCACAGCACTTATTTGTGATTTTGTTTTCACCATGGCTAGAGATGGTTGGAAACAATACAGAAACAATACGGCAATACGTTGAAACAACTGACAGCTAAACCTGCCATCTTCGGATAAAATCTTGGGAAATTACCGGGTCGCGTTTCCCAAAAAGCAGGATAAAAAATCGGGTAATTTTGTTTAGTGAGGAGTGTTTTCTATCCATGTTGAAGTGCTAATTAGTGTTGGAAATTTTCGAACTATCGACTTATATCGAATAACGCGTTGGTATTTTGATGCATACCTTTTCCACAGTGATTTTTGGTATTGCACAGCTCTAATTTCTAATTTTATTTTCACCATGGCTAGCTCTGGTTAGCAGGGTAAGTAGACTGCGGGTGTTTTATGCGTAACAAATTTCGACGTATCAACTATTGCTGAGGTCTATCAGCAATTCTGTCGAAACGGTAAACTTTTTATGTAGCAAGAATTCGAAAATTTAAGTTTTAGTATTAAAATTATTGTTATGGTTACCTTAACGTTGCGTATGAAGTTATGGCCCTAGCGCTCTTTAGGTAAATTTTTACGGGTTCGGTCAAGAGTATGATTACTGATAGGTTTATTTTGTCTGCTTTTCCGGTTTAATCTAGGGTTAGAGTGAAGGCTGGTTTTCATTACGTCAAAAGGTATCAAATTTCATCGACTTTATCGAGATTTGGTTGCGTATTTCGATAAAATCGATAGAAATTGTCAAAATTTGACCTAATGAAAACCAGACTTTATGGTAAGAGTTTCGTATACGGTTGCTTAAATTTTTTACATTTATGTCCATGCCTTGTCTTCTTCTCATTATCATCACCACCATATCTTTGTCATAATTTTCAACTGTGTTTTATACAATTATTTTAGTTTCGCAGTAAGGAAATCAATTTTTTCCTTTATCTCTTCTCTTTTCAGACAATTCTTTCCAGGAATTTGTCAATAGTCCATGCATGACAGAAATTAAGGAACGTTCCTGTTTCATACACATTGACGTGCCAGGACATGCCGATAATGCCGAGCCTTTACCTGACAAGTAAGTCCAACAAAAAACTCCTGAAGTTAAGCTACGTAAAAATAATAACATTTGCTATGAAATAATATAAAAGCTGGTTTTTATTAGGTGAAATGGTGTCAAATTTCATCGACTTTATCGAGATTTTGTTGCTTATTTCAATTAAGTCGATAGAGTTTGTCAAAATTTCAACTAATGGAAACGAGACTTAAGGGGTCGTTTTTCATTAAGCCTTCAAAGTTCGCTATAAATTTACCATCCACTTCATCTGCCCTTAATTTTGATGGGAGAAGGTAAAATGTAGAGAATACATTTATAGTGAACTTGGTATTATGCCACTTTGGAATATGTGAAATCATTATCCTTGCATATTTTTACTTTGTAAATTCAGCAAACTCCTAATACATACATACATTTTTTTGTTTTCTATTTCTAGCTTCCAGTTTCCATCATTGCAATCGCTCGGTGAGGATCTCATTACCGTTTTGGATTTTCTACATGTCAAATATGTAATTGGACTTGGTGAGGGTGCTGGCGCTAATGTTTTGGCTCGTTTTGGTTTGGCACATCCCTCACGTGTACTCGGTTTGGTATTGATTAATGCAACTGGCAGCGCTGCAAGCGTACTACAATCATTCAAAACCAAGGTGAGTACGACCTATTTTCACATCGACAGAAAGGGGAGTGCTACACGGTTAAAAATTTGAACGTATATATATGACCAAACCAAATTTGGTTTCGAATTTAAACTAGACCAGTTTTCAGAAAAATTGGTTAAATGAAACGGGTTTCAATTTTAAAGCACAAATGTTTTAACAGTTTCTCAAAGAAAAAATAATATTTTGTCCGTTGGCTGGGACTCGAACCAAGACTCCCCGCATCATGCCCGTCTGCTCTACCACTGAGCTGCATCGCACACATAAATATTTTTGGCAAAATTCAAACTTGAATAAGCTTTCAAAAATAAATGAAAACAAAACAGAAATTGTAAACCAAAATGGTTTTAATTTTAAAAAGAAAAGTTTTAATAAAATGTGTTATTTTGGGTTTTTTGAGTTTTAAGAATAAAATAAAATTAAAAAAATGTATACTGCTTTTTCATTTAGATCTAAAATCGAAACCAAAATAAATTGAAATTCTTTTTAAACTTTTCTAAGGCTTCAAATATTTCAAAAAAAAGTTTAAAAAATCGTTAAAATTTTAGACGGCCTTAAAATTTAGGCTCATTTTTTTAACCGTGTAGTGAAAAGGGAGCAAATGAGTAATTTCTAATGAAACGCGCTTTTCATTATTATTTCTGATATTTGAATTTTCAATTTCAGCTTATTCAATGGAAAAATGATGATATCGCACAGTCAGCTGAGAGCTTTTTAATGTATCACAAATTTGGACATGTAAGTGTGTTGCTCTAAACGGTAAACTTTTTCGCAGAAACTGTACATTTTATGTGTTTCTATGTGTGTTAATTAACTTTTAATAGTGCACTTTTAGGTACATATGTATATGAGTGTTTGTGTGTATGTATGTTTGCTTATGACACCTAAATTCGAAATTAATTAGTTATTAACTAAAGCCTTTATTGGTGTATTTTGATTGAAGTTCGCAGGAAAATTATTGCACTCAATCAATTAGTATGTCAACTATATGTTTAAATGTATAGGTGTGTATGTATGTATGAATGTAGATTTTTAGCAATTTTTTTTTTTTTTTGTAATAAATAAATATTTTCTTTGATTTTTTTTTTTTTTCTTTTCTTACAAATAAAAAATACAAATTAAAACTACGCGAAATTTTATGAAAAAACTGCCAACAGCAATTTATGGAGGTACATATATTAAAGATTTTGAAAATTTTAATTATTAATTTATTGTTTCTTCACTACGCATTTGCTTTAAATATTGACAATTTGCCTTCAAATCGTTAAACAAAACTTGCTTAAATTTTGCATAACTAGAAATTTTGTTATACTCAAAAGTCATACCTTTCAATATATTCGTACCTTGCTCTATATTTCATAACGTCAAATGTGCTAGTTAAAATTTCGTGTTAATCCCTTAAAAAAAATATGTATGTAGGTTGGATGTTTTTTATTTTTCTAGTAGAACATTTAGTACCTGGAACGGAGCTACGAGTTTTTCAGTGCAAGCTTAAACCACACTGCAAGTGTAAGCTTAGTTTAAACGACCAAATTGTATGGGATAAACTCTACATGGTTAAAAATGTTAGCCTAAATTTTAAACATTTTTGGACTACATTTATGACTAAAACAAATTTGGTTTCTAATTAAATCTAGACCAGTTTTCAAGAACCAGAAATGTTTTAAAAAATTTTTAAAGAAAAAAAACCGCGTGTAGTCAGTACACGTGAAAGAAGTTAACTTCTTAGTTCAGAAATAACGAAATATGAATAAGATGTATTCGAGAATGGTTTAGATCTCAATATCTTACTTCTGGGAAGTGGACCAGGGAAACGATCCATTGGAAAACACCTTATACATACATGATGCTTTTTCCTTAAAATTTGGTACTTGGGTAGAATTAGGCCTAAATTAACAGGGGCCAATACGAATGGTATGTAGAGGAAGAGGCGCGTGGTAGAAGGAAAGAGGACAATGAAGAGCAAAAGGGAGGGAGATAGGAAAGAGAGTTGTACGAAGAAAGATAGGAACACTAGGTGGCAAGCCTGCTTGAAATTTAAATATTTGGAACACGGTCGCAAATACCCTTCACTTGATACCCATACAGCCATATCTTGCTCAATATTAAAAACAAAAAAATAGATAGGTGGCAATCCTTTGAACCGCCCCAAGTGCCAACACCCACGCATATAATCTTAGAATGAATCATACTATGTATCTATAATGCCAAACTTTATCCACATCGGTCAAGCGGTTCCCGAGATATCAATAAAAATAAATATAATGCGGTTAGGTTGCAACCCTAGGTGCCAACCCTGCTTGAGATTTACATATTTGGAATACGGCCGAAAATACCTTTTATTTGATACCCATATTGGCATATCTTGCTCAATATTAAAAAAAAAATATTGAGATAGGTGGCAACTCTGTTAACCGCCCCAAGTGGCAACACCCACGCATACATATAATCTTAGAATGAATCATACTATCTATAATGCCAAATTTTATCCGAATCGGTTGAAAGGTTCCTACGCCTACGCCTGAAAGTCTGGAACATACGCCTCAAAGTCGGCTACTATTTCTATTTCCGTGCCATAACTTCCGTTTCATCGTCATCCATTTTCTCAAATTTTACTCTCAATCAAAACTTCGTTGCGCCGCCTAAGAAGTTAACTTCAAAACTAATATTTTGTCCGTTGGCTGGGACTCGAACCAAGACTCCTCGCATCATGCCGGTCTGCTCTACCACTGAGCTACAACGCGCACATAAATGTTGTGTGCAAAATTCAATCTTGAATAAGCTTCCAAAAATAAATTAAAACCAAACAAAAATTTTATACCGAAAAAGTTGTAATATCAAACCGAAATGTTTCAATTTTCAAACCAAAAAGTTGAAATTTTAAACCGAAAACTTTTAATTTTCAAACCGAAAAGTTTTAATTTTAAACCAAAAAGTTTTAATTTTAAACCAAAAGGTTTTAATTTTAAACCGAAAAGTTTTAAGAATAAAAGAAAATTAAAAAAATGTGGCACTTGGCGGATTCGAACGAGAGCGCCCAGGAATCAGGAATGCCCAGGAAATTGAAATTCTTTTTAAACTTTTGGGAGGTTTAAAATATTCCAAAAAAAGTTAAAAAATCGCTTAAACTTTAGACGGATTTAAAATTTAGGCTAATTTTTTTAACAGTGTAGTCAACTTTGTCTAGGGTTTAAGGTTATACTGAAAAACTGGCCCTTAGAAGTGATTTCACATATTCACCACATTCGACTTGAGTGGAGTTACTGGTCGATTTTTGTCGTACCAACGTCTAAATAGCAATTCGATCGATCGACAATCTATATTTGATAATTGTAGGCACAAATACAGGTTGTCGATCGATGAAATTTGCTATTTACTCAGTGGAAAGACTGAAATCGATCGGCAAATCGTTATAACCAACCTTTCGGAATCGAAAGTGAAGCTCCGCACAATGGTTCAGCCGCGGCAAAAATTTATTTTTATGAATATCTTCTTTTCAGATTTTAGTGATGCAGTCTGATTAAGAAATGTTAAAATACTACTTTGCATGAAGTTGAAATTTTTTTCGCCAACATTGGTATCATAAGTCAGAAAAATTTTATCAAATAAAACTGCTTAGATATTTTGCAAAACTTGGCTTTATATTTTGAGTATAACTTTCAAGGATGTGGTCTTAGTTGCGATATTTTACGAAAATATAGCACTTCCAGAAAAAATCAATGCAATCGACCAAATATTAAAACAAATATAACCCGTCGAAAATTATACTTCATAAATGCTACATTTTCTACTTTGAGTAGAGAAAATTTTGTGTGCTACAGCGCGCTACACCTTCTAACTAGAAAAAACTGAAAGCTTAGAATACATATTTTCTATCTATTCTGTTGGCCCGTATTTGCTCCCGACGAAAAGTCACTTCAAAATTTTCATAAAAGTGACATGACGTATACGTAACATTTTTTGTTAATGAATCATGACATGTGCGCAAAATTTTAATGACCTAGGACCACACCTTTTATATTTTTTCCGAAAAATATATAATACCGAACCACTGTGCTCCGTAATACTGCTAATATACTTAATTCACCATGATTATAAAATGTGTATAATTTTGACTCAATAGCTCCATATAGTACATTTACACCGCACCAAATTTGGCGAATTTAAATCAGCCATTTTCACACAGTTCACACTGACAAATATGCATTTGGCTTCACCTTCCCTGCAAGAATCTTCTACCAGGAGAAAAAGCCACCGAAAGAAAATGCACTAAGCACCCGTAGAGTAATAACAAAAGAAGAGTCAAGAAGGCGTATGTCTTTTCCTGGTAGAATTGGCCCATTTTCTTAAAAAAATTAGTTGAAATTGTTATTTACAGCTGTGCATAGTGCAAAAGAACCTTTAAGGTTCTTGCTAGGCAATTCTTAACAGTGTTGCTATTTTGAGGAACTGCGGATTGGCCAAATTTGGTGCGGTGTAAATGTACTATTACGTTCGTAGTAGCAAGTTGTGTGTTTTGCTTGAATTCGTTTGCTAAAAAAATTCAATATATCGTACTGCTTGAAAATTTTTTTTAATTATTTTTGTTTCAACTTCAGTTCCAGGTAATAAGAAAAAAGTTGGCTTAACTCACAGCAATATCCAGAGAGCCCGCACACGTTACACCTAACAATTTTGCAAATACTCAATCAATTATTTTTAATCATTTTTATTATATCACATGGGTTCATCCCACATTTGTTGTTATAGAACGCCCTAGCATGATATTTTTTTCTTTTACTGTAGTATTGTGTAGTTACAGTTCATAGTTTTGCACCTCTCTTCATTAATAAACGCCTACCCGCAGTACAGTTCTCGTAGCACTCGGCTTCGAAACCCTTTCATACTATTGATCACGCAACCCTCCTTCAATATATCGACTGCTGAGTGGAAGATCTTGATTTCAAAATACTTAAAAAAAACACCCTATCTCAGCATCAGTCTAATATATGCATTCCACATTTTAATTTTAATTATACGCACAAATCACGAAAACGCAATTAAATGTGTAATTAGATCGACAATATTAATCCAAGTACTTTTATTTATTTTTGTTAGTATGTAAATGCATAAATCCAACAAAATACACAAATTTATCAAGTCTAAAAAAAACAATAAAAAAATAGCCTAAAAGAAAATAAAACGTAGCAAAATTTAAAAATGGCATTAAAAAATCAATATATCTATATAAATAAAATAAAACAATATAAAAAATAAATTAAGATATAAAACAAAAAATTTAATACAAAATAAAATTCAAAAAAAAAAATAAAAATATAAATAAAAAGTAAAAAAAAAAAAATAAAAAAAATTTAATCAAAATGAATAAAATTTAGATAAATCTAGATAAACTTCCATAAAAGTCAAACATCCTTGTGCCTGAAAATCAAACATCCTACTTGCTCAAACTTATTGCCTTTAATTACATTTTCATTACTTTCTATATTTCATCGCTGTTTCTTCAATTCATCATCATATTGGCTATTTTTAATCCATATTCACAAAAAAATCATGTAATACGACAAACAAAATTTACATGTACTGATGTATATATATGTAAATATCTAAAGCAACTGGTTGGCGATAATCCGGATAAGGAGAAAATTGTCAGCGAATATCAGAAACGTTTGCATAGCACTTTGAATAGCAAAAATGTGGGACTTTACGTTAAAGCTTTTATGAGGTAAGACATTTTAATTATTCCTTACTTAAACTTATAAAAAAATAAATAAAAAATAATAATAATTAATTAATTATATATCAGGGTAGGTTGAGAAAACAAATTTTTTTTGAATAAATGAATAAAAGTTCACGGAAATTTTTTTAATTCAAAATCATTTTAAAAAAAATCAGATTGCTGTCGAGTATCTTTTGGTTTAATAACCTTTTTATTATTCGCTTTTCTCCTCAGAGAATTATAATTTTTTTCCAATTTCTGACAGTTTTACAAATTCCGAAAAAACTTGAAAAATTCATTTTTTCTTGGAACTACCCCATTTAATCAATTATTTATAAAAAAATGGAATGACCTACCATTAAATGTTGAGTATTTTTTTTTATTTAAATAATAATGTTCTGTTTTAATAAAGTACAAATTTTACTGCAATGCTTTCAAAAAAAAAAAATTTCAACCCATCCTAATGTATATATATAAGGCCGACTTTTCAGTGCAAGTTTAAACTTAGTTGAAACGCCCAATACGTATGCGATAAACTGTAGTCAACTTTGTCCGTGGCTTAAAATTGCACTGAAAAACTGGGCCTAAATGTTGTCCTTTTTTGCAGCCGCAAGGATCTAACTTTGAAGGGTTGCAAAATTGATGTTATCTTAATCACCGGCATGTTGAGTCCCTACGCCTCCATGGTTGAGAAGGTAATAAAAAACAGAATTTGAAAAAATAATAATTTCATAAATATTAAATACGAATGTTTTTGTATCTGTTTTATAGTTACACAAAGATGTTGAGAAGGAAAAGGTGACCATTTTGAAAATAGAACGTGCCGGCGATGTTTTAGCTGATGCGGTGAGTACTAAAATGATAAGATGAAACTAACAATAATGTATTAACTAAGTCCACGTTAATCGGGAACGACGTGTAAATAATTGTACCCTGAAGACGGTTACCGTAGGCAACCGAAATATATTGGTGAAAATCGAAATTTTTGTTTTATTTAAAAAACCCCTTGACCTCAAACCGGCAAGAAGAAGGATTTATTTTACTTTATTTTATTTTATTGTATAATGTTTTTTTTTTATTTTGGCTTATTTTATTTGAAAACCCCCTTGACCTCAAACCGGCAAGAAGAAGGATTTATTTTACTTTATTTTATTTTATTGTATAATGTTTTTTTTTATTTTGGCTTATTTTATTTGATTTTTTTATTTAATTTTGCTTAATTTATTTTTTAAATTGCGTTATACCAGTGGCGGATCCAGGATTTTGGAAAGGGGGGATGTTTTTGATTCACAGTTTCTCAAAACTCGCCTTTTAAGGTTGTTTTTCAAAAAAAAAAAAAAATACATTTCTACATTTATTGGTATGGGAAATGTCAAATTCAAGGTTTCACGTAACTTTTACTGTATTTTTTGCGTACTTCACTACATTTTTGTATAATTTTTAATATATATTTTTTGTAACTTTATTACTATATTGTTTGTGTAATTTTACTTTATTTTTTGTGTAATTTTACTTTATTTTTTTTTGTGTAATTTTTAGTTTATTTTTTGTGTAATTTTTACTATATTTCTGTTTTTTACTATATATTTGTTCAATTTTTACTACATTTTGTGTAATTTTTACTATATTTTTTGTGTAATTTTACTTTATTTTTTTGTGTAATTTTACTTTATGTTTTTGTGTAATTTTACTTTACTTTTTTGTGTAATTTTTAGTGTAATTTTTACTATATTTTTGTTTTTTACTATATTTTTGTAAATTTTTAATATATTTTTGTGTAATTTTACTATATTTATGGATCATTTTTTGCTATATTTTTCTGTTTTTTTACTATATTTTTTGAGTAATTTTTACTATATTTTTTTCCTGTATTAATGCGAAAAATATGACTTTTTGGAACCCGATGGGGAGGTTTTGAACCTGAAAACCCCTCCCGTAGAACCGCCCTGTGATATATATTTTTTATTTCCTTCTATACTGTTTTATTTATTTTATTTTTTGTTAAATAAAATTTTTTTTTTTTCCTTATTTGAATTATTTTTTTCTGTTATTTTTTTTTTTTATATTTTTATTTTATTTTTTTTTATTATATTTTATTTTATTTGAGATTTTTATTTTATTTTGTTTAATTTATTTATTTTAATTTATACTTAAAAAAATTTTTTTTTTGTTTTATTCTATTTTATTTATTAATTTTTTGTTATATTTTATTTTGCACTAATTTTTTATAGTTTTCTTTTATTTTTGATTTTTTGCTAAGCACAAATACCCAGAAAGTGCACAAAAACTAAATTTACTCGTTTTTTCCTCTTTCCAGCCCTCCAAAGTGGCACAGTCGATTTTGCTCTTCTGCAAAGGTCAAGGAATTCTAACATCTGTTGTTATGCCTGGCGTTGATCGTGGCCGTGCTTATTCAACAAGTTCGGGTGGATCTATAGATGGACAGAATGGGTCGCGTAAACTTTCACGAGGCATCTCAATGGAGGATTATGACAAGCCGAATATACGCCGATTGAGTATTATAAACAACGAATCACCAAAGAAATAAATTCACCCAAATGCGAAGTAAAAATTTTTGCTATTTTAAGAAGTGAAAAAAGTGAATATGTATTACAATGTTCAATTTAGAAAAATATTTAGTAGGGATGACAAAAGCATGCTCGCTGCATACTTAGCATAAGTTTAAATTGTGCTTAGCTTGTTATTAATAAAAATAATTATAATAATGTTGAAACCTGATAAAACAAAAAAAAAAAAAGTGACAGTAGTAATAAATAATAACAGCAAAATACTGAAAAATCCCAAATGTAAGGATGTGTTTAAGCAAAAAAAAAAACAATACAGTTAAATAATTAGTACCGACTTATGTGTATCTAACTACACAGATGAAACAGCAATATTATGGAAGTTGATGTGTGACGTAAATACGATTAAATCTAGGGATGTGCGTTCAAACTCAGAAATACCAATTTAAAAAAAAATTTTTTGATAACTATACTTCTCAATTTTTTTTTTAATTTAAATAGGTGGCAACCTAAAAAAGCTTCCTCAGCGGCAAAACCATTTTTTGTTTTTTTTTGTTTTGAGGCCCTATGCTCCATTAGAAGTTGGGGAAGCTAATGATGATGATGATTTCCATTCCATACAAATATTTAAAGAAACCCACCTACAACGAATGAAAAACGAAGCATATCTACCGAAAAGAATTTCTTTTGAAAATATTGTATACCAAAATAATAGAGAAATATTTGGAGGATTTACACTTTTAACCAAACAGTACCTCCACCGCGATTAAACAAAAACAGTACCTATTTCTTGTTAAATTATATACACCAAATTTAACGTATTTTTTTAAAAGTTTATATAATAAATGGTGCCCAGCGTTGTTTTTTTTTTATAAACTCACATAACATTATGTCAAATGTTGATCATTTCTATCGACTTTATCGAAATGAGCATCCAAAGCGCGATAAAGTCGATGAAGTTTGACACCATTTGACCAAATGAAACCCAACCTTTAGTTGAAAACATATATGTATTTGAAGCCACGAAATGTTGAGCAAGCTTGATTATTGCTGAAACAAACAAAAAAAATATACAAAAATGGGCGCATTGAAAATGTTTGCCCCCGAAGGATATTTAGAAATTTGTAGCCTTAAATTGTAATTGCAATAGGTGTGTTCGGCCAGAAAATTTTACCAGTAAACACTTTAAGGAGAGCATTTATAAAACTCTCTCTCAATGCTAAAAGTGCAAGTTTCTAGCCGAACAAAAAATTTGTAAACGCTTAGAGCAAATCAGCTGTTCGTTGCTTTGACATTAAATTTTTATAATTTTTTAGATACAAAAATCATCCGTCACCGACATAAGAATGGCAGCAACAACCTTGTTCCGCATTTTTATTCCTTCGTCACTACTTCCTACAAAATGTAACCATTTCATACAAATCTATATATATTTTAACAGAAGTTTTTATTTTGCATACCACCGATATTTCCACTTGGCTCTTCTGGAACTGTAGGATTTAGTTCCTCTGAAAAGTCTGTATGATTGGTTGCAATGTCATTGAACGTCGGCGAGTAGTTTTAAAGGCGCAATATTAAATTTGTTAATTACTTTACATAAAACTTTTATTCTTTTATTATTAAATAATTTGCACTTGAAAATTGCAAATTAAATATTATAAACATTTTAGAGGCTTGATGATTATCAGCTGTTTTCACTTGCAAGTTCTACTGGGTGATTTTTGTCCAGTAAACGCTTACAGCTCTCTCACGAAATGAACTGTCAAAATCCGCTCTGTTTTCATAAAATTTTATGCTAGCCGAACACTTTTTCATTAAACGCTTTGTAAAATTTTATAAAATTTTACGCTGGCCGAACACACCTAATATATGTTACGCTTTTAAATGACAAAACATTATAAACAAAACAGGCAATTTTATAAAAATTATTAAAATGCTCTTATGAAAAAAATCAAACAAAAAGTTTGACAGCCAATATTTAATTTTACCAAACCAAAAAAGTTATATAATAAACCTGATTATAAAACTTAGCAAGCTGTATGTGGTGATCCACAGAAATAAATGTACAATTATTTATTATAAAACAAATGAGCCAAACAGTGATTTGTAATATCAATGTTATGTAGAAAATTCTTTACGCACTTATAAATACATAGTTACGTAATAAACTATATTCAACGCAATGTGTCAAAACACAAAATTATAAAAATGTTAGAAATAAAGCTGTAATAAAAACGTGCAAAATGTGTAGTTATATTGTTTAGATAAAGTTTATAAGAAACCTTATAAAATATATGTTTTATTTATTTTGATTAAAAAAAATCGGATAGAAGGCATGGTAGTCCGACCGCATAATTTATTGGACTAGATACTGAATACTGCCAAAACTAGAAAGCATATCGCCAATTAACAGCTACATTCTCTTTGGCTTTATCGTGTCCTAAATGATCGTCGTTCCTGTTTTTGTAGCATGAATGTCGAACGATAGCCAAAACGATAACAGCTGACCGTTACGTAACGAAAGGTTATCCTTGACGAACGAAGTGTCAAACACAATCTAAAACATACATTATGAATTCTCTAACTGTGAGTTTTGAAATGTACACTCAGCGAGGTCCAACGCCGATTTTCTACCAGAACACGCTTTTGCACATTTCAAAACCTCTTCCGGTATTGTCTGAAGTGTTTTTCGAGTTGACGTAGGATATATATGTATGTACAACTAGCCTACCCGTGACTGCTTCGCAAGTCATTCCGCAGTACAAAAGAAATCGTAAAATGTGTGTTTTTGTTAAAGAAATGCGCCGCCATCTTGGGAAAAATTATGAAAAACCTCTTCATTGCAAAACGCAAATGTTCTTTACGACAACCATAATAGGTAAGGCCATTCATATTGTGGCGAATGTTCCCAAGAATCGCTCATCTCCCAACTCTAGCGTATTTCCACCACTAGCGTCACTACCACAACTACAGCTGTTTAGATACATGACGTGAGAGAGGGAGAGGCAGCTCGCATGTTTGCGAATGTGGCACAAAGAGGAGATGACGATAGATAAACGTTTCGAGAATACTGTTGCACGAATAAACCAGAATGTGTAGACATTACACGTGTCGATTTTTATTGAACCACTTGTGCTCAACCCTTAAATACAAGGTGAAGATCGATCGAATTGCTGTTTACACGGCCGAGAGAAAAAAAAAAAAAATTGTGACGAATTAGATGATTCCTTGATTATTTTCCCTGAGTTCGATCACTGTATGTTAACTAAAACACTCCGATTCTGCTTAATAAGTAGTACGCTTTATTCAGTACTAAAAACCGTAGTACGCGGGTTAATTCACTGTTCAGTACTTCACTGTACAACACTTCAAAATAAACTGATTGAAGTGCGTTGTCTTTGCGCGGTTTATATACCCTAGCAGACAGCAGCTTCACAACCTAGAAATGTCTACACATTTCTGGTTTATTCGTGCAACAGTGTTCTCGAAACGTTTATCTATCGTCATCTCCTCTTTGTGCCACATTCGCAAACATGCGAGCTGCCTCTCCCTCTCTCGCTCTCACGTCATGTATCTAAACAGCTGTAGTTGTGGTAGTGACGCTAGTGATGGAAATACACTAGAGTTGGGAGATGAGCGATTCTTGAGAACATTCGCCACACTGCCCTCCACCTAAGTCTGATCGTCCCGATCAGACACATTTCCCGATCCAAACGTTGCTAGTCTCTCCAGGTGAACCACCTTCATTTTGTTTCGTGGTCTTCCAACAGTTTGTATGCGGTAGACAACATCATTTATCCGCTTTATTACTTTATATGGGACTTCCCAATTACATTGCAGTTTTGGGGACAAACCTTTCTTTCGTTGTGGGTTGTATAACAGCACTAAATATCCTTCTTTAAAACCTTCCGAGTTGATTGCCTTGTCGTATCTGGCTTTCATCTTATCACTCATGATCTTCGTCCGTTGTCTTACAAGGTCGTGTATTTCTCTCTTTTCTTCTTCCAAGATACCAGTGGATTTCCTGGCATTTATTCCTTCATCAGCATTTATCCCAAACTTCAAGTCAGCTCGCAACCGAAGATCATTCCCAAAAATTACTTTTGCCGGAGTCTGACCCGTTGTTTCATGTATTGCCGAGCGATATGCCATCAGGAACAAGGAGATGTGCGTGTCCCAATCTTTCTGGAACTTATCAACTACTTTCCTAATGTGCTCTTCTAAGGTTCGATTGAAACGTTCCACCATGCCATATGACTGAGCAGTGCAGTTGTTCGAGTTTTCCGAATACCCAATGTCTTGCACTTTTCTTGGAATACGACTGATTCGAAATTCCTGCCTTGGTCAGAATGTAACTCCATTGGTACACCAAACCTTGCTATCCAATTGTTAGTGAACACCTCTGCAATGGTTTCTGCCTCTTGATTTGGAATCGGGTAAACTTCTGGCCATTTGCTGAAATAGTCCATAACAACTAATACGTACTTGTTCCCGAGTTTGCTAGTAGGAAATGGACATCTATGGCGATCCTCTCAAACGGTGCACCTGTGTTGTACTGCTTCATCTGTCCATGGCTTCTCGACTTCGGACCCTTTGCTTTGATGCACACCTCACAGTTGGCAATCCACTTCGCGATCGATTGCCGGCAACCAACCCAATAGAATCTCTGCTTGACTTTCTCCAACGTTTTCGTGACTCCGAGATGACCTCCACTTGGACCATTATGTAGCTCATTCAAAACATCAGAGATTTTCTTCCTTGGGACAACTACCAGCTTCCGAGTGCATTGACCATCTTCGATTTCCCATACTCTATGTAAGCAACCGGATACCAATTTCAGACTGTTCCACTGTGCCCAATATGACTTGGCAACAGGACTCTCTGCTGACATCTCCTCTCTTGTTGGTCGTTCGTTTTGCTCGATTCCTTTCATTACACGTACCAGATCTGGGTCCTCTAGCTGATGCTTCCTTAGTTGATCCATGTTCCATTCGTCCGTAGATGTTATAGTCCTCAGCCGTACATCTATAACATCTTCCTTGGCCTCAGCTTTCGAACAATGCTTGCATTACAGGTTACATGGTCGCCGGGACATTGCATCAGCATTACCGTGGTTGCTGCCTTTGCGATGCTCTATGGAAAAGTCATAACTTTGTAGTCGCTCTATCCATCGTGCCAATTGACCTTCCGGATTACGGAACTGCAAGAGTCATTTCAACGCTGCATGGTCTGTCCTGACGTGGAATCGCTGTCCATAGAGATACTTGCGGAAATGCTTGATGCACTCCACCAATGCCAGTAGTTCTCTCCGTGTTACACAATAGTTCCTTTCGGGCTTCCCAATTGTGCGGCTATAGTACGCCACTACCTTGTCCTCATCATCATTTATTGGCGCTTAACCGCCTAAGCGATTTTGGGCGTTTCGTATCAAAGCACGCCAGTCATTCCTTTTTAGCGATAACGGACGCCAATTGGAAACCCCAAGGGAGTTCAAGTCATCCTCCACCTGTTGTTTCCATCTCAGTCGAGGCCTCCCCCTTCCTCTGCTGCCGAATTCAGGCGACGATAGGAAAACCTTCTGTGCTGGAGCTTCTTTGTCCATTCGCATAACATGGCCCAGCCAGCGGAGTCTTTGGGCTTTAATTCGCTGGACTATGGTCAGATCTGCGTAGAGCTCGTACAGCTCACCTACTACCTTCTCCTGCCCATCGACAATCTGTGACAAAACTCCTTCAATCGCATAACCGCTCGCGTCTGTATCCAAAATAAATGTTGAGCCTGGGATCGGATACGCTAACAGCCGTTCTTTCAAGGTTTGGAAAGCCACTTCATGTTCCTTCTTCCAATTAAATGACATATTCTTTCTCGTCAACTCATGAAGGCTACTGGCTACGCTGGCGAAATTCGGTACAAATCGGCGATAATACGTGCACAGTCCAAGGAAACTTCGTAACTCATGCAAATCGTTGGGTCTTGGCCAATCCTTTACTGCTTCGATCTTCTCTTTAGCCGTGCAAATTCCCTCCGTAGTAACCTTGTGACCCAAGTAACTTACTTCCTTCTTGAACAATGCACACTTTTTGGGACTTAATTTCAGACCGGCGCCAGCTATCCTTTGGAAAACTTCCTCTAAGTTCTTAAGGTGTTCCTCAAAGCCTTTTCCCAACACGATGCTGTCGTCCAGGTACACCAAACATGTTTTCCAATGCAGTCCTTTCAATACTTGATCCATGAGTCTCTCAAAAGTAGCTGGAGCGTTACATAGTCCAAAGGGCATTACCGTAAATTGCCACAGCCCCTCTCCAACGCCGAAGGCTGTCTTTTCCTTATCCTCATCTTTAACCTCCACTTGCCAATAGCCGCTTTTCAAGTCCAGTGTAGAGAACCATTTCGTACCAGATAGTGAGTCCAGAGTATCGTCAATTCTGGGTAGTGGATAGCTGTCCTTTTTCGTTACGTCGTTCAATCTCCGGTAGTCCACACAGAACCGCATTTTTCCATCTTTTTTCTTTACTAGCACTACGGGTGAGCTCCATGGACTAGCTGATGGTTCGATCACGCCACTCTCACTCATTTCCTGTATAATTTCTCTTACCACTTGGCATTTGGCCAATGGAACACTTCGAGGAGCTTGGCGGATTGGTCTCGCATCGCCGGTATCAATTTGATACTTTACTACATTGGTTCGACCTGGTCTAGAACCATCCTTGTCAAATATGCCAGAGTACTTTAGTAGAAGTTGTTTCGCCTTATTCTGGTGATCTTCTTCGAGCTCTTGCGTCCACTCCCTGATATCATCTGAACGATTGATGTTGCTGGTAGAAACATTTTCCTGGAGCTGTTCACAATTTAATTTATAACCACCTCCTCCTCCTGACATTGTCCCAATATAGCTCTCTTGGAAAGCTTAATCGGCGATCTGAACTCGTTTAGTACTCTTACCGGTAAACGTCCATCTTGTTTTGTCATAGCCAGTGTTTTTCCTACTAGAATATCTTTTTGTGATTTGTTTGCTGCCTCTACCACCCCTGCGGGTTAGGGGTTTAGAATATGCCCGAGGTAGGCATACCGGTCGTAAGAGGCGACTAATATGCACATAGGTAATTGACGTGCTAACTCGATGGTTGAGCTACGGATATGATGCCTTTCACCTCTCACTACCCATCTTCTCCTTCCTCATGGATGGAGGGATGCCATGACCTAGAAGGTTCCACTGGTCATACCAAATCGCTACCACGACAGTCGGGCAGTACCGCAAGGGAGTACCGCAGCGTACCGGGGTCATATCCGGCCAAGGACTGTCAACTTCGGCATCACTCCCCAAAACCTTCGGGGAGTGTTTTGTTGTTAACAACAACAACAACAATAACAACAACAACAGGTGGAGGGCAGTGTGGCGATTGTTCTCAAGAATTGCTCATCTCCCAACTCTAGCGTATTTCCACCACTAGCGTCACTACGCCAACTACAGCTGTTTAGGTATATGACGCGAGAGCGAGAGAGTGCGAATGTGACACAAAGAGGAGATGACGATAGATAAACGTTTCTAGAACACTGTTGCACGAATAACCCAGAAACGTGTAGACATTTCTAGGTTATGAAGCTGCTCTCTGCTAGGGTATATAAACCGCGCATAGACAACGCACTTCAATCAGTTTATTTTCAAGTGTTGTACAGTGAAGTACTGAACAGTGAGTTAACCCGCGATATTTTACTACGGTTTTTAGTAGCGAATAAAGCGCACTATTTATTAAGCAGAATCTGAGTGTTTTATTTAACGTACAGTGATCGAACTCAGGGAAAATAGTCGAGGAATCATCGAATTCGTCCAATAGTCATCAGTGCTTTGCGATCACTGCTACAGTGAAATGAAAAATGAACGAACTGCCACCAACAAAACCTCCGCGCGGAGTTAAATATGGAAAAGATGAGGTAATTATTGATAAAAAATACATTTAATTGATAAAAGACCAACAGCGAACTAGTTGAAAGCAATTAAAATGAAGTAAATAAGTTTTAAAGATGCGCAAAGCCAATAAAACGAAGCTAAAAGTTGCAAGTTTCAGCTTGCAGAGAAACTGTGGAATGTTGTCAAGATATTTGTTTTTTTTTCTTCTTGTTGCTGCACCACTTTGGTGATATCAATAAATAAAAGGGCGTTTTCGTTTTAGTTTATGAATTTATTTTGAATATTCTTCAATCGTTTGTTTTGGTTTTGCATTTTTCTATTAAATAGTCGGGTTGTGGATTCCTCGTCAACGTCATCAAGTCGCTTGGCTTTAGCGAAACTACCGAGGAGCGACAACAGGAGAAGCTCAAAATTGAAAAGGAATTTAAGCGTTCCGATCAACGTCTAAATGAGTTAGTATCCAGACATGATCAAGAATTGACACAAGTTTTGCCGCTATTCAGTCAAGTATCGACTGAGATAACAGCTAGCCGCGAACGCATACACGGCGTAAAAGAGAATTTAGGCGCATGCAAACGTTTGCTACAATGTCGACGCGAGGAGCTGAAGAAGATGTGGACAGATGCGGTGCAACATAAATATGTATTAGAGATGTTAGAACAAATGTGAGTTATGTTTGCCAAATCCTTAGCAATATGCACACTATTATTTACTCTTTTATTTTTTTGTTATTATTGTAGCAACGAATTGCGTAAAGTGCCTCAACGAGTTGTCAGCTATACAGCTAAACGACAATATTTACATGCCAGCAAAGCGCTAACCGATGCATTAACAACTATACATGGTCCATTGAGTGGTGTCGAAGGACTAGCCGATTTACGTATTGATTTACAATCGCGTCGCCAACAACTCTATCAGCGTCTGCATGAGGAGCTTGTAACGCAAGTATATAAAAATTCTGCTGCAGAAGCATTCACCACTTTTCAGCGTAATAATTCGAGTCGTTTAAATTCGAGCTTTACGCGCGGTATCGGGGCGCGCCGTTCCACTGATCGCATCGAAGCTAATGCGCGTGTACGTAAAGCGTTGATGGAAATGTCACAAGGATTTGATTTGGATAAGTCTGAAATGATAGATGACGCTGACTTAATTGATCCAGAATTGAGTATGACCTATTTTATATCAATTATTGTCGAATGTTTTGGTATGTTGGGAAAAGTGCCAGACTCTCTAGAGGTATTACGTGTGCAAATTCAGACACAATTGTTGGATGTAGTGCGCCAAACAACGTATCAATTAATTGCGCTCAATTTAAATACAAATGAACGCGATAATCCTTTACTAACCCTGCTCGAAGTTATCTTTAAGCAATTTAAAGCTATTGCAAAGACACATGCGCTGCTGTTGAAAAACTATTTGGCAGTAGGACAAAAGTATGCTGTAGTTGGCCCGCAACCATATGATTTAACAGATTTTTGGGCTCAAGCGCAGTCAGTGGTATGTTTTAAAGAATATGTTATTAATTTAGCATGCTATTTATTCATTGTTAATTTTTTTCTAGCTACAATTGCTTCTAACCGACTACTTGGATATACAAAATGCTTCCGGTGATGACGCTGCACAGTCCGCATTCGCTGAACCAACTAATAATATAAATTCTTATTTTCTGCGGCGAAAAGTTCCAAGGTAAATCGTAGGAGTGTTCTACTTTTTCAAGATAAATTGTTGGGCCCGGTTTTTCAGTGCGAGTTTAGGCGGCAATGGAATATCTTTATGGGTTGCCACCTATCTCCAATTTGTATCAAGTTCGGCAAATAGATAGTATGCTTCAGACTTTCTAGATTGGTCTTACCACTTTAGGCGTTTTACAGGGTTGGGACCAATCCCATTTTTTTTAATATTGAGAAAGATATGAAGTTATTTTCATGCAGGTTAACCACCCATTTTAATTATTCTTTCGTATATCGACCACTATCTCGGAAACCTATTGACTTTGGAGCAGTTTTGGGGTTGGCACCTATATAATTTTTTTTAATAATATTAAATATGGATAGCGTTATCAAATTAAAACAGAAATTTTTGGTCGATATATTGAGCCCTAACTGATAAAAAGACTTAAAACACTTGATTTCCTGTCGCTTTTAAAGAATATTCGATCCAAGGGGTTGAGGAAGTTTTAAAGCAACTCATAAACGCTCAAATATTCGGGAAGTTTTCTTGCTGTTATACTCGGCTATTGATTCTAAACATGATACGACCATGATTTCTATCCAACAAAGACCTGGCAGTCATTCAACAATCCTTGCTAATTTATGTATTAATTTTAGTTTATTTTACTCTTAAGTTTTTCCAATTACTAATGTATGAATTTTAAATCTCAAGACATCGCATACACATCACTGTGCGTCGGTTAGTATTTTACATATTAAAAGTTATAATACTATAAAAAGATATCCAAATATCGCTAAATTGTAATAGAGAGTTGCCCTTAACCCCGCTAATGAAAATATATTATTATATGTATATAAAATATTATTATTAATTAAATCTGTCTCATATTTCCAGTACCAAAAAGTCACTCTTTAAATTCGATAAATCCTCACACATTCCACCACAACAAAACAGCGGTCAAACAATGAGCGATGGCAACGTAAAGGGGCACAAACGCAATGCCTCTGATGTATCCACAGATGATAATCTAGCAGCAGCTGCATTGGTTGGTGGCGGTAGCGGCAGTGCTAGTGGTAGCGGTAATTTTGCGCATACAAAACAACAACGTGAAAAAGTGTTAATTTGTAAAGCCGATCAGAATGTGATAACCAAAGTATATCTGCCACTTATGGGCTACATACAAGAAATAGAAGGATTCATGAAATGCAAGCCGGGGTATGTTTGTTAACAATATTAAATTTTAAGTTAGTACATTTATGTTTATTATTTATTTTTTTTTTTTTTCGGTATATCTTCCTACCAGTCAACCCTGCAGCTTACATGATTTCATCGATAATTACATTAAGGATACTTTCCTAACAAAAGGCCACAATCGTAATTTACAATTAACCATCGAATCGCTATCGAAAAATCAAGATGCCTGGCGTACAATTATTACACCAGAGGAAATGAAACTAATGGGCTTAGCGCGTCCGCTACTGCAATCTACTGCCATGGTGGAAAGGCGTTTACAAGAGACTAAAACACTCATACAAGAGCTGCCATGCTATTCGGATGAATTGCTGAAAATGGTATGTGCGCTCTTGAAGACCTACCGCGAGATATCACAGTCGGCTTATAGAGGTGTGGTGCAGCCCGATTCAGAAGACAAACGTATCTATAGTGTAGCTTGGCTAAAAGATGAAGATATTAGTCGGTTTTTAAAGTAAGTTGGCATACAAATATGCAATTTTTCTATAACTATGAAATTGTATCTCTTTATTATTTTTCATTTATAGAACACTTCCCAACTGGACAGATTTAAAGACTTCTAGCCATCGGCTGAAACATGGCAAGAAATTGCAACGCAACAATTTTGAAGCCTCTGAAGAGGAAAGTCCAATGCAAGTGCAACAACGTAATATACGTGAAGCGGAAATGCTTACCAGCAACTTGGGTGAGGGAGGTATTACGCAGCAAGAGATACTAGTTGATATAAGTGTGTTGAAGGAACTTGCTGTATTGCAAGAGAGTATGGAATGGTTTTCTGGCCGCGTATCAGAATTTGCCAACGAATTACGCAAGCCTTTGGTGAATGGCCTCAACGTATTAACGTCCGAATGCACTGCTACACATGCGGCAGCCATAAAGGATGGTACAATCAAAGTGTTAACTAATTTAGCGTTGGAGTTCGATGAACTGGCCAATACTTGTTTGCTGGTATTACATTTGGAGGTGGGTTGAAGTTGGTTATATGGTAGATAATGCAGTGTTCGAATACCAATATTCGAATAATTGTGTGTGATAATTCAATGAAAATAGAATTTGACACATTTTGTCGCCTGTTAAAAATATAATGTTTGAAATATGGCAAGTACCGAATATTCGAAAAGTAACAATCCGTTTTCAGAAGCAAACAAATCGACAATCAAAACTTCGAATATTCGAGCTATTGAAATATTTTTAGAGCCCGATTCTATGACAGTCCCTTATTGGGTCGGTCCTTCTGTTGTCATAACGTTCCCTTCTTCCGTCACGACCCTCTGTTCGGCGAAGAAAGATTCTTTGGGAAAAGAGTTCGGCCTACTAGTTTTAAACTCGTTTAAAACAGAAAATTCGACTCACTAATATTTTTTTTTATTTCTAGGTACGTGTTCAATGCTTTCATTACTTGCGCTCAAAACCTGCAAACAAATCGAACAGTTTTATGGGCGCCAAGGACGATGATATTCTTGAGCCCGATCGACAGGTGCAAATGCTGACGAAACGTTTATCAGAAATGGATGAAGCTTTTAGCGCAACACTACATCCAAGAAAAACGAGGGTAAGTTTTAAAAAAAAAAATTGTTGGGCTGATTTTTATGAAACTGATTTCTATTACATTTCTAAATATCTATAAACCTAGTTTATTCGCATCAACTATTCAGTCTAATTTAGCATTGCAAATTTGTTTTCGTTCCAGTACATTTTTGAAGGCTTAGCACATTTGGCTGCTCGTATACTTATTCAAGCCTCCAATTATCTGGAGCACATTGATCAGGCGACTGTGCAACGTATGTGTCGCAATTCCCTTGCATTACAACAAACACTCAGTAATATTACAGCATCGCGTGAAGTGGCATTGGATCAAGCGAAGAACTTTTATGAGTTACTTTGCATGGAACCAGATGTATGTTCGAAAATTTCGAAATAGTTTTTCTTGGACAATTACTAATGTAAGTTTTTTCTGCTCTTTCTCCCTCTGTCTGCAGGATATTCTAACCAACATAGTTGAGAAAGGCGCTCAATTTTCCGAAATGCAATACCTGAATGCTCTACAATTATCGTGTAAGGCGCGCGGTATTAACGAAGCAAACACTTTAGCTTCATATCAGCAAAGACTATCGGATATTTTGGGTACTAAACCCTCTACTGGTGTTGTTGTTTAATAATTTTAGGTTTTTTGTTTTCGGCTTTGAGTTAGCCAAACTATGGAAATATATAATAAAATTGTTTTAGCTACACTCTGACTCTTGCAAATAACACATTTCGTTCTGCTTAACGAAATGTACTAGCAAATTAGTTTAAAGCCTATGTAGGTATGTAACTTTGCTTTTGAGTTTTCGCATATGTATTAAATAAAATACTACTACATTATGAATACAATAGCAAGCTTATGTTACGTAACAGGTCGTCCCTTCAAAGAATATAACCAGTTATTTCAACATTAAACTATGAGTGTAAGCATTAATTCATTCGTGATTCGCCTGAAAAGAATATTCAGTTAATTATTAGCTACTACTATATACATATATACAAATTATTAATTCTATAACAAAATGGAAATTATAAATAATAGTATACATACAAGAAATGAATGTTTTATTTGTGTTAACTAGTTTATAATTAAGTTTCCGTAAACGATTGGTGCGTGTTCTTAGAATCTCCCAGAGCAGAACAATCACAAGAACACCAAGAAATTAGGTCGCCTCCGAGTTGGTGCACCCTGGGTAACGCTACATGACCTACATAGCCTACACGACTAGTTTCTTGTATTGCCGGTTCTACGAGAACGGTACCAGTACTTGTGCTGTACCTATCGTGCCGAAACGACCCGGGCCGTTTTCTTACATCGACCCGGCCAAGAGCAATACACTCGGGGTGACCCTGTCTGACATTTAGGCAGGGCTACCCCTCGCTACAACAACAACACCAACATTTTAGTTTAAAAATCTACGCAATTGCATATGTATTATTTAAAAACCGGATCGGTAAATTGTGTGGATATTGGCACCGAAGAATGTGGTGTCAGCCTAATGTTTCATGTAGCAACTACCGTGAATGTCAATAGCAGCAAGAAGAAGCTTTTATTGGCGATGAGCAAATACGCAGTCCTCAAGCCCCAATTACAGAAAACTTTACAGGTTCCACTTTCATACAAAGTTTGTGGGACGTCAAGCAAAACGAGATTTTGGGGAATGCCCAAAGCCAAGGGGCGCATTTGTCAAAGTTTTATGTAATTGGGGCTATAGGCTTCGAGACAAACAGTACGCCATGTACTTAACGGAGAATGATGAAACTGACAAGCGAGTAGGATGTGTGTATTTTGCATGTAAAACGCTACCCGGCATACTTTGGCGTTACGTCAGCTCCGTCATAGGCGTAAAACTTTATTTAATCGCCATTGCAAGTACAACAACGAACGTGTTTTTCCCAATTATTACATTTATTGTAATAATTTATCGAATCGCAAATGGGTCAAATGGGCCATCACCAGTTGTTCCTGTTTACCCGCAAAAGGCACAAAATCAAAGACAACAGTGATGGAGGCGTAAAGGTGATGGCCCAATGCACGCTTGCTTTGCTGGCTTTGCCTCGAGAAATGTCAAAATACTTTTGAACTCTACTGAAATGTATGAAAGTTGGCCCAGTGGCAGCCTTAGCTACATTTACACTGCACCAAATGCGTCACTTTTGGCCAAGTTTTTTCGAGACCGTTCATTCGCAAATTAATTAGATCACCAAATTAGGTCAAATTAAATTAAATTCGTCTAATTTGGCACACAAATTCATTCTGCGGGCAAACAGTCTCAAAATAACTTCGCCAAATGCGACGCATTAAGTGCAGTATAAATCTATCATTACTTTGCTTGCTTGAAACGCTTCAAAGCGTCGAATAGCCCAAATCTCTATTTGACAGCGCCTTAGAGGCTTCACTGTTTGTCTCATCCTGTATTTTTGACAACTTTTCTTGCTTCTATTTGGCCATAGAAGCTTTCAAAGGAAAGCAAGGCAAGCAAAGCAAGCGTACATTGGGTCATCAGCTTAAAGCCGAAATCAAATGTGCAGTAACCCTGCGCAGTGAAAATTTAAACACACTAATTAATACTTGAACAGACACATGTATCCCTGCATGGTATGCAGTAGCTGCACGATGTGTTCAAATCAAATTTCTACGCACCTCGCCAGTGTTGGATATCAAGAACCCAACAATCACGAACAAGCCAAAAACGAAATGCCAAAAAAACAAATATTTGATTTCGTGATTTCAATTTATTTTGCATTGTTAAATTATGAAATTTATAAAAAATATAATTTTCTATTTTAAATGAAATGTCTGAAACATATATTATCTATTTTATGTGTGTTATAAGTGAGTTTGAAAAATGTGGATCAAGTGTCACTGCATAGCACTGCCAGGTAAATGTCCCTGCTCGTGTGTTCACAGTTAGTTCAATCAGCAGTAAAACCAGCAGTGCTGCAGGCAAAATCGCTGCACATGTATTCCAGGCATAAAAATACCCAAAGAATTTTCGTTTAATACCAAAGCACTCTCTTTAAATTTGACGAAAATTTTACATAATTCAAGTAGTTCATTTGAAATTTAGAACTAAATCAATGAACTACTTAGTTCATGAACTATCCAAGTCTCTTATGGACGTCCAACTCATCACTAGTATAATCAATTTTAGCGTTGTTTTGCACTTTACAAAAAATCAAAATATACAATTAAAAATGCCGAACCTCAAAGAATTGGACACTAACAAAGAATCTATTGAAATAACTACAGTTGAAGATGCCGAAAAAAGCAACAAAGGGCAGAATGGCGCTGCTGTTGTAGAGAAATCGGAGGAAACTACCGCCGCCATAGAGGTAGCGACGCCAAATTATAAACTGTCCATGTTCAAGCTGACCCGAATATTACAAAATAATACATTGCGTAAAACAATATCGGTAAGAGCGTTATATAATCATAACTATAGTAAAAACAAAACGAGAAAAATGTATAATGGTTTAATTAAATTAGCTACTGGGCACATTTCCCGACATATCCGAGACAGATGCTGCCGTAGTTTTGCTTGAGAAACAAGCGTTTAAGGAGAGTGATGTGCAGACGGAACGTGATTTGATTACAGACGGAGCACCGAGGATCTTTAGCGACTCATTGCAAGTGCAAACGGAGTTTATTAATAACATTTATGGCAGTTTTCAATGCATTCCAAGCACAGAGTTAAATGGTAATTATATTTGAAATGTATGTTTGCATGTATTGCAATAGCCATTGCGCGTGCAACAATCGCCTTTCTCCTCCAACTGATCGAGCTTCTCTACCAAGTGTTTGTGTGCTGCGCAAACTATCACTACACTACAGCGGCCGCCTGGTGACTATCAGCGTAAATACTGATACTAACTAGAGTACCAAGGACAGCATGTGGGAATCAGCCCATTATGGACACAAAATTATATTAAATTGGAAGACAAAGCAAAATAGTGGCAAAACTGTCTTTAAAATGTGTAAATCATAAACCGATTACAAAGGCGGTGGTGTGCGTTTTCCTAGACAGAGATGGGTCAGTCAAAAGCTTTTCAGACTGTAGTATAAGTCGGGCACTTGAGAGTAAAGAAGTTCTACAACCCATAAAGGTGGATAGACACTTTACTCCAAAAGAGGATAGCAGAAACCACAGCGAGGATGGCCACGGGGTGGAGTCTTACTTCCCTTTTTGTGAGGTGTATTTGTTGAGATGGACATTTCAAAGTACTCTCTGTGATATGTTGTTGTAATTGTTAACGATGATGTCGAAATTGACAGTCGGAATGGACACGATTCCGATCAACACACCTATGTGCATATTAGTCGCCTCTTATGTTGTTGTTGTAACGAGGTGTAGCCCTGCCTAAATGCCAGCCGGGGCACCCCGAGTGTATTGCTCTTGGCCGGGTCGATATAAGAAAACGGTCCGGGTCGTTTCGGCACGATGGGTACAGCACAAGTACTGGTACCGTTTTCGTAGAACCGGCAATACAAGAAACTCTTACGACCCGCAGGGAGTGCATTAAACATAAACTCCAACACGAATGGCGTGGGAATGAAAGCAATCCCTTTAGTAGGTCGCCTCCCAGTTGGTGCACCCTGGGCAACGCTAAATGACCTACATGGCCTACACGGCTAGTTTCTTGTATTGCCGGTTCTACGAGAACGGTACCAGTGCTGTACCCATGATGCCCAAACGGCCCGGGCCGTTTTCTTATATCGACCCGGTCAAGAGCAATACACTCGGGGTGACCCTCTCTGACATTTAGGCAGGGCTACACCTCGCTACAAAAACAACAACGGAGGAATCACGTTGATAACACAACAGCGAAAGCCACCGGGGCATTAATGGTGTGTAGAAGACTCGCCGGCAAACCCCGGATATAAAACCCATTGGTGCTGAGATGGATGTACACCATGATAGTATGACCCATAACATTATACTGAGTAGGGACATGGGCTCCTAGATCAGCCCTAAGCACAGTAAGGAAATTGCCTACCAAAGACCAAGGTGTGGCATGTGAGCTGAGATATTTCATAGAAACAGGTCACTAGTATAACTAGTACACAAACGGTTTGAAGACCCCCAAAGGGGTGTGGACGGGCATTTTTGCCCACCTCAGCAATATGTTCATACTGCTTAGAGATTACCCGAACATATTTCAGGCGGAAGTAGTTTCTGTAAGTATGGGCAGAAAAAACGCGTTACGGTGCAAAACTTTTAAACTATTTTTCACATACGAAGCGGGCCTCTGTCAAAGTTTTGCAAAGTGTTGTATGTTTTTTAACTCTTAAACGACCTCAACAATTTCAATGTCAATGTTAAAACTTACAACATCTTATCCTATATTAATTGCGCTTTTCATTTTAGGCATTAAAACAACTGTGGTATATCCAGCTACTGAAAAACACATTGAAAAGTATTCAGTCACGCAAAAATACCTGATAACGGAAACCCCCACATTATATGAGGAGTTGACATTGCCGTTTATAACAAACAGCCAATTTAGTTTAGATGTAGGTATAAACTTGCAGTTCCTTTATTTCATTTCCAAACTATCCGAATTTCAATTTTTCAGTGGGTATATAACATATTAGAACATCGTCAAGAAACTGATCGTATAGTGCACGAAGATGCAGATCCTGAAACTGGATTTATTTTACTACCCGATTTAAAATGGGATGGCAAAACTTTGGAAACACTTTATTTGCTCGGCATTATACACAAGCATGATATCAAATCTTTACGTGATCTCAATGGTACTCATCTACCGCTCTTACGCAATTTACGTGATGGTATAACTGCTGCTATTGAGAAACGATATGGATTGTGCAAATCGCAATTGCGCATGTATTTCCATTATCAACCATCTTTCTATCATCTACACGTACATATAAATCCTGTGCGTAGCGATGCGCCAGGTATTTGGTGTGAAAAATCGCATATGCTGGATACGGTCATAAGTAACATAGAGCTAATGTCAGACTATTATCAGCGCGTAACCCTGCCATTCGTTTTATTTGAGGGCAGTAAACTTTTGGATGAGTATGAAACTCGTCAAGCTGTACGTAAGCAAATTTCAAAGGCAAATCGAGAGGATAATATAAATGATGAGGAGGAACTTGTAAATAGCGTTGCTGAAGATAAACCACTGAAGAAAAAATTGAAATCAGATGATTCAGAAGCAGATGAGCCAGCTGCAAAGAAGTTAAAAGAAAATTTGGAATCTTTGACGCCTGCAAAAGTAATAGAAGTTGCAGCAGAATAGACTAGTAAACTTTTTTGAAGCAATACAGGCACTAATGTGATGCTTGAATTGTATCGTGACGAGCGTGTGAAGATGCAGGTAATAAATAAGAAATAAATAAGATTTTAAATATTTACTGACTTAATGGACAAAATCTCAAAAGCAATAAAAATCATCAAAACAATGAAAACTGAGCGGAAGCTATTGTTTTTAATCGCAGGCACACAATAACCTCAATGGTATCTGAAACATGAATCAAACGAAAGTCCGGACCCAAATAAAGAGTAATTCAGAAGTGGAATTGAAACCCGGAATCTAAACTGTATTTGAAACACGAATCAAACTGAAGTCGGGATCGAAATCAATAGTAAATCAGAAGTGGAATCGAAACCAACACCTGGACACTCGACTAAGGACCGTTAAGCACCAGTTAAGAAGGTCAACAAAATTGTAAATGTATTTGTATGACAGAAATATTTGATTAGGACACAGTTGACATATTCATAAAATCTATATTTATGCACTAATTTCAACATGTTTCAATTAAATGATTACTCTATACAACAAAAGCAAAGGTTTTTTGGATATTGGATCTAACAAACTTGGAGAGATTGAGATATAATTTATATTTATTTAATTGAAAAAAAATTGTTCCCGTTTTTCGAAGTTAGGCTCCAAAACTTTGCGCTTTCGAAGTCCGAAATGGGACTACTCGAAGTTTTTTTTTAAGGGTTGTATTTAAAAAATTTAAAACCCCAACAAACATCGATCAACTTTTTCTCAAACCTTTGAAAAACTGTATATGTAGTTTTCAAGGTGATATCCAACATCATTCTCCAATTTCTATCCAACCTTTGAGTACAAGTTGAGAACTGTCCCTCCCTCAGCTTGAGAATCAGCGCTTTTTGCATTAATTGTAGAGAACGCCATGATTCTCAAGTATATTCGGTGTTGAAAGTTTGAGAAGCACGTTGTTCTCAACTTGAGATCTAACGCAACTCAAGCCTAAAAGTTTGTTGGGAAAGTAATATGTGTGGTGGCCTGTCTTTCTCTCTTGTTTGATTAGTGTACATACTTTTTTTTTGAAAATCGGTCCCTTGGCCTTTATAACACTTCTTACATACGCTTTCAAATAAAAAATGTACATCAAACAAACAAGAGAGGCAAGCTGGCCACACCCACATTTTACATTTTAAAATTTTTTAAAACAACAAGTACAGAACAAAAATTACAAACTTTCCAAATTCGAACTGCGAAAGCCCCACATAACCCCCATGTTAAACGGGGTATTGGAGTGAGAGGAGTAAAGAACTTACTGAATTTTTCCTAATATTCCATATCGGATTTACTAGTAGTTTATAAATAAGAACACTTAAAATAGTTTTTTTTTATGCATACATTTTCATTACATGAAATTTTGCATAAGTTTTATTTGTTTGCTCATGTTGTTTTTATTATATATATGTATGTCATACAATATTATTGATAAAGCAGTTTTATTATATTTATTGATTTAATTAATTTCGCTTACGCGGACATTGTTTTTAATAATAGTTATTGTATGTATTTGTGTGGGTATTTGTGTATGAGTATGTCTAGTGTCTTGTATGGCGTCTTGCTTGCATGCACATAATTTTTGTTTATGGCATTTCTATGTACGTATGTCTGTAAGTGTATGTAGTGTATTGTAAAATTTCAAATACATTTAATAAGCGCGATATCGTCTAAACGATTAATACACATACATATATATGTCAGTATGTGCATACATTAGACTAATTGAAAAATAAACGTCTCTTACTTTCTTTCTTAAAGGCGCAAAGCTTTGACGTGAGTTGAAAAATATACTGAATTCTTGATATAAGTAAACGAACCCGTCTGCATAGTCGGTGATAAACTTCTACCCGGTATAATGGATCCTTATCATGACACGGACAGGGGTTCTTTCATATCGGGAATTTATCGTTAACAGTAATCCGCTTATTTGAAACATTGCCTTACATTGTACCCTTTCCTCTTTGTTGAACTCTGAAAACGAACCATTTTAGTAGTTCATATGTATGTATTTTAAAAGACCCATTTTTACGAAACTTTTCAGCCTGCTAGAAAGTAAAGAAATATAATTTTTCGATCAGTCTAATGCACGTGCTACATTACTTCACATGTATATATCTGTATCACCTGCCTTACAAATTTGGATCACATGGAGCATTTTAATGGAGTCAACATTATCGTGTTGCAACTAACAACAACAAAATAAACAACCCAAACTATCAAACAAAGCGCAAGTCAAGTAAAGTGAATTTTTTTTTAAATCTCCTTTCAATGTCTCCATTTTAACTAATTGCATTGTTGATGCGCCTCATTCATTTCTCCTCGCACTATGGGCAGATACGGTTGTTCTTGCTCTAATTAATGGTGCTTCTCGCTACCTAATGGGTGTCATATTCTGAATAGAAGTTCAAGTAAACTAGCAGTTTCAACAGTGTTAGATCAAAACAAAATCTGTGGTAGAAGGGTGGAGCAATATCTTGCAAGCTTCGAAAAAAAAAATGTTGATCGAAATCGATATCTTCGTATTTTTCGCACTTGAAATAAATTTTTTAAATTACACTTTACGGCAAAAACAACTATTTTTTTTCTGGGTTTTGGACGAAACCTACTCTTTTGAGTAGATTCAGACATAAAAAACCTAAAACAAAGTTTTGGTGGCTAACTTAGAAAAACGGGGAATCACTTTTTAACTTATGGCTCAGTCTCTTCAAAAAAGTTTGTTTGGACCAAGACTCAGCCGAGTGCTGTACAGTGTTATGCAACACGAGACTCAGGACTACATAGACTGATTTCAAACTCTGTACCACTTTTCTATATTTTATGATAACTTATCTTTGAGAAGAAAAGAGACTGCTTCGCCCATAGTGCGTTGCGCTGCCTATGCAACCACACAAAGTTTGCTATTTTACTGTTAGCTCACCTATACGCGCCACAGCTGTTACTGCTGAGCAATTCAACAATGCATTTATATCACTTGAATCGAAATGTGAGCAATGCACAATTCTATATATACTACATACAAACATTTTCTTTAGGCAACAGCTGCGCACATGCGTCATAAATACTGGAAGCCTTCTTTACACAATTTATAACTAAACTAATATAAATTTTAATGTTTAACACAATCTGCATATATATTGTTGGTTTTGTTTTTCATTCGTTTGTTTTTTGTTGCTTTTACACTTTTAGCAATTTTTAAATTTTTCGTTTTTTATTACAACTTGTTTTTGTTTTTCAAAATAGTATAGTTAAAAACTTTATTTCACTTTTTAGTAGACTATATAAAAAATATGCATAAACATTTTTTATGGTAATGAATGTGTGTTTTTTTTTTTTTAAACAATTGTCTGACTTAATAAACGCCACCTGTTCCTGGGGTATATGGTGGCGCTCAGTGCTTTAGCTTGCAATTTAAAAAATATAATTTTTCGCCCTAACACTCGTTCTTGCTTTCATACATTTTTCTTTTAGTTTTTCTTTACGTTATCTACTACATAATTCAGTTATTTATAATGAATATTAATATAGCGTATTTATAAATATTTTCAAAAAATAAATAAAAATATGCAAAAAAGAAAACAACAAAAAACTATTAATTGTTTGAAGCGGATGCCGAGTTAGAGGATGTCGGAGCGTTTACATTGGTTGATGGCGTGACAGCTGCTGTCAATGTTGCAGTAGTATTAGTTGGATTGTTGGAAGCGTGTATAATTTGTTGATGATGATGTGGTTGTTGCTGGTGGTGGACGTGGGCATAATGGTGTGGTGCTATGCTATTCACATCAACCACATTGATTTGCTGTTCTAATGGCGCTTGTTGCATAATTGTTTGCTGTTGCTGTGGTATATGCCCTGGAAATGATGGCAGTGTGCCAGCTGGTAGCGGCGGTGATGTTGTTAGCACCTGCTGTTGCTGTAGTTGTTGCTGCTGCTGATGCTGTATAGGCGGCATTTGCATATGTATTTGCATGTGTGGCGGCAGCGACTGTGCTTGATGTTGATGATGGGGATGATGCTGATGATGATGAAGGTGGTGCTGGTGCTGATGATGCTGATGCAGCTGGTGTTGCTGCTGCTGTTGTTGCTGTAGCTGGTCGTGCATTTGTTGTTGTTGCAGTTGTTGTTGTTGCTGCTGATGCTGACGCTGTAAATGTTGCTGCTGCTGATGATGATGTTGCATGTGATACATTGCAGCAGCCATTTCTGCACCCATACTAGCAGCCTGCAAATTGGCATTTGTCATTATAGCATTGGGATTTGTATCAGCTACAGACCAATTGCGTTCCATTTGATTGAGTGCCGCTAATGTGGCTGTTGTTGCCGGTTTCACACCAACATTTCCATGCACATTGACATTAAAATTCAAATTACCGCCTTCCATATTAGTTGCAACACCACTACTGCTACCACCCACCATACCAATCGCACCAAAGTTGGTGGTGGAGCCATTAGCCGTACCACCAACACCAGCACCACTCGCACCCATAGTCACACCAATACCACCAGGCATATGTTCATTGATGGTGGCACTAAAAGTTAACGCTTGTGCACCACTATCTTCGAAGGGACACACACCGCCTGTATTTGCGGCAAAACTGCCACGCAAGGTTTCTTCCAAAAGTGTTTGTATTTTATCACGGTCATCGATATGTACGAAACCTAGACGCACCAGTTCATTGGTGAGATCGCAAGCCGAATCGGATTCCGTTACCTGACAGGTTAATTGTCTATTCATTTTATCGTCCATACGCAAGAGTATTGTCATGGCAATATCACTACTGTCCTCTTTCAACTTCTTAACACTACACATCATGTTGACAATACGTCTTGATTCGATATCCACTGGCTCTGGTGTAGCCGATTTAACGGAATCGGCACGTTCAGGCGATGCGGCACGTGAGCGAAAATGTGGTGGTTTCTTGCCACCCAATGCTGTCAACGGATATACACCATACTTGACATCCTCCACAAACTTCTCCAGCTTATCAGCTGCAGGCACGTCTGACAGACGATAGTCAAATTTCTCTCCATCAATTGTTATACTCGCCATAGTTACTTCTGGTCGATTATAGCGTTGCATCATGCCATCTATTACAGTCTCTGAGAACATAGTCCAATTTTTGGGAGCGAATACAAGACAATGAGCAGCCAAGAGCTTGAGTGAATGCACCTGAAATGAAGGGTACAATTAAGAGACGCGAATTAATTGTATTTGTAGGCCGAATACGTTTTTTTTGTCTTTATTAAGGCCCGGTTTTCAGTGCAAATTTAAACCACAGACAAAGTTGACTAGAGTTTATCACTGATAATTAGATCGTGTGAACTTGTAGCACTATAGTTTAACTTTGCTCTGAAAACCCGTGTCTAATAAACATCTTCTGGGGATATGGTTTTCAATGTTCTCCTAAACACCTGAACAGATAATGAAATTTTATATAAATATTTAAGTGAGCTTTAGAACGGTTTAAATTCACCATGCGGACTTCTAACATCAAAAAAGCCTTGCGAGTATTTACGAGAGTACGGAAAATTGGCGAAGAGGTTTTGCGATTAATTTCTAACTCCTCTAGTAAATAAGATTGGTAAGGTTCCACTGGCCATATCAAAACGCTCCCGAGGCCGTCGGGCAGTACCGCAAGGGAGTACCGGAGCTTACCGGCTTCATATCCGACCAAGGACTGTCAATTTGGACATTACTCCCCAAAAACCTTCGGGAGTGTTCTTGTCAAAAACAAGAACAACAAAGAGATTGGTAAGGGAGAAGAGGTCATAAAGTGTAACCCTGCATAAAAAAACTATCCCAAACAAATCAAATATTTCGTACTGAAACTCTGGAAGTATTTATGGTACAACATTGAAAATCGGTAAAGAATAAAATGATAATAATTTCTAACAGCTCTGCATGGTAGAATAGGGATAAGAATAGGAATAGACAAAAGTAAAGGGGAAAAAAGACGATATGAAAAAGAAAAAACGGGACAAAGAGAAAGATGGACACTCGAATATAAAACAGTATCTGGGCACAGTACATTTTTCAGGCGCAGGAGTGTATTTTTGACCAGGAAAAAGTCGACTGCTGAGTAGAAATTTAACCTTTTTCAAAAGCGTAATATCTCAGAATGGTTTTCAATACAACCTATTTCAAAACTTGATTCAAAAACGTTCGATCTCATCTAAAAGTTAGGTATTTTATTTTCATCGAGATAGGGTGTCTTTGAAACTCATTTGGAGATGATGCGTTCTTGAATCCAATTTTGTAATAGGTTGTTTTTGAAAAACAAACACATCTGAAATAGAGCGTTTTTTAAATAAATTCTGGTAGAGCGCTTTTGAAAAATATTTTGAAACAGGCTGGTCTTCACGCTGCAGTCGAAGTCTTCCAGGCATCTACTATTGCGTGACCAGTTAGTGTGTGAGTCTACTATTTCCCACTCCTTGGCACAAGAATTTTTTTATATTAGAATATGACGGCCTAAGTGCAGTAACGACAAGATTAATTTTGTATCGTTCTGACTACTTAATGACTTAGTGGGTCCGTCGTTTTTGCTCTTAGGTCACGTAGTGTACAAGTGTGTATTTACCTCAAAGAGTAAAGGATGAAAAAGTAATTCATTGGCGCTTGGACGCTCATCAGGATTACGACGCAAGCATTTGAAAATTAAATCACGCTGCAATTCATGATCCAGACTATTTATGGTGCGCAATATAGTTTCTTCATTTATGGCAGAACTCGCTTCATTACTACTACTTGGTTGAATTTCTAATGCAGCCATTTCCAGTGCACACATGCCAAAGGCATATATATCAACAGCAGCAGTTAGTTGTTCGGCAGCACCATATTCCGGTGCCATAAAGTGGTGTGTATCACCTCCTTGATCGTTGCGATGATGCAGTCGCAAATTGTAATGCACAGCATCGGGCACAACGGCACCAATTTTCACCAGACCATTATGCTGTATGAAAATACTATCACAGGTGAGATTGCCGTGTATGACAGGCGGTTTGCAGGAATGCAAGTAGCTGAGCGCAGACAAAATTTGTGTACACCAGCGGCGCCACGCCTCCAATGGTAACCGTTTGGCATTGCGTTTAGTGCGTTTGAGGAACTGTTTTAATGAACCCGACGACATATATTCCGTTATGAATATGACGCGTGGTTTTTCTATATTTTGCGCATCCGTCCAGTAACGATGGAATTTGACAATGTTTTGATGATCTAATTGCAGTAGATTATCAAACACTTGTCGCATTTTGTCTTCCTGAGACTTAAGCTCCTGTAAATTGGCATATTGCACCTCATTCCAAACAACTTCAACACCCTCTTCGGTGTCCATTGCCAGATGAACACAATCTATTCCGGGCACATCACGTTGATCAACTTCTTCACGTCTTTTCAACCATCTTCCACAGGGTGATTCTTCGAGGATTTCACTTTCATCCTCCGAATCATCGCCTGATTCACGCGGTGATGAATCAGCTGCCATATTTGCTGCTTCTGTAGCGGCAGCAGTAGTCGATGAAGCGCCTATAATTTGTGGTGGTGGCGGTTGATGTGATTCTTGTTGGTACTGTTGTTGTTGTGACACTGGCGCCGCTTGTGTTGTTGTGTTCCCTCCGCCACCACTACTACCTCTGCTGCCGCTGCCAGCCCCATTGCTGCCGCTGCCGACGTTTACTTGGCCGCTTGACATTGGAGCGCGTGTATGCAGGGCGCCTGTTTGTTGTTTAAGTGTTAGCGACTGCTATTGCTGTGTTGTCGCTGCCGCTATTTGTCTAAATTCACTTAAATTTTTTTGTTTGTTCTTGTCTCAAGTTCAAATCGTTTTATTTTATCTATTACGCTCTACGTTCGTTTGATTGGGTAGTAGATTGGTTGGTCGGTTAGTCAATTGATGAGTTTCCTTGTTGTTTTAAGGCGTATCTTTTTTTATGTTCGCTTTTAATTCGTTTCGTAAATTTTTTTTATTTTCCTTTCGTGGTACCCTCTTCCGAATCGTGTTTCTCCTCCAGGCCCTTAAAATGCGTCGTTTTCACTTGATTTCGTGTGCTTTCCGAAATGTTCTTATCTGCTTTACCAAATAAATGCAACCGGCTAGCGGTAATTACTATTATTTGCAAAATCTTGTGCAAATTTTTTATGTTTTTAGCAAATTTGCACAACCAATTTCTTTCTTCACGGCACAAAGTTTTTTTCTGGATACAATGACAGCAATCGATGAGTGACACTAACCAACAATGTTGCCAACGCTTCATTAGAGTGGTGTCACACGTTACGTATTTGTACTGATGAATTTCGAATTAATGCTACACGTTCAAATGGATTGACGTGATTTGTACGCTTGGCTCAAACTTTTCGTACAAAGGTACGGGTCGCCCGTTATTTTTTTAAGCACGACCAAATTGGACACTGCACCAAATTTGGGAAAATTTGCTGCTTTTTTTCCATACAAATCTCGTTTTCCAAATTTGGAATGACGTCATATTTAATGGTACATTTACACTGCACCAAATTTGGCGCTTTTTTCCATACAAAACTTATTTTCCAAATTTGGAACTTCATCACATTTGACCTCATTTCACAAAATTTGCCGAACGTTACAATCCGCAATTCATCCAAATAGCAACCATGCGGGTGTTCCACATTTAGAACGTCCCAGCAAAAAGCTAATGGTTTATTGACCCTGCTAAAATCGATAGCACTCTATTTCCTATCTAAAGAGTACTCCTATTGGAGCATCATAGTACTCCAAATATAATCCTTTTTCTTATAAAAATTGTGCACCAATTAATGATACATTTACACTGCAACAAATACGTCGCTTTTGGCGAAGTTATTTCGAGAATGTTTGTCAGCAGAATGAATTTGTTTGCCAAATTAGATGAATTTAATTTAATTCCACCTAATTTTGATGAACGGTCTTGAAAAAACTTGGCCAAAAGTGACGCATTTGGTGCAGTGTAAACGTAGCTTAACATTGCGATGTTCTAGGACTGGACCACCTACTCCAACCATCGCTTTCTTTCTGCTACTCCATGGAATAACTACAGTCAGAGCACTTTGCAATGTACTCCAATATTGTTACTCCTTGGAGTATATACTGTCAGAGCGATAGTGTCGGGATTTTCGTCGATAAGGCACCAATGATCGGCTTTCAAAAAAGCTGAAGGTGGTGCGATGAGGTATACAAAGGATTACTATTGGAATACACCAATATCAAAAAATTGGAACACATACCCCCGAATTCTGTAAGCTGTCTCTAGTCACTAATAGAGACAATAGTCACTAATAGAGACAATTCGTGTTCCAATTCCATGTTGTCCAATTACAAACCTCAAATGACAGATCTCAATTTTGTGACTTGAGATGAGATAAAATTACAGAATTCGGGGGATAATCCAACAATTTTTGCAGGGGATGTGGTAACTTATAGTATTATTTACATCGCACCAAATTTGCCGAATTCAAATGAGCCAGTTCGACACCGTTTAAAGCGGGCTACTCACCTGCCAAGAAATGTCAAACTCCATATAAAAAAAAGGCTCAAGAAATGGTCAAGAAACGTTTTCCCCACGTCAAATTTTCCTGGGCCAATACTCAGTTCATAAGAAAAAACATAGCACTTTCCGATATTTGGCAACGCCGGCTTACCTCAAGAAATAAATAAGCTCGTATATATTTCTTGAGGTAAACGTGCAGACCCACGGCAAAGGTGAGTAAATATTTCGCTAAACACAGTTTGTACATTTTTATAAGAGCAATTTGCAAAAAAAATGGAAAATTTGGTAAACATCAAAATTTCTTGACCAGGCACAAGAAATATATGCTCGTTTTTTTCTTGAGGCATTTCTTGGCATGAGGGTAGCCCGCTTAAACTGGAAAATTTGCATTTGGCTTCACCTTCCCTGCAGGAATATATTACCAGGACAAAAAGCCACCCAAAGAAAATGCATTGCCGTGATGATTTAAACACCTGTAGAGTAATAATGAAAGAAGAGTCATGAAGGCTTCTGTCTTTTCTTGGTAGAATTGGCCCATTTTCTTGAAAAAAAACTAGTGGAAATTGTTATTTACAGCTGTGATACACTGCACCAAATGCGTCGCATTTGGCGAAGTTATTTCGAATGAATTTTTTTTTACCAAATTTGACGAATTTGGTGATCAAATTCAATCTGCGGATGAACGGTCTCGAAAAAACTTGGCCAAAAGTAACGCATTTGGTAGCTTTACCCATTAAGGTTCTTGCTGGGGAATTCTTAAGCGGGCTACCCACCTGCCAAGAAATGCCTCAAGAAAAAAACTAGCATATATTTCTTGTGCCTGGCCAAGAAATTTTGACTTTACCTAATTTTCCATTTTTTTGCAAATTAGGCTGTGTGTCAAACGGTTTAAAAAAGCAAATTTTGACAGAGCGATGTTAAATTCTGACAGTTATCGTGGTGAATATGAACGTCAAATTTTGACAATCAATAATGTGAGCACAGGGATGCATGTGCTGTTAACATTCACATTATTTCACATAAATTTATGTTCACATGCGTTATTTAACACTAAAATATAATATAATGCGAATAATACGCAATATAAATGCATGAAAAACACGTAAAATGAGAATTGATTCACAAAGCATCTGCTTTTGCACGTGGTTTTTCCATACGTCAAAATTTACTACTGTCATAATTTAACGTTTCGTTTGGCACAGCAAAATGGCAAATATTCGTTCACCATAGGAAATTTGTTTACCTCATTTTACTCTGACGAAAAATGTTTTCAATTAGCACACAGCCTAAGTCTTATAAAAATGTACAAAATATGTTTAGCGAGACATGTACTCACCTTTGCCGTGGATCTGCACGTTTACCTCAAGAAATATATACGAGCTTATTTATTTTATCCCTGCGGGTTAGGGGTTTAGAATATGCCCGAGGTAGGCATACCGGTCGTAAGAGGCGACTAATATGCACATAGGTAATTGACGTGCTACTCGATGGTTGATCTACGGATATGATGCCTCTCACCTCTCGTTACCCATCTTCTCCTTCCTCATGGATGGAGGGATGCCATGACCTAGAAGGTTCCACTGCTCATACCAAATCGCTACCACGACAGTCGGGCAGTACCGCAAGGGAGTACCGCAGCGTACCGGGGTCATATCCGGCCAAGGACTGTCAACTTCGGCATCACTCCCCAAAACCTTCGGGGAGTGTTTTGTTGTTAACAACAACAACAACAACAACAACAACAACAACAACAACAACAACAGCTTATTTATTTCTCGAGGTAAACCGGCGTTGCCAACTATCGAAAAGTGGGCATAAGTGCAGAATACATACATTTCGCAAATCAAAAAAATATTTATATGGATCGATAGCAGTATTTGCGAAAAGTTGAAACGTATAATTTTTTTTTGGTGCAAATAAAAACTTTAGGGGTAATTCCACGTTAAAAGGCAATTTTTAAGTTTTTTTAAATCGAAATATCTTTCAAACTACTTGTCGGATTAGAAAATGTAAAATACCAATAATTAGGTAATAAAAATACCTTTCATTTAATGTATAACACTCCCACCTTTATGTAAAATTTTTATATGAAAACTATGTTTTTTATAAAAAAAACGAATGGAAATGAATAAAACTGTTTAAAAAACAAAAAAATGTCCCGTTAACGGTATTATTAGATAGTAAAATATTGTAGATAATGCAATAAGCTTTCATTTTATACACATATTGCTATATGAAAATTGTGTATTTCCATTATAAAAAGGTAAAAAAAGTAATCGGCTCAGGGTTAATTTTTTTTTTTTTTGGAGTAAAAAACAGGGACTAAAAGTGGTTTAGAAAGGTGTTCTGCACATAAATACCATGGAATTTTTCCTTTTACGAAAGGTTAAAATCACTAATAGTGCATATTTCGTAAAAGGAGAAACCATAATTTTGTAAATTATAAAATAATAGAAAGGAATTTTCCCTTTTACGAAAGGTTAAAATCACTAATAGTGCACATTTCGTAAAAGGAGAAACCACAATTTTGTAAATTATAAAATAAAAGAAGGGAACTTTCCCTTTTACGAAAGGTTAAAATCACTATTAGTGCACATTTCGTTAACGGAGAAACCATAATTTTGTAAATTATAAAATAATAGAAGGGAATTTTCCCTTTTTCGAAAGGTTAAAATCAGTAATAGTGCACATTTCGTAGAAGGAGAAACCATAATTTTGCAAATTATAAAATAATAGAAAGGAATTTTCCCTTTTACGAAAGGTTAAATCACTAATAGTGCACATTTCGTAAAAGGAGAAACCATAATTTTGTAAATTATAATAGCAGGGAATTTTTTTTAATAATCGTAAGATGGCCATTCTAAAAGAAAATTAAGTATTTGATCGTTTTTGAATGAAATTTGCTTTTTTGTTCGTTTTTAGTACATAGTGTGTCAAAGGGTTAATAAAGTATACATTGAATGAAAGGTATTTCGAAGAGAAAATTTAGGAACAAACAATTTTAAAAATCCATTCACCAGTTTACAAGATATTTTGAAATGAAAAAAAAATTTTTTGACTTTTGACCTTGAATATCTTTTTAACCCTTTGAGTGCACCAAAAAAGAAAAGTACGGTTAAATTCAGCGTAAAACCCTCTTTCAAGCCCAACTTGTTTTTTTTTTTTTTGACAACTGTATGTATTCTGCACTTGTTCCCAAGAAACTAATGGGTCAGTTACATAAAGCTTTATTTTGGCTTTACCTCAAACTTTGACTTTGACGGAAAAGTTCAGTATACGTATTTAAACGAAGCATGGCAAATTGCAGACCTCAAAGTTGAAGCAAGGTTAAAATTTGGCAAACTCTCAAATTTTGCTTGGTTTGCTTGCTTTGATAATCAGATCTTGATGACTTTGCTTTAATTAAAGAATAAAAAGTTGGAGGAAATAATAATTAATTCATTTTTTCTATATTAAATTAATAAATTAACTTAAACACTACGAATGCAAAGAAAAAAATAACGAAAACAAATGTATAAAAGAGAAGCGTCAAGGCGTTCATTGTAGCATACCTCTGAAGTTGGACGCAAAGTTTTGAGGTAACAAATGTCAGGCGAGGTTAACAAAGCTTTATGTATTCGACCCTTAAGCCCGAGTTACATAAAACCTTGTTAAACTTTGACAGGTGCGCGCCTCGGCTTTGAGCATTTGCCAAAATCTCGCTTCGCTTTACGTTCCACAAACTTTGTATGAAAGTGGAACCTGCAAAGTTTTATGTAATTGGGCTTTAATAATTTGGTTGGTGAAACGAGGTCAAATTTGATGAAGTTCCAAATTTGGAAAATGAGATTTGTATGGAAAAAATCGCCAAATTCGCAAATTTTCTTCAAATTTAGTTCAGTTCTATAATATAAAAGTGGAAATCTTGAAAAAAAAAAATGAAATTTGTACCATCTTTATTGGTACTTTTTGAAATAAATGGTATTGAAAAAAATTTTTTGAGTGGCAACCTGGTCTATTAAGCAAACGTCAGAGAACCCCCGGCGCATTTAGAAAAAAAATTTACGTTGGTCGTCTGGACGTGGATTTATATGCTGTTTTTCTAATTATTATTGGCGAACACAAATTAGCATGGAAGGACTTCTGGGACGTAGCCAATTTCTAGGCGAAGCAGTAAATCTCTTCACCGATGAAAAAACCGCAAGTGCACGTAGCAGGGTAAGACAGTGCTGTGTAGTTCGGGGAGCCAATCGGATGATTTAAGAATTCCTATTGTCTATTCTAGGTTGTAGAATGGATGAACGAGCTACCTAATTCAGAGCCTGCTGTAAAATGTGAGCTTTTGATTAAAGTACAGGAAATTATATTGGGCTCATGTGTTGAGCTACTAGAAGAGTTTTTGGAGCATATACTGTCGCTGGCGCATGATGCAAATGCTGATGTAAGGAAGCAGGTGGTGGGATTTATTGAACAAGTTTGGTTAGTATATGCAAAGCGCTTTTTATTTTATTGCAAGTATTTAATATGTCTTTCATTTTAGCAAAGTTAAAGTGGATTTACTACCCCAAGTAATAAGTCTTATATCGATGTTAATCCGTGATCGCTCGGCGCAAGTTATTAAACGTGTCATACAGGCATGTGGCAGCATATATAAAAATGGACTACAATGGATCTGTAATCAAAGTGAAGTATCGGATAGTGCCGAACAGGCGTGGAGTGTACTCAGTTTAGTGAAAGCGCAAATCTTAGATTTGATTGACAATGAAAATGATGGCATACGAACAAATGCTTTGAAATTTTTGGAAGGTGTTGTCGTACTGCAAAGTTATCCGGACGAGGATAGTCAGAAAAAAGATAATGACTTTTCGCTAGAAGATGTACCTTTAAACTTTAAAACAGTAAAACGACAAAAGTTGGAAGAAGAAGCGCTGAATATATTCGATATTTTATTGAAATTTCATGCGGCCTCACATATATCTTCCGTGAATCTTATTACCTGTACCGGTAGCCTTTGTACCATAGCCAAATTGCGCCCAAGTCTTATGGGTCCCGTGGTAGATGCATTCAAGCAGCTTAACTCAAATCTGCCACCCACACTCACCGATTCACAGACAAGCTCAGTACGCAAAAGCCTAAAGATGCAATTAATAGCTTTGTTAAAAAATCGTGGCTCCTACGAATATCAGGCATCCATACGCCACATGCTACAGGACTTGGGTGCATCACAGGGTGAAATACAACGAGCTATACCTAAAATGGATAAACAAGAGCAAACGAGACGTCAGAAACGTATACTAGAAGGTGCCACAAGTAATCTTAATAAAAAGATGCGTCTAGATTCAATTAATAGGCAACAAGAACGTAAAACGAAATCTGACGAGCCCGCTAAAGTTATAGAGATGGAAGTTGATGAGGGCGAATTGGAGAAGCAACGTCAACGCTGTTTACGTGTAAATGAAAAATTCCTAGCAGAGCAATTACGTTCCACGGATATGGCTGTTAATTTGGTTGTCGAATTTTTACCTAAATTACCAGAAGAAGCACCAGAACATTTTATCAACGAGTATACGCCAATACGTGATATGTCCATACAACAGCAAGTGAGCAAAATAGCCAAGGTATTGGGCGAAGCAATGACAGAAAAGAAAATTGGTCCAGGTGCTGCAGCTTTCAGTAAGGAGCCACCAATGCGTGCAAAGCGCGCAGAAGCGATGGACACAACTGAAAGGTAATTATGAAAGAAAACTGTACGCTTATCATTTATTTCAAAATTAACTTTAAAATTTTGATTGAGAGTGAAATTTTTCACTTTTCTGCAAGTTCTTTCGGGATTGTTGTAGGGACTTTTTGTAGGTCATTTTGGAGCTTTTTCGTGACCATTGTTGTGTGGCCAGTTGAATTAAAAATTATGACATTTCATCACATCATATATCGCATCATCCAATTATTAAAATAACGTCCCATCATTATTCCGCGCAAATTAATACGTATGTGATAACATCATTGAAATATAAAAGTTATATCACTTCACATCATCCAATTATAACTTTAAAGGCTATTTTATTGGTTTGACTTCTTCGCGATTATTTCGGAATTATTTAAGGGACATTTTGTGGGTAATTTCAGAGTTTTTTTCGTGACCATTTCGGGCACTCTTATTATTACTTGGAGCTACTTAAAATTTCTCTCTAATTTTTATCAATTTAAGAAGATAACTTATATAATTTATACTGGGCTTTAATTTTTTATCTATTTCAGTGAACAACCAATAGACGAAGATCAAATGCGTAAAGATGAAGCAACGAAGAAATTACGCGAAAATATGGAACGCGTGAAAGGCGAACAAGAATTGATCGAGCGCATGAAAATGCGTGCCAAAACACTCAAATTGCAAGAGGTCACAAAACCATTCTCACGCCAGTTGAAAGAGAAATTTCTACTCGAGGCCGTCAAGCGAATACTACAATCGGAACGTCGTTGTATTGTCGGCGGTGTATCTGCAAAGAGACGTAAGCTGCTCACTGTTATGGCTGCCACATTTCCCGACAAAGTACGTTACTTCATTTTTGATTTCATTATGCTCGACGTAAAGCAACGGATAGATTTGGCCTTCTCTTGGTTGTATGAGGAGTATTGCCTATTACAAGGCTTCACACGTCACTCTTATGTAAAATCCGAAAATCGTCCTGATTATGCCTACAATGAGCTACTGAGTCAACTGATAGCAGGCGTGCGTGAAACATGCGAATTGAAAGATAAAATTATATTGATTAGACGTATATTTTTGGAAGCGCCATTACTACCAGATGAGGCACTCAATCAGCTACTGCAAATGTGCTTCTCCGAAGAATTTGTAAATCCTGGTATTGATTTGCTGAAAGATTTAGCTGTTATGCGTCCACCACGCAAAAACAAATTGATACGAGTGCTATTGACGTATTGTGTGCATGAGCGCACGGATATGCGAGAGCGCGCATTGGAGCACATAGTAACATTGTATCATGTGCAGAAAGTGTTGTCGAATAAAATCGAAGAATTCGCATTGGAATGGGCAACATATTTGGAAAAGGAAACACCGCCACAAAGCATATTTCAAGGAGAGTATGGCAGGCCAGTTGCTGAAGTGGGATGGAAAGAAGAGACAGCGAAAACGTGTTTAACATTGCTGCTAGCGTTAACCCCATATAAGCCTATCGGTGAGTAGGTTAGTTAGAATTATAATGAAATTTAAGATTATTCCTTTTTTCTTACAGTTTTTCTCGAAAAGCTCAGCAAAGTCTATTCTACAACTGGCGCCGACTTAAAACGTACCATCTTACGCTCTATCGATCCGACAATAAAGAAAATGGGCGCAGAAGATCAGACACTTTTAAAATTCCTTGAAGACTGCCCGAAAGGCTCAGAAACTTTAATCATACGTATCATACATTTGCTCACAGAGCGTGTGGCTACACCTCATCCGGAATTAGTGTTACGTGTGCGTGAACTTTATGCGAACAAGATCAAAGATGTACGCGTACTCATACCTGTGTTGAGTGGTCTATCACGCCAAGAGATAATCAATGCATTACCAAAATTATTAAAACTAAATCAAATTGTAGTCAAAGAGGTGTTTAATCGTTTGTTGGGCATAGGTGCTGAATTTGCTAATCAAACTATGGCAGCCACACCTACTGATATACTTGTCGCCTTACACACTATCGATCCGAGTGCGTGTGATTTGAAAGCTGTTGTTAAAGCAACATCATTATGTTTATCTGAGAAAGAAGTATTCACACAAGATGTACTAATTGGTGTACTGCAGCAACTAGTCGAAGTTATGCCCATCCCCACTCTGCTCATGCGTACTATCATTCAGAGTATAACGCTTTATCCACGTTTAACAAATTTTGTATTGAATCTATTGCAACGTCTGATATTGAAACAAGTGTGGCGTCAAAAAGTGATTTGGGAAGGTTTCCTTAAATGTTGTCAGCGTTTAAAGCCCCAATCATTGCCTGTATTGTTACATTTACCACATCAACAGTTGATAAATGCTTTGGAGCAATGCCCTGATATGAGACAACCATTATATGAATATGCACAAAGTATTCAAGAGGAACCGATGAGTGGTATAACACCACAATTATTGGATATCATTTCTGGAAAGACAGTCGATGTATTTATAACGGTAAGAATGGTCTATAGTTCGCAACAAACTTGTAGGCGGGGGCGATTGTATTGGTTGCGAATTCGCATTGGATGTAGAAATGTTAATCGTACACAAATTGTTAGGTTTTTAGTTTTTAAACAAAATTTTAGCACAGAAATGATTTTTCCATATCCATTATTTTATTCCAATTATATCACATTCTCCTTTAAAAATTACTTCACATCACAATATCCATTTATATCAAAAATTCACTTTGATATACATATCACACCATCAACAAAAAATTTAAATTATACATCACATCACATTTTCAGCACACCTATGACAAAGAGGTTAGATCCACCTCTTTGCCCATGATTTAGATCACAACATCATCCCTTTCATACCCAACTTAAAAATATATCACATCATTCGCCTTTAAAAATTATTTCACATCACAACAATTCTATCACATCACCACCCCTCATCGCCAGATATTCACGACATAAAAACCAAATTCTGTCACATCAAAAAAAAAACTAATGGCGGCGATATACCAACATTATCATAACCTCTAACGAGATTTTTAGCCGAGCTTCTCTTTCCAACTTGTGGTGTGTTGCTTTTTGAGTTTTTCCTACAAGTTGGCGGGACCTACAGTTTTTTGCCGACTCCGAACGGCACACCGAACGGCAAAGCAAATGAATTTTTTTGCTGAGAAGCTTCTCATGGCAGAAATACACCCGGAGAGTTTGCCAAACTACTGCCGAGGGGCGACCCCGTTTAGAAAAATTCTTTTTCTAAATAATTTTTGATGTTACTTTTGCCGGGCATCGAACCGCCACGACTTGGTGTAGAAGGCCGAACACTTAACCGCTACACCACGGCGGCCGCCGTCATTATTCCGCGCGACTTAATATTGATGTGATAATCACATCACATAACAGGATCCATTCGGGATCCATTTCGGGATCGTTTCGAAAAAATTGTCGGGACTTTTCTGGGATCATTTTGAGACTTTTTCAGGATTATTTTGGGACTCTTTGGAAGTTGTTTTTGGGACTATTTCGAGGCCAAAATAGAACTTTTGTTAGGACTTCTTGGCCTTCATTCCGGGCTGTGCCGAACCTTTCGGGATAGTGCCGAGAATTTTTCGGTATTTTTCTGGGATCATGTTGAGACTTTTTCAAAATTGTTTTCGGGGTCGTTTTGGGATTCTCTGAAAATTGTTTAAGATAATTTCTGGACTTTTTCGAGATCATTTGCGTTTTTGTGAAACATTTCTTTTTGGAAATCATTTTGGTACAATTTTGCGACTTTTTCGAAATTGTTTTCGGATTATTTGATAACGAAAAATTATTGTTTTGGGAATCATTTCGGGTATTTTTTGAGACGATTTCGGAAATTTTTGAGGCATTTATAGGATCCATTTTATCTTACGAGGTATTTCTCGAGTTCCAAAATCAGCTTAGAAAACTGAATTCAATGCTGGGGTCCTCTCCAAGTCCTTTTTCAATTCATTTCTGAAGTCTTTTGGTAGTAAAAAATACAAACGCTGCACCAGACATAATTGCCCAGCCCTGAAGATGTTTACAAAAATCTGCATAGCTATATTTATTGATATCACATTTTTATTTATAATTTAGGACGAGACTGGTGGTTACATTACAGTGGATCACATCAAAAAGGAAATCGAAGATCCCACAGAATTTGGTGTCATAGCAACAATACCTATTGCACCTGTGCCAGCACCAGTTCCAGCGCCTATACCAACACTTGGTACTATTAGCACACCCCTGGTGCCGACAACATCTCAACCATTACCACCAGGCGAAGATTAAAAGCGTTATTAAATTTCCAAATACATGATTCTTTATATGCAAAATTTAACAATATTCATACCAACACACAACATATTTGAAATAATGATTGACATACATACATACATATATATTCTATTAATAAAAGTGTTCCATAGCTCTTAAAGTGTTACTTCGGCCACCATTTCTTTGCCATTCAAACCAGCCAAAATGTTAAGGGCTGTTATGCGCGACATTTCCGTGCGTGTGTTAACATCAGCGCTACCAATATGTGGCAATATGACAACATTTTTCAACTTAAGTAATGGTTCATCTAGCGGCAACGGTTCTGGTGTGGTTACGTCTAAACCAGCTGCCAAAATGCAGTTGTCCTTGAGTGCGGCATATAATGCCTTTTGATCGACGACGCCGCCACGTGCTGTGTTTATAAATATTGCATTCGATTTCATTTTCTTGAAAGCGGCTGCGTTAAATATTTCCTTTGTTGCTGGCGTGAGCGCACAACAAACAACTATAAAATCCGATTCGCATAACATTTCATCAAAGTTTACGTATTTGGCACATACTATCGCCGCTTCAGCTGCACGTTCAGTGCGTGTAGTGTATGTAAGTAATGCCGGTTTGAACGGTACCAAACGCGCTGCAATTTCCTGTCCAATACGTCCGAAGCCGAAGAGCCCAACACGTGCACCTTTCAGCCCCTGACCGCACATCCAATTGGGTGCCCACGATTTCCAACCGCCATTGTAAACTTCTTTGTTGGCTTCAAATAAACGACGACTAGTGGCAAGCAGCAGCGCTACCGTCAACTCAGCTGTAGCATCTGTCAGTACATCTGGTGTATATCCAACGCGTATACCACGCTTCTTGCACGCCTCCAAATCGATATGCTCATAGCCAACCGAAATGGTTGCTATGCATTTGAGTTGTGGGCCGGCTTTTTCAATGACCTCTGCATCAATTTTATCTGTAAGCGCACAATAGATTGCATCCTTACCAACTACTTGTTTGAGTAGCTCGTCTCGTGGCACAGGCAAAGGTTGTGTCCAGGTGCTCACGTTACACCTAGTGGAAGATGGGTTTTACTAGTTAATACTTGGTATTTTGTTTAATTTTACTTACTCTGCATTCAAAAGTTCAATACCAACCGGTGCAACATCAGGCCGTGTAATATATATATTTTTACCAGCAGACGTCATTTTTGTGCGAAGTGTTGAAATGGCAAATTTGCAATGTTGCGCTGAGGTCACCGTTGAGGGCTTTAATGAATGCAACCAGGCATTGCTGGAACGTGTCAACAACGGAGCTAGTAACATTTGTGCAAAAACTTGTTTTTTGTTGTTGTGCCCATAAACAGCTGTTTTATAGCAATTAAATTTGGAACGGTCCACAAACAGTGGCGTCAAAGAAATTTGCAATGTCGAATAAAGGCTTTGATTCCCGAAGGTTTTTGACAATCCCTGCATTTTAAAATACAATCCCTGGGACCCGGGAGTTTTCGAGATTATCTTAGATACCGTTCAAGGCGAATTCTTTTCTAGGAACCATTTCGTTGTTGTTGTTTTTGTAGCGAGGTGTAGCCCTGCCTATATGTCAGACAGGGTCACCCCGAGTGTATTGCTCTTGGCCGGGTCGATATAAGAAAACGGCCCGGGTCGTTTCGGCACGATGGGTACAGCACAAGTACTGATACCGTTCTCGTAGAACCGGCAACACAAGAAACTAGCCGTGTAGGCCATGTAGGTCATTTAGCGTTACCCAGGGTGCACCAACGGGGAGGCGAACCATATTCACAAAGGTGGGTTCGTCCTGCCATATGGTTTCTTCTTCTTCCTTGAAATTCGCATAGGAGCTGTCAAATTGCTTATGTTGTTGCTTTGTTTGACATTTCCAGACCACCTTGTATGAATTCGCCTGATTTTCATTCAAAGTTTGTGGAATGTAAAGCGAAGCGAGATTTTGGCAAATGCTCATAGGCGAGCCGCGCATCTGTCAAAGTTCCACAATGGTGGATTCGTCCCGCCATATGTGTTCTTCTTCTTCCTTGACAATCGCCTCGAAGCTGTCAAATTGCTTATGTTTTTGCTTTGTCCGACATTTTCGAGGCGAGTAAACAAAAAAAATACAAGGAGTGTGTGCGTGGGTGTAATACTGAATTGGCTCGAAGCCACCTTGTATGAATTCGCCTTGATACCGTTCTAAAAGGTCAGAAAAGGTATTTTCGTCAAGAAATATGGAGTTGCTGAGAAAATTTTGAACTTTTTCCAAAATTTTCGATAAGTGGCTTTCTCCTATACTAGCTCTGATCCTTTACACCAATTTGATAGTCAGAAACAGTCACAAACTACAGGAAAGTGATCCCGTACGCCACTTTTCTGACTAGTGAGAACAGAAAATTGAGCTCTCTCCAGTCAGAGAGTTGCAAGATTTAGTCAGCAGATTTTTTGCTAGTAAGTTCTGACAACATGTTGTAGAACTGTCAAGCGACCAAGTTTGACAGTTCTACCATTTTTACGATCCCGTACTCCTTGATATTGCTCTCGCACTGAGCGCGGATTTTCTGATTTTGGCAGTTCTACTAGGTTTAGTCAGAAAAGAAAGGGATCAGAGCTACTGTGTTTAAGCGGGCTACTCACCTGCCAAGAAATGCCTCAAGAAAAAAACGAGCATATATTTCTTGTGCCTGGTCAAGAAATTTTGACGTTTACCAAATTTTCCATTTTTTTGCAAATTACTCTTATAAAAATGTACAAAATATGTTTAGCGAGACATGTACTCACCTTTTCCGTGAATCTGCACGTTTACCTCAAGAAATATATACGAGCTTATTTATTTCTTGAGGTAAACCGGCGTTGCCAACTATCGAAAAGTGCTGTATTTTTTCTTATGAACTGAGTATTGGCTCAAGAAAATTTGACGTGTGAAAACGTTTCTTGACCATTTCTTGAGCGTTTTTTTATATGGAGTTTGACAACGCCGTTTTACCTCACGAAATAAATATGCTCGTATATATTTCTTGAGGAAAGCGTGCAGATTCACAGCAAAGGTGAGTACATATTTCGCTACACATATTTTATACATTTTTATAATAGTAATTTGCAATAAAATGGAAAATGCGGTAAACGTCAAAATTTCTTGACCAGGCATAAGAAATATATGCTCGTTTTTTTCTTGAGGCATTTCTTGGCAGGTGAGTAGCCCGCTTTAGGCCTTAAGTCTTTCCTGCTAATTATGAATAATTATTCCTAAAAAAGTGTTCTTTGAAAAAATTAGCAGCGAATTCAGCAGCTTTTTGACATTTAACTGAGAGAGAGAGCGCCAATTCGCTGCAAGTTATTGCTGGAGATTTTTCGTCCAGCAGAAACTAGATTTGTTTCTTGAAATCTCCAGCAAAGAACTGTCAGCAGAAGAGAGTCTTGTGAAAAGCTGTCAAAATCTCATTTCTGCTGATTTTTCGTCGAACATGGTTCAGCAGAAACTAGCAGACAAAACAGCGGTTACGTTTCTGATTGGCTAACAATTTGAATTTACATTTTTTGTTGTTGTTTTGCTATGTCACCGATCAGCTGTTCCTGCTTGCTGGTTTCTGCTGGACGAAAAATCTCCAGCAATAACTTGCAGCGAATTGGCGCTCACTCTCTCAATTAAATGTCAAAAAGCTGCTGAATTCGCTGCTAATTTTTTCAAAGAACACTTTTTTAGGAATAATTATTCATAATTAGCAGGAAAGAAACAAAGCTACTAGCAAGCAGGAACAGCTGATCGGTGACATAGCAAAACAACAACAAAAAATGTAAATTCAAATTGTTAGCCAATCAGAAACGTAACCGCTGTTTTGTCTGCTAGTTTCTGCTGAACCCTGTTCGACGAAAAATTAGCAGAAATGAGGTTTTGACAGCTTTTTACAAGACTCTCTTCTGCTGACAGTTCTTTGCTGGAGATTTCAAGAAACAAAGCTATTTGCATTTACTTATTTGCGGCCGGGAAAATACCTCTTATAGAGAACTCATTTAATAAACATTACAAAAGTGATGAAAAATACTTATAGTATTTTATCCAAGATCTGTCGTACGCAATTTAGAAGCAAGCGGATTTTTATTAGGTCATTCAACACAAACGCACGCCGCATGACGCCAGCGAATCCCACACCAGAGATCGCACAAGATCAACAAAAGTTGACGCCACCGACATTGCAACCAGATTTAAGTAAACCACTTGGTGTACCAACGAAAATGCGTGCGGATCCAGCTTTTAAAAAAATTGACTCACCAGAGTTTCACAGCATTTTCACAGATGAGCTGCGTGCGCTAATCGACATATTCAAGCGGCACAATTATGAGTTGCGTATAGCTGGAGGAGCCGTGCGTGACATTGCCATGGGTATGAAACCCAAAGATATTGATTTAGCAACAACAGCAACACCAGATCAAATGAAAGAAATGTTTACCAAAGAAGAAGTGCGTATGATAAATGCCAAAGGCGAGAAACATGGCACGATTACGCCACGCATAAATAATAAAGAAAATTTCGAAGTGACAACACTGCGTATCGATGTACTTACCGATGGACGACATGCGGAGGTATGTCCCACATGTTTGAGTATTTTTCAGAATAAATATGATTTTTGCATTTCAGGTTCAATTCACCACCGACTGGCAATTGGATGCGAACCGACGCGATCTTACCATAAACTCAATGTTTCTTGGATTCGATGGCACTTTGTATGATTATTTCTATGGCTACGATGATCTACTACAGCGGCGTGTTGTATTTGTGGGCGATGCTGCTGTGCGCATCAAAGAAGATTATTTACGTATTTTACGTTATTTTCGCTTTTATGGACGTATTGCACGAGAGGCATCTGAACATGACGCTGGCACCTTGAGCGCAATACGCGATAACGTTGATGGTTTGGCGCGTATTAGCGGTGAACGTATATGGACAGAGTTACAGAAGATTGTTGTGGGTAATTTTGGTTGTGAATTAATGCTAGAAATGATTGATTCTGGCTTGGCGCCATATTGTGGCCTACCTGCCAACCCTAACATTGAAGAGTTTAAACGTTTGTGTGCTGATTTAGGGCATTTTTCAACGCCGCATCTACCAATATTGTACATAATTGCGCTGATGCATACGGCTGAAGATGCCATGCAACTGCATCTACGATTAAAAATGTCGGCATTTGAACGGGATCTTTCGTTATTTATTACACAAAATCGTGCAAAGGTGGGTGCTTTATTCACATCTCAAATTATAAACGCTTCTACTAATTTTCTTTTACACAGGTGGATGTCGACTTCTGCATATTACGTGATTATCAACGTCTTTGCTTGCAACCATATGCTAAGCGCGAGTACGTCGAAGAGTTACTAAAATATACAAACAAATTGCAACTGTACAAAGATTTGAAAGCATGGCCAACACCACGTTTTCCATTGAATGGTACTATACTGATGCAGCATGGTTTGCAGGCGAACAAACGTATGGGCGCAATTATGACGCAGTTACGTTCAATTTGGATTGATAGCGATTTTACAATGTCTGGTGATGAGCTATTGGAAAAGCATTTGCCAAATGTATTAGAACAGTTTGCGTCACCGCCTGGCACGCCAAACAAAAAACGTAAATCTTAGTTAATTTGTATGTGCAAAAATTTCTAGTAACATTAACAATATATTTCGTCATTTTTTAATTTACTTAAAATTAGTCATTTGTTTAAGTTTTTAACTCAGTTTTATACAAGTAATTTTCGAATGCAAGATATTCCGTTTAGTCTAGAATGAATCCTGGAGGAGTGCCATAGGCGCATTTGCCTTATTATCTTATCACAGTCAACGGTTTTGAGCACTTGTTAGTCCTTGTGAAATATTTGTATGGCTCGTTTAAAACCCTGCGCACAATGTTCAGGTACACCCATTAATTCGACATTTGTAAAACCAACTTCTGGGGAAAGCAAGTAATCGGTGAAATGCTTCGGTAAGAACTGCATTGCTTTATAATGAGCAGCGATTGTTTCCTGTAATATAAATACAATTTTACTTTGCTATCTAAACCCGTCGACACTGGAAATAACACCTTGCCACCATACCACGACTCCGTATTAACTACGAGTTAAAAATACGTTCCGAGCGAAATTTAAAATTATCATAGACTTCATGCCCGCCAAAAGACGGTCAATATAAGAATTTCATATGACATCATAATATGTGAAATTATACGATTTTGTGTCGTACAAGTTAATACCATACTAGGTTCTTTATGTCATACGATTTCATACCACATCATACTATATTTTGTCTTATGATTTGAAATCACATATTCTTTTACACATACGATTTCATATCACATCACAGCATTTTCTTATGGCTTGATATAACGTCCTAGTATTTTATATGTATGAATTATATGATTTCATATCATCTCAGAATTTAGATATATCTTATGAGTTCCCAACACTTAATTTTACATCATATGGTGGCATATCTTCTCAAAGTAGTGTAGATCATATCTAATATCTTTAAACGAGTTAATCTTGTATATTTGTATATTTGTATGTTCGGACTATCTCGAGAACCGCTTGACCGATTGGGATGAAATTTGGCACAAAGATAGTATGATGGATTCTAAGACTACCCACTTTAGGGTTGCTACTTGGGGCGGTTTACAGGGTTGCCACCTATCCCATTTTTTTTAATTATGGAGCAAGATATGCCAATATGGGTATCATATGAAAGGTATTTTCGGCGAGATACCAACTAAAATATTTTCAAGTAGAGTTGCGACCTAGGGTTGCCACCTTACCGCAGTACTATCTCGAGAACCGGTTGACCGATTTGGGTGAAATTTGGTATGGTGACAGTATGAAGGATTCCAAGGCTATCTACTTTAGGGTTGACATTTCGAGTAGTTTACAGGGTTGCCACATATCCCTTTTTTTTAATTATGGAGAAAGATATGACAATATGGGTATCATATGATAGGTATTTTCGACGACATATCAACTAAAATACTTCCAAGTAGGTTTTTCACCTAGGGTTCCCGCACTATATTTCTATATCCGGTACTATCTCGAGAACCTCTTGACCGATTTGGATGAAATTTGGCACAGTGATAGCATGCCTGATTCTAAGACTATCCACTTAGGTGTTGCCACTTGGAGGGCTTTTAAGGGTGGAAACCTATCTCATTTTTTTTTTAATATTGAGTAAAATATGCGAATATCGGTATCAAATTAGAGGTATTTCCGGCGACATATCAACTAAAATATTTCTAAGTATAGTTGCCATCTAGGGTTGTCACCTTATCGCAGTATATTTGTATTACAGGGTTGCCACCTATTTAATTTTTTTATTTATGGAGCTAGATATGCCAATATGGGTATCAAATGAAAGGTATTTTTGCTGACATACCAACTAAAATATTTTCAAGTAGGGTTGTCCGCAAAAAGTCCATTACGGCTACGAAAATTACAAAATTTTAATAATTTGCCCACATATAAAGGACAGTGTAACACGTCCTCACAAGTTTGGTAAGTAAAGTTAGCACTAAATTGATAAAACCGAGCAAGCTCGGTCACCCAGGTACTGATTTCTTATCACGTCAATGCATTTCACAAAATTGATATCATTCAAATAATTTTCTTTGATATCACATCATACGATTTCCTTTCTTATTATATCACATTGTAGTGATGCAGTCATAGTAAATCGCTACAGATCATTTGATATCATATCGTAACAAAACATAATAAGCTACATAATAACAACAAAAATCCCTACCTTCTGCAGCAGTGCCCATATTAGAATAACATCACAATTTCATACATACCGTCATTTTCTTGCGTCGCTTATAGTTGTCAAATGGTTGCGCTTCCAGCACAAGTTTACCACCGCTCTGCAATTGCAAATACATGCGTCGGAATGTTTGTTTCAATCCTGCATCACCAAAATTTAAATGTATCCACTTTGTTATCGACAGGCAGAGTATGACATCGAATTGTTCGTGTTCAATTTCCAATAGCACATTATTGGCTAACACATAATTGGCCTGTACAAAGCTTACGTTGTACGGGAATTGATGTAGCCGTCGCGCTTCATTTTCCATGGGTAACGCTTTCTTTTGTTTCACCAATGCCTTGTTTGCTTGATTGATAAGCGCACGATCTATATCCAAGCCAATAATGCTTTTGACTTCAAAACGTTTTGCCACCTCCATTGTTATTAATCCGCTATTACAGCCAATATCTAACACCTCCTTGCGATGAAAGAGTTCTGCATGCGTTGCAAACACTTCTAAGCGTATATCTTCACATTCATGTCCTTTATTACGATATCCATAATATTGATTATAATTGCCGTAAATAAATTTAAATTTATCTTGCTTTTGCTGGACACTAGCCGTCGGTGCTGCATCCACTTGTAAACGTTTTTTAGGACTTTTGTGTGGTATTGACCTCGGCTTTGCTGGTATTTCTGCTCCTGCTCGTCTTGGTACGTTTGCAAACGTTTCAGCTGGCGCCACATCCTTCACTGGCGTTTTATGCTCATCGCACAACTTTGCTTTTTTGGCTTCAATTGTGCTCACATTGTTGCTATCTGCAATTTTTCTCTTGTCGGCTACTTTTTGTGCTTTGAGCTGCTCTATTTGCAAAATTTCCTTGTTTATATCCATTTAGTAAATAAATTGATGTAAACATGTTTTAAAATTAGCTTCTTCTTTTTGCTGTTGTCATTCACAATGGATATATAGCTGTGAATAGCAAAAAAATTACAGTGATCTACCCTACCGGACAGCTGTATGGTCAGTGACCACTCATTGGATGCTCCGGTCTGAGGTGATGAAGCATCAGAATTGTCATAAGATTTCGAGGGCGATGGTGAAGAATCTTATGCAAACATTTGTGTATGTGTAGAGTTGCATTTAAATGTGTGAGTGTTTAGCTCAGACCAGAGGGTGAATTCTGGTTCTATGATATGATAACGTGAAAAAAAATTTGTATGAATTTGAAGTTTCTTTTCACAAATTTTGTATGAAAATTCTTTTCATTTTATCATTTCATAGAACCAGAATTCACCCCCAGTCCAGTCAATGATTTGTCACTGACCAAACAGATTAGGGGGACTCATCATAGCTTATAAACACCTTTTAAAGAGTGTAAACGTATAAATTTATCAAGTGTGTAAATGAACTGTCAAAATTTGTATGGAACGCAGTGCGTAAATTTATACAATGCAATGACGACGTTCGACATGCAATTTTTTTAATGCATTCAATACACACTGGACAAAAAGAGAAGAATATGCTGAAAATGGGTCGAAAATTACTTTTTTAATGAGAATTTCGAAATAAAAAGTTTTTGTTTGACATCAAGTACACATAAATTTATTTTTCGTAAATTTATAAGAGTTGATGAATCCCCTTATTGTTTATACAGAAGTGTGCATAAGAAATATCCGGTAGGATATCGACTGCTCGATTTGGATTCGGTAAGCAGGAATGTTAAATAAAGCCGAAATTAAATGAAAGTTATCCCGGGATTTCGGGACAAAAATATGGCGCGAGGACCAAGATTCGGAACCCGGATTCCCCGGGTAGTAGCACTACTCGATAACAATAACCATTGATTTAGTGTAACAAATGCAGAGTAGTTCCAACTCTGAACATCTATATATATCTGTGGTCATAAGCAATAACAGCCTAAGGGCGGATTTCTCAACTAGGCGACTTAAGAAATTAGACCAGTTGAAATTTTTGCTGGCGAATTTTTGTAAAAAAACTTTTTTATAACTAAGGCAAACGTATTGGATTTAATTGTTTGTAAAGAAAGTAAAAAAATACCAATGAAAGTCTTGAAAAATGTCTCGATGTTGCTATTCAAAATCACCAGCAAAAAGTTCAACTGGTCTAATTTCTTAAGTCGACTTAGGCTGTTATTGCTTATGACCACAGATATATAAAAATGAAATGGTGTTCAGTCGTCACACTAAAACTCAAAAACGGCTGAACCAAATTATATACTTAGGGGTGTAAAAGTAGGTCGCCTCCCAGTTGGTGCACCCTGGGTAACGCTAAATGACCTACATAGCCTACACGGCTAGTTTCTTCTATTGCCGGTTCTACGAGAACGGTACCAGTACTTGTGCTGTACCCATCGTGCCGAAACGACCCGGGCCGTTTTCTTATATCGACCCGGCCAAGAGCAATACACTCGGGGTGACCCTGTCTGACATTTAGGCAGGGCTACACCTCGCTACAACAACAACAACAACAACAACATATACTTCCTTTGGGGGGTTTGTTTGTTATTACCACGCGCAGGTCATGTTTTAAAATCAAAACAAAATATTAGGGGGGGGGGGGGGGGGAAGCGTGGTACCTCCCATACAATCTTATTAATTCCACCATATATTTATATCTCATTTTTGTTTATTTTCCACCTAGCGCGATATTTTCATTCTGTGTTGAATTGGTTTTTGACGTAGCTGCTTTTAATATGTTTGCTTCTGTGAAGAGATATTTGAAATCAAAGTGGCAAGTTTTCATGTGGTGGTTGTAGTCACACCATGCTTAAAAATGTGTAGCCGGTCTTAGTTTTGTTTTATTTTATTTTGTTTCATTATATTTTGTTGATTTTATTTTATTTTTTGTACGATTTTTACATTTTTTGTACGATTTTTACATTTCACGGCGGCCGCCGTGGTGTAGCGGCTAAGTGTTCGGCCTTCTAACATCAAAAATTATTTAGAAATAGAATTTTTCTAAAAACGGGGTCGCCCCTCGGCAGTAGTTTGGCAAACTCTCCGGGTGTATTCTGCCATGAGAAGCTTCTCAGCAAAAAATTCATTTCCTTTGCAAGTGCCGTTCGGAGTCGGCAAAAAACTGTAGGTCCCGCCAACTTGTGGGAAAAACTGAAAAAGCAACACACCACAAGTTGGAAAGAGAAGCTCGGCTAAAAATCTCGTTAGAGGTTATGATAACCTGTTGGTATATCGTCGCCATTAGTTTTTTTTTTTTTTTTTTTTTTATATTTTATGTAACTTTTTTATTTCTTTTTTTGATCAAATTTTAATATCTACTCGACAAAAAAATTACCAAAAAGGAAAGTACATTTTTTTAATATAAAATCTTCTCCTGAATCAGAAAATCACATAAATTTTTCGGTGAAAATATGAAAATTCCCAATTTTACAAAACACTGCTTCATATAAGTACGTAAAAATTTGTATTTTTAATTTTTACGATGTTGAGTTATACATTATACTAACTCCCATAGTCATTTTTTGCCTTAATCTCTATAAGTATCTTCAATAGTTTGGGCCACTATACGTTCAAAAAATGTTGAAAAAAACGACATTTTTTACAATATTTCCCATTTAACCATTTCATTAAAATCAGAAAAAGTCTATGTACGAAAAAAAGTTAGCCCTCCTTTGTTGTAGGTTATCTATTTACGACTTTATAAGCCACGTTTTATTGAGGACTTTAATTAAAATTTTTTTATTTTTACCCGAACAAATTTTCAAAAATTTCCATATCCTCTACATTTGATAGATGATTCCTATGTAGAACTTTTTGCTGATTCCGAATATGTAATCATTTGGTATAAAAGTAGAAGAGTTTTCGAGATATCTTTGAAATTTCAGTTTTTGAGATAAGAGAAAAAGTGGGATTACTGATCTGTCAATATCACCGCCGTTTCATTCTCGATTTTTATGACATTTAAATTCGTTTTTAGAAGATGAAATACCCTCTTTAGCAATGCAAAAATAATTAAAAGGCTGATTAACACGGGCCGATTTTCTGGTAGATTTCGGTCGTTCCACTGCCTTTCAACCTTCAAATACAAATTGCTATTTACACGGTCGAACGACGAAAAATCGACCGTAAATGAGCCTTTAAATTTTCAATTCATTTTCGACCAACTGCTATATCCTATGCAAAAATCGAGAGTACTCTATTTCCTATCTAAAAGAGTACTCCAATTGGAGCATCAGAGTACTCCAAATGTAATCCTTTTTCATATAAAAATTGTGCTCCAATTAACATTGCGATGTCCTACCCTGCAAAAATCAAGAGTATTCTATTTCCTATCCAAAGAGTACTCCAATTGGAGCATCAGAGTACTCCAAATGTAATCCTTTTTCATATAAAAATTGTGCTCCAATTAACATTGCGATGTCCTAGGACTGGACCACCTACTCCAACCTTCGCTTTGTTTCTGCTACTCCATGGAGTCCCCACCGTCAAGGGTCGAATACATAAAGCTTTGTTAACCTCGCCTGACATTTGTTACCTCAAAACTTTGCGTCCAACTTCAGAGGTATGTTACAATGAACGCCTTGACGCTTCTCTTTTATACATTTGTTTTCGATATTTTTTCTTTGCATTCAGACTGTTTTGGTTAATTTATTAATTTAATATAGAAAAAATGAATTAATTATTATTTCCTCCAACTTTTTATTCTTTAATTAAAGCAAAGTCATCAAGATCTGATTGTCAAAGCAAGCAAAGCAAGCAAAATTTGAGAGTTTGTCAATTTTTGACCTTGCTTCAACTTTGAGGTCTCCAATTAGCCATGCTTCGTTTAAATACGTATACTGAACTTTTCTGTCAAAGTCAAAGTTTGAGGTAAAGCCAAAATAAAGCTTTATGTAACTCACCCATCAGAGTACTGTGCAATGTACCCCAATGCTGTTACTCCTTGGAGTATATACTGCCAGAGCGATAGGGTCGTAATTTTCGTCGATAAGGCAGGAGCAATGATCGGCTTTCAAAAAGCTGAAGGTGGTCCGATGAGGTATACAAAGGATTACTATTGGAGTACTCCAATATCAAAAATTTGGAACACATAATCCAACGATTTTTGCAGGGTAGGACTGGACCACCTACTCCAACCTTCGCATTGTTTCTGCTACTCCATGGAATACCTACAGTCAGAGTACTTTGCAATGTACTCCAATGTTGTTACTTCTTGGAGTTTATACTGTCAGAGGGATAGTGTCGTGAGCAATGATCAGCTTTCAAAAAGCTGAAGGTGGTCCGATGAGGTATACAAAGGATTACTATTGGAGTACTCCAATATCAAAAAACTGGAAGACATAATCTAACGATTTTTGCAGGGATCAAGGACATTGGAATTAAGCTATCCTAGGCGATTTTTGTCTTATTCTTCTTTGAGAAGCACAAATGTAACAAAAAGATTAAAACAATCAACTTTAAAACACTTTTATTATACATAATTTTAACTTATCTAAAGAACTGAAATTTCAAAATATATCGAAAATTATTCTGGCTGGTTTTCACTAGGTCAAATGGTGTCAAATTTCACCGGCTTTATCGAGTTTTGGTTGCTTATTTCGATAAAGTCAATAGAATTTGTCAAAATTTGACCCAATAAAAACCAGACTATTTAGCAGTTTCAATCGAAAAAATGAAATACAAATTTTTGACGTACTTATATGAAATAGTGTCTTGCAAAAATGGGAACTTTCACATTTTCACCGATATCTTGGAAGCTAGATATGCAACAGAAAAATGGAATCAGAATATTTTACTTTAGGAAAGGTAACATAAGTTGATCAAAATTTGTTGAGAAGTGTTTTTCAATGTAATCTGATTTAATTTAACATAATTTTTTTTTTTCTATTTTTACTTTCTTTATTTGATTTTAGTCGATCCAACACCGGCTACGCGACCCCCCCGTATTCCGTTCAGAACACAGGTTTGCTTTGGCGACCTTCGGGCATATCAACTTTTGGAAAGCTGATTGGCCGGATTTTCTCAAAGGTGTAGGCTACCCATTTCCAGTTGGATTTTTAAAAGCGGCAATTGGATTTTGGAAAAGTTCTTTAGATTTTAGGAAGCGTAAACTGGATATTGGAAAGCGTTATTTGGATTTTAGAAATCGTCAATCAAATTTTAGAAAATCCAAAAAAAAAATAAATTTTTGTTTTCCGAAATCCACTTGACGCTTTCTAAAATCTAATTTACAATTCTGAAATCCAACTACCGCTTTCTACATAAAATCCAACGGGAAATGGTGTAGTAAAGTAACACACTCCAACTACTTACAAACGCCGCCCTCTTTTTGTGAGCTTTCCATATGAGACGAAGGGCAAGTCCACTGAGCTAAACATTCTAATGCTCGCGCAGGTAAATGCTCGGCCGAAGAAAAAATATGTAGTACCGTTGCGTTGGAGTGCACATGTTCTATGCAAATTAGGCCACGCGCATCCGTTAAATACGCGTAGCATAGCTAAACAAAAACAACACCAATTTCCCATACAAAGGGATGAACAACAGTTAATTCTTTGGCTGAGCGGTCAGTCGAGTGGTCAGTTTTGGCTTTGATACCTTTTTTGTTTTGCTGGACACGCGGAAGGGTTGTTTCTCATTACTAATGTCTATTTGAATTTAACAAGATCGTGTCTCTGTTATTGTTTGGCACGCGCTGGTGTTTGGTTTTTCGAGATAACGGCTGCGAATTTGATACTCTTAATTTTTTGCACACTATCGCAAAATGTTTTTTTTTTTGCATTTAATGAAGGATTTACATACATTGTAAACCAAATGTGATAAACGTTTTTTCGTAAATTTTATAAAAAACGGTTATAATTTGATATCCTCGTAGGAAGGGGAAATGCTTGATTTTAATTTTTTCGTACATATGTACATGCCATACAGTCTGCCGTACATTGAAGACAGAGATCCGCAACTAAACGCTAGACAGTCTAAGTGGCAAGGCCACCAAAATACATTTTTTTTTTAAATATGCAGTAGGTATTTTTGGTATAAGATATATTGGAGTATCTCACTTAATTTTTTTTTTTTTTTAATTTTGGACCTTGTAGAAACATTCTTCTTCACTTAAATTAAAGAGATTAAATTGTAGCATAAAGTCTATATAATAATTGACAGGAATGTGTCAAGTAGTTTTCAAGATAATATCGCAGTACCTGGGTAACCGAGCTTGCTCGGTATTCCTCGAAGGTGTCACCAAATCTTACCTACAAATAGTATAAGGCTACGCTTACACTGCGAACGACTTTTGCAGTCCGACAGCAAACACACATCTGCACACATGTGTTTTAAATGAGCTCATCCGATGTAAACAAGTTTCATCCGATTTCACCCGGCTCATTTAAAACACATGTGTGCAGATGTGTGTTTGCTGTCGGACGGCAGAAGTCGGTCGCAGTGTGAGCGTAGCCTAAGCTTTCCAAAAGAGATTTTCAAAAAAACCAAATAGGTGGCAATCCCGTAGCACACCGTAAGTGGCAACACCCAGGTGGAAAAAATTAGAACGAAGAATACTAACCCTGTAATAAAATTTCATCCAAATGGGTCAATAGACAACCGAAATAGTGGTCGAGATAAGAAAGAATAAATAAAATGCGGTTGGGTGGCAACTCTAGGCTTCAACCCTGCTTACATATCGTTACACACCGTTGAAATACGCCGAAAACACCTTTCATTTGATACACACATTGGCATATCTTGCTCAATATTTGACAAAAAAGTAAGAAGGGTGGCAACCCTCTAAACATCCCCAAGTGGCAGCAACCATATATATAATATTAGAATGAATCAATAAAATGCGGTCAGGTGGCAACCCTTCATGAAACTATCATATTTGGAATACGGTCGAAAATATCTTTCATTTGATACCCATATCGGCATATCTTGCTCAATATTTAAAAAAAATCTAGAGAGGTGGCAACCCTGTGAGCCGCCCCAAGTGGCAACACGCATGTATATAATCTAAAAATAAATCAAGTTATCTATATGCCAAATTTTGCCCAAATCGGTTTAGCAGTTCTGGAGATATACGAAAAAAGAAACAAATTGCGGTTAGGTGGCAACCCCGCGTTAAATTGTTATATTTGAGATATGGCCGAAAATGCATTTATTTGATACCCATATTGGCATATCTAGCTCTATATTAAAAAAAATAATTGGGATAGGTGGCAACCCTGTAAAACGCCCTAAGTGGCAGCACCCATGTATATAATTTTGGAATGAATCGAATTGTCTATATGCCACATTTTATCCAAATCGATTAGGCAGTTCCCGAGATATACCAAAAAATAAATAAATTGCGGTTAGGTGGCAACCCTGCTTGAAATTGTCATAATTGGAATACGGCCGAAAAAGCCATACATATAATTTTTATCGATATACGACGTGAAATACTTTTAGTTTGATACATACATACATATCTACATATGTATACCACTTAATGTTTAAAACCTCCAATTTCCATGTAGGACCATTGAAGACTTCCTCTCCACAAAATCCTTACATAATTAAAATAGCCTTTAACAGCCTAGGCGATTTTGGCAGTCCAACGTGGTTCGCTTCTTTTTCCCCATTCTGATGTTGCAAATTACCTTAGGCTCAAATGGTAACGTTCCTCTGATAGTCGGGTTCAAGGAACTGGGGTTATATTCTTCCAAGTACTGTCGATAATGCATCACAGCCGTGAATTACCTATGGATGATTTTCCCGTTACAAGAACAAGAAACAACAGTTCACGAACAATTTCGCACAGTATTTTCTCTCTGTGTATACGTTGCATTAATAACAGCTTCCAATTTTAATGAATGCAGTAACAATGCAAACAAACCGTCATAGTAATAAATAGAAAAGGTGGAAATTTAAAACCAGTTTTGTCTTGCCGGACTTTTAGCAGACCTTCCTGAAACGCCTATGAGCTATGCACGCATGTATGGTGAATGAATGAACAAGGAATATGAAAGCAAGAAATAACATAAAATAATAAATGTGAAAGAATAATAAAGTTTGGATGTTGACGTGACGTGGTCCAGATTAACAATTTTGATTTGGTCACCGTATGAGTAAATTTCCATATGTATGAAAGCGTTGCGCCTGCGCACGACTACTCTATTGCGGCTGCGTCTATGCATATGCTACCAGTGTCTCTGTATGCCATGGGCAATGGCTATAATTCCAACGACGATGACGACAATATGATAAACCACCCAAGGGGATGATTAGATGGACGACTCACTGAAATGATGCTTCGGCAATGTATGTCGACCGCTAGGAAGACCACCGTTAAAGGGTTGAACTGAAAACAACACCTTTTTTATTTGATTTTTTTTTTCCTATGATTTCCCAAAGCTAACATACCTACTGTGTGTTGCTGTTGTTTTGCATAGGTTGTGTGTGGTGGACAAGCATAGTTCGGTTTGGACTTTGGCTCTCGAATTGCTATAAAATTTGTGTTTGTTGGAAACAGTGCTCCTGAATAACTCTGAACCAATTAGAAAGGTCAAATAGTAACACTTAAAGGTCAGTTACATAAAGCTTTATTTTGACTTTACCTCAAACTTTGACTTTGACAGAGAAGTTAAGTATACTTATTTAAACGAAGCATGGCAAATTGGAGACCTCAAAGTTGAAGCAAGGTTAAAATTTGGCAAACTCTCAAATTTTGCTTGCTTTGACAATCAGTTGTTGATGACTTTGCTTTAATTAGAGAATAAAAAGTTGGAGTAAATAATAATTAATTAATTTTTTCTCTATTAAATTAATAAATTAACCAAAACACTCTGAATGCAAAGAAATAAATAACGAAAACAAATGTATAAAAGAGAAGCGTCAAGGCGTTCATTGTAGCATACCTCTGAAGTTGGACGCAAAGTTTTGAGGTAGCAAATGTCAGGCGAGGTTAACAAAGCTTTATGTATATGACCCTTTAGGCTCACTTGCACAACACATGGTCATAAGCGAAATAAAGTAGGTACTAAAGTTGGCGTCGCCTTTTGACAGATATGCCGTTGGAAATTGTGTCGAAAAGCCGACGCTAACTTTAGTACCTACTTTATTTCGTTTAAGACTACGGGCCTATGTTTTTAACTCAGAGTTAACGTCAAATGACTGGCTTAACTCACACGTTTTTGACAACTTTTCAAATTAACTCTGAGGTAGAAAGATAGCTCGGCGTCGTCAAGTCAATTAAACGAATATTCAAAGAAACGCATATAATTAGCAGTCCTAGGTGAAAAATAATTAAAATGACCAATATTCATAAAAAAATTCAGATAGATGGCAATCCTATTATAACAAACCCAAGAAGCGATAGTTCAAGGTCCCTAAGAAAGTGCATCTAAAAGAGTCAAGTAATTTTCGAGATCATATGAGACATTAAAATATATAAAGGGATTAGGTGGCAACCCTAGTTATTTAAAAATTTCCTATAGGTAGTTCAAATATAAAATTTCATCCAAATCGGTGAAGCCGTTTTCGAGATTGTAGCCGAAATACAAGGATAGCTCAATAAAGTTTATAAGATTTGTATGAAGGTGCCTTTAACGCATATAACCAAAATTACCGAAAAAAACTCCATTAGGAGGTATGAAAGGCATATTAATCAGAGATTTTCCCTCAAAATGATCATAAAATCGGTCTAGGCGGGCACAATAAAATGAGTCCGACAAAAGCCTCCGTATCCGATGAATTTAGAATGTTTTACATGTGATTTTTTATGTAATGAAACCTTTTTCTGAAACTTTTCTAAAGTCTTTTTGACTCTTTTAAGCCACATTTTTTTACTCCATTTCGATAGTTTTTGGTGTCTTTTTTAAATTTATCTTGGAGGCTCTTATTTAAAGATTTCTTCGCTAGCTGTTATTTTAGAGCCCTGCTTGTGTGTCCCAATTAGCCAAACGAAGTAAGTTCATGTCGTGAATAATTTGTTGGCCGAGAGTAAGACATCGACCCCGAAGTCTCTTGGCAATCCCGGGATTTCGGTATTTTAAAATGGCAATCCTGGGGCCCCGGTATTTATCTCCCTGTAAAAACGTTGGAGTACCCAGGAGAGGAACACCTACTCAAACTCTCGCTAGGACATCGCTATGTAAATTGGACCACCTTTTTTTGTATGAAATTGGACTATTATTGGATATTCCGGTATTGGAATAGGTACACTACAAAGTATTGATTAGAGTATTTTGCCATTTTTGCAGGGCTCAGATACCGTCCAAAAAGGTCGAGAGAGGATTCAAAATACGCGTTCTGACGTTGGTATGCGTAATCAATTCAAGAGATGTTTGAACTCAGAAAGGTGTTCTGTACATAAATAGAATGGGTCCAGCCCCAATTTTCGGATCGGATCCGGTAAAAAAAGTTGTATGCCAATGACTTTTCACTGAAACAAAAACTTTAGTAGATTCGGTTTTGAAAAACCGGGATTTAAAAAATTTTCCCGGATCCCGAAAAGGCGAAAAAATGCCGTGGGAGGGCTGGGATTCGGGATAGATGCCTTAGTCTGAACCCGATTCGCATCATTTCTTACTCATCCTCGGAAAAGATGGTTAACTGGGTTGCTGTTATTTATGTGTTGTTGCTATAGTTGAAGGGCTGGACTTGGGTTATTCATTGTCAGGTCAATGTTGCAACGTTTCAAATGTAGCTGAAAATTTTTACTGAACTTTGTTTATAGCAAATGCGAGCTCTGAGCTTTATGCTAGTTTGCTGAGTGAATGAATATTTGGTTTATTGGTTGAATGATTTGTTGGTTTATAGGGTCATGGAGAGTATCGCCTTTCCTTCACACACACACACGCGCAAAAATTTTAAATAAGAAAGCATTCAAATACTAATAGGGAAAGTAACCCAAAGCTTGGGATTAATTTTTTTTATTTTTTACCCATATTAGCGAATTTAAAGTTGTTTTACCGCGATGTGCTAACAACAACAACAAAATAAAAAAAGTTATACTCTCAGAACACTATGCAACACAAGGTAAAGAGACCAAAAAAGGCTGCATCCTTCGAAGCTTTGCAAGTTTATGCAATCTCGGGTGGGGTACGGCATATTAGTGCTGCCATCTAATTCGATATTTTGAACCAGTTCACTTAGTCCATGTAGTAAGTTGAAGATGTATGAAAAATGTATCTTCAATCTGCAGGAGTCCTTCGGATCCTCTTACCTTGCCTTTTTTGTTTCCAAAAGTTCTTTAAAAGGCATCATACTCGTAGATTAGACATCGAAATGCTGTGAGCAGAGAAAGCTTGCCATCCTCAAACCCGCGCTTAAGAGATTGCGTATGATACAGTTTCGAGTTCTGATGTCATGAACACATTAGATAGAGCCAAGCTTGGCATTTGCTCTTAACCTTTGGCTCATTGGTTTTGGGGTCTTCCATGACGACTTCGAGCTCTAGCAAAAATGTCTTCACGGGTGAGCGCATATTAAAAAAGAAAATACACAACAAAAATATAAATGCAAAGAAAAGGAAAGTAATTCCGTGGAAAATTCTATAAACACGAACTCAACTCAGCCCAAGCTGAACGTGCGATCTTTGATCCTCCATTTGATAACCTTTTCTTGCATTTAATGCGTCTGTTGTTACAGCTTTAACAACGTTTCTGATATCCTTGCAAAAAAACGAACAACAACAACAGCAAAAAAACACATCATTTTGAGGTAAAAACCATTAGAAACGCAAAGAAAAGTTCATTGACGAGGTTGCGTAAGGGTTGTGATCCCTTTTCCATGCTTACAAGCAGGAACGGGCTGAAATAATAAAATAACCAGAAAAAAAAACAGTTGAAGAAAAATAGAAAATATCCAATCCATTCTTTATAGCATTTGTTTGCATTTCACATTTCACCTTTGTATGTAATTTACTGTGTGAAGAAGACGATCGAAGGCGATGAGTATCTTTGGGCCATTGCAGCAGCGCTGATCAAGGCGAACGTTGAGGCTGAACTCTGTGTGAGCGCAGTGCCGAAGGGCAACCGCTTTTTTTTTTACAAAATTCTCTTGCGGATTTTTTCTGCAAAAATGTCAGTGAAAAAAAGGATAATAAGAAATTGTAGATGAAATCCTTTGCCAAATGACATCATAAGACGTGACATATTGAACTGCTCTGAATTGATCCTTTTGCTCGCTGCGCCCTTTATCTGTGTTTAGAATTTCGCAAAACTCTTTTTTTTTTGTGTTACGCTGAACCCTACTATGAATCTATTTCGTGTATGTTTTTGTTGTATTCTATTTCGGCGTGCATTTCTGCATTGTCTGCTGATTTTTGCACCCTTTCATACCTGTACACGCTATGGATTGAAGGATTGGCGCACTGATCGCGCGCTGCATATCTCTACGAGTGCGTTCGTCGATATTTGATCGGTTCTTAAATTTCAAGCAACAAAATAAAAAATTGAAGATAAATATGTTTTGTTGTTGTACCAAGTAAAAGTGAATACGTTTGTGTGTGTGTTAGTGATGTACCTACAGAACCGAGAAATAGTATGCGGAGAACCGGGTTCTTTAAAGGATCACAATGAGTAAAGTGGATTTGCTGCGATTACCAGACAAATCCACTTTCTCTGATAGTATTACCTCTACCATTACTTTGCAGGATGTGGATCCGGTACCTCGCTGAAAATGATTGTCTCGAGTTGGCTTTGAACTCAATATAAGTCCGAAAATTTTATTATAGGCAACCTATTACTCGATTCCGCCTGGATTTCGGCACTATATCTTTCTGTAAGGACTTAGTTTACAAATAAAGCCTTTATTTTTATGAAACAAAAATTTGAGTGTAGCCTCGGAGAAACCTATTTCGCTATTCTGCCCTGAATTTAACTCCAGTCGGAGAATTCCCCCTAATTTACCGAATCTGGTTCGAGTTCTAAACAAGTCTGAGGAATTAAGCACGGAGTAACCTACTTTCGAGGGCCGAAACATAAAATCAAAAGGTCCATAGAGAAGTTTCAAGGAGATAAAAAAAAAGTTTTAGAAGAACTAGATATAGGTGTCAGGAAATCTAAAAAATATTCGAAAATGGGTTCTAAGCACCGAAACGAAGAAGGCCCATATCCGGAAAAAGTGTCTCCCAAGTAGGGTTTCTCCTAACTTTTTTGAGTCTTTCCTTCAATGATATAGCTTCCGTTAGTTGAAAATGCTAGGAGAACCTCGGTCATCTCCTACTTGGTCTTGGCAAGGAAAGATGTTTTTAGGGCGAGGCGTTTCCATTTATACACATAAAATGGTCTCACCAGTATTGTATATGGGTTGAACCTTATCTGTGCCCAAAGAACTAATCTGAGGTTCTCAGCGGTCTCTTCAGTCTGAAACATCAAGCTTATTTCGACCTCAAACATCCTCATTCTAACTAGTCCATCCGTATTATGGTCAAGCTAATGCTGAGGAGCATTCCTAGTTAACCATGCTGGAAGGTAGCGTCCTTAACTTCCGAGCCAGTCATATATCCAGCATTCGTACCAGCCGAGCTTCCTAGCTCGATAGAACTGTATGCTCAGTGGCGTTATGGAGTCAGTGAGAAAAATGTCAAGCTGCTCGTTTACTTCCTAAGGTCGAGTATAGCTATCAGACGCAATATTTGAGACTCAAGTGGTTAATCCATCAGCTGTATCATAAGGTGTAAGGTCGTTTGTCTATCTTTGATACGAGAGGATGGTGATCTTACGCAAAATTTGGACCTCGAAAAGTCCGAATATCGAGGGAATTTTGAGCAGCAGACAACCCAACCGTTTGATCAACTTGCCGAAGTTGGTTATCTACCACGCCTACTTTTGAGCTTCAAGCCCGGTCTATCTCAATTGATGATGCGATACTCTCAGGTGAGATAAAGAACGCAAGTACGAAATGGCCTGTTTTCTATTCGTATTCCTAGGCCGACTTAGAAGGTCGAAGCATTGTTATAATACCGACAATTTACGGGTTTCTTCAATCGAGTTCAGAGATTTACCAACCATTTGATAAGATAAGGCAATATGTCTCTCATTTTTACATTACCTATCACGAGATAGCTCCTATACTTTTTGTGGTATTCAAGTAAAAACTAGTACATCTTCCAAAAGAATCAAAATCGGTTCACGGATCTTCCTGAGGTTACAACAAACTAGACATCCCAGCATAAAGACTAAGGTTACGTTAGAACACAACTGGTCAAGGTCAGAAAATAATCGTATGCGAAAACCGGGTTCTTAAATACCCGTATATGCACAACACTGAAACGCTTTGTTGTTGTTGCAAATACTCATATTCCTCTGTGTTTGTGCAATTGCATTCTTGCCAAAGTACTATAAATGCGAAATCGTGAGCAAGACTGAAAACATTTTGCGATAAATATCGTGATTAGTGCGAAGCTGTGGGAACTTTTTTCTTGAGCATTGCGTCAAGGTGTTATCCTTGCTAGATTCGCGTACAAACATACCTAGTTACCTAAGTTTATATATATTTACGTAATAGTTATGTTTGTTATGTTTGCGGAAGAATGATCGATGGAAGGATTGGGTTACGTACAACAACAGCAAACTGGTTTTCTAAAGAGTTTTCTTTGTGCGAAAGGGTTCCGCCTAAAATAGCGCAATGGGTTTGGGTATTGATTGATTTGCAACTGCCGTATGTGCTGTTGTTGTTGGCTTGTTTTCTACCAATTTTTAGTACCGACTGTCGTTTGGTTATTTCCTATCTTTGTTTCCTATTTTATTTGTCTTGGAGCATATTGTGTAGGAATTTAGAGTCTTTCTAGCTATTTTATTTTAGTTTTTATTCTGTAGCTGAAAGGGTTGAAAATATTTAATAGCCGTTATAAAAATGATTTTAATGATCTTTATATAGCTTTCTTCTTATACTGCAAATGTTTTAGGATTAAGTATGTAGGTATGTATTTATTATTAGGAAGTGAATATAAAAGCCTGATTTGGTCGGGTTGGGCGAGGAACGTGTCTCGAAAATCACAGGCTCCGCTATGTAGCTCTGGGAGATGAGACTGATCGTCTTAGCTTTTCTGTGGCAACTTTGTAAGTAATTTTTGAACGCATGGCAACTCACGTTACTGTCATATATTGACACAGCTGATCGCCGAATTTCGCTGTGATTGTAGACAAATTCTTAATTTATCATAAGACGTAAGTAGTTGTAAGTGCTTTAATTTTGTTTTAAAAATTAAACTATAGCAAATGATTTGTCTCTTTAATAAAAAAAAATATTCTTGAAGAAAGTGGTGATGCAAAGAAAATGAAATGCAAATACATACATAGATACAGCGGTATACACTTAACAAACTTTCTGCTGGTGACTATTAAAGCAGAGAGTCTATTGATCCAAATCTTAAATTAAACTATTGAACTAGTGCAATACTAGTTGAACTATAGGTCAATAAGGCCAAAAGGAGGACTTGTTGGCATGCGTGATTGCCCCTTGAATTTTTAAGCTTCATCTCTATCAACATGTTAAGGAAATCATAGTTTGTCATCTTGTGTGAAGCCTTGTGTGGTTTCGAAAGGCTCGGAGAGGTCTTTACCACTCCAGACGGAACTGCAAAGAAAACAAAGTCAGACAGAGCAGAATTCAGGAAGTTGTTGCTCTTTCCTAATCGATGTGTCGGCTCTTTCATCATGGGTGTCCAAAAGGGTTTAGCGTATCCTTAAAATCTGATCATAGGTAGACTTATCAGGTTCAATTAGATAGCCGACGATTAGCTTCAGTTCTACGCCCAAATCCCTAGATAAATTCCTAGGAGAAAAGTTAAGTCGACGAATAACAGCAACACTCTATAAGTCACTTGTCGCACCCGTCCTGCTATATGGTGTCCAAGCTTGGACACTAACAGTATCTAATGAGGTGGCTCTGGGAGTATTCGAGAGAAAAATTCGTAGAAAAATTTATGAATCCCTAGACGTTCGCACGGCGAGTACCGAAGAAGATTTAACGATGAGACAAAGCCCACTACTCCAATGGAAGGACCAAGTGGAGAAAGATCCGCGGTCTCCAATTGGATCAACAAAGTAGCGACTGTCGAAATATGTTATTGGTGAGTAGATAGATTCTTATAAGCGATTTTAAGAAGACTAATTGAGTGACAGCTGATACTTTTTACGGGATTACACTTTTCGTGAAATTGCTCAGAAATTTCTATCGCATGAGCTGAGCTGAACAACTTTTCGCCTCCGTCGTTGAGCATCTCGTACTTCATCATAGTCGGGTAATGGGGCGTTCTTTCCACAGTTAAGGATAAATGTAGTGGGTTCATCATCTCTCTCGTATTCAAGCAATGATGAAAAGTGTTCCACAGCTTAAGCCCATCTGCATGTTGGTAACCAGCTGGTTTTGTCCCTGCCGGAATTTGACCCGCGTCAGATTTTAATTCAGAATATTTCGACATTTTTGCTTTAAACCATTGCTTTAAATCAGCATATCAGGCGCCCCACACTCACTCATTTCGGGGATTGCGTTTTCCTCCTTTCCTTAATTGACTAATCAAAGCTCTGACTTACACTGCGGCTTGAATCCTCACACAACTTGACGCTGTAGACAGCATCCATCTTTTCCGGGGCGGAGCCCAGCCCTACAATTCCCGCAGCGACGATTAGTAGTAAGTGTGGGAGAGCAGGTGCGAGAGGTTTCGTAACTACCCTCTATAAGTCCAAAGGTGTAACCACATTTTGGATGTGCCACGCGTCGTTAAACACAACACATGTAGAGCACACACACTTCACTGATCCTCCACCGCAATACCTAAAACAACTGTAGCGGATTAAAAACCGGATGTTTAAACATTTTTACACCCAAAAACAAACAAAGCACCTGAATGCTAATAAATCAGCTAAAAAACCCTAAGATTGTATAGAAAATTAGGAACAAAAATCTCGACCAAAAAACATAACGAAGTAGACACGTTCGGTCAGTTTGGCACGCGCGCACACCCTTTTTTAATTTTTTTTTTTTCAATCAAATAAAGTACAGAGAAGAGTAAGTGCAAAGATGAGTAAGGACATATGCATGTTGGTATGTGTCTGGCAATGAACTGACCGCCGCTCATTAAACGTACTAGTTGTTGTTGTGTACAAAACACTGACGAGCTGATGCGTTAAAAGTCGCATTGTGTCCGGTTGATGTTGGTGCTGTTATTGTTGCATGCACATCCTTTTATTCTGTACATTGAGGCTTTGTTTAGCCTTGATTTCGCTTTCGAGTGACCACAAGTCAGAGCCGATAGTAGGCACGTTTCATATGCGAGTACATCAGTGGAAGAGTGGAACGTGCTTGGCGTGTTGGTAACATTTTTTTTTACTTTTGATTTTTATATTCGCTTGCTATTGCTATCGTTCTCATCCAAGCTATTGCTGTAGGTAAGCATCTTTAGTATATGTTGTAGTTGTGGTTTTATAGATGGTGCTGCTATTGTTGTTGTTGTTTTGTTGATGCAACATTCTTTGCTGCATTTCGATTTTATTCGAGGGTTGATTTTGGTCAATGCTTTTTCGTTATTTTTATTGTCTTGAATTTATTTGATTTTAGTTCTATTCCGTTTCCCTTTGTCTTTCAGTGATTTCGTCTGTAGGTTTGTCTGTAATTAAAAAACTATTTAAGAAAAGTTGCATTCTTCCACTCCTCTTCCCTTTTTCCCACTTTCATTTAATATTTCTTTTCATATTTTCCAATATCATCCTTACTTCCTTAATTATATCTTATTCTTAATCCTTTCGCCACACAACCCCATTGTACTTACTTAAGCTATTCTTTGGCCAGCTGCCAACAGTTTGCGCTCATTTTATTCAATTTTACCTCCACTTCCATATTGACGCTCTTTTGGTGCTCAGCGCCACATCGTGATTTAGCAAAATTGAATTTGTATTTTTTAACTCCTATTTGTTAGAACGCACGATCATCGTCTCGTCATCAGGTCCAGTTCAATGCTTGGATTGTAACGTTTTTTTGCAGTGACTACATATCTACAAGGGCGGTTTGATACATCTGTCAATATTTTGAATATTAAAAAAATATTCATGATAGGATTGGTTGGCGGCATCCCGGGCATCCCAGGATGTGATAACGTAACCGCCGAAACACATCCAAAAGTGTGGGACGAGGTATTCAACAGCTTTGAATTCCATTTCAATAATCCGACAGAAGAAATTAGAGTTTTTGTCTCGGTGAAAAGTTATTGGCAAAAAGCCGATAATTTTACGGCGCCCGATACCGAAATTGAGTCGTGAACCTTGGTATTTATGAGCATATATCTTAACAGAACACAATTACGAGTCTTCGCTTTCGGATTATGCATACCGAGGTCAAAAAGCGTTTCTGATAGCTCTCCCGACCTTTCTGGACGATATAATCGTCAGGGAAAACTCCCTGATCCTCGAGTTTAGGCCACTGATGTTGGATGCCCCAGGTCCAATCCAATCACAAATTTTTGGTGGTCTGGTGGTTGAGCAAATCGCCATATTTTAGCCCCGAAGGTCAGGAAGACAGAATGAAGTGCCAAAAATTGTGACTCGTCCTGATGCATACATATGTAACTAAGTTAGAGACACGCAGAATATTCCTTTCAAAAATCCACAGACTTATCAACCTATCACCGTCTCACATATGCGACGCTTTTAAAACTCTTCCTATTATGTACTTGCTTCCTGCTATTGTTCTGCAGCATCCCTCATTCATCGATTCATTCATTAGCTTCGCACATTTATTTTGCCAATGAAAATAGCAATAACAGTTGTTTAAAAAACTAAAAAATTTTATTTTAAATTTGAACCAAAAATAACTACAAGTTTTGAGTTACTACTCGTGCAGCATCCATATGTGCCATATATAGAGAAAGGGTTGACCGTGCGTTGCGTTCAGAGGTGGCGGCGTATCGAAAAGGGTTGAGTGTCATGACACGAACAAATTCTATAGATAATTTTATAAAATTACGTCGAAAAACTAGATAGCTTAGCAAAATCGTAAATTGTGTAATGTTTTGTGCACGTCCAGCTTGCCTGGACCAATGCATCATTCACACACACACACACCGACACATGCATTTGGCGGCTCATCTGCCATCGTTGTAGTCTGCGCGTTTACCCTGCACGCCTTGCGATAACCTTTTACCTGAGTTCAGTGCAGCATACTGTTGCTTTTGAGTTTAGTTTTGATGGCATTTTTGTTGTAAATATGATGCACTTACCACCCCTTCACCCAGCAATTACGATATAACACACTGATAAACTCATTTAATTTAGGATAAAAGTTGTAGATTCGCATCCTTTTAACAATGTTTGTAGCTGCTTTTTAGCTTTGTAATTGGATCAAATTTGAGGTCATAGTGCATTTGGTTAATAGTGAAAATTTGTTGAAAAAGAAAGAAAATTAAAATTAATACCTAGTAGAATAAAGTTATCTCTTGCTAGGTATATTGAAATAGTTCTTTAGAATCTCAGTCAAGTCTTTGCTTCAGTCATCATATATGTACCTACTCCTAGGTATCTGTATGTAGTTTACAAAAACAAGCTCTGGAATGGCGTTAAACACCAATTTCCGTCATTCTCATCTAAATTTTTTCCCCGAAAACTTGGACGGTACCAGCAACGAACAAGGAGAAGGACTTCCCTGACAGTAACAAACGACACAGTTCGACTGCGCGTCATTTCTAGTTCTAGAATTTTTTTCCAATAGAAAAAATCATTAAAAGTGGAAAAATTTTAATTTTTTGTATCAGTTATCTAAAAAACTCGACCTAATAGCGAAAAAAGAATAGCGGATTCGAAATCAGCGCTAAAAATTGCCCTGTGACAAAGATATCACACTACTTGTTTTGATACACTATGAAACAGACAAAACAAAAATGATAGGGTTTACTGTTAATTTGACGGCCGTTTCGTGTAGATTTTTGTTCTGTGTACGAAACGGCCAACATCGCATAGGTGGTTAAGCGTCAACACTGAAAAAAAAAATCTACAAGAAACGGCCGTCAAATTAACAGTAAACCCTGTAATTTTTCGTCCAACAGTGGGTAATATCAATTTTGAAAGTGACCCCCTATCATTCTTCGAATATACTATCATATTGACATGAATTACTGTAAATTTGAAAGTGGACTCATATCATTAATTGGCGAATCTTACCCATCGGTGCGTAGCTGTCTTCTTCTTCTTTATATAGAACCTTTGTGTTAACGAGGAAATTGTACAGTGGGCAGCTCATCCGCCTTATAATTTGGAATGTGAAAAGGAAAGAAAACTATAAAGAGAAAAGAAAAATATAAAGCGAAAAGGAAATGTAAAGGGAAAGAGGAAGGGAGAGCTAAAAGGACAACAAGAAAAAAAAGTAAAGGGAAAAGTACAGGGTAAAGGAAAGGGGAAAACGAAAATTGATATTAAAGGAAGGGTGAAAACCACAGCTTCCATTTAGACTTCGGTTCATTTCAATATATTTATCGATAACAGAGTTATTGGTCAAAATGTGGTTTCGCGTAAGCTTTGGAATATTCGCACTAGATTGGTGTCAAACGAAAGGATAAGGGCACAGGTTTCATTTGGACTTTGCTTCATCTATGCTAGCATCTATTTTGATAACGGCTGGACATAATAAAATTAAATTTGAAAGGTAAATTTGCATCAGCTCGAGATGGTTATACGCTAAAAAAAATAAAGGCATTTGAAAAGGTTTTGGAGATATCGCTCAAAATGTGGACCAGGCTAACCTTATGAGTGTTCGTTCAATATGGGCATCAAATGAAAGGTATTCATAAGTTTTTAAGAATGGTGTAGTTTGCAGCTCAATATGAGAACCCGTTTTCGAGATATTGATTAAAATGTCAACCGGGAGTGGCCTCGATGGTATTAGTGCGATATGAGTATCAAATGAAAGGTGGTGACAATGGATTTAACATTTTTTAGTATTTTTCCCATATAAGACCAAGGTTTCTAGATATTAATCAACACGTGGACCAGGAGTGGAGCTAGGAGGCTTTTGTGAAAAATGAGTGTAAAATGAAAGGTGTGGATGAGAGTTTTAAAGGTGAGTCATTTTGGGAGAAAATAATATGAAAAGAGAAAAGCATATGAAAAGAATGAAGGTGGGGTGGAAGGGAAGAAGGTTGTGGAGCTGAATTGGGGAGGGTGAGTTACATTTTATAAATGAAATCAAGTTAATGTTTGGGCAGGACAACGTCTGCCGGGTCTGCTAGTGTTATACATAAATTAAATTCCTACACAGCCAGACTACCTATAGATCTGTGAAAATCTCTTCTATACAAATATGACTACCTCATTGCAAAAAGCTGTCTATGAATTCCGTTGGAAATTTTAAGGACAATTTAGTGAGTCGGCATGTTGACTAGGCTAAGTATTGTTAAAAACAACAAAAGTAGAAAGTGGGAAAATCGTTCATTTTAATAAATTTAAATCTACGGAGTGAGTCTGCTTTTTTAAACATACAATAATTAAGATTTTTAAAATGTCAGTATTGAGTCTTATCAAAAAATCTTCAATTGCACATTGTTAGCTACTTATTACAACAACATTTCACGAAAAAATTTCTCATCGCGAAATCTTTCCCAGCGTAAAGAAAACTGTTTACTTTATGACCTAAATAAATAGTGACAAAAGAATGGATTTGATGAATATTTGTTTGGACACATTCTTGCAAAATGATTGAGATCGAGATCAGCAAGAGCGAGAGTGGAGGACAAATAAAAAAGAAGATAACTGCATTTTTTGTACCTACCCTCTGACTAAAACTAAATTGATGATTATTGCAAATAAAAAACTGATGATAACGTTGTAAGGCCAATCGTTACGAATCCAAGCCAAACGGAGATCTTTTAAGTAAAATTGAAAGCAAATCATCCGTAAAGACATTTTTGCCACAGCTTAAGACTGAGTCGTCGATATTGCGTCCTTGCAAACCACCCTTGAGTGTTCATCGTGCATTTTCAGCAAAGAGGTCAAAATCCATTTAGGTTAAATGATGATCGTGCGAATCGTAAAGATCGTCGATGCAAAAAAAAGGAAGAAAACACAAAGAACAATACACTCAGACAGCGCATCAGATGTGTAAAGCGAGGACTTTTTAAAGTACAATTTATTATGGTCTTTGCCTGAGCAGCCACGTAATGGGTCGTTTTTGTCTTTGAGCGGGTCATATACAAATTTTTTGGGTATTTAAGCTAAAAAAGGTGATGGTTTTTGTTTAATTTTATTTCATTTTTTGTAAGCGAAGTTCAAATTGCGTAGCCAATCTCTGATACTCAACAGAGGGACACTAGCAGATCTCGTCTAACTTATCACATGAAAATTATCATTTTCACACATTCAAATTTTTTCCTTTCTTCCCATTATTGAGCTGTTACTTTTTCACATTTCGCTTATTTTTATTCTTTGGTTTCTTTTGTTTTCAACATTTCTGGTTGGCTTTATTTTCTATTTTCCTCTTGGTGTTCTCTTCGAAATTGTGCTAATAATGCAATTAATAAGATTATTTATGTAAAAAATGAGCAGGAAAATAGAAATGGTCCGAAGTGATGAAGTGCTAAAATGTATGGACGATCGTTTGTGTTGACAGTTGGAGGGAGCTAGAGGTCATTAGAGGTGAAGCTGGAAATTGAGATGGAGATTTATGCGTATGCGACAAATGGTAATTTGTCGAGTGGCTGATAGGTAGGATTTATTTGGTAATTCAAAAAATATGAAAACTAAATTTGCGAAAAAAGGGGGGGAAAAATAAAAAAAATATGTAGAAAGGAAGCATAATAATCTTAAAGTAAAATAAACTAAAAAGTACAAAAAACAAAAAAAAAAAAAATTAAACAAAATAAAATGAAATATAAAAAAGTTTAAAAATATATAATACTATTAGTACCCGGCGTGCGTTGCTATGCCAAAGAAAAACACCTGAATAAGTAATAATACAACTTTTACCATTTCTCGGAATATACATTATCTCATATTTTATCGCTATACGCCAAATATCAAGTCGTAAATATGATTGTTTAGAATATATAGGTTCCTGGCCCACTTCCCGGAATAAAAATCATACCTTACTTTAACCTAAGTATAACGCTACCTACATACCAAATTTCAAGTAAATCCAACCATTTATACGATAGTTTCGAATTTGGCGTTGTTTGTTTTTTAGATTTTTCGTTTTTATTTACGTTATTTGAGTTCATATTGTTCGTACGACCCATCGCCGGACAAGGCCAGCTTAGGGTCAAAGGAAGAGTAGGGGAAAATGTGTCGTCCGCCGCGGCAGAGCCCCGTACCGCGGTAAGGCCATGCTTACTCTCTGAGGCGACCCGGTATCAGAGAGGCTCCGTTCAAATACAGCCACGATTTGCCTCCCGGCTGCAAACGTCCAATGGGCACGGTTTCGCATAACACCCTGGATTGGGAGGGGGAAGATATTTGTCGTCGCGCCAGAGATAAATAATAAAAAAAAAAAATAAAAAAAATACATATAACAAAAAAAAAAAAAAGAAATGATAAAAAAAAAAATAAAATAAAGCAAATTAATAAAAAAGTAATAAAATTAAATCAAATAAAAAGTATATAATAATAAAGAATGAATATAAAAGTAAAATAAAATAAGATAAAAAACATAAATAAAATAATATAAAATAAATTTAAATAAAAACATAAAAAATACAATCAACTAATCCTACAATGTATAATAATAAAGAGAAACTAAAAAAAAACTAAAAAAAAAAATAAAAATTAAACAAGTAATAAAACAAAATTTAGAACATAAATAAAATGAAAAAAAAAAAAAATAGATGAAGTAAAATGAGAAAAAATAATGTACGATTGCTGCCCCCAACGTGACATCCAAATTTAGCTTGTCGACTTTGAATCCACCTTTGGTCCTGCTTGTCCGAGTAAATATTCGTTAGCACTCCTGCCACTGTATCCTTGAAGAAGAAGAAGAAGAAGAAACTACAATGATCGGGAGGCATGATTTTGCGCCCTATATCATAAATCTCTTGATAGAAAACTTTCTTCAAACTCCTATTGATCCGTGAACCAGTCTAGTGTCGTAAGATTCTCTGACCAATTTCTCTCGTGAGCGGTAAATTTGTTGAAACTGTCTAGCAGAACAGTCATCAGCACACAATAATTATGTTCCAAAAGTGTGGAGGATTACAACGTTTCCATAGGACACTCGAGAGTCCTTGCAGCATAAATAAATTTTCGACTTTTTTCTACTAAAATTTTCCTTAAAAAAACTTCTGCACTCAAATACGAACAAAAATAATACCTCGATCCCTTTTACTTATTTGGTGCCATTTGGTCTACGCGCGAGGCATATTGTGCTTAATCAGGTCAATGAGATCGTTTTGATGGCAAATGGCGTTGGCGTTGTACGCCTGATTTAGCAGCAATGAAAACAGCTCAACACAAAAAAAAAAAACAAATTTTCGCTTTGATACTGCTCCCGCCGCTTTTTTCGATGTTGCGCAGTTGAGCTCATAAGCATTGGCGCATACATACATACATAGCTACAAAATTTTCATTATTTTAAGAGATGATTTTATTTCAACTCCTTTGATTATTATTACGCTGAAAAAAAAAAAAAAAAAAACATTGGATGTTGTTATGGTTTTTGGAGAGAGTTTTTTAATAATGGTCAAGGTTAGTGGAATCTTTATAGAGGAGAAGGTAAGGTATGGAGGGAGGGTTGGAGAGATGGAGGACTCGGATAGAGACTTGATTTGACTTTCCCGGATGCATTTAAATAGGCTTGTGGAGTAGAGTAAGTAATCTCGAAATGGCTTCACCGATTGGTTGTTTCCACTGAGATTTTAAGGGCCACTTGCATAAAAGCCGATAACACCTAATCGGTGATTAACTTGACTGCCAACCATACAAGCTCGGGTCAATTAAACTCCGATTAGTCGTTATCGTCCTTTATGCAAGCGGCCCTAAGTGAATTATGCCACTATGAATACTTAACGTCGATTTTTAACAAACAAACATATTGCTAAATGGGGTTGCCACCTAATGCTATTACATATATTTATTTTTATAGATAATATGTTACAAACTCAACTACTTAAGTGTTGTCACTCATGATGGTTTTAGATAGAGTTGACACCCATCTTTATAACACGCTTCATTCTAAGACTTTCTACTTGGTGGTTGCCACTTCGGGCGGTTTACAGGGTTCCCACCTATCTTAATTTTTGTTTAAATATTGAGTAAGATATTTTAATATGGCTATCAAATGATAAGTATTTCCAACCGTATACCAAGGAAGATAATTTTAGGCAGTGTTACTAACGAAGAAATTTTCCTTTCAGGGTTGCTAGCTACAGTTGCCACCGAACCCCAATTTATTTATTCCTTCGTAAATGGACCAATATTTCGGGAACGGATGAAGCATTTTGGATAAAATTTGGCATATACATAGAATCTATGTCATAGATAGTACCTATGCTTTATTTTAAGATTCCTACTTGGGTGTTGCCACTGCGGATGGTTTACAGGGTTGCCACCTATGAAAGATGCCTACTACATTCTAAGCACTATTTGTGGAGTGTTTCCACTTATGTATGTACGTTGTTCTTGCGAGCTGCCACCTATGAAAAACTAAAAAAATCGAATGAGATATGCCAAAAATTGTATTTTTTCCGTGTACCTACACATTTATTTTGCTAATTTTTCTAATGAATAAAAAATTTTTATAAACATACAAACATTTTTTTTTTGTAGAAAATCCACCCTCATCTTTTGGGGTCATTACAATAAGAGCGGAATTGCGTTTCGTACGGAAAATACTACGTTTGTGTGTAATTTTTGGTTTTTGTTCTACCTTTCGCTGAGCTCCTTTACGTTTGTTGGATGCGCACACACAGCCTTGTAAAAATAACAAGATCCTCATTTTATAGTTTTTTTTTCACCAATTTTTTTTTTTTTTTTTCATTTTCATTCATTTCGTTTGTGTAGTAAAAATGCTGTGACGTAATCCTTTTCTTCGACTGGAGCTGGCATTGTAAAGGACACAAACAACATGCGTGGCTGCTTAAAGGATTGTCCTTAGTATTTTTCTTAACATTTTTTTTTTGCATGTGTTGTTGTTTTATGTGAATTTGTTTTATTTTCTTTATTTTTGATTTTTTTATTCGATAAAAATGTGCTTAAATCGGGACAAATGCTGGCGTATCTCCGGCCGGTACGCAATTTTCTTTTGAAAAGACAGCTGGTTTTTTTGTGGAGTTTTCTTTAAGGAAGAGTTGACATACTTTCTTTTGAATTTTTGAGTAGCAGATTGCATCTTAGGTTTTTGTTTTACGACGTAATTGTTGTGACATGGTATAAATGCTATTTATTTGTCTGTGTAAAAACTTTACTTTAGTAAAAAATTACTTTAGTTAAAAAGAAAATTAATAAAAAAGAATTTCGGCTAACTTCTATTTTACAGCGAGAGTAAATTAATTCCGTGGCGAAAATGGATCCTAAACTTTAGGTTGGATATCTAGCCCTACATCGGAGAAAGTTTCATTAAATTCTATACAACAGTTTTTGATTGATGCTCGAACAAACACACAGAAAAAAATGGTAAAAATCACCGTTTTGGATTCCATTAGCATTTTTGGCGCAATATATGCACCCATTTGTTTGTTCCACTTTAACTCGAGGCGAGATCTGCCAAAAAAGATAAATTTTTCGTGAGAAGCTTTTCAATGTAAAAAAAAATTACTCTAAAAATCCGAATCTAATGTCTTGGATTACCTAATTCTCGAATGAAGAACCAAAATATCACACTAGTCCAAAAGAGCGCATAAAGTGTAAGTGTGATAGATGTTCGCGAGTGTCCTTAACACCACCAACATATCACCAATTCTAATTAGCAACTTCTCATATTTCAATGCTGAAAAAAAAAAAAAATTAATAGTGAAAGGAAATTTTCTTTAAAGAAAAAACTCTTTTCTTCCAACAGGTAAACGGAAGTTCGAATAGTTTTTTATGTTGCAATAATTGATTTGGGAAATCAGTTTAGAAAAATTGCAAGAGAAAACAATTTTTTTGGTATTTTTCATACTCTCAATTTATTGTGTAAATATTGCATTAACAAGAAATTCGATACATGCACCGCCTTGAAATTGTTACATCTGAAAGCAGAATTGAATTTCAGCCTAAAAATGTACTTAGAAGAAAATCGAAATGAGGTTAAAGCGCAAGAAAAGAGTTCAATGCAGTCGCTAAGAAAAAAAGGAAAAAAACTGAGTAAAAAAAATGCGGTGAAAAGAAAATTGCGCATGCGCAAGGGGTTGCGCGATATGTATGTAGGTATGAAGGTAAGGAACACGTGAAATAAATAATTTACAATTGAGTTTTCTATTTATCGAAAGTGCATGAATAGATTAGGGGCGGATTTATCGGCCAACAGGGCCATTACCCAGGGCCGCAAATGTTCAGTTAGTTATATCAATAAAATTGAAGAGTTTAACTTTTGTTTAGTTTTATTATATTTTATCTTATTTTATTTTATTTCAGTTAATTTTTTTAATTTTTTTTATATTTTATTTAATTTGGTTTTTTTTATTTTTTTTTAGTTCTAATTTTTTTATTTTTCTTTTTATTTCACTTCTGTTTAATTTTCTTTTATGTTATTTAATATAGCTTTTTTAATTTATTTTATTTTATTTTGTTTTCTTTTATTCTGTCTTTAATTTTTTTTTTTAATTTTACCTCATTTCATTTCATTTTAATCAATTTTTTTATTATTTTTATTTTTTATTTTTTTTCTTTTATTTCAATTTATTTTTTTTTACTTTATTTTATTTTATTTTATTTTATTTTATTTTATTTTATTTTATTTTATTTTATTTTATTTTATTTTATCTTATTTTATTTTATTTTATTTTATTTTATTTTATTTTATTTTATTTTATTTTATCTTATTTTATTTTTTTTTATGTTATTTTATTTTATAATTTAAATTTTAATTTTAATTAGAGAGAATAACCCTATTGTGTTTCATTTTGGTTTTTTAATATTATTTTATTTTATTTCATGTCAATTTATTTTTAAAGCTTCAATAGCTTGAAAAAATGCAAGCGGCCTTAACAACACTTAGCCTAAGCGCCACTCAACTCTTAATGCGGCCCTTCACACAAAAATATGTCTGTGTGAATATGTCTTACGCCTTGCAACCGGAAAAGGGTTTTCCACTCATGCAAAATGAAATTGCATCTTTTTGCATGCCTCACCTTTTCATCTTTTGCTCAACCCTTTCAACTTTCACCCCCCTTCCTTTAACTCTTTCACATTCACTTCTTACTGCTTTGTGTTTTTGTTTTTGCATCTTTGCCAAAAAAATTCTTAATTGAAAATCTTTGTAATGCAAAAAAAAATTCTGCATTACAATTGATGGGCATTTTTTTTTGTATGCGAAATTTTTTCTTGTTTCATTAGTTTGCCGCCAGTTTTGGTTTTATGTTTGCGGAAAATTCATTAGGTTAGGGCCCTTAATCCGCAACGCTAGCCATTCTTGTGCAGATTTAGCAGCGAAATGAAAGAGTTATAATGCAGATCTTCTCGTGTGTGAGTGTGTGCATGTATGTATGTGTGACTGCAAGTTTCGAAATTTGCAATTTTGTCGATTTTTGCTCGCGTTATGCGATACTGCAAATTAAGTAGCCTGGGAAAATTGCGGCCAAAGGTGATTCATTAGGCAAATGTAATGAATATTTTTTTGCTACGCTTAAGTCACGCTACATAAAATATTAGTTTTAGGACATATGCGTATTAGGTTATGTTATGTTTTCAAATGACAAATGAATATTGAATCAAATGTATGCGCATAACTTTATGTTTTGTTTAGCAAACATGGGATTAAGTTAGGAAAGTCGTTCGGAGCACATCGAGTATAACTAGTTCAATTATACAAGGTAGATACTGACGTTCTCTGAAGTCTCGAACGGCGCTAGTTATACGGACCAGTTCCAGCTACTGTAAGTAGTTACGTATCGACTCCGAGCAAAGAAGTGTCCACTGAAACGTAAAGAAAACTTGACTTCGAAGAGCTACGAGCGATAATGGCACTTCTCGGAGCTGCGTTCTGAAAGAATTTCGATATAAGAAAATGGAACATAAATATTTCTAGCTCACAGTGTGCAGGTACTAAACGCCCAGAAAGGTTCGAAAATAAACTAGTACGGTGCGGATTATCGTCCCACCTCTGAAAAAAAGAACTGTGTCTACAGGGCTGAGATGTCTAAGAGGGCAGCCCGCGGCACGAAGGGGAAATCTGCTTTAATCTTTCAATTTCTTTTCTTTTAATTAAATTCAATTAAATTTTATTATTTCACTGTTTTATTACATTTTTTTTATTTTATTCACTTCTATTTTATTTTGATTTATTTTAATTCATTTAGTTTTTTCATATTGGTTAATTTACTTTAATTTAATTTTTGCTATTTTTTAATTGTTTATTTTATAATTTATAATTTATATTTTATTATTTATTATTTTTTTTTTATTTTGAGTTATTTTTTTATTACTTAATGCTATTTTTTATTATATTTTTTTATTTTAATTTATTTTATATTATTTTTATTTTGTTTTATATAATTTTATTTAATCTAATAACATATTTGTAAATTTAATTTTATTTTTTTATTTTTTTTATTTCAATTTATTTAATTTTGATTTATTTTACTATGTTTTATTTCGTTTATTTATTTTATATTGATTTTTTTTTTTTTTCATTTTGTTTAATTTAATTTACTTACACATTTAAATTTTTAAATTATATTTATTTTGACTTATTTTATTTTGTTTTCTTTTTTTTTTGTTTTTTTATTGCATTTAATTTATTTTATTTTTACTTTTTTATTTGTTTATCTTGATTGATTTTCATTAAATTTTATTTTTATAACTTAAATCAATAATAAAATTTCATTTTGGCTTTCTATTTTTTACATTTTTTTAATTTTCTTTTACATATTATCATTTTTTAACTTTAATTTAATTTAATTTTTTAACTTTTAATTTAATTTTATTTTATTTTTCTTTATTATGTTACATTTTTTATTTTATTATATTACTAGTTGGTGCCCGCGACTTCGTATGCGTATAATTTTTTTTTTTTAAATAATAAGAATAAAATCCAACAAAAAGACTGGAGCTCTGCACTTAAGGGTACCATAATGTACTAACACATTTTTGTGGAAATATTCGTCGATACCTCTGAGCTATCGAATTTTCAAGATATCTCCCAAACCATTTCAGATATTTCAATGAATCACATCGCATATTATAGCATTCATTGACACCTTACGCTTGACACCCATATTGTACTAAGACATTTTTGGTCACCCCTGGTCCACATATTGGGCGATAACCCCAAAACCCGTTGAGATATCGCCAAAAATAATATCTTAAACTTTAAGTTGAGCGTCTAGCAATCCAACGATTCAATTCCATTCAGTACTTTTAGAGTGTTACGACCACAAACATACAGACAGACATGGTCCACATATGAATTGGGCGATAACTCCAAAACCTGTTGAGATATCGAAAAAAGTAATATCTTAAATTTTAAGTTGAGCGTCGAGCAATCCAACGAAAAAATTTTCATTCAATTCCATTCATTACTTTCAGCGTGATACGGCCACAAACATACGGACAGACAGACAGACAGACACACAAAAATTTTTAAAATGGTTGATTTGGATTCTACTCGCTTAATAATGCTTCCCCCAATCAATTTTTTGTTGATAGCTGCCATGTACAGACATCGACCTGTTACAATTTTATTATATGTAGAGATTATTTTATATCATTTTATTTTACTTTATTATACTAAATTTTATTTAGTTTTATTTTATTAGGTAGCATAATCCTTTTTCGAATTAATTTCTCTAGCCAAACTAATGGGTTCCTTCGAAAGAACCTTTTAGATTAAAGTTTTTGAAACTTTTCCTACGTCAAAAAAACACTCTAATGTACATACATATACGAGTACATAGGTATGTAGTTATGAGTCTGCCACAGTGGCTTTACCTTTCTGCGCTAAATATGCAAATTCGCATCAAACGTTGCATCTGAAACAACATTTCCATAGGTAATTGAAAACTTAGGTTCGTCAACTCGAAAATTTCAAATGTCACATGGCATACAATGGCCATTGTATTTTGCTATTTTTATGTTGATTTTGGGCTTTATTGCGATTTTAGTTCAATACAATAGCAAAAAATATAAATGCAAATTAAACCAAACCAAATGGAAAATGTGGATCCCTGCAATGGTTGCACAAACAGTGAAATCAATACTTATTTGAAGCAGCTAGAAGCAAACTACAGAAAAGTGACAGAAGGTGACTCTGACACTGAGTGCAAACTGACATTCGTTAAATACTTACAATAAGTGACTGACTACGGAGCTTGTTGCTTTCGCATGCTTGTAACTCAATTAGTAATACCTACAAACGAAATAAACCCACTTCAAATTTGTTGCAAGTAAAAAAAGTATCGCAAGGAATCGAGTGCATTTATAGTATATCTATGTAACCGCGAGTGAAAAAAAACTGCTGCAAGGACATGTTTAAAAAAAAACTGCTCTCAATTTTAAAAATCAATGAAATCAATGTAAAAGTCATATCGAACGGCATGCCAACGAATCGATTTTGTATTTCTTAAATTTGCATAAATTAGCATTAAATGCGCAAAGGGCTTGCATACATGCTACGGCACGGTACAGCATCACCCTGAAGCGTTACGCATGCGCCGTGTCGACTCGAGTCACTTAACACGGCAGGTTCTCATTTGCATAACACCGTACGAGCTGCGTCGCTTGTTCTGGTTGCTGCGACTATAGCTGCGTTCGCAGTAAGGTGACTTGTGGGGAGGGTAAGGTTGTTCGCCAAAACGTATGCTAATCGGAAATGCGATTGATATTATTGTATGAGGTTAAAGTGAATGAAAAAGTAGCGGAAAGATGACAACTGTACTTTTAAGTTGGAAATTGATTTGAGACAGCAGTATTCAGGGATGAAAGATACTATTTTTGATTTATGGGCTTTATCTTTGCAGATTTTTTATGGTTTTTATAGTCACATAACAAAAAAAGAGAAAAATTATAAAATAGCATAAAGTAAAATACAATAAAGCCAAATCAAAAAAATAAAAAAATTAAAAAATTTAAATATCTAAAGTAAGATAAAATAAAATAATATAAAACAAACTCATATCAAATAAAAAAATATATAAATTAAACTAAAATAAAATAAAATCAAATCGAAAAAAAATTAAACAAAAAAAAATCAAATAAAAAACATAAAAAAAAAATATAATATAAAATAAAAAATAGATACCGAAATGAAATAAAAAAGTTAAACTAAATAAAATAAATTACAAGGATCAGGTAGTCTGAAGGAAAGCTCCAGGTCCAAGGTGCAGATCCCTTGAATAAACCCCTGCTCCAACTCTGCCATCCAACTTCGAGTCGTCGGTGCATATGGCAGTGTCGCCATTAGTAGCGGGACACCGATCCGTTCTCTCCCAGTCTTCCCTGCTGGGACTGTTTATTCTGAAGCAACTATCTCCAACTGTTGCCGGGCCTAATTAACAGCATTAACTGGCACCCGGTAGTGGTTCTGTCATCTGATCATCTGCCTATTATCTTGTCCGTGGATCGGGCCTCGGATTTTATTACTTCTGAGAAAAGAACATACTAAAAGAACATAGAATTTAAAAAACCTTACTGGCTTTGCTTTAAGGAGCTTGCGCAGAGCTCTTTTGGTGCTCTTCCCACCCCAAATTTCACGAGGTCATAAACTCGGCCTCAGACCCTCAAATTAGCGGCCTAAACGCGGTGGAGTGTAATGGAGTGTGGTTACTAAGTGACCTTGCTCAATCCCGACTCTTGCGTCCTCGTTCGTGCACTCTGGGCAACGGGAGCTACCTAGGCTCGCGGCAGAAAGAGAGGGAGCCCCGGTGGGGCCACTCTGACATACTTGGTTTAAGGGCTCACCGAGGTTTTTGCGTAGCGTCTGTTCACCATGAGGTGCGGCTGCAAGCGGGCGTCTGTCTTGAAGCAAGCGGCTCGCTATATAAATGTGTAAATATTTTCCAAAACCCCGAAACGGGTTGTGCGCTGGGTTTGGGACCCGCCACGTAAAAAACTTAATTCCAATGAAAAAATATACAAAGCCTCGGATGAGAACCCCCTTTAATGTTGACGACCCGGCAAAACGAATAAGGCATAACGATTTGGATATTAGGGCATGTACCGGGAATGTCCGGACCCTTTCAAGGGACGGTACCGCTGCCCGACTGGTTGATGTCCTCGTAGGCGCAAAGGCTGACATCACCGCCCTGCAGGAAATGCGATGGACGGGGCAAGGAAAGACGACCATCGGTCCTTGTGACGTATACTACAGTGGCCAGACACGCGGCAAAGCGCGTGGTGTAGGATTCGTGGTGGGAAAGAGACTTCGCCGCCAAGTATTAGCGTTCACTCCTGTGAACGAGCGTCTCGCTGCGATCCGCATCAAGGCGAGGTTTTTCAACATAACATTTATCTGCGCCTATGCGCCGACTGAGGAGACGGACGACGCAGAGAAGGACTCCTTCTACGATAAACTTGAACAGACTTATGATCGCTGCCCACAGCATGATATCAAAATCGTGCTCGGCGACTTTAATGCCAAGGTGGGCAAGGAAGGAGTCTTTGGTCCCACAGTTGGAAAATTCAGTCTCCACGATATAACATCCCCCAACGGCACTAGGTTGATTGACTTCGCCGCTGCTCGCAATATGGTCATCAGTAGTACCAGGTTCCAGCATAAGCGAATACACCAAGCCACATGGCTGTCCCCTGATCAAAGAACTAGAAACCAGATTGATCATGTCTTGATTGACGGCAGACATAGCTCCACCGTTCTGGACGTGCGTACACTGCGTGGTCCCAATATTGACTCTGACCATTATCTTGTCGCAGCCAAGATACGCACACGCCTCTGTGCAACGAAGAAAGTGCGCACAGTAACGGAAGGAAAGTTTGACGTCGAGAAGCTGCGCATGACACAGACAGCTGATAATTTCACAACTCGACTCTCACACCTGCTAGCAGAGGGCAATCCTCGACCTAACGATGTAACCGAGCAATGGAAGCATATCTCTCACTCATTGCGTACCGCCGCTGAGGCCACTATAGGGTTCCAGCGAGCCCGCAAGAACAACTGGTACGATGAGGAATGCAAAACTGCCTCGAAAAAAAAGGACGCTGCCTACAAGGAGACGTTGCGAACGGGCGCAACCCGCAGTGTATGGCAACAATTTCGTGAGGCAAAGAAGGAAGAGAGACGCCTTTTCAGAAAAAAGAAAAGTGAGGCCCAAAGGCGTGAGTGTGAGGAGCTTGAGATGCTGGCTGGCAGGAGTGATGCCCGAAAATTCTATGAAAAGATCCGGCGGATGACGGAAGGTTTTAAGACCGGGGCAAGCTCCTGTAAGGACAATAATGGCGACCTGGTAACCGACGTACAAAGTGTACTTAAATTATGGAGGGAGCACTTCTCCTCACTGCTAAATTGCGAGGGAGACGTCGAACCCGATACCCCAATCCCTGACGATGGAAAAGTCGTCCCACCACCTGACTATGATGAAGTGAGGATAGCTATATCCCGGCTCAAAAACAACAAAGCGCCTGGAAAAGACGGACTACCCGCCGAGCTGTTCAAACACGGAGGCGAAGAGCTGGTAAAAAGCATGCATCAGCTCTTATGCAGAATATGGTCAGACGAATGCATGCCTCCGGATTGGAATTTAAGTGTGCTTTGCCCAATCCACAAGAAAGGCGATCCCGCTAACCGCACCAACTACCGCGGAATTAGTCTTCTTAATATTGCATATAAGGTTCTTTCTAGCGTGTTGTGTGAAAGGCTGAAGCCCATCGTAGACAAACTGATTGGACCTTATCAGTGTGGCTTTAGACCTGGTAAGTCTACCATCGACCAGGTTTTCACGATACGCCAAATCCTGGAGAAGACCCATGATAAAAGAATCGACACACACCATCTCTTTGTCGATTTCAAAGCCGCTTTTGACAGCGCAAAAAGGAGTTGCCTGTATGCCGCCATGTCTGAATTTGTCTTCCCTGCAAAGCTTATACGGCTTTGCCAAATGACGTTGAGCAATACCAACAGCTCCGTCAGAATCGGGAAGGACCTCTCTGAGCCATTTGAAACCAAACGAGGCTTCAGACAGGGCGACTCCCTTTCGTGCGATTTCTTCAATCTGATGCTGGAGAAGATAATTCGAGCAGCAGAGCTAAACCGCAATGGTACAATCTTTTACAAGAGCGTGCAATTGCTGGCGTATGCCGATGATATTGATATCATTGGCCTTAACAACCGCGCCGTAAGCGCTGCCTTCTCTGGACTGGATAAGGAAGCGAAAAAAGTGGGTCTTGCCGTGAACGAGGACAAGACGAAGTATTTGCTGTCATCAAAGAAAGAATCGGCGCACCTGCGCCTTGGCAGCCATGTCACTGTTGATAGTTACAAATTTGAAACTGTGAGGGACTTCGTCTATTTGGGAACCAGTATCAACACCGCAAATAATATCAGTCTAGAAATCCAGCGGAGAATCACTCTTGCCAACAAGTGCTACTTTGGACTGAGTAGGCAATTGAGAAGTAAAGTCCTCTCTCGAAGAACAAAGATCACGCTCTATAAGTCTCTCATCATACCTGTCCTGATGTATGGCTCAGATTCATGGACAATGTCAAGAGAAGATGAGATGGCCCTTGGAGTATTTGAGAGAAAAGTTCTCCGGAAGATTTATGGTCCTTCCCGTGATGCCAACGGCGAGTATCGAAGGAAATTTAACGATGAGCTGTACGAGCTCTACGCAGATCTGACCATAGTCCAGCGAATTAAAGCCCAAAGACTCCGCTGGCTGGGCCATGTTATGCGAATGGACAAAGAAGCTCCAGCACAGAAGGTTTTCCTATCGTCGCCTGAATTCGGCAGCAGAGGAAGGGGGAGGCCTCGACTGAGATGGAAACAACAGGTGGAGGATGACTTGAACTCCCTTGGGGTTTCCAATTGGCGTCAGTTATTGCTAAAAAGGAATGACTGGCGTGCTTTGATATGCAACGGCCAAAATCGCTTAGGCGGTTAAGCGCCAATAAATGATGAATGATGAAACGCGGAAATCAGACGTTTGGGAGATGAACATGAAAATACCAAATACATAGAAGGGGCACGTCAGGTCTTGTAACCTCTCTGCTCATGGGGTTCGCCCAGGAGTGTCGACATTACCTTTGGAGATCCTACAATGATCCGAGAAAATTTGGGAAGGCTGGAGCCGTGGAGCTAACCCCTGTGGGTTATGGTTCTAGAATATGCCCGCGGTAGGTATGCCTGTCGTAAAAGGAGAGAAGACAACTCAATAAAACCCGTAATCCCGAGTGTGATCCGTACTATGCTCATAGGATGAACAGCACTACGTTAGTGTGTCTTATAACGGTGACATCCACATAGGTACCTGGCGCCCTTTGTTAATCAGTATGCCTGGGATATCAGGGGCTATGTTCCCCCCCACTCGCGGGCATTATATAGACGAATTAAATTTCAAAAATAATACTACAGATCGAACTGGAGCTGAAGTGCTCTCAAAGGTTGAGACCAATTCTAGCCTTTTCGAAAGTGCTATTTTTCGTATGGCACGTCGAAATGATGTTTTTTCTTTGGTGTGTTCGTGGGAGGGGGAAATGCTTTATGCACTAACCGGATACAAGCCCTCGTTACTAGATGCTCTAGCAGCGGGACTCTCAGAGTGTACGACTCTTATCTTGAGGTATATGCATAAAAACCTAACCTCCCAGGGTCCGCCCATTCTTCCTTACCTGGGACCGCGTTTAGCATTACTTTAGGTAAGGAAGCGCGTTACGGGAGCCCTTTGGCTACTTCACGATAACTGGCTAAACAACCGTCTTCCCGTTCCGCAAGGAGGACGTTCCTCGGGTATCGCCTGACTATATCCCATCTGGAATTTTCGGAGGTCATCTTGCGGATGACACTGCCTGGGAAAGCTCGCCAATTGTGTCTTCCACCCGCCTTCTTTGTTGAGCGGATTGCTCGCATTCGAAAAAGGTGGGGCGTGCGTCGTCTATGGCTCCACAGTAGGTGCAGTCCGGGGTTTGAACCTTGCCCATGCTGTGGAGGTACTCACGGAAGTCAGGTAAACTCGATTTCTTCATGCGGCCGATTCAGCCATGGTTAAGAGTTCGGGGATTAATACCGTGGTCCACCTTCCAGCAGCACTGCTGCTCCATTGCCCCTGCGGGTTAGGGGTTTAGAATATACCCGAGGTAGGCATACCGGTCGTAAGAGGCGACTAATATGCACATAGGTAATGACGTGCTACTCGATGGTTGATCTACGGATATGATTCCTCTCACCTCTCATTACCCATCTTCTTCTTCCTCAGGGAAGGAGGGATGACATGACCTAGAAGGTTCCACTGGTCATACCAAATCGCTACCACGACAGTCGGGCAGTACCGCAAGGGAGTACCGCAGCGTACCGGGGTCATATCCGGCCAAGGACTGTCAACTTCGGCATCACTCCCCAAAACCTTCGGGGAGTGTTTTGCTGTTAACAACAACAACAACAACATTGTAGTTGCCACCGCTCGCCTGAATTGGAGCGACGTCTCTACGTAACTCTGCACGAGTGTCATACATTATTTGAGGAGCTTCAAACCAAAACGCAATAAGTATACACTGACTCAGTATACATTTATAGCGTTTTGGTTTGAACCTCCTCATTTCTCTTCATTTTTAACTAAAAAAAATTGAATTAAAATAAATTTTCTTAGGTTTTTTGAAAATCGTGTTTTATTCAATTGATCATCTAGAACTTGGTGTAGTGTACCTAAGAATTTTTTTTAAGCAATTAACCGTAAATTTTGCACAATAGTATACATATCAATAATAAATTATAGTTTTGCCAAAAATCCATTAGGCTCCCAAAAAGGTAAGTAACCCCTGACCCTTTCGCCAAAAATCCATTAGATCCTCAAAAAGTTAGTAGCCTCTGTCCTAGAATAGCGTCATTCGATACTTGATTGATGAGGATCCTCTAAAATATTTGAGTTGCCAATGCGAAAATGCTTGAATTTCCAATTTTACACTTAACCAAAAAAACCTTCGTAATATGTAAGTGTGTGTGATGTGCACGCAGACGAATATCTCGAATATCATATTTTTCCTCATTAAACAACAAATTTTCTCACGCGCATTTTGGGTATTTTTCAATCCTTTTTTAACTTGAACGTACATTCGAATATTTTCTTAACTAATGACAATATTAAAATTAATGATGCTCGGCCGTGATATTAGATACTCGTCGCATACACCCCTTTTTCCTCTTTCCACGAATGTCATTCTTATCTTGCACAATTTCCTTTGTTACGTCAAATGTCTCTGCTTTTTTTTGTCTTGGTTTGCTGAAATTTGCTGCCGCTGATGCTGAATGACATCGGTTTTGATGTGCAAATGGTCTTGACTGCTGCAGCAGCCGTTTCGTTGATTTCGCGTCTTTGTCGCATCCTTGCACAAATGTAATCCTTTAGCTGTTTACCAACACAGGTAATAAATGTTGCTTCCGTTACTACCATGCAAGCTTGCAATCTTTAACGATCGTTCGGACGATCTTCCGGGGCGATCATCAATTTAATTTTATTTTTCTTGTTGATTTTCTTCTTTTTTTGGGTATACTTTGTAGCAATTTCGTGTTGCATGCGCAAAAAGGGGTAGACAGAATTGTGTGTGAGTGTCTTTGAGATCAGCAAAAGGACGGTTATTGGATCTGGAAAGGATACACGTATTGGACAATTGAAAGCATGAATTTTTGCAGGCAACCCTTAAACGAATTGAAATTTTAAAACCCAAAAGTATGTACATATTTTTTAATATTCAACGTAAGCACATATGCGAATAATGTAATAGTATGGTTCAGTATGACACTCTTCTAAGGACCTTTTATCAGTGAAAGTTTAAACCTATTTTTTTTAACATTAACTCTCTTTCGTCCTCTAGGCAACTGGAGGAACCTACCCTACAAGAAAATTGTGGACTAGTCTCCAAAAGAGATCTGAGACTGCTACATGCATACTTCGTTACTCGTTCTGTACCGATTACAAGAGCGATACCTAGTTAGAATACAATTTCAAGTATAGGATATCGAGAGTCACACTGTAACGCTAAATGAGAGTCACTCATCAACAACATCAAGAGAGAAACCATCCGAAGTAATGAGCAGTTAAAACATTGTTTGGGTATTGAGTTGATGCTAGTTCGGCCGCCACATGGTTTAGCTGTAGGATAGGTCTCTCAAAAGCAAGCATCGGCGCCCCATAGATCTTAAGATCAGTCAAACAAGTTGGATTCATCACACAGACACGTTGTGCTCTTTGTTTACCAAAATGATTTAGTCGTCGCTGGGCAAGGGGCGAAACCACATCGCGTGGGGTGTCGCTTGTTTGGTCAGCGAATGTTAAAAATATAGTTCGGACGATCACAGCGCGGGTATAAGCGTTCTCACTGTACACCTGCACGGTACACCTGCATTTACAAATCTGCCGACCCATGCTCAAAAGCAATGAAGTGCTTAGCTCAAGACGCAAATCTTGAAAATTTTGTGGCCTCTTGCCCAGTCGAATAATTTTTATCAAATTATTCTTTTGAGTTATTGCGAAAACAAGTTGAATAAAAAAGACGTGAGACCAAGTATTCGTGAAGTTTGATGTGTAAACATGTGTATTCTGCACATACTTTTTTTAAACTAGTATTCGCCAAGTGAAGATGAGTAATAAATGACTCATAGATTAGTCATACATGAGTCCTTTCCTTTCCTCTCCCTCCCTTTCCTTTCCATTCCCTTTCCTTTCTTTCCCTTTCCTTTCACACCCCACCCTCTACCTGTTATATGGTACACTTTACTCCCAACCCTCTACTGTTTGATGTACACCCCTACACCCCTACACCACCCTCTACCTATTACATGTTACACCCCACCCCCTACCTGTTACATGTTACATGTTACACCCCACCTGTTACATGTTACACCCCACCTTCTACCTGCTGCATAATACACCCCACCCTCTACCGGTTACATGTTACACTCCACTCTCTACCTGTTACCTTTTACATGTTACACCCCTCCCTCTACCTGTTACATGTTATACCCCACCCTCTACCTGTTACATCTTCCACCCCGCCCCCTGGATGACCCCAGCGCAAAGATGTTTACACATCAAAAATGCTAAAAACAATACCAACTACGATGATTGCAATTTCGATTTTGTTGAAGGATCTTGTCAAACCGCTTTGTATTGTTGCTTGGAAATTTTGCATCACCTTTACTGGTCATCGAACCAAGAAGAGAAGAATTCTAAACCTCAGTGTGTAACCATTACTTCCAACACTGCTTCTTGTTTACGCCTTAACCATCCAGACTCTTTCTTTTGAAACGGCCAGTGGCTTAGCCTTTCCATCGACAACAATAATAGTTATAGAAAGACCCTTTCTTCGTACTGTTAAATACTCATTTTTCCCTATACAGATAAGGGAAAGTGAGGTAGGAAATATTTAGCCGAAAGAATAATAGAGAACCGCGAAGTTAGGAACATGTCGTCCAGCTATTCAAATAAGATAAAAAGAGTTGTTAAAAGGCACGCATTAACTCGAATTGAAGATACGGTCTGCTAGTGCCTAGCTAACGGTTGTTGTCAAGTCTAGTTTTACCAAGTTGGGGAGTGCGTTTGATAGTGAATAGCACCTTGTGGTACTTGTCCGAATGTCGCATGAGAGATTTTGTATGATCAGTTGAACCTTCTAGGCCATCTCACAATCACTTTCTGCAAGGAAGAAGAAGTTTGTTTGTGAGCGCCATCATATCCATAGATCCACCGTCAAGTTGCACGTGTTTAACTTTTGTGAATTTTAGTCGCCCCTTACGGCAGGCATACCTACGCATCTTACCAAGGGAGACTAGAGTCACTATGACCCAGCCTCGGTTTGGATACTGTAACAGGTTAAACTCTTACTTATCCAGACTTAATAACATATTATTTGACAAATGTCTTGCATATGCTATTTCCCCCCATGACACTTTACATCTCTTTAACCTACTATTCTAAACCCTCTGTCTCTCTGGTCCAACCATTCTGAAATTGCATGTTTCCTTGGACTCCCGTGAGAAGAGCTTGATGAAGATCTTGGGAATGATCTAGGAAGGGCGAAGCATTGTTAACAACAACAACATGCCCGAAATATAAATGTCATCTCCCATAGAACGAAGAGGATATGGCTATATGTAAGAATTATGCTGCAATATCGGCATATCCTAATCAACCGTTTTAAACTAAATGAGATTTCTGCAGGGAGATTTCCTGGTGGGGAAACGTTCGAACCCTTCTCTTTTTGGTTTCCTCACTCACCGATGGAAACAGAGTATGTAGGAGAATCATTCTCTGTTCGAAAGCCTCGATAACTTCATAAGAAAAATTCAGTTGTTGTTGTTTTTTGTTGTTGTTGTTAACGGCAAAAATACTCCCGGAAGGTTTTGGGGAGTGATGTCGAAATTGCCAGCTCTTGGCCGGACATGAGCCGATACGCTTCGGTACTCCCATGCGGTACTGTCCGACTATCTCGGGAGCTATTTGGAATGATCAGTGGAACCTTTTAGGTCATGTCATCCCTCCATTCGTAAGAAAGGAGAAGATGGGTGATGAGAGGTGAGAGGTATCATATCCATCGAGCTAGCACGTCATTACCTATGTGCATATTAGTTGCCACTACCTCGGGTACATTCTAAACCCTTAACCCGCAAAGGCTTAGTCGTTTTCCCAGTCAACCAAGACTGGAGCGCTCCTAAATAGTAGCGAAAAGGAACTTCCAAAATAGTTCCTCGACCAAACGCTCTAATTCGGAGTGTGAAAGAGTCGGATAAAACTACCAAGAAGAGTGTTTGAGGATCATCAATTTGTCTACACAGTCAGAAATTTCGCACTATTTTACGAGTTTGCACCGAGCCTTGGTGGATTATCTTAATGAGCCTTTTTGGGGACTCCGAAACCGCTATTTTAAAGATCCCCAGAGGAACACCGAACGAACTCCTCTGATGGCCTGGATTGTGAAATACCTCGAAAGATATTTTCGTTGAATCCTCTAATATGTGATTTAGTAACTATTCTAATAATCTTATTATAAGCCAGCGGATATCTGAAAGAACGTTGCCGGAAGGTGATTTTCTAGTCCATAATACTAACCAGGTCAGACGACAAAGCCTAGTCGGGTAGTTTGCTCTAATAAACGAGATTGGAGTTCGTTTGACGAAGTTATAGGACATAAGATGATTTTTTTTTTACTTTTTTTTAAGATAAGAGTGTGGTTCCTCCATACTTTTTGGTGCCGGAATGACTTTTCGAAACTTTTGTTCCCAAGTGGCACATTTTTGGTGATATATGTAGGTCTACAATCACTTAGCAGTGGGATCAGCACAACTTTTAATAACCCTGGCGAAAGCTCTCTGGACATTTGACGCAGCTTGAAGTCACTGGGAAGTCCATAAGGGTGTCCGCCCAGGTATGAGAAAATTTTCTTTTTAAGATACCATATGGCAGGAGGTGTCAAAATTTATGTAATCGAATACAAAGAAGGCCCTTTTTGAGTAGAAAAGAACTTGTTAGGGTGGCTTGTCGTTTTTTTGGTGTTTCCAATTGCCGTCAGCTCTCGATAAGGATTGGTTGTTGTTGTTGTAACGAGGTGTAGTCCTGCCCAACGCATACTTTTCTTTAGCCTAAATTGTCATCAATATCTTCTAACGGGAGTCCTAGGAAACTAGCTGTTTCCATAGGGTTGGACCAAATGGAGATGGGTGTTAGAAGAGTGGGCTCCGTAGAGCAAGTTAATACGTGGTTGGTATTATGGGGGGATGAGCCGCATGCCGGACATTCATTCGGCACATCAGAGATCAGCCTGGATATGTAGGAGTTTAATCTGCTACAGTATCCAGAGCGTTATTGAACCAAAGTGACCCTTGTCTCTCGAGGAAGATGACGCTGCTCTACAGAAATGCGTGGTGTTGATGCATGCAAATAAGCATTCACCGGACAGAGCGCGATCTGGTGGTCAGCAGACGTGTCATGGATATGCCCCAAAGCCCGCTTGGGCACCTCTGGATCAAACGGCGCTGTTATAAAGTGCCGGATCTCATCAAAATGTTTACGTAGAAGCGTCCTTACGATCCTAGGAGGCGGAGTTAGCTCAAACAGTTGCCTATTGGGGTGCTGTGGTTTACAGCAATTCAACAGGTACTGCTTGTTTAGCATTTCATTATGCTTCTTTACTGGAAGCATTTCCGCCTCATGATGTAGGTAAATGAGGTATAGACGACCTTAGGACACACCCCGTAGCGGTTCTGAGTGTGATGGTTTGGCAGGCCTGCAGCTGAATCCAATGGACGCTTTCAAGCCCCGGCGACCATATCGGCGACGCATAGTTCAGGATCGGCTGACCAATTGCCTTGTAAGTTACCAACAACGTTTCTTTATCTTTACCCCAAGTGCTGCCGGCTAGTGACTTGAGAATTTTGTTGCGCTTCTGTTATTAAGAGAAAATTGCGCTGAATGGGCAGCGAAAGTGTGCATGGTATCGAAATTCACTCCTAAGATTTTAGGGTGAGCGACAGTAGGTATTTTTTGATCGCCTACATAGATTTCTAATTCCATGCCAACTTGCGCCGTCCAAGTCGTGAATAGTGTCGCCGAGGACTTTGTTGGCGTCATTGTCTAGCTCCGAGCGGTGAAGAATTCGACAAGAGAGGCTGGCGTGACGGTCAAAACTTTCTAAGGTTGAGGTAATAAAGACAGTTCCGGTTCCAAATAGGTTCATAATTTCCGTCCTCCGTGGAATATTTGGGGGGTGTTACTGAATTGAGACCCTATGCACCAACAGGAGTTGAAGAAGCTGATGATGATGACCCGGCCAGGAGCAATAAACCGCCGGGTGACCCTGTCTGACATTTGGGCAGGGCTACACCTCGTCACAACAACAACATGATGACCGAATTCACAGACTTCAAATTTCTCCTAAGCTCCACTTACATGGCTCCTAATTGATTCTCAGCCCAAACATTCTCTCTTTTACACCAAAGAGAAACTAGGGAACTGCGTAATCTTTAAATTGCTCTTAACTTCTACTAAGGTCTTCATTAGTACTAAAACTCAGATCTTAAAAAAAATAAAAATATTTTCCCACGAGTTCGCCACTTCAAAATTACTTTGGCAACGCAATCGATTAATCATTTTCGTCCAACCTCTGTCAACACATCATCGATTGGGGCGCCACTGCAAAACGGAACATTACACCAATCGAACGGTAAACGTCCAAAAGAAAATTTTCTTCAAGATCATTTTACAACAACGGCGTAAAAACATTTTTGTTAAAAATTAATGATTTTTGCTACGAATAATGCAAAACTTGCACGGAATTTACTTGGCAAAAACGATCATTAAAAAAGTACGAAAAAAATCCAGTCGCAATGCAAAAAAAATTTAGTTTAAGGTGATTAATCATTCGAAAGTGAACGTCAACTGTCACAAAACGACTTCGAATGCACAAAATAATTATATAAACAATGCCACACAAAAAAAATACGTTACAAAAAATGTTGGCAAAAAGCGCGCTAAATTCTTGACAAAACGACGACGACGCAACGAAACGCCATTTTTTTTTATTTGGCACACGAAAGAACGATGCGTCACTACGCCCCAGGTGGGTAGGTGTATAGGTGTATGCCATGTGCGTTACGTACAAACGCATTCGAAGCGGATAAGGAATTAAAAATCAAACCTACTCTCACCTAATTTGCATAAATTTTGCATGTGACCTTTATTTGAGATGCTTCGTGTTGCGTTAATGTGCATTTACCGTGTGACGCCTTTCGAATTGGAGTAGGTACCTAACGGTTGGCGGTGCTCTGCACTTTGAATATTAACTCGGGGAAAATGGCACATTTTTGACTTGTGCCAGTGTTATGCTAATTTTCAGTACATCGAAGATTTGCATGCAAAACATATTCACATTCGAGGCTACATACAAACAAGTATACATCGTCATTTTCTGAGTGTTTGCGCATGCGTCAGAGTTAATGCACCATTTTTAATTTCTTCGACAGGGGAAACATGATGATTATGTTCACATACACACACCTACTCGTACATTCGTCAGTATGCAAATTAAGATTTTTTGGTCTTTGTATGCAAATATTATTGGAAAGCCCTTGTCGTGGCGCATCAACCCTTTTTCTTTAATTGTTTTACTTAATTATGGATTTGCGTTTTCTTCTTACGAATTCTTCGGTGTTTCTTGAAAGTGCGAACACTTTTTATATGCGTTTGTAATACCTGATAAATCGATTTTATTTCTGTTTTGATCAACATTAATGACTTGCGGATTATTGATATGGGTATGAAAACATGTCCTAAATAGTTTTGAATTTGAAATTTTTGTATGGGAATATTTTGTTAGGGAGTTGGGAAATGGTAGACTTATATATTTAAAATGTCTATGAACTTAACTTTGAGCCTTTTTAAGCGAAGGTTTTCAAAAGTGGTGCAAAATTTTTTGAAAACCAGGAAAACCAAGTATTCTTTAAATTTGATAAGTAAATATCGGGTAAACCGAACATTAAATACCCAGCGGTAGATTTCATATGATTTTCAAAATTTTACATTTCGAAAGCATGGGCATGGTCGTGAAGCGATTTCGTCCAATTTCATCAGGTATGCTTCGTTCCAAATTTCATCATTCTACCGTAATCGGTTTAAAAGTTACGACCAGTCGGGTGCCACGCCCACTTTAAAAATTAATCAAAAAATCATAATATAATGACCAGGGGGATTCCCCTATAAAATTATTCCGTTACCGAATTATGTCAATTTAGGTGATTTTCGAAATTATCGACATCGAAAGTGGGCGTGGTTGGAAGGCGATTTTTTCCAATTTTATCAGGTATACTTCCAACGATATTAGTATGCTTTGTGCCAAATTCCATCGTTCTATCGTAATCAGTTTAAAAGTTACGACCAGTCGAATTTTCAAAAATGCCTTCCTTAAAAGAGGGCGGTGCCACTCCCACTTTAAACAATTTATCAGAAAAACATAATATAATGACCAGGGGGATTCACTTATAAAATTATATAATTTTAGCCCTTTCAGCTACCGATATATGTAAATTTATGTGATTTTCGATACCGAAAAAGGGGGCATGGTTATCATCCGATTTCGCCCATTTTAATAGCAACCTGCATAGTCCAGTAAGTCGCCTTTTATGCAAAATTCTATGAAAATATCTCAATTTTTACTCAAGTTATCGTGTACACGGACAGACGGACGGGCATGCCTTAATCAATTTCTCTTTTCAACCTAAGAAGTTTCATATATGGAACTATATCTATCCTTATTTTGTGCCGTTACGTTGTACCGTTATGTGGACAAAATTAGAATACCCTTGTACTAGTATTAGTACCCTAGGCCAAGTCATCCTCAATCTGTATTCTCCTTATTACTCAAGGCTTCCCACTTCCCCTGTTTCTCGTGTCTATAGAAAATCCTTCTGGGGTTGAACTTCTTTATCAAGTCTCTTTAACTCTGTGCACTATTCACATACTTCTTCCGAATAACTTTTTTCTCGAATAAATGGAGTATACTCCACAGTTCTGGCATTGGTTCCACTCCATACAACAAAACTCTCCTCATCAAATACTTTGAGTATTCTTGAAAGATGTGGTACTTCTTCGTCGAGAGAGGAGAGTTGGGCCAGAGCTATCTACTTCCTTCTTCCTTAGAAGCTTACATTTTGTTGCAGTAGTGATTTGTAATAACTTACTTAAAATAGCCTTTAACTGCCTATGCGATTTTGCCCGTCCAAAAGTTATCATATCCGAGGCTCGGTTGTTGGATCTCATTGGAATTTTGTTTTATGTGGTGGGTCCCAAACCCTACGCACAACCCGTTTCTCGGGAGGTTGGATTTAAGTTACCCATTTATATAGCGATCCGCTTGATCCAAGACAGACGACGGCTTGCAGCCGTTTCTCATGATGACAGACGTTGCTGTTGAAATCCCCTGGCAAGCCCTTAAATCGATTATGTCGAACGGATTATCAGTGCTATCCAGAGGATACGACGTGGACGTAGTGAGCTGCTTGGACCGCACATAGAAGAACACTCTGGCCATTCCCAGTTGAATGGCGGTCAAAAGCTTTCCCAACTTGCGTGGACTTCTACACGCGATCCCATAATAACTTAAATTCTTAACTGGACTGGACTGCTCATATGCGTAGACTTCCGAAGCCTTTAAGAATGTTATACGGTTAAAGCAACAACTAGAACAACGGACATTTCAGCACTCTTGTCCTCTCCGATTTTGTCCATACAGATTACTGTGTGCTGTCACTTGTAAGTTCCAACACTGACATTCATGCGATGATGGAATGAGGCTGGGTTCACAATCGTGGCAGTCTACGAGTGATTTGGGTTATGTATAAAAAGAAGCAGACAGGACAGCTTACATGATGAGTTTTCTATTGAGAGCAAGGCATACGTTTAAGATACCTGTTTGTTGGACTGTCCTCCCAGCGGAAGTCCGTTCAATCAAGAATGCAGTGAATGAGATCTTTCAGTTTACTCGAACAACAAGCGACTATAAAATCTGTGAAATCGCCTATGCTGCCTCTTGTAGGGTAGCGAGATGTTTCTGATCCAAGGTGAATTGCAGGCGAACTGAGAGCTCATATGGTCCACTGCAGATCATTTATCCTTAATGATCGCAATCAGACGGGCATCGCGCAGCCTAGTCGGCGAATCCACTCATAAAATGGGGCGTCACGGACCAAAAAGGGTTGTACTCTTATTGATAGTCCTTTGCCGGATATGAATCCGGTACGTTCCGGTGAAGAGAATCTTGTTGTACTAGCCCGAATGCCTTGGGAATAATTTCATCGACCCCGTAGCCGGGGACGAAGTGGATTCTAGTCGCCTCTTACGACATATATACCTACCTGGTCATATTCTAAGCCCTTAAGTTTGGGCCTTGTTGATACTTGGCTGTTCTGCTTAGATCGGCCATTACATAGTTGATATGAATGCCTCTGTTTTCGGGGACGTATACCACCTCCATGGAGAATGCATTCTCTTCAGCAGGCTACCATATTTGCCATTCCAAAAGCCCATTTTATTGTTAAATATTTGTCATAAATCGCCAACAACAACAACATTGTAATCCTTTAAATGACATACCTGCTTTACAAGATGATCCCTTCTGAAACTATTCAACTGACCACCGCATAAGATCTCACAGATAGTTTAACATAATTTGGCACGCGCTGGTCAAGCGTTAAACCAGTATGAAAGCTATTTGCCATCGCATGGAGATGAAAACCTGTTATGGTAAGAGGTCATTTATATGGCCAGTTGGCTTTGTGTAGCGGTCAGTTTGGAAGGGTGAATTATAGCACACGTCATATAAAATCAATTAAGATGTTCAACGAGTTGCTAAAGTGTGTGTGAACAAAAATGATAACAAGAAGGTGGGTAAAGAAATTTCCATTGAAGTTGGTTGGGACTTATTAGGCAATGTGAAGATGATTAATATAAGATTTTCAGCAAACTGAATCCTCCTGTGTAATAAAGGATTTATTATACCTTGTTGGTCTTTGGCACGCAATTGGAGACGTCGATTGACCTTATGGCGGTTGAATTGACCTTATGGCGGTAGAAATGGCGTGGATTTGTGGACTGCCCACATCTGAAAGCAGATACGTTGGTGACAAGAATCGGTGCACGACCACTGCCACTACTTAACAATAGTTTGTTAAAAGGTTTTACTATAGTAGGTATAAAGTTTAATAAGACTCAAACACAATTAAATACTTTTTTTTTTTTTTAATATTTTTTATTTAGTTAGGTTATAAAGTTGAATAAATTTTTTTTTTTAAATTTTATTGAATAATATTATTTTTTTTTTCAATTAAATTTTTTTTATTTACTTATTTTATAAAAAAAATTTGTCTTAATAGACTTTATAATTAAAGCGTTGTAACATATTTAATTTTATTGCTGTTTTTTTTTTTTGTTTTATTTAAATTAAATTTAAAATTTCTTGATAAATTATCTATCTTGATAAATAATGAAGAAACAAATTATATTTTCAATTGATATTTATTGTATTGAATTTTTTTTTTTTCAAATAAATGAATAATTTATTTTCCTTTTTATTGCTTATATTTTTTTAACGAAATTTTCATTTTTTTAAGTTGTATCACATTTTTTTTAATCTTTTGCTTCTTTCATTCATACATTCTTACTTAATTAATTTTTCTTTTTTGCTAACAATTTTTTTTTAATAAATTGAAATTTAATTTCTCAATAAAATTTTTCATAATCTAATTATTGCATTATTTGTTATTTTTTGTATTATTGCCCAAATATTTGTCTTCATTATTTTTTAATGAGTTTCTATTTTTTTTTAGACAAAATTTTAATGTTTTTTTTAATTTCTTTTTTTATTTAGAAATTTTGTAATTTAAATTTTTTTTTACAATTTATTATTAATTATATCTATATTTGTCTTTATCTTTTTTTTTTCAAAATATTTTTTTTTTTTATTTTGAAAAATTTTTTTTTTATAGTTATTTTTTTATTTTATTTTCAAATACATAATTTTTTTATCTTCTGCTTCTTTCATTAATACATTCTTACTTAATTAATTTTTCTACTTTACTAACAATTCTCTTTTAATAAATTAAAATTTAATTTTTCAATAAAATTTAGTATAATTTTATTTTTTTTTTGTATTATTTTTTTTTAGTTATTATTATTGCACTACTATTGAACAAATACTTTTTAATACTTTTTTTATGATTTTTTAAAATGTTTTTTTTTATTTTTAACAAAGTTTGTATTATTTTTACTTTTGAAAGTATTTTTTTAATTTTTTGTTTTGTTTTATTTACAAAATTTTTTTTTAATTTAAAACCATTTTTTAATTAAAATTTTTTGTTAGAACTTATTTTTTTTTATGTCATGTCTTTTTATATAATTGTTTTTTAAACAATTTTACATCAAATCGGTTCCATTATTTATTTATTATTATCTACTTTTTAAACTTTGTTCAATTACCGTTTTGCCAAAATATTTTTTTAACTTTGAAAATTTTCTTAAATTAAATGAATTTTTTCTTAATTCAACTTTATTTTCTATATTATGAATTTTATGCCTAAGCTTTTCATGTTTATCCTTAGGACTGATTTAGTTTAGGTACATAAATTAATTTTTTTAGTTAAAATTATAAAATTTTCTTTAAATAATTTTAATTGAGCTCTAGTTTTAGTTTTTAAATTTGATTTAGTTGTTTGCTAAAATGGGTTGGTTTTTAATGTAGAATATTTGTTTAAGTTAAAAAAATATTTTTGATTAAATTTTTTTTTGTTAAAATTTGTTTTTTGCGTCTATGCTTTCTTATAATATTTTTCCCCGAATCAAATTTAATTTTCATTGTTTACCTTTAGCTAAATCTAATGTTTTTTAGTTTTTTAAAATTTTATTAATTTAAAACGATAAATTGTTTTGTTATAATTGATTTTGTATAGGCATGTTTTTCCTTAAGACAAATTTAATATTTTTTATTTGAAAATTGTGATTTTTTTTATGTGTAGATTTTTTTTAAATATTTTTTTAATAAAATTTTTTTATATTTCGATTTTAATTTTGATAAAACTATTTTTTTTTAATTTAAAAATTTTCTCAATTTCAATATTTTTTTATTTTTTTTTTATTTTCTTTTGTCTATTGTTGTTTTATGTTTCTCTTTAAAAATATTTAACTCAGATTAGCTGAATTTTTTTATTTCAAATTTTTTTATTTATTATTTTTGTTTTTTTTTTTAACTATTGTTTTTAGTTTTATTTTTCAAACTTTAACTTTTTCAAATTTTTTTTTTGAATTTTATATAATTTTTCTAATTTAAATACATTTATTTTTTTAGTTTTTTTTTTGTTACCCATATATTTTTTCGAAATGCTACTTCTTTAAATGTTTTTATTGTTTTATTTTTTGTAGTAACTTTTGGATTATACTTTATTTAAGTTTTTTTCATTTCCATTTGTATTAAATTTTGTTTGGTTTATTTTATATTTTATGTTAGGGAACGTTCTTTTTTATAATTTTTTTTGTTTCCGAACTCAAATTTTATCTTCTGCATCAATTTCGAAAGTTTTTTCTCTCTTCTCATGACAAGTTTGACGAATGTTTGTTAATTTGAAAACAAGCAGCTGCCATCTTGGGTCAAACCATTCTCACGCAATACGCTACTGTACCGTTACGAGCAAATATGCAAACGAATTATCAAAATGGCTGACCCAACTGAACCCAATGGCCACGTACGCTTAAAAACCAGTTTAGACGCGCGCATCCAATCATTAAAACCATTCAGCCAGTCAACCAATCAACCAACAGCTTTGCTTGCTTGCCCTACTCATATGACCGAAACAAATTCAACCATATACAATAACTTGAAGTTTTAAATACAAAACTGGACCCTAATCGCATAAGTACACTATAATAAAATCACAAACAAGAAGAAACAAAAGCAACAAAAAAATGCATATTCCGAAACGGGATGCCCTTATGACCACACAATACCCCTTTTCAATGAAGATGCTGTGTGACATGAACAAAACATACCTACTGCCATGCAAACATAACAGGATGCTCTATGAAATAAGTATAGACAACGTCGCCTAACATTAATAGCAACAAATCACAGAGTCCGTGTCAGTTTACGTGTAAAACTTAACGGGAGGTCGCGATTTACGCGCCAAACGCCGCGGCCATACAATTACAAATTCATACATAACTACAACAAACATGCGACGTACAACAAATTTTTTCTCAGATGCCTTAAAAGCTATTTGCATATTTGTTGTTATCCTTGCTGCCTATCAATTGACCAGATAGATCGCTCGCAATGGACCAGAGCGCATTCTTAGAACGCAAAGCGCGCCGCTGCTGCTGCTGCTGATCGACGCGCTCTAACGAAAGGGTTACTTACTACCTTTTCATAGAGTTTCAAAGTACAATGTTGTTTGTCCACTTTTTTTTTGCTTGAATAGCTTTTGTTGCCCTTTATGCCGTTAGGGCGCAAAATTAATGCTGATGTCCGAACCGGTTTTCTTGAAAAATTAATGCATTACTGATGCTGGGGTCCGTCCGTTCATGCGTCTGGTTAGTTTGTTCAGCGTGTTTGGCTTGACTGTATGTTTAGTGTTTCATCCCTTTGTGGCGTTGTACGGCGCAGCCGCTGTTTTAAAATTTTCATATCTTTTTTGTTGTTTTTTTAATTGTAAGAAACTGCAAATCTTTTTAAGAATCATCATCTTTTATTTTCTTTCAATGTTTTTTTGTAATTTCTTTGTGATTTCGGTTGCGTTTGGGCATTTTTCTCAAAAGCGGACATGCCCAAGGCATGGGAACTAAAAACGGAATTTATCTGATTTTTTTTGCGTGGAAAAAATTTGAATAACCGTTAGAAATGAGTTAAGCAAATAAATGAGTTTTTCTTAAAAATATATTAAATCGAAAATGCTAACTCACTGGGTACCTAATTTTCACCTCTTCAACTCCCATGAGAGCAATGCATAATTCGTTAATGACTTGATTTATATTTGTTGTAAACAACAGCGACGCATTTCCCTTTTGGACAACCCTTTTCTTGACTCAAACACCACTTAAATTGGTGGTCATTATTGGTCAGAAACCTGTTTTTGTTTTTAATTGGCCAACGCGCGCACTTTTGGTCAGTGTGGCTCGTGCTGATCTCGTCTCGTCAGGCATGTTTTTATTTTATTTATCCCTTTTCATCCACGTGCTGCCTGCTTACGGTAAACACAATTTTCGTTGAATGGTCAGTTTTGTTTATCGCTATGTTTATGGACCGTGAATGCCATCAGTCAAATCGTCTGCGTCTTAGACAAAAGGATGACACGATTATCCACAGCTCATTAGCAGCTAAGCCGTATGCAAACTCGACTGATGAATGGTCAGTTCAGTAGTAGGTACAAAATGAGGACAGAAGAGACAGAAATACGCTGAGTGCGATCATTAGCAAGTTAAAGACGTCAAACGTAAAACAAAAGAAACCTTTGTCCTCACCAATGAGCTGTTGAAAGTCTCGGACCCCTGCTTCAATTCTCAACCAAAGCAAAGCCTCACACAAAGCAAACCGCTCAAATCCCAAAACAAATTTGCAAAGTAGCTCGAAAATCTTCATTCGACGATCACTTAACAAAGGTCAGTTTCCTAGTCTCTGCTTCAACTCACCTTTGGCCGAAATCAATACTGAATTAGGCTAATGTGTGCGTTTCCAAAGAAATATTTCCTTACCCAAATAAGGGTGTGAAAACTATTGTTTCCTGATTACATATTAAGGTAATTTAACCAAAAAATAAATATTAAAATTTTCCTAAAAATTTTTGTGTGCACACAAACAAAAGGGAGCGTTGAGTGAGGAGGGTAAGTATGTAGTAGGCCGCGATGCAGCGCACAAAAGCAATAAATTTGCGGTTGAATGTCATCGTTTGGCATTTAAATCGAGAAAATGAAGAAGCCGTTATGAGGTGAAAAAAGAAAATCACGCCGAAGATCGAATGCAATAGGAAAATTTTACTGCCCTCCTTAGATGCTCACGATGATTGAGGTATCCTTTGGTCCTTAAGTAGCATTGCATCTACTTATGTATATCTGTATGTCTGTATCTAACTTGAGGTACATATTTATGTTTGGGTACGAATATAAATATTTATTTTTTGAATAATTTTTATTGAAATATTTCCTTTAAAAATATTTATTGCTGGTAATTAAGGATAATTTTTTTATTGCCTGATCAATTAAGATATCATAATTTTCTCACAAATACAAAAATGCCGTTGGTTATTTTGTTGTAATAACGGTACTCTGCCAACACCGTGCGTTCATTCTGAGAGTTAGCATTAAAAGTCTTTCTTATGGGAGGGCCTTTTTGGGATAATCTTTAATTGCAGCATTGCAACGATGTAACACCGAATAAGACTAAGTTCTGTTTTATAAAAAGGTGAACAGTTAAACTTGAAGTTACTCTGTGATTCCACCCTGCCATTCTCCACGTAAGAACGCCGATGTCATGAAAAGGAAGGATCGCGCTCCTATTAATTTGATTACGTCATCTCGTCATCCTCGATGTAGCTTGGACTATCCATAATATTCAACCGCACCGCATAAGAAATTCGACTTAGAGAACCCAGTAATTCGAATGATAGTCTGGCATCGACAACTGCCCAGAAGGCCCTCGACACCTGGCAAGAGGTGTTGTTAGCCAAACGCTTGCTTAGAATCCAAGCCTTAGATAATCCGAAGCCCACCTGCCTAAAAGTAGACTACAGTTAGCAGGAGGAGTTCCGCAGTCGGCGAGTCAGTCGCGTCCGTTTCAAGAGTGCGTGCTCTGACCAAAGGTCCTCATGGCAAATGCCAGGAATGGCATAGTATTCTGGCACCCAACCATGAGCGATGACAAACAGTCGCTAACTGCCCTGCACTCCGATCTGAGCCTATTTTTCCTATAATGCCAACTTGGTAGAGATTTCGCATAACATTAAGTGCCAGGGTCGGAGTAGTATACACTGATTCCAACCAGAGCCAGGCTGCAACCAGAGGCCCTTCTACAACAATACAAGACAACCGCAGCTTTCTTAGTCCTGTTATCTACATAACAGCTGCTTATCAAGGAATCTTCCGAAGTACTTAACCCGGTTAGAAAGTAACAGCGGTACTTGAGCGTAGTAACAAATTGCCGGTTAAAGACCTTTGGATTGTATCAAAATTATTTTGCAATATTCAGATTTTTGCGGGTGACAAGCTTGTGGTTCCTCCGCAGAAGATTGCAGTACCAGGCTAACTGTGAAAGATCGAACTTCTAACCTCTTCTTCTTACAGCAAAAGCATGTTTAATTACACTGAACCAAAAAAGTTCATGTATCCAATGAAAAAGTACATAGATTTTAAGAATTGTTCGGTAAAACCTCTCCAAAGAACTTTTTCGTAGAAATTTACGAACATTTCCTAGAATATAAGCACTTTTTCGTAAAATATGTAAACAAATCCACAGAAAGCATGTATTCATTCATAAATTGTAAGAAAATTTTCTTAGATTCTATGAATTTTTTCTTATATTTTAAGAAAAACCAGCGCGAACTTCTATGAAACTTTGTTCGTAAAAAACATGCACGTTTTTGGTTCAGTGTACCCATCATACTGGTGCTCGCGAGAGGTGCTCACGAGGCTCACTGCAGTCGGGCTGGTACCTTCGATTTCTTGGAACGTAGCGGTTTTGTGTTTAGTTATTCGATTAACCAAAATTTTATAACTATTTTAACATTTACTTTTTCGAATTGTGTTTCTACCTTATGCCTTTGTGATAGACAAATATTTACCTATGGGAATGACTCAATCACGGTCAACTCGTAATCGTAATTGGCGCTTCATTTGATTAACAATTCAGATAGAAATCATAAGCTCGGTTAGTCGTATTTGTAATACAGCTTGTAACGGTAGGATAATGTAGAATGAAACAAATGTATATCCTTACTATGTGTGTGTACATATGTACATTAGATACATAAAACGTATCTGATACACATTCATAGTATGTATAAAATAAAATTAGGTATATTTATGTAAGCAGAGGGCATATATTTTGAATGTAGCTAAGCTAAAAACTCTGTGACCTAATCAGAACAATCAATACAATAAAAGCAAATCAAAAACGAATCAAAATTTTAACAAAAGCCAAAAGCAATGGTTGATTGAATGGATGTACTTAGTTACTGGTATGTACGAATATTAGACCGTTTTAGAAAAGAGTCGAGTTTTAAAGATCCGTATACGGAACGGAATTTAAAATAAAGTAAAAAATTAAAAAAAAAAATTGGAAACTGTTATATTTTTATTTAAAAATAAATAAAATAAAATAAATAAAAATAAAATAAAATAAAATAAAATAAAATAAAATAAAATAAAATAAAATAAAATAAAATAAAATAAAATAAAATAAAATAAAATAAAATAAAATAAAATAAAATAAAATAAAATAAAATAAAATAAAATAAAATAAAATAAAATAAAATAAAATAAAATAAAATAAAATAAAATAAAATAAAATAAAATAAAATAAAATAAAATAAAATAAAATAAAATAAAATAAAATAAAATAAAATAAAATAAAATAAAATAAAATAAAATAAAATAAAATAAAATAAAATAAAATAAAATAAAATAAAATAAAATAAAATAAAATAAAATAAAATAAAATAAAATAAAACAAAAAAAAATAAAATAAAATAAAAAAATAAAAAATAAAATAAAATAAAATAAAATAAAATAAAATAAAATAAAATAAAATAAAAATAAAATAATATAAAATAAAATAAAATAAAATAAAATAAAATAAAATAAAATAAAATAAAATAAAATAAAATAAAATAAAATAAAATAAAATAAAATAAAATAAAATAAAATAAAATAAAATAAAATAAAATAAAAATGAAATAATATAAAATAAAATAAAATAAAATAAAATAAAATAAAATAAAATAAAATAAAATAAAATAAAATAAAATAAAATAAAATAAAATAAAATAAAATAAAATAAAATAAAATAAAATAAAATAAAATAAAATAAAATAAAATAAAATAAAATAAAATAAAATAAAATAAAATAAAATAAAATAAAATAAAATAAAATAAAATAAAATAAAATAAAATAAAATAAAATAAAATAAAATAAAATAAAATAAAATAAAACAAAAAATAAGATAAAATAGAATAAAAAATAAAATAAGATAAAATAGAATAAAAAATAAAATAAGATAAAATAAGAAAATAGAAAATTAAGTTAATCAAAATAAAATAAAATTAGGAATGTAAAAAAATAATTAAAAAAATGAAAACAAAATTAAAAGAACACCATTAACCATCAATCAAGAAATTGTGAACATGCTTTAAAGTTTAAACTATAACCGATTGTAAAAAAATATCAATAAAATTACACGGTTAAAAATTTTAGCCTAAGTTTTAATCTTTTTTAGTATACATATGGGTCATTCCATGCCAAATCGACAATTTTTTAAATGACCCCCTTCGACGTTTTTTTTTACCTGTAACTTTTTCAAAAATCGACCGTTTGGGATCTTTTTTTTTTAATTTTTGTTTTTAAATGTAATTTTCGGAAAAAAAATAAAAAAAATTTTAAAAGCATAGATATACATATAAATTTTATTTTTTTTTTCGAACAAAAGTCCGACCCTTTTCTCTATTTTATTTTATTTTTGATTGAAAAAAAATTTCATTAAAAAATTATACAAAATGAGCCAAAGTTGAAAAACATTTTTTTTTTTAATAAAAAAAAGAAGAGATTGACGCACATCTTCTGATATAAATGAGCCAAGTTTAAAAAAAATTTTTTTCAATCAAAAAAAAAAAAAAATAAATAGAAGCGATTGTTGGCACATCTTGTTATTACAGAATTAGTTGGAGTTTTTAAAAAAATAAAAATATAAATAAAAAAGGGTCGGACTTTTTTTTCGAAAAAAAGAAATTGTATATCTGGGCTTTTAAAAAATTTTCCCCAAACGGTCGATTTTTTAAAAAGTTACAGCATTTAAAAAAAAAAAAATTTTAAAAGTTCATAACTTTTTTTGATTTGGGGAAAAACATTTTAAAAAATTTTGAAATATGTCTTTCGGGGGATAGAAAAAGATAGCAAATTTTTAGCGAAATCGGTGGGGGTCAGGTAAAAAATTTGTCGATTTGGCATGGAATGGCCCATATACGACCAAACCAAATTTGGTTTCAAATTTAATCTATACCTGTTCTCAACAAATTTGCCTAAATGTATGGCGGTTTAAACCAGAAATATCTTATCAATTTTTCAAAGAAAAACTTTTCTTGCTCTAGGTTGCTCTATCTCTTGTTTCATGAGTACGCTCAAAACAAAACTAGAGTAATCTAGATCACATATTAATGTTCTAACTTTTTTTATGGAGTAAGTTAGAGCAGAGAAGCAATTGTCAGTCAGGAAAAAATAAATTTCTGAAAACTTCAAAAAATTTAGCTTGCAAGAAAATCAATGTTTTTGTATACGTGAATTTGCATTAACTTTGAAGATTTAAACAAAAAAACCAAATAAAAAGAAAGTATCGATATTCAAGTGCTCTAAGTTGCTCTATTTCTATTTTGACAGCTGCCCTGCTCTGCTCTGCTCTAACCTGCTCTGAACTTTTTTTTGGTCAGTAAACAAATCTATATTTTTTTGTATCTGTAAGAAAATAAATTTTGCCGGTTTCTTACAGAAACGGGGTACAGAAATATCTTAACAACTTTTTAAAGAAAAATAATTTTTTTGTCCGTTGGTTGGGATCAGAAATGTTAACAATGATTACCGGTTTTTTTGATTATTTTCTTGAGAACCCAACTAATGATTAGGCTACAGAAGTAAGTAATTTTTTTCTGAAACGGGCTAATGTATCTGCGCATGTGTATTCGTGGTATGGTTGTACGTGATTATGCGTAAAGCCTCTTTTGCACAGTAAATATGCAAATTTTCATCATAACCAATTACAAATGTTGCATCTCCATATGTCCGTCTAACCAAAAATATTTTCCGCTTGTAACTGAGCTCGAAAAATCGTCAACTCTGAAAATCCAAACTGTCACCGAACGTACAATGGCCATTGTATTTCGCTATTTTTATGCTGATTTTAGGCTTTATTGCGATTTTTGTTGCAGCGGCTCAATGGCAAAAATGTTACACAGGGATATGGTAATTGGAAATATTTGTAGTTGTACATTCAATGGGTGAAAATTACAAAACGGATTTAAATCGAAATGGTAATTTGTAGATCCATCGTCTATGTATGATGGTATAGTTATAGGAATGAATATGTTAGTCTTTTAGTCCGTTGTAATCAATACTTTTACGTGGGATTGTTGATGAGAAGTAAACATTGGTTAGGGTTGAGAAGTTAAATAAGTAAGATTAAATAGGCTTCCATTGGATTAGGGTGGGTCTGGAAGATAGTCAAAAATGTGTTTAGCAAAAAACTTGCATTTAGATTCTGTTTTTTCGATTAATATTCAACATTAAAATTAATTTATTAAAAAAATTGTTTTATTGTATTTAATTTTTTATATATTTTTCGATTTTTTTAAATTTAATTTAAATTAATTTAATTGCTTGTATTATTCTATTTTATTTAATATTATTTATTTTATGTACTTTGTTTTTATTGAGATTTTTTAAATTATTTTTTTTTCTCGTCAGTTCATTTTCTTTTTATTAATTTATATACTTTTTTAAAATTTATTTCTTTATTTGTACTTATTTTATTTTGTTTCATTACTTCATTTATTTATTTTTGATTTTGTTTTTCTTTGTTCTTTGTTCTTGAATTTAATTTAATTTTTATTTTATCTCCGTTTAATTTTATCTTTTAGTTTAGTTCTTTTAATTCGCTTTTTTATTTCCCGACATCCCTAATACTTACATATGCTCAAGTTCTCATCTGTGTGCTTGAGCTTTTTATACCCAGTGTACTAGTACTAGTACAAGGGTATATTAACTTTTTCTTACTTACCTTTGTCTACAGTGTTTTGCTTAATTAAGACAACAATTGTACGAAAATATTTAACAATAACAATTTGAACTAGGTTAAACGAAATAATACCGTTACTTTTGTTGAAACTTGATGAGCTAAAACTTTTAAAATCTAAAATGCCAAAGTCAACGACTGAAAATACTTCGTGAGTAGCATGTGCGTTTGCGCTGCTTTGTCGAAGTACGGAATGCCACGAGTTAAAGTAATAAATAAAAATAATTTCGAAGGGTGGCTTGAAGCCGCAAATATATCGAATATTGTAACAAATCAAGCTGTTTCATTGAACTGAAACGACAAAAAAATATTTACAGCTGCGATAAAAATGTTAGTAGAAAAAAAATTACCATTACCATACCATTACCATACCATTACCATACCATTACCATACCATTACCATACCATTACCATACCATTACCATACCATTACCATACCATTACCATACCATTACCATACCATTACCATACCATTACCATACCATTACCATACCATTACCATACCATTACCATACCATTACCATACCATTACCATACCATTACCATACCATTACCATACCATTACCATACCATTACCATACCATTACCATACCATTACCATACCATTACCATACCATTACCATAGCATTACCATACCATTACCATACCATTACCATACCATTACCATACCATTACCATACCATTACCATACCATTACCATACCATTACCATACCATTACCATACCATTACCATACCATTACCATACCATTACCATACCATTACCATACCATTACCATACCATTACCATACCATTACCATACCATTACCATACCATTACCATACCATTACCATACCATTACCATACCATTACCATACCATTACCATACCATTACCATACCATTACCATACCATTACCATACCATTACCATACCATTACCATACCATTACCATACCATTACCATACCATTACCATACCATTACCATACCATTACCATACCATTACCATACCATTACCATACCATTACCATACCATTACCATACCATTACCATACCATTACCATACCATTACCATACCATTACCATACCATTACCATACCATTACCATACCATTACCATACCATTACCATACCATTACCATACCATTACCATACCATTACCATACCATTACCATACCATTACCATACCATTACCATACCATTACCATACCATTACCATACCATTACCATACCATTACCATACCATTACCATACCATTACCATACCATTACCATACCATTACCATACCATTACCATACCATTACCATACCATTACCATACCATTACCATACCATTACCATACCATTACCATACCATTACCATACCATTACCATACCATTACCATACCATTACCATACCATTACCATACCATTACCATACCATTACCATACCATTACCATACCATTACCATACCATTACCATACCATTACCATACCATTACCATACCATTACCATACCATTACCATACCATTACCATACCATTACCATACCATTACCATACCATTACCATACCATTACCATACCATTACCATACCATTACCATACCATTACCATACCATTACCATACCATTACCATACCATTACCATACCATTACCATACCATTACCATACCATTACCATACCATTACCATACCATTACCATACCATTACCATACCATTACCATACCATTACCATACCATTACCATACCATTACCATACCATTACCATACCATTACCATACCATTAGCATTAAACAGTTCTAAAGGTTTTCCAGCTACTGTACCTATCTTACGTTCGATACACAAATCAATGAGCATTTGTACAAGCAAAGATGCGAACATCTAAGAACACATTAAAACCCGCACAACACACACACTTTTTTATCACATTTAACTAATTTGCATAATTTTTTTATTTATGGAGTAAAAAAATAAAAAATGACAGGCACGCTCGCTGTAAATTGTGCGCATGCGCCATACAAGAAAAAAACACTCTGAGTGTAGCATACACACAGGCGCACAACCAGGCTGCTGCACATTGGCAATCGATTGAAATTCATGCAATTGAACCGTTCGACAGGTCATTTGCATAACACTGTGCGCATTCGCGCCCCGTCCATGTTTAGTTCTGGTGGCTGGCTGTTATTTGAAGCCAATGTGTGCGGAAGTGCATGTGTGTGTGTGAGTGTGTTTGTTTGGAAAATGTAAGGTGAGCGAGCAGCCCTTGCCAAAAATTTACCTTCCCTTTGCTGCTTTTCAAATAGAAGCAAGCGCGTCGATCAGGTCCTTTGCAATAATTTATGCAAATGATATCGACAAACGATCGGCAATATGAGTACTTTACGCTTTGGCTGTCTCTCGCTGCCTACAACATGCAGATTTGTTGTTGCTTGTCTATGAATTGCGCTGCGACTTTTAATCCTTCGCGCACACTTTTCCATTTTTTTTTTGTTTGTTGTTATTGTTCTTGTTGTTGTTTTTGTACATCTTGTATTATTGACAACACAAAAATAACCTTTTCCGCTGCTGCCTCCCTAAAATATGCAAATTTTTTATGTTTTCATTTTTTTTCTCATTTCTACTTAAGCAAACCTCATTCAGTTCATTTGCGTTAATCAAATTTTTGGCGTGGATTTTTTTGCGACTTCTTTTCGCGTACATTTTTCCCTTCATTTAGCTCCGCTTTGTAATGCAGATTTTTTTTCGACATTTCGCTATAATTCTAATTCTAATGGAAATCATAACTTTTGGCGCACAATATTTTATGTGTTTGGCATTTTTCCAATTTAGATTTTTTTTTTGCAGCTGCGAAATTTGCGCTGATTTTGTTGTAGCTACTCAGTTTCGCCATTTTCCGGTTGTGGTTTTATAAAAGTTCGGGAAATTTTCCATGCAATATGCAAATTTTTAATTATGCACCTTTTGCATTCATAGTTTCGTGCATTCACAAATTGATTTTGTAAAAATTTTAAATGCTTGCAAGGGTTTTTATTCATTTCTCATTTAACAGATGCAGCGGAAAATCGTTATTAACCCTACAAATATAAGAATAAAAATAATTTTGTCGCGCCAAAATTTCGTGCAATTTGAGGATTATTTTGTGGTAGGTATGCTGCTTTTAGTTTGCTCTTAAACATGGCGGAACCAACACAAAGGTTGTAGAATTTGTACTTTATTTCAATATTTTTTTTTTATACAAATTTTTAGGTCGTCCACTAAATTTTTCAATTCAAAAATATTTCTTGGTCCAAAATAGTACGAAATTTCGAGTGCAATTTTTGCAAACCTCTTCCGTTCTAATACCAAATTTTTAAACAATTTTTTTTTGTTTTTTCGGAAAAAACTTAAAATAACACCATTTGGGTACCCAGTACCATGGGTGTGCACATAAAGGTTAAGGGACTTGAAAAGTAGTACAAATTAATTAAAATTTTAATCAAAGTATATTTAAGAAAAAAGTTTAGTTGTTATTATTGTAAACTTTAAAATTTTTGTGGACTTTTGACCAGTCAAAATTTAATAAAAATATTGGGGGTACTCATGTAATTATATAAGTTTTGCGAAATGCGTAAATTTATTCATTTTAAAAATAAAAATAAAATAAAAAAAATTATTTATTTGAATAAATTTACGCATAATATAAAATATGTCCAACAAAAACTTTGTTTGAAATTCCCATCAAAAAAGTAGTTTTCGACACATTTTTAGCATATTCTTTTGTTGTTGTTGTTGTTGTAACGGAGTGTAGCCCTGTTCAGCGTGTACTTATCCTTAGCCTAAATTGTCATCAATGTCTTCTAACGGGAGTCCTAAGAAACTAGCTGTTTCTACAGGGTTGGACCAAACAGAAAAGGGTGTTAGAAGAGTGGGCTCCGCAGAGCAAGTGATTGGTGTTATGGAGGGACGAGCCGCATGCCGGACATTCATTCGGCACGTCGGGGTTCAGTCTGGATAAGTAGCAGTTTAATCTACTACAATATCCAGAGCGTAATTTAGCCAGAGTGACCCTTGTCTTTCTAGGAAGATGACGCTCCTCTTCAGCAAAACGAGGTGTTGAGCTATGCAAAACGGCATTCACCGGACAGAGCGCAACTTGGTGGTCAACAGACGTATCATGGATGTGCTTCAGGGTCACCCTGAGGTACCAATTGTTTAAGATTCTTGGTTTTGGATTTTTCGTTCCTGAAAACAACGACGACTCACGACCACCCAGATAATTTGCGGACCATCCCTCAAGACCATCGACCCGGCCAAGAGCAATACACCCCGAAGTGACCCTGTCTAACGCGTCACAGGCGGGGCAGTGACAAGTCTTCCAAATCGGAAACCAGCTGCGTATGATTAACGGTGTCAAAAGCTTGAGACAGATCAAGGGCAACTAGAACCGTCCTGTCATTAGGTCTTTTCAGGTTGAGTCTGTCAGTTATCTGAGTGTTAATGGCATTGGGAGCGGATTTTGTGCTCCTACCTTTCCTCAAGCCATGTTGAGGCACGGCTAACCTCAAGTTTGCTGTGTAGAGAGGGAGTAGGACCGCCTCCAGTGTCTTCATTATCGGGCGATATGACGCCCCAACGTAAGATGGCTTACCAGGCTTTAGTAGTGGGACCACAGTTGCCTGCTTCCCTTTATCGGGTATGACAGAAGTGGTCAAGGACAGATTGAAGACGGCGGTGAGGTACTTAACTCTCTCTGCGCCGATGTGTCTGAGGTGAACCATGGCTATGCCATCGGGATTTTTGGCTTTCCTGATGGCCTCTTGAACCTCGAGTGAGCGAAACAGGGAGGTGGCGCAGACGGAAGAGGAAGGCCAGGCGATTTTGGCCGTCCAATATTGACGTTTTTAATTAAATCAATGAACTGTTTCCCAGCATAACGAAAATAGTCCTGAGGATGGCGCATCACAAATCGTTTGTAAACTAAAATTGATAAGGACGGACAGAAACTCGTTGCAAAAAAGTTGAGGATACACTCACAAAAGAGTTTCCTTATTTCAAGGAAAATTTCCTCAATTTAAGGAAAAAAGTCTTTAAATTAAGGAAAAAATGTTACTTAAGTTAAGGAAGCTATGTCTTTGGAGCCAAATAAGGGACATTTTCCTTAAAATAAGCAAACTCTTTTTTCAGTGTAGGTACTTTGTTGAGATTCAAGAGGCTGATATCTGAAAGTTTCGCTGGAATAACATTTTGTTTAGTTTTTCGGAAAATGTTTTGGAACGATAGTCTAAAGCTAAGAACAAATCATGCGTATTATAGATTCTTACTATCCTAGATGATAAGTTTCATTCATAATGGAGCAGTAAAAATTTGTATTTGTATATTTATGCGTCCCACTGTATTTATGTGTGTGTGTGTGTGTGCGTTTGCCTCGCGAGTGTCCCTTTTCGCACCGAAGGAATTTTTTTGCACAGCTGCCCAAACTCACTAAAAAAGCAACAATTATCCCAATGAAAAGCAGCAAACACATTCAAACAAACATAATTCCACAGCAGGGCAAAAAACATTCCTCGACTTGCCGTTGGTCCTTTCAAATTCATTTTTTACCTAAAAAACACCACTTTTCATAGTGGATTAGCATTTTGCTGGCATTTTATTGGTGGAAAAATTGCAAAATAAAAAAATTCAAATAAAAGACCAACAATAACAATAAAAAACTGAGAGATTTTTTAATTGGAATTTTTTTCTGAAAACGACAATTTTTCAGAGAAAAGAGCGTAATAAAATATAAGAGTGGGTTGGGAAGTTTGAGAATGAGTGCCAAGAAGGGACAACGGACAATGAATCCTACTTAAAAAATAGCTGAGGTAAGGAGTAAACAACCCCCATGCTGGCTGTAGCATTCCAAATGTACAACGAACACATTTGTTTGGCGAACACAAAGATTGAGTATGTTGAGCATCTAAGTTGCTGTGCGTTGCAACAACAAATGTTGTAAAAAATGGTGTTTGGCGTACAAAATTTTTAACATCGACCAGAAGTTAAAAAATGAAAATTAATTGTAAGTATTTGTTGAGATGTACTCTTCTATGTTTTAATGTAGCGGAGAGAGGAGTAATTTTTATTTATTGCACACACACACACAAACACACTCTATAGAAGTTTTCTGTTAGGAAACTCCGTTTGCTTTTTAATGAAAGAGTATCTGATCAGTTTTTTTAGATGGGAGAGGGTTGAAAGTGTTGCTTTGCTATTATACAACATTAGCACAATTTTTTGAAAGACCATTCACCGCGTATATTAGATGTTGGTTGTGGAAGAGTTGAATCAGTTTGAGCCTTGATGCCAAGCTTGCGTGATGATCTGCGAGATATAACGCTATTTTAATTACTTAAAGACAACAACAACAAACGAAAGAAAATATTTTGCAGTTGAAGACATAGAAATATATACTTCGCTGCAATTGAGAAGAAGCGGACGATTTGATCTAAGGAATACGAACGAAAAAGACTTTTTGTGGTGTTGTGAATTTTATGCGCAAGAAGACGAAAATTGAGACGTTAAACAAAGCGTTGCTTGGTTGTGTTTTTGGAAATTTTGCAAAGAAACTGAGTTGTGATAAATTTGAAAAAAAAAAAAATTAAAATTAAAAAAAAATTTAAAAAGAAAAATTGGAAAAATTTTTGTGTGCAAAAAAATAATTTTTCGCAAATATTTAGTTGAATCAAAACTTGAAAAGTAAAATTATTAAAAAAAATTTGAAAAAAAAAAATTTTCATTTTTCTATAACTTGAACAAAATACAAACTTAAATAAACAAAAATTACTCAATAAAAAGTAATAAAATATTTTTTTATAAAAAATATTAAAACCTTAACTGTAAAAAAATAAATATAAAATTAAAAAAAGTTAACACAAAAAAAAAACATACAAAAATTCTTAGGTAGAAAGAAAAACAACATATAAAATTTATACAAAAATTTCATAAAAATTAATAAAAAATAACAAATCTTAAATAAAAGACGAAACTGAACTGATAACAAAATAATTTCTGAAAAAAATAAAAACAAATTAAGCCAATTTTATGAAATTTAAACTACAAAAACAAATAAATAAATTTTTAAAATTTAAAATAATTAAGAATAAAAAAATTTATACAAAAGCATTAATTAAATAAAATGTAAAATACAAAAAAAAATCCAAAACATAAAAAATTATTTAAAACTGAAAATTGGATAAGAGGAAAAAAAAAGTTTTTGAAAAAAAATCACACTAAAACCAAGAATTAAAAAAAAATTTTAAATACAAAAAAAAAAATTTCAAAAATTAAAAAAAATTCAAAACTAAAAATTTGAATATAAAAAGTTTAATGTAAAAATAAAACAAAATTAAAAAAAAAATACTACAACCAAAACAATAAAATTAAAAAAAAAATCATTTAAAAAGAAATATTGTATAAAATATTTAGTAAAAATCTAATTTCGAAATAAAAAAATTATTTAAAAAACAAGAAAAAAATTGCAAAAAAGGACTGAGCTCTGTTGAAAAAACTTGGTGGTGCCTAAAAAAACTTATGAACTCTTTGTGATAAACATTGTTGTGAAAAAACGTGCTTTTCTAGCTCGAAAATACTGTAAGCTTGTGTGTGTGTGTCTGCTATTAAATTTCGAAAACAACAACAAAACCCAATAACCGCCAAAATGTCCACCCAATTTGAGTTTATTATGCAGTTGTATATGATGAATTTGTTGCAACAACAACAGCAACAACAACAGCTGCTGCAACAACAACAGCAGCAGCAACAGCAGCAGCAGCACCAACACCAACAACAACAACAACAACAGTTTATACAACAACACCACCAACAACAAGCACAGCACATACTCAACATACCCTCACCGCGTAAACGTGAAATGGATATGGATATTAGTAGCAGCACAATGACGCCAACAACAAATACGCATCAACAGCAAACACACTCGCAACAGCAGCATCAGCAGCAGCAGCACAATCCAAGAACGCTAATACGCAAAAATTCGCATACCACTCAAAATACACCAACAACAACCACAATAAACACCAACATCACCAACTGTAGTAGTAGCAGTAGTTGTTTTGCTCGTAGTTCCAATAGTAATTCCATTTCCTCAATAGCCATAGAACAACAACAACAACAATTACAACAACCCTTACCCCAACAACAACAACAGCAACAACTAACATATCAACACAATACCCAACACAATTTATCCCCCCTACAACAATTGCTACTCGGCCAAATGACTACACAGCCAGCTTTGCCGCCAATGTTAACGTCGTCATTGTCGTCCGCGGCAATAACAAAAACACCACCCAATGCGCTTACAACAACACCCACGAATTTGTTATTAACACCAACAACAACACCAAATTCTAGCTTGTCTGCCGCAACGGCGCTATCATTGGCTGCTGCGGCTTATAATGTCACGGCGTGTACGCAATTTCCTATACAAACATACAATTTCCCACCCATTACAACAACAACAAATATGACTTTAAATAATAATGAAACACCACCAATTACAACTGGTAATTTTCTTCAATCTTCCACAGTGACTTCTACGCCCACCGAAGAGGAGGAGGAGAGTGATGATGATGATGATGATGTCGATAATGGTGATGATGATGAGCATACCAGCGACGAAGAGGTGGAAGCGTTGTCGTCACAGTTGGTTGAAGAAGTTTCAAGTCCTACCGCTGCACATGAAGTTTCAATCGCTTCGAATGGGGTTGTATCTTTGTGTGACACCATTTCGTTGGAGGATGAGAAACTGCGTGCCCATGCGGAGGATTTGACCGAAAGACGGACAGATCGACGTGCGTGTGTTGAGGTGGAATTAGAAAAACATGAAGAAGTTGCTAACGAGGAGCAGCAGCAGCGAGGCGTTGATAATTCAGTGGAATATGTGATCGATGATAATGAGCACGAGGAGGAGGATGAAAAACCTTTGGCTGTTCTCATGCAGAACACGCACTGTGCTGAGGAAAAGAGTGTGGTGAGTATAGTTTTATTTGAAGTTGCAATAACCTTTTGCTAAGTAAAAATACAGAACTGATACTGGTCATACCGCAAGAAGTGTGGTAGCAGCGCACGAATATTAGCACCGTTATAAGGCTGCTACATTAGCGCAAATTCCGAATTAACTCCGCTTTTGGGAGTTAACTTGAGCATAATCTTCATTATAAATTCCCAAAAATGAAGCAGATTTGAGCAGATTTCAGAAAACGAGCTAACGATTTGACCGCTACTGTCTTCGATAGATAAACAAAAATAGCTAGGACAACTACCAAAATTACGAGTTTACCGCTACTGGACACTAGAGTCACCAAAAAATAAACAATCTGCAGCGCCATCTAGTTTTAAACCGCAAGTACTACAATCAATGTACTAAATGGCGCCGATTTTTAATCTTCAATTTTGTGTGTGTCGGGGTAAAATTTGGATCTGATTAAAGAAGATTTATTGGAGATAATCTCCGTGTGTGTATCCATAGCTTTAACCACCACTATGCAGCTTACACAGTTACACACAGTCAAAATGAGACAGTTAGCCGAGTAGAAAATAATCTAGATCAACGCCATGAGTTTTTATTCTTCTTGACTATTTATCTGTGTAAAAAGAGTCAGGATGTTCTAGATATTCTTGTACTGGTACAAGTTTGCTCGAAGTGGTTCGAATTACTGAACCGAAGCGGAAAATTTTTATGAGTGATTTGTATGTAGCCTAGCTATAAGAAATGGCCCTATCTCGGAATTTTGCCTCAAGAACTTTTCATTTCAGTTTTTTTTTCTAAAATCTGATTTTCAACTCAGCAGTGATTGAAACGATTTCAACAGCTGGAGATCACTCTATTTCAAAATAGTTTTCAAAAAACTTGCTTGAGAACCCTCTATTTCTTTTTTTTTCAAAAACGACCTATTTTAAAATTCATGACAAAACGCCCTATCTAAGTTAGAATGAAGTTTAAAACGCCCTATCTAACATTATGCGACATAATCCACTTTTTTCTGAGTATTGGACCAAATGAGCTTTTTTGAACAGATTAAGACATAAGTAAAAAAATGGCTTCCCCGTTGTTCTAAGTTAGTCTCCAAAACTTAGTTGAAGACTTTCGGAGTTCGAAGTTGTTCACTTCGAATACTTGGGTTTCTAATTGCTTTGTTTAAAAAATTGAATAAGGTTACTTATGTGTTAATATTTTCACAAAGTTGGTTTAGCCCAATACCCAACCGGCTGCTGTGCAGTGTAATGAATTTTGAATTCAAAACATTCTCAGCTGATATAGAGCGTTTTCGGATCAAATTTTGAAAGAGGCGAAATTGGAACAAATTTTGAAATAGAGCGTTTTTGAACACAATTCTGAGATAAGGCAGTTTTGGAAAATATTTTGAAATAGGGTCCCTTAGCGGCCGATTTTCTGCGGCATTGAAATTCAAGATTTCCTAATTTGGTCTAAAGTCGATCTCAAAATCTTTTAAAAATTAAATTTACCACGCTTCTTACAACATTGAAGCATTGAACAATTTTGTAGTCCCATTTTTTATGTGATGCACTGTACATATTTTTTTTCATGCTAATGTTTTTTGTATCGTATTTTTTCAACCCTTTTTTCATGCGATTAAAGCTCCATAAATGGTCAAGTGAGTCAAGAAATAGCTGCCGAGGACAAAGCGTTCATAAGCAAATGACAGAAAGAGCAATAGTAACAAGAAGATAATGTAGAAAAGGGAGAGAAATAGGAAAAAATATAGAGTGGCCGTGGAAGGGGAAGAAAAAACCTCAGAGAAGAGGGGGAGGGAATTTAGGAGCAGAAATTACAAGGCACATTTTCTCTTCTAACCAATAACTGGCTCCAACCCACCCCAAAAAGTACAGAGTGCGTTTGGGCATCCATAAACGTACCCACCTTAGAGTAGTCCTAAAGGAAAATTGTTACATATATTTTTAGAAGGCACTTTTATCGGTCGTATATGCTCCCTTGGGAGCCCTTTAGGAGCCTCGTAGGAGGGCGAGCGTATTACAAAAGAAGTGCTAAGAAGTTTCGTTATTTTGGCTCCAAAGACATGGCTTCCTTAAACTAAAAAGTAAAATATTCCTTAATTTAAAGAGTTTTTTCCCTCAATTAAAAGACTTTTTTCCTTAAATTGAGGAAACAAGTATTTAAATTAAGGAAGCCATATCTTTGGAGCCAAATAAGGTAAATTTTTCCTTAAAATAAGGAAACTCTTTTTTGAGTATACGGACTTCTCTCGTTATCTGGTAATTCGGGACTTTAAAAGAGATTTAGTCATCCTCCACCTTTTTTTCCAACTTCGAGGGATTCTTTTTTAGCTGCACGAGAGAGTCAAACTTTTTATATATGTATGTATAGGGAAGACATTTATGGGTAAAACAGTACACACTGGGACCTAAAGGGTTAAAACCACCAAGATGACACAGAACACAAATCTCAACTTTTCCCAAAAATTGGAGTTTTTAATACATATTTGAAGATCGTACCAAAATAACACATAATAGGGCTGATACATTAGCGTAAATTCCGAATTAACTCCGCTTTTCGGGTTAACTTGATCATAATCTTCATTACTGCTGTCACCTATGAATAAACAAAAATATCAGGGACAACTACCAAAATTACGATTTTACTGCTACTGGACACTAAAGTCACCAAAAAATTAAAAATCCTCAGCGACATCTAGTTTTAAACCGCAAGTAATACAAACAAAGCACTAAATGGCGCCGATTATTAATCTTCAATTTTAGGGTACAATTTGGATCTGATTAAGGAAGATTTATTGGAGATAATCTCCATTTGTGTATCCATAGCATAACATATCAGTTGAGGATTAAGACTCTCTCTCTGCCAACCTAATCTAGCTCGGATACGTGCCAAACGCTTAATTTATTTTATTAAGAAAACAATAAGCCTCATGATGTTAGACCAAATTAGCGCGAATCCTCAAAATACATACATATTTCTTTATTAGAGTAGATGTTTTCGAGGAAAAATGCAGCTATTCATATAAAACTACAAATTTGAAAATTGTGTTTCGTAGGCCACAAAACATACATAGCACATTTTTTTTGACAAAACATCTAAAAATAAAAGTCAATCAACTTACGGCTCAGTAAACAAAGTCATTCATACAACGCAAGTCATCCAAGTCTTTGTAGTCGCCACAAGTGTCCAAATGTTTACAGTATCTATTACCGTTTAGCAATCTTACAGCTGCGCAAAATCAACATCTGCGAATATAAACCTACAAACTTACATGTGTTCATAAGCAATTCGGCTACAATGTTGCAAAAACAAAATTTTTCCAAAACAACTTCTTTTCTAATGAAAATACGAGCGTTTTGAGTAAATAAACTTTTCTCATGATTCACAAAAAATTCAAGTTGCAGACTTGGCGTGGGCTGAATGAACGTGCTCGCATAAGAATAATAGTTTGGCGTGATATGGCTCTGAGTAGATTAAGGTAGAACTTCTCTTTTGAGCTTAATCTTGAAAATCAAAATTCTTATAGAGTTCGTTCAGTGGTTGAAATTCGACCACAAAAGCGCACAGAGTCATTTTCTAAACCCCATATTCAATTATATTTCGACACCATAGTGAAAGATCACTCTTTTTCGAAATATTTTTAATACCTAGCCCCCATCTCAGACTTTTTTTAAAAGATGAAATATTTTAAAAGTTGGTTGAAGAAAGCTCTTTATGTCTCAGAATATTTTTCAACACCGCGCTATTTCTAAATTTGATAGAAAATGTATTGAATTTCCGTTCATATAGGGCGTTTTTGAAACCCATATTAAAAAAGTTTGAAAATAAAATTTGAGATAGGACGTTCTTCAACCAAATTGTAAAATAGAAAAAAAGTTGAAAAAATATTTTAAATAGGTTGATCCTTTCCTTCCCAACAATCCATGAAGTTAGCTTTCGATTGGAGGTTCATTAGAGAACTAACCCCATTCTTCAGTCTCTAACGTTAGGCTATGACTCGAGAACTGGAGAAACATAGCGTTCTCAAACAAAATGGGACATAATTCTCAAATGGAGAAAACCATAGTTCTATAGTCGAATTCTAATGACATTTTCTAATAGGATTGTAATGTGATTTTTGTTTTTGTCTAGTTCTTTAACCTATCTCTATTCGAATTCTGTCGCTCTCGAGTAGACAATAGTTAGAGAATTACCCCATTACGAAGATTTCTCCAATGTTAGAGATTGTATTTGTTGGGTATACTCTCCCAACTCCCCACATTTTAATTAGACTACCCTTCTTCGGCAGTTTACTCTCCCTGTTCCTTCTCTTACTTATTTTTTCGACTCATATTTCACTTTTCCGTCTTTCTTAACTTATCGATTTCCTAATTTTTTCCTCTTATTCCAAATATTAGATAGTATATCCAGCTACAAATGTATCATAAAAAAAAAAACCTCTAACGAGATTTTTGCCGAGGTTCTCTTCCAACTTGTGTGCTGCTTTGATTTTTTTCCCACAAGTTTGGTGGGACCTACAGTTTTTTGCCGACTACGAACGGCACTTGCAAAGCAAATGAGTTTTTGCTGAGAAGCTTCTCATGGCAGAAATACACTCGGAGAGTTTGCCAAACTACTGCCAAGGGGCGACCCCGTTTAGAAATTTTTTTTTTTTCTTGGTGTAGTAGGCCGAGCACTTAACCGCTACAACACGACAGCTGCCGTTAATGTATCCTAACTGGGTAACATTTTCAAAACCTCAGACCCGTGCTTATAATTTTTGTATTATCGAGATGTCGGGGCCACCTAGCGGGATTTTTCCAAATAAATATTTCTGTTAATAGTATTGATACATGTTTCGAGTTTTCTTTCCTTTATATTGCATTTCCATCGCGAATTGAACTATTTTGAAAACTTCAAGACCATAGCTCAACGGAATTTTGGTTTAGAATCGCCCTAGATACCAGCAAAGCGACCTAATAAAAACATTTAAAAAAAAAGTGAGAAATGAATTGTACCAACTTAATGACTAAAAACCTAAAATGTTTCAAAGCCCGAGAGGCAGGCTCCGAGCCCAAAGATTAGAAAAACCTCAAGCTTGAGGTCAAAAATTCTATCTGGTAACCCAATCCTAATCTCGTAATAATTTAGATCACTCTTACCTGAATCGTGGTCGTAATGTTGTTGTTGTTGTTGTTGTTAACAGCAAAAACACTCCCCGAAGGTTTTGGGGAGTGATGCCGAAATTGACAGTCCTTGGCCGAATATGAACCCGATAAACTGCGGTGTGGTCTTAATGTGAAGAGATCCAGCATGACATGGCCCCAAAAAGCTCCAAAAGCCCAATAAGCATACTCATTCCAATAATACTTTTCGTCCTTCTCTGTCCGAGAGGTATATTTCCAAGATCTATCGTAACTAACGAAACAATCCCAATTGGGGCTGTGTGAGCTGATCAATAAAAGGTATATGATCTCGCCGGGATGTACAGGTTGTTTTTTGGGCCTATCACAACGAAGATTCCGAGTTCGCACCCCCCAAGAAAGTAACAATCAAAACTCTTTTAAAAAAGAGTTTTCCAAATGAGGTCGCCTCCCGGTAGTGCTTTCTGGGGTATTTCTGACACGGAAGGTTTCTCAGCAAAAAAAAAGTCCTGGATTGTTTAGTAGCCAACGACTTCGAAGGCCCTGACGAAGATTTCTAAGCGTCGTATTCTAAAACCTTTTCATACTATAAAAAATTAGTCGCAGGCCACCGAACTCGATTGTACAACTCTTATTTCATCCAATTTTTAAAACTATCTCATAAATAAATTGCTTAAATATTCTCCTAAACTTATCTTTAACTATCTCTTTGCAGCCTTATCAAACACCCACGAAGCAACCTGCAGACTCAACTCACTATTTGTCACAACAAAACTCTACCAACACTTCGCTAGATACTGGTAGTTCATTTACGCAACTCTTGGACAACGAAAGCTGTAACGTGACACCAATGTCGCTTGCGAAGACTTTACTCACGCCACCAGCTAGTGACCAAGTGCACACAGCGACCAGTAAACAACTCTGCATCAATGTCAATCCACCAATGCACTCGATCAAGACTGAGACCATGCACTCCGCTTCTCAAAACACTGCTTCTGCGATTATGAGCCTTGGCTCTGTTAGCAGTTTGGATGCTTTTCTGCAAAATGAGGAAAATCTGAAGAATTTACAAAAAGTCTCCTCGTATTTGGAATGTGAGAATGTACTTTGTCGTCAAGAGAATTTACGCGAACATTTTCATTGTTACGATGAACCTTGTCAGGGTAAGATTTTGAGTAAAAAGGATGACATTATACGACATCTGAAATGGCATAAGAAACGTAAAGAGAGTTTACTGCTCGGATTTGCGCGTTTCTCATCATCGGATGATTGTGAACCTTCGTATGGTGCGGGATGTGCGTATTGTTGGAAGCAAACGCATTATCATTGCGTCTACGAGGATTGTCCGAAGGTGTATGTGAGCACAAGTGATGTACAAATGCATGCGAATTTCCATCGTAAGAATTCGGAAATTGTGCAGGAAGGTTTCCGACGTTTTCGTGCGCATGAAAATTGTAAAATCGAAGATTGTCCATTCTTTGGCAAAAAGACGTCGCATTATCATTGCTGTCGCGAGGGTTGTAATCATACGTTCAAGAACAAAGCGGATATGGGTAAGTGTATGCAAAATTAGTAGTCATATTTTAGCCTATCAAGAATATAGAGTGTGGACCAAAGAAGCGGACATTCTCCTCGTTTCGCATTTTCTCGATTATGGCGTTAAGTAGCTCCCTCTTCATAGATCACCACTTTTCCCCACACTTTCCTTCACTGCTTTGAGAAATCACTCATCTCTACGGAGTAAACCGCAGTCTTTGCGTTGACACCCTTTAGTTTCTACGAGTAAGCCAGAGTCCCTTGACCTTTTAATTGGCCCTTCTAGACCCTCTCCTAACCTCTACTACGGTCCTCTCCCTGCCGTGCGTCTCTGAAACTTGGTCTTTCCCGTCCCCTTTCTGATTCTTAAGCACAGACCTGACACCCCAAGAAAACTGCTGCCTGTGGTTTCACCTTTCTTGAACCTGTTACAGTATCAAGACTTGCTGGCCGCAGACATCTACGAACAGTATTCGTCCTTTTTTCCCGATAAAATGTTCACTCTCCCGGTCCGTTAAATAACGGCTCCCAATTCTAAGGGCTATCCGGTATAGCACAAAAGCTCTATTTATTGTGTAAAATTGTCCTCTCTCTCTGTTAGTCCGTCATGGTAAAAGATCTCGTGCTCGTACCTAGATGACGCAGGCAGGATGTAATTGCTTTCCAGGTCAGATTAAACAGATAAATTCCTTCACACCAAAGACTACTAGAGTCATTCTAATAACCTCCGAGGAGTGGTTGCCCTTCTAAAGCACAACTAGGGGAAAGACGCCTTGCCCTTTCTCTTTCTCTTCCTATTCCATTCTTCTCCATTCCATTTTCCTTATTTATCCTCATCCCCTTACTACTCATTTTTATATTCCTATCGACCATTCTCCCGTATCCCTCTTCACCTTCCACCCTCCTCCTCCTCCTCTCTCTCAACTGTTTTGCTGCAGGAGAAAAAGGATAGCAAGAAGAGAGAGAGAGAGCCAAAAATATTTACAACTTCTTAAACGCTTGAATTCTATTTTTATTTTCAGAAAAACATAAATCCTACCATCTCCGCGATTATCAACTCACACAAGATGGTTTCAAGAAAATTCTCAAAACCGAGATATGTCCCTTTGAAGGTTGTAAATTCTCCACAGTATGTAATCACATTCACTGTGTGCGTGAAAGTTGTAATTATATTTTGCACTCGAGCAGTCAAATGATCAGTCATAAGCGCAAGCACGATCGTTTAGATGGCGAGCAAGCCTATCAGAGTTTCAAAAAGCAAAAGGACTCAAGCGGTGAAGACTCACCACGGTCGATAGCGTCCATAGCAACAACAACATCGGTTGCGTCTACTGCTACAGCCACTGCTACCACCTCGAGTGCCCTCCATACAACAACACCGTTATCCTCACTGAGCGCCGATCGTTTTCTAGCGCGTAAACGTGGACGTCCACCGAAGAAAATTGTAAGTCAGCTTGAGTATTCCTATAGCAGTATTATAAACCCTTCTCAATACTTTCAGGAACTACCAGTTGGGACTGAGAGCAAACGCATCAAATTGGAGCTGCGTACCGAACAACCATCCACAACTGGTGCTACATCAACGGCGCAACTTGGTATCAACAATGGTGGACAACATACTCAATATCCTCCTACTGGGGCTGGTTTATTTCCGCCACCATTTCTCGGCAACTTCAATGCAGCTACCGCCGCAGCAGCTGCAGCAGCCGCCGCTCAAAGCATGCAAATGCAAGATCCCAATACACCAAATGTGCAGTTGACTCATCTGATGGCGCTTTTCCAGCTACAAAATCCGCTCTTCTATCAAAATCTCTATCCCGGCGGTTTGCCAGCAAATATGGCGAATATGTTGGGTGCAGCGGCAGCGGCTGCGGCATCAGCTGGTGGTATTCCACCACCGATGAGCAACATGTATGGGCATTTTCCCAGTTTTCCCGGCGGTGGTGCAGCGGGTGGTGCTACTGTAAAGTCGGAGTTCGGTGACAACAAGCAACACCAGCAGCAGCACCAACAGCAGTACAAGGAATGATTAGGGATCGCCATAGGCGTAGGTTTCTACTGAATAGGTTCTTGGCGATTGGGGTCGCCTAGCACAGCAATGGGTGCATACTGGCTTAGTGCATTCGGCATGGCATGTAACATGACCTCGAAGGGGGCATTTGTTTGTTGTTTAATTAACCCCGAGGTCTAAGACAAGGCTCATTGAGACAGCTTGCCGACGTTGAAAGCAGTTTGAGCAAATGAAGTTGCTGTCTCTCTTTGACTCTTACTCACCTGTTTCCTGGATAAGGAATAGAAAGGTCGGTGCGTTCTTGAAGTCACAGGGTGTCTGCCATGACTTCATTTTAGTGTGAGAGGCATACTGTCAGTTCTTTATTGTAAGCTTTGCATTAATAAACAAACAAGTTCTCTGAAATTCTGCGTTTGTTTGACTGCTTGAATACTTGCATACACATACAGATGGCGCTCTAATTTAACTTAGTTTTTATTGCATGAATTAAACTTTTAAGAGGTTGGGCTTGCGTTATTTAGTTTGTATAAGAGCTTTTATTATTAGTAGGCTTTTTTAAAATAAATAAATTTATAAGTTATCTCTAATTTTCTAGAGTACATCTATATGTGTATGTATGTGTAGTTAGAGAGCATACATATATATTTATTTCGGGGGCTTAAATTTAGTTCAATTCGATAAAAGCTTCTTTGTCAAGTTTTCGTAAGCTGTGAAAGCTCATCATTTAACAAGCTCTTCCTACAGCGTAAATGATGCAAGCTGGCACTATGCACAGAAAAGTTGGCAGAAAAGCTTTTAAAGAGCTTTCATGGATTATTTATAAAATTTTCTTTGATTTTTCCAAAAAAAGGCTTTTAATGATAATATGGCTTAGAAAACGCTTTGATAAATGAGAGTGGGGGTATGGAGGATAACGAGAGTAGTTAACAGGAAATCACCCATTTGGAGACTTTTTGAGACACATAAATTGTACTTAAGAAATAAAAGAGCTTAACATAAAAATTAAAAAAAAAACTGTGATTTTCTTAACTGTAAAAGCTGTAAATATAATAAATAGGAAACAATAAATATAAATAGAATATTTGAAAAAATAAAAGGTAGATATTTAATTAATTTTACTTTGTTGGAGTACTTAATTTAAATCTAAATTTAAAAATAGTTCAAAATAAAGGTTATTGCATTCTATGAAAATAAAAGTTTTTGAAATCTTTCTTTCCTCAGCTCTGGTACTAATTAAAACTCGAAAAAGTAGTTCTAATTATATAACTCAATTCAAAGAGAGATAAAGCCATATTCGCGCCAAAATTTCTGTATGGCTTTATTTCTAATTTCAAAGAGCGATAAGGCCATATGGCGTTATCTCGTATGGCTTTATCTCTCATTTGATTTTCCCTTTTACGGAATATTTTCTGCTCTATATGCAATCAAGAAGGTGTGCACTATTAGTGATTTTAACCTTTCGTGTCAATTGACACTATTACCTGTCACCTTAAATGCACATTCACAATGACAAATAAATGCATATGAGAGATAAGGCCATATGGCTTTAACTCACAATTGACAAAAAAAAAAGTATATCTCAATACGAAGCGTGATAATGCCATATGGCTTTACCTCGCAATTGGATGGGAGATATAGCCATATGGCGTTATCTCGCTTGGGTTTTCCGCACTGCACCGGTTCGGTGTCTAATAGCTAGCGATATTGCATACGTTAGACTAGAGATCGAAAAAAAGGTCTAGTAGTAATAATTAGAGTTCGGAAAATAGGTCAAAATCAAGCGTTTAAAATTATGCTAGCACAATTGCCACAGTTTACCCATTTTTGTTTTTTTAAATAAATTTACCAAGTTTTTTTTCAGGCTACTTTTTCGATCTATAATTGTAATTATGATAATAAATATTACTAGCAGATGCCGGCGACTTTGTCTGCGAAACTTGCAAAAACGGACCATATAGAGTTTTATTTTGATATCTCGACTGCAGCGCCACCTAGCGGGTCTCGTTTTTGTAACGGAGTTTTTGACTTAAATTGACAGACTGCCGCCTAATTCTTCGTATACATAAATCCGATCTCTACACCTTTACAAGTTTATATTGAGAAAACAAAAGTTGATAATGAGAAATTTAAGTTGATATTGAGAAAATACAAATTGATAATTTTGGTCAATATCTCAGGAATTACATGGTCGATTTTATACAAACTTCGCACAAACCATCTACTAAATAGTCTGAACAAACCCTGAAAATTTGGTTCGGATAGGTGAGCCCGTTCTTGAGTTATAAAGTTACAACGAAAAATGCCACTTATTTATATATATATAATGAGAACATGGAAATTGATATTAAGAATACGTAAATTAATAATGAGAAAATGTAAGTTGATATTGAGAAATATGAATTGATATTGAAAATACGTAAATTGATAATGAGAAATGAGGAGCTCCAAACCAAAACCAAATAAGTTTACTCTTATTCACTGTGTACTTATTGAGTTTCGGTTTGAAACCCCAAAATTCTCATTGTCAACTCACAGTTCTCATTATCAATTGGTCTTTCCTCAATAAGAACTTATATTTCTCATTATCAACTTTTGCTTTCTCAATATAAACTTACATTTTCTCATTATAAACTTGATAAGGTATAGTTATTATTTGCAGCATAATAAATGCGTAGCATACATTTAGGCGCACGCTATGAAAAAGAAGCAGCTGTTGTTTGGGTATAATTTCTGAGTACCTGGTAAAGTATGCAAGATTTCCGAAAATTACGATGTGAAATTATTTATTAAATAAAAAAGTTCGTGGAAAATACAGATGAGTAAAAAAAACTGCATAGTTCTAACAAAATCTATTTTTTTTTTTTAATTTAGACAAAAGTGCTTAGAATTTTAACGATTTTGGAAAAAATAACTTAAATCCATTCTTAGTTTCTCTTTTAAAATAATAAAACACAACCAATATTTTTTGTTTTATTATATTAATATACATTTTTATTCAAAAGCCGCAATTGTCTTAAGTGAACTACATAATACATTTTTTTTGTTTTTTTTTTAGGTTATACATTTTAATTTAATGTCGCATTTTCTTTGTGTTTATATTTTTGTATATATATATTTTTTTTTGTTGTTGAACTTAATTGTAGATTTCTAAAATAGAAATTTAAATTATTTGAGTACAATACGATGTATTATTATGAGCGGGAAAAACTTATAAACATGATTAATACACAGTTTTGAAGCGCAATTTTAAAGCATAGACAAAGTTGACTAGAGTTTATCTCTACCAGTTTGGTCGTTTAAACAAAGTTTAAAATCGCACTGAAAAACCGGGCCTAAGTTATATAAAATTATTACGGCAATTTATCTCTCCGGAGAGAGGCCGACAATATCGACGGCTGAGTGAAAGATTACCATACTTCAAAACATTTTCAAAAACGCTCTATCTCAGATTTTTTTAAATACTCCTTCCCTTAGCATTTGAATTAAAAACGTCCTATCTTAGTTGAAAATGTATGCGTTTTCGTTTAGATTGGGCGTTTTTGAAAAGTATTCTAAGATAGAGTCTGCTTGAACCAAATCCTGAAATAGGGCGTTTTTGCAAAATACACTGTGACACAAAATGAGGGGTCATCTCTCCGTAATTGATGAAACTTTAGCCCTCCCATATCAAAACCTCATACTGGGCTTTTGGCCTATAGGTCTGTGTTCTTTGTTATTTTTATTCAAAGTTGGTAACCCTGTGTATGAAAAAAGTTGATTAAAACTTTATCAAATGAAGCAATTTTAGATGGGTTTTTTTTGTATATCCCTATTTGCTGGATCGAGGAACTCTTTTTTGACATTAATTTTTACCTAAGTTTTATGACAGGTGGCGCTGTCATACAATTTGTCTTATTTTTTATAGTTTTTCATGCTAATGAAGCAATTTCAGATTGGTTTTTTTTGTATATCGCTTCTTTTTTGGATCGATCAACTCATTTTTGACATTAATTTTTACTTAAGTCTTACGATAGGTGGCGGTGTCATAATTTTTTTTTTTTTTTGATAGTTTTTTATGCAATAATAGTATTAATATAGTTTTTAAAAGGGAAATATAAATAGTTCAACCCTGTATTCATAGGCGCATTTACGAGTGGGGCTGGGGAAAGTAACCACCCAACCCCGGTATAGTGTAATGTTCCTTTCTACATCTATCATTTACGATCTACGACAATAAAACTAAAAATATAAATTTTCATGAAAAATTTTAAAAATTGTATGACAGCGCCACCTATCGTAAGATTTAGGTTAAAGTTTATATCAAAAAAAGAGTTCCTCGATCCAAAAAAAAGCCATATACAAAAAAAACCTATCTAAAAATGCTTCATTAGCATGAAAAACTATCAAAAATAAGACATATTGAATGACAGCGCCACCTGTCGAGACTTAGGTAAAAATTAATGTCAAAAATGAGTTCCTCGATCCAACAAATAGGGATATATAAAAAAATCCATTTAAAATTGCTTCATTTGATCAAGTTTTAATCAATTTTTCTCATACACAGGGTTACCAACTTTGAATAAAAATAACAAAGAACCCAGACCTATAGGCCAAAAACCGAGTATGAGGTTTTGATATGGGAGGGTTAAAGTTTCATCTTCAATTGGTTTCAGCAATTACGTAGAATCTTGTTGCACAGTGATATTTTCGAGTAGAGTGATCTTCCACTCAGCTGTCTGTAAGTTGTATATGAATGAAGTGTTTTTTTTTTTTCAGAACAGAAATATGTATGCCTTGTACATAACGACCTACCTAAGAAATTACATTTTCGTCTAAATCATTACTAAAATTATTGTTGTACTTGCAACATACTACAATATTAAGCTAAACAAATTACACACCATTTAATTAAATTACTTTTGATTATACAAGCATTATTTAATATTGTTACTTTTTCTTTGTTTTTAATACATTTTTTTATATGTACTTATTATTGGTTTATAAAAAATAATAACGCACACATTTAACAAGCCTATGCTATCAAGATTACACATTTAATTATAAATATATGTATGTATGTGTATATAGGTATAGGGTATAGGTAGGTATATTTGGTATGCTAAATATTTGTGGGCTGGTGATACATTTTTGCAATCTAACTTATTTTAAGCATTTATCTTATTTAAACTTAAGTATATTTATTTGTGGGTACATACCTATATAAAAAATCAAATTACTAAAAAGCGATACAGCATTTAGTTTGTCTATCGTAATTGCCTATAAAACTATTACAATTACTTTTGTCGATACTCTTAATTTTTAGGGAAGTTAAAGGTAATACATAATTACATTAAAAACCAGAAACCTAATTAAGTACTATGCTGGGTATCGGCATTTCGATATGAAGTTTTCATATAAATTTCCATTTTTTCATATTTTGGTTTTTTCAATAACGCCCAATTTGCAAAATTTGATTCAAAAAAGCCCTATCTGAGCTGAAAATGTATTGATTTTTCATTGAAATCGGACGTTTTGGAAATTCATTATGAGATAGGGCGTTAGAGAAGAGAGCTAAAAAATAGTGCTTTTCAAACAAACTCTCAGAAACAAAATTGAGAAAAATTATGAAAAAAGTATACGGAACAGAAAATTTCTTTTTTTAACTTTTATTTTGTTTCAGTAATTTTTGAAGGACTTTTTTTTCGCACTTTAGCATTTAGCCCAAAATGCAGTATTTTTTCCATACAATTTTGAAAGCTAAACACAACTAAATGCTACTTTTTTTCTGCATTAGCTTTAGCATCTTCGAAGATACAGTACGAACAAAAATTTCCTTGTATGAAAAAAAAATGTTGCATACTTTTGGGCGAAGCGCTGTTTATATTAGGATATCTTCTCACTGAGTAAGTCAACGCACTTATGTAATAATTTTTCCTGTTAAAAGTAGCAATTTTCGAGGTAAAGAGTTTCCAAATTTGTTTAGAAAGTCGGGTTCTTTATCAACGAACTCACTTTTATAAAAGAAATGGAGTTTATCTGAAAAGGCCAGCCTACTTCCACTTGCGATGTAGGAACTCACATTAAGCATTCGAAAATTTGTTAAATGCGCGTTTTCAAAACGCGGCAGCATGAACGCATCTGCGAAATGTACGACCGAAAACTCAGCATGAACACTAAATAAGGCTGATCATCAGAGAGGGAGCTACTCAAATTTCCTTTCGAGAATGAGTTGGATATCCAATGTATATTAAAAAAAATGTATATGGGTGTTTCCAGCGTCAGAATAATTTTTATTTTTTTCTAAAGATGACACATTACCACTGTAAAAGGGTTTAAAGTTGCCGCTCGGAAATTCTTCAAACATACCTCATATTTGAGGTGATGTAAGATTTCCTTAAAATTCTGCGAATTGCTTTGTGCTAGAAAAAAATTGTGCATACCTATACGATTAATTGAGGAATAAACAAAGACACCAAAGCGATCCACATACTTTAAAGTGATCAAAAAATGTATTTCGTTTTGCCCCTCAAAAGTTAGTACATAATTGAAAATTTAAATTTTCGCTTATTTAGTGTTAGATTTTCTTATAAAATTCTAACTTTTGAGTTAATAAGACAAAAAATTGATTTTTTTGTTTGAATCTACCTAATGCAAATGTGTAAATTAAAACTTGTATATGTAGTGATGGGTCAAATTGCGTCCTATAAGTGCCTATGTAATGTTATCAAAAAGCTTTAGTCTAGGTGCTTTTTAAAAATTTTCTGCTTGGTTGACACATTTTCGGAAACACCCATGCCCAAGGTGCCGTCCAATGGCTCAATTCACTTTTGAATACTTTTAAGACTTATTAAAAAATAAATTTTCTACAATTTAAGACAACATAATAAAGACTGCGTAGCAAATAAGGACACTGTTGTAAATACAAATATTTGTTAAATTAATTTTTTTCCTACAGGGTATTTCATAGCATAACAACATAACAATTGAGACATGGGCAAAATTAACAAAAAAATAATATTTAAGCTCAATAGCAAGCCAGCTAAGAAATAGAGTTTTTATGTTTAACTATTAAAGTGGAGAGGGACGGTAACTTTATACTTTCTATCATTGAGTTTATGAGCCACAGCATATGTAGGTAATGTATGTAGGTTGCAGGAAAATATATATATTAGGATGATTCAAAAAAATGTCGACTTGGTCTTATCCACTAAAAAGTTAGGTATTGATGAGAAAACAAGCCTTGCAAAAAATTAGCGTTCTAACTTAACCCTTAGGGGTGGCTATTTTTTTCGCCCTTTCCCATACATTTTGTATGGGGAAAAATGGCATTTTTCCAAAGTGAATTTTCTTTCAATTTTTTAAACTTTTTTCAAAATATTTTTGTACACTCTTAAAGTGGAAGCTTTGAAGCTTCCAAAACGGTACCATGTGCGATTATCTCAACTATTAAAATAATTACGGCCATTTAAAATTTACTAGATTTTATACGTGTTACTGTGTATGGGTGTGCAATAGTACAAAAATCAGTCATTTTTAAATGGCTGTAATTATGTTAATAGTTGAGATAATCGCAAATGGCTTACCATTTTGGAAGCTTCATAGCTTCAACTTTAAGAGTATGTAAAAATATTTTGAAAAAAGTTCCAAAAATTTAAAGAAAATTTACCTACTTTGAAAAAAAAAATGCCATTTTCCCTATACAAAATGTATGGGAAAGAGCGAAAAAATAGCCACCCCTAAGGGTTAAGTTAGAGCGCTAATTTTTTGCAAGGCTTATTTTCTCATCAATACCTAACTTTTTAGGGGGTAAGACCACGTCGACATTTTTTTTGAATCACCCTAATGTATATATTACTTAATAATGAAACATACTTCATTTGCTTGAGGTATATGATTGATACCTTTCAATATATTACAAGGTACAAAAACAAAGTTTCAATGTGCAAACACCACTCTATTTCCCGCCGCTACATTAACAGCTAATTTATAAGCATAACTCTAACTTAAGTCTAACATTCATACACATACATTAATATATCTGTATCCTAACCCTTACAGGCATATGTAGCTGTCTAAATGACTTTGTATATTTTTGTTTGTTTGTTTTTATATTCTTTTACTTTTTATTTAATTTGCATAGCGATTGATTGTGTAGCGTTTGTGCTCTTATTGAAGTTTTCCATGCTTATAATTGCTATGCGAAGCGTTTTGTAGCATGTGTTTTTTATCTATACCAACTTTTTAAAAAGCGCTTTAAAAAGTTGCTGGAATTTTCTTGAAATATTTTCAATTTATGCTAGTTTTCACTTAAGCGCATGAAGCTTACGACTTTTTTTTTTTTTTTTTTTGCTTTATAGCTGCGCATAATTTTCGTTTTGAAAGCAGTGAGGTGTGGTGAATTGAACTGCAGGAAATATTATCTAAATAATAAGTTGAAAATATTTTTCCAGAAATTCCCAAAATCGCCTTGGGTTCGAAGACCAGTAAAGGTGATGAAAAATTTCTAAGTATCAATACAAAGCGGTTTGACAAGATCCTTCAACAAGATCGAAATTGCAATCATCGTAGTTGGTATTGTTTGTAGCAGTATTCAACTTGTTTTCGCCAAAAACTAAAAAGAATAATTTGATAAAAATTATTGGGCTGGTCAAAAGTCTAAAAAATTTTCAAAGTTCCTAAAATATAATGACCAATAACAATAACTAGAATATTTTTCCAAAAGTTATTTTAAAGCGCGCCTAAAATATACAGTCTACTTTTGATCGTTTTTTTATACACTAATGACGCTACTGGGGTAGTTTAAAAAATATTGCATACTTTTAGGCGCGTTCAAATACGTCTACAGTTACATACAGTCTCGCAACTGTACTTCTGGAATGATTTGGGTTTTATCTGGAAAGCGCGTTTATTTTAATAGAGCCTTGTTGCATCAAAGCAAGATAACGGAAGATAACCCTTTCTCAGCAAAACGCCCTATAAGGGCACCAGCCCTATGAAACTTGAGTCGAATGACCTATCTCAGAATGAGTTCCAATATCATCATCCATACCTCAACTTAAATTCATTGCTGAGGTGATTTGACTCATAGGGCTGGTGCAGAATCTTGCCGGGTTTGGGTTGTGTCCATGTAGGCGGCCTATCACACCTAAGATTTTGAAGTCACACCCAGGAAACCGTAAGATCAAAATTATTTAAAAAAAGTTATTCTAAAGTTGTTCAAACTATCCGAGTGTTTTTTTACCATGGAAGGCTATTCAGCAAATTGGAAGAGAAGGTCGGCGAGGTTTATGATAATATGAAGGAACCGGTGAGGGATCATTTCAGGATCATTTTGGGACTAATTCGAGATGACTAGCGGACTTTTTTTTGGGAATATTGGCGTTTATTTAAATAAATTTTTTTAACACCGTCGCAGAATTATAGTCGTCTCTTACGACAGGCATACTTTACCGAGACATGATATTTAAAGTTTCATTTATAAAAAATATTTCATTTTATGTTTTTTTTTTTAAATTATAGCCTTCTAGCGCATTTAACCAAAAACTTCAATTCACCACCTAAACCCTTCCGCTTTCAAAATTGCCACACAGTGCACGCTCTAACTTGCTATTACTCTGAAGCTTTTTTTTTTTTTTGGTTTTTTCCATCATTTAATTGTTACTTTAATAAAAGCTACGCAAAAATTTCGCTATGAATCAAAACCGTTAGCTGCTAGCACTCGACGCAGCCACATTTGACGCCTCAGCAGCATTGCTGCTAAGCACACCGACATTGTTCGCTACCTGCTCTTGTTGCAATGCCGAATTTGCTGCTGCAGCCACTCCCGCTGCCACTGTAGCCATTGGGCGTGTATGATGTATCGGTCGTATCGACTTTAATTGTGTGGTGCCATTAAAACGCACATTCACTTCACCCACCATACTGAGTGGATGCATTTCTGGACCGGATTGTGGTGTGTCAGTGGGCAACGTGATCGATACTATAGGCATTGCTTTTTTATAGCTACCGCCACTTATTTTTGATGTGTTGCTTGTGTTTGTTGTTGTCGACGACGACACCACACTACCAGCACCATACAACATTGTTTGACGGCTGTTGAGTGGTGAAAGTGCTGTTGGTGTATTCTTATAACCCATACGACTAAAAATACTGTTGCCTGTACCGCTAGATGCTGTACTAAGACCGCTACTACTACTATTGCTGCTGGTGCTGGGCGGACTGAGTGGTGTTCCAACACCACTATCCACCTCAATTGGACTACGTATGCTGGCAGCGCCACCATATTGTTGCTCCAATTGTTCGTTTAATTTGAGCTCAGTAAATTTGTGTTGTTTGTCTGGTGAGTCGAGTAAGCGATTTGGGCGTACTTGTTGTTGTTGTTGTTGTTGTGGTTGTAATTGTCCACCATCATCGAGTGAGTTATTAGCGCTATTGAGTTTACGTTGCTGCAATCCCGCTTGTGCTGTGGGTGATATTTGTCCACTTTGTAGTTGTTGTGAATTGCTGCGTTGTTGTTGTTGTCGCAATTGTTCATAGGTGTGCTCAAAAAAAGGTGTCTTCTCCTTCCTCTTGTTTTGTGGCGAACCATGTTCTTCTTTTTCGTTCAACTCTTCTAACACCTTTAGTGGAAACCCCAAATGACTATTGACTGAGACCGACTTTCCGATTTTACGTTCGGCAAAATGTGGTTTACGTCTTTGACGTTCTAAATCATCTAATTGTTGTAATATGCGACGCACATCGCCAGGTAGTTCGAGTTCAACATTTTGATCAGCCAATTGTGCGACGAAATGTCCCAGTGATTGTATGGTTAGCTCGAGCGATTGCACTTGCGTTTGTAGTGAGGTGATTTGCGTTTGTTGGGAGGAGCGTGTTTTCTCCAATTGCGCGATGGAGGATTGGGCGAACTGTGGGCGGTAGATTGTTATTTTAAAAGTGTGTTTGATTCTATCGAATACCGCATGTAACATACCTGCAATTGCTGTTCCAGATGCATATTTCGTGTCTTTTCTCTGTTCAACATTTCCAAATGATGATTGGCTGTCGAGATCTCTTCTTGTAGGACGTTGTATTCTACGTTGTATTCGGTAAGTTGTTTGCTGACGTCCATGGTAAAGACCTGGGTAAGGGAAAAAATTTGATCAGAAATTTTAATTAGATCGTTTAAAAAAGAAAATGCAGGATTGTTCTTGGTAACCCTATCCCTCAAACATTACGATAAAAATAGAGGAGGCTGCGTTGGAAAGACTTAGGCAAGTATCGTACTGAAGTATAGCTGAGGAATAAACCGTCTACGTAACGTAATGAGTCAGGGGTTATCCAACGAAGGCTGTCATATCAGTATTACCCTACTTAAACTTAACTCCTTGATCCGGCTTGCTTATGCATGAAGGCCTAGACACAGAATAACTCACAACTCAATATCAAGATTGACTTGGGAAAAAATGTATGCATACGTCTTAAAGCTGCTATTTTCGGAACTACACCTTTTCAAGTTTATATTGAGAAAACAAAAGTTGATAATGAGAAGTGTAAGTGTGTATGGTGACACGAAAAGTTCTGTTTTCTCAATATGAACTTACAATTCTCATTATCAACTTTTGTTTTCTCAATATAAACTTACATTTTCTCATTATATACTTGAAAAGGTGTAGACTAAAGCCTCTCCATCAGAAACAAGATTTCTTCCAAGGGCCAAAATAGGGTTCTCTAGGTTTACGTTCTCAGCACATAAACAGCTTTGACCGAAAAATAACCTACAAATTGTAGGGACCTACACGTCTTTTGCAGACTACGAACGACCATTCGGCTTACAACGATATGCGATTGCTCAGCTATTTCGAGGCCCGCTGGCAAAATACCGCATTCGCAAAAGGCTTATGCAGATCACAATCATTTCAAAGCATGATGGGTGGGTTAGTTTATAAGACGCGAATAAAGTCCACGGCCCTGGGGTTCAAAATACATTGTTACCATAGCAGTCGAGAGCAGGGGATTGGAAGTAAGAGGTGTTCAGGCTATCTGGTTAAAGTAGTTGCAAGGTTAGCAGCATCTTCCCCGTCCATTGGGTGCTCTTTTAAGCGCTGACTCTGCTTCCTCACCTGCCGAAATCGGGTGGCGATAGGAAATTCTTCTGATCCAGAGCTTCTTGGTGCTTTGACATAAAGTGACCTGGAGTCAGCGGAGCGTTTTGACGTTGATTCGCTGCATCATGTTTATATCTGAGTAAAACCGAAGAGGCGTTTTATTTTCAATTTCCTTCGATACTCACCATTGCCATCAGGGAAATTACTGTAAATCTTCCACAGAGCGCTTCACCCGATACTTCAAAAGCCATCTCATCTTCTTTACACCCTGACGTACTTCAGGACACGGTACGGTAGTAAGAGAGAGAGGGTTAGTAAAATAGGTCGCCTCCCAGTTGGTGCACCCTGGGTAACGCTAAATGACCTACATAGCCTTCACGGCTAGTTTCTTGTATTGCCGGTTCTACGAGAACGGTACCAGTACTTGTGCTGTACCCATCGTGCCGAAACGACCCGGGCCGTTTTCTTATATCGACCCGGCCAAGAGCAATACACTCGGGATGACCCTGTCTGACATTTAGGCAGGGCTACACCTCGCTACAACAACAACAGAGGGTTAGTCGCCGAGAGAGTAGAGCTCTTGATATTCGAGTACTCGAATGATCATGCATCGTCGAATATTCGATGGTGATTGTTTATTCAAATATTCGTTTCTGTTCGATTATTCGAATACTTATATTGAAGTTTTGAATATTCGCAAAAAAGTCCATTAAGGTTTCAAAAATTACATATTTTTAATATTTTCCCTATATACATATAGAGAAATTTGTAACAAATCTCTACCTCTGAATTTTTATAAGGACAACGGGATCCTTTACCAGGATATTGAAAAAACGTATTCACGAGAAAGGGTCTTTTGAGTTTTTTAAGTAACTACTTTCGAAGTTTGCGTAAAAATATATCTTGAGATTTTTCAATTATAGTGCCTTTTTTGTAGGTCATACATGGCGTATGAGTAACGTTTAGTTCTTCAGTAAGAAATTTTCACATACATTTTATTCATGTTTTGGGTGATATCTCCGAAACGGATTGAGATATCGAAATAAAACTGACGCTAGTACAGATATCCCAACAGAACATTCTAAGGATTCTCATAAGCACATAAAATCGTGATCAAGTTTTTTAGTTTACACAAAAGTCTTATTAAACAACGTTATCCGAGTTTGAACTTTTTTTTAGGGTGACTCGGGTAAAATATGTGTAGGTATATACATTTTCAAGACCTTTATTAGATCACAACTTTTTGAAACATAGAAAGTTGAAGGATAATAACACGGTACAACAAAATTGAAGTTTTTGAAAGTCCCACCGGGTTTCTTGACGATTTCTGAAGCTTTTGGGTGTGCTGAATCCTAATCTGAAGTCAGATTTTTCGAGTCACCGTAGGTTTTCTCCCAGAGGGTGGTTTGTAAAGAGATCGGTTGTTGTAAAATATAACTTTTTTAAATAATTTAACAATTTTTCTGAGGTCAAGGAACTATAATTTAATTTCATTTTAACTGGCGGCATACAGATGCAAAATATTGGGGTATGGAAAGTTATTAAGAAAAAAATTAAAATTTTGTATTGCTACCGATCTCTGAACAAACTACCCTCTGGAGAGAAAACCTATGGTGACACGAAAAATCTAACTTCAGCACACCCAAAAGCCTAATTTAACTGTAAGTTGAACACATTTGGTATCAACTAACATGACTCTCAAGAGTTATTTTCTTTGAAATGATTATTTCCGGGATAGTAAAAAAAAAAACATTGTGATCAAAAAAATTTTGATGCGAATACCAATTTTTTTTAAATATTTATCTTTACGAAATGTTAACTTCCTCCTAAACTTACCAACTTCATTATTTTCTCCAAAGCATTCGCTTCCATTTTCGGTACAACTGTCTTTAGATAATCCATGATTTCTTCAAAATTATCACGTGCCAACAATTCATCCTTGTGTATGGTTAACAAAGCGATGGCGAACTTGAAAATCACTTCCGACGACTCAAGGAATAGCAAATCGAAAACGCGTGCCACAAAACCAAGTGGAAATTGTGAGCTAAAAACAGTCAAAATCCAAGGTGCCGCATACAAAGTTGGTGAGACATCATTTTGATCAAGCCAAATATATAACTCCGGTAAGTGATCTTTGACGAGACGTGATAGCTGATACAGCTGTAGTTGAAATTTCTTCATATCTGGTAAATATTTGGTGCGCATCTGACGTCTAAACATGAGATGTTTGAGCAATTGGAAAGCATCGGCTTCATCGCACTACAAAAAAGTAAAAGAATTTGGGTTTAGGCGTTATTACTTGCTCTTCTCAAAATCATCCATACTTACATGCAACAACAATATGCCACATATGAAACCCAAACCCTGACAATAGCCCAGTTCGGGATCGAGTATTGAATAAGCTTTGAGTAAATTAAAAAGCGATAGCTGTCCCACACCCAGTGGATCCTTATAAAATTTATGATTGGGAAAAGTGCGTCCCAGATCAATGAAAATGGCGTGCTGATGTTCAGTGAGATTCTTGAGCAATGTATGATAGGGTGTATTGAAATTAGGAAACCGCTTTGTATCCACTGGCGCTGTATTCATGGAATGCTGATCGGCGAGAAAAGTCCAAACATCGCCACGCTTTGAACGTGGTACACCATTTTTGATTGCTTGTGCCAAAACTTTGGGATCCTTTTTATTGCCAATCTTCATGGAGTCGCGTTCTATAATTTGTTCCCAACGTTCAATAAGCTGCTTGTCACACGGCACAATTTCTTCGTAATCCAGTTTGATACGTTTGAGCTCATTTTCGTTTTGACGTGCTTGTAACATGGCATTTTCAGTTTCCATGCGATTCAGGAGGATCGTCTGCCGAATAGCGGTCTTCCAGAGTTCTCGCAGTTCTTCGCGAGTACGTTTGCCGCGTCGTTCTAAAAAAAAATTGTAAACAAATATTTGTAAAAATTGGCAATAACTTAATCGCAGTGGGGGTGTATTAGTGAAAGCGCGGCCATCACGCCAATGAAATTATTTTATCTATTTGTGCTCCCTCGTTTACTAGCACTACACCGAGGTAATAGCGTATGTTTTTCTTTCAAAAAAAAACATTCTTTCCCTGAATTTGATAATAGGGTACCTTTGTGAAATAGGGCACCCTTCCAGATATTTATATCTAGTAACAAGATACTATTCCACGTATGAAGTGGGTCCCAATCCTATGTTGGTATGGAGTAAAAATTCTGAGGTGATAAAACCCATTAAGGTCTTATAAAAACCCTATTCAACAAGCACCGACTTGTGGCGACCACGTTTCTATCCAAGACATTTAGAGGACTTATTCCGGCGAAGCTCCCGCCAAAAATACTTCGGGAAAATCGATTGAAATTTTATCAACTTGATCGAAATTAACTACTAAATTCTGATGAAATCGATTACATGTTTTTTACGTTAGGAGCTCCGCCTCAATACCTGATAGACCCAGGGTGTTTTGGAAACAAATCCTAAGGAAGGACATATTAGAACCCACACCCGGAGAGGATTATCTCCATGCCAGGGTGTAAGAGTAGGTCGCCTCCCCGTGGGTGCACCCCGGGTAACGCTAAATTACCTACATGGCTAGTTTCTTGTATTGCCGGCTCTACGAGAACGGTACCAGTACTTGTGCTGTACCCATCGTGCCGAAACGACCCGGGCCGTTTTCTTATATCGACCCGGCCAAGAGCAATACACTCGGGCTGACCCTGTCTGACATTTAGGCAGGACTACACCTCGTTACAACAACAATATCCCATAGGTAATATCCCATAGGTAATGACGTGCTAACTCGATGGTTCATCTACGGATATGATGCCTTTCACCGCTCATTACCCATCTTCTCCTTCCTTAGGTTTCAATGGTCATAGTCATACCCAATCACTCTCGAGACAGTCGGGCAGTACCGCAAAGGAGTACCGAAGCGTACCGGGTTTATATCTGGCCAATGACTATCAACTTCGATATCTCTCCCTGAAAACCTTTGGGGATTGTTTTTGTCTTAACAACAAAAACCACAGGATGATCTTCATTCAACTAATGAAATTAATAATCAGCTAAAAAGAGTTGTACAACTTACTGGTAATTCTCATAGGTGACATAAACTCATTGTGCACATCACCGTCCATAACCTTTGAAGGAGTAACCACACTATTTAAAATCGCATGACGCCATGAAGCTTGATGTGCTTCCGATTCGCGTGGACTATTACCAACTTTCATGAAACTACAGGAAAAGAAATGAAAACGCTTAAGTACATAGACTTATACTCTTACAACCAATAGATTATGAGCCTTACATATCCATCATCGGACTCTTAAGATGCTCCGCACTTGGCTTGTTGGGACTAGCGCCAGTAATCGTATTTGAGCGCGAACGAAAACCCTCGGGTGGCGTATCATTACCACTGCGACTACCAACTTGTGGCTCTGCAGAACTCTCGCGCAGCTGTTGCGCTAAATTCTGTGGCATGCCAATATCATCTTTCGACGCCTTGCGCTTAAGCAAATGATCAAATGAGTTTGTAAGTGAACGTTTAGCTTTCATAAAAATTGTGCTACCACCTAAGTACTGATTCAAAAATTCTGAACGATTTTCGGCCGTATCATGCACATGCCGTTGCTGACGTGATTCGCAATGCGCTCGCAAAAGCATCATTAAAAATTGATTTTGTTCCACAAGCGGTGAGCTCGTCTTCTCCGAACCATAGTATTTAGCCCATATCATATCCTGCTCATCATCTGTTAGCGATTCTATGCGTCGGAATATCATTGCTTGTGTCTTCTTTTCACTCAAACCTTCAACATCGGTGCAAAGTTTGTGATACCACAACATGGGGCAATGATCGCAAGAGAAAATTTGTGTTGCCTCTTTTTTCTTTTGTTCGGCGCATGTGACAAAAGCTTGTGAAATGGCGGCCACGATATCATCGCACACATGATCCGATTGACATTTGAATACATAACCAATATAGCCGTCGTTATGCACCTCGCGACAGATAATGCCAAAGTGATCGGGATTCTTTTGACCCTGAGCGCAGCTGGCGACATCTTTGAAGTCTTTGTAGAGTAGCACTTGCTTACGATCCGGCGAGATGAGTCGCAAGTCGGAACGTCCTACAAGGAAGACCATCGTGCGATTTTGTTCCACATAGGGTGGTATGCAGCCATAGGAGGCGGAGCGATCGCGTTGCTTCGGGATGCTGCAGATGGAAGAAAGTAAGAGAACAATGTAATTAGATGAAAAGTTGACAAAAATAGTTTTAAAGGAACTCTACAGTAAAAGCTAACTATAACGAACTAAAAGCCAAGAAGGTGCAAACATTTTTTAAAAAGCATGCTCGTGCAGCAAAGGGTTAAAGCAAAACAGAAGCTGCAACAAAAAATCTAAAAAAAAAACTAGCACAAAAAACTTCTAAAATGCAAAACTTCTAAGGGGAGCGCAAAAAATTAAAAAAAAAAAACTCAATTCAGAAATCCTACAAAAACAGCAGCTCTCGGTTGTTACATGCGGCAGCAAGCATAACCACAAAACGCCAAACACATCCTACTCACTTATCAAGCGTTGTATACGCTGGTTGTTGTGGTATTGTAGTTTTTTGTTCTTGTTCTGCAGTTGTTGTATTTTGCTCTTGTTGGTCTGTTGATGCTTGCTGCTCTTTTGTATTTTCTTCTGCTTGACGTGGCGGTGATGGATGTTTGTTGACTATAACATTGGGTGCAACTGTTGTCTCTGTGTCGGGATCGACTTCCTTGTCTTCTCCAGCGGCGTCACTATTTGCATATTTTTTAAGTGAGGGACTTATATTAGAAAAATGCTACTTTTGAAGCATAATTCGAAGACGATATCTTTTATTAGCTCTTCCTCTTCCTTATCCTATTAATCTTCTTTCCTCTATCTTCCTATGTGTGTTAAAAAAAAACCCTATGCCCTCGTATGGCACGAATCTGTTGTTTTGCAACTTGAATAATAGAATTTAGTGCAGCAGTTAGGATGTTTTCCTCCAAAGAAGATTTGGGTTTAATTTTTTAAGGAAAGGGAGGAGCAAGTGTGCGTGAACTACTCTTTTCATTAGGCTATTCCCTGACATTCTTAGGAGTTGCCCTTCCGGCCCACGTCAACATTGTACCAAGTACTCTCACTTAGATCTTACTGCTCCTATGTCAATTCAATTCAATTCAATTCAATTCCGTTTATTAAGTCTATGATTTTATAAATCTTACAGACTAGAAGTACAAATCCAAATCATAAGCAAACTTAAATATAAGTAGAATATAAGCATAAACTGTTAAACATAATACAAAGCAAGTTTAGAGACAAAACATGATCTCGGAAGAGCGAAATCTAGATCAAGACTATGAAAAATGTTATTAAATTCTGCGAGAGCCCTCGAGATGGGATCAAAATTATAGTAGTTAGCACGGATTATCTTGATATGAAAAGGATATTGCGCGCGGAGGTTTCTGCACGGGATATTAAAACTTATTAGAGATAAAAGTTCCGGACAGTTAACCGAGCCACAAATTAGATCATATATGAACATCAAAGTATGAATAGAACGCCTGGACGCCAGAGACTTCATGCTAATGAGGGCACAACGGGCACTGTAAGATGGCAAAGGATCAGTGAAACGGAGCGGTTGAACAGCAAATCTACTAAAACTTCTTTGTACTCTTTCAATTCTCTGAGAATGAACAGCATAAATCGGATTCCAAATTATGGAGGCATATTCTAGTTTCGAGCGCACTAGACTATCATATAAAGTTTTTCTAGTGTATGGATCTTTGAAATCTTTGGCATATCGCCGCAAAAAAGCCAAGTTGGAGTAAGCCTTGGGTAAAATGCAACTTATGTGATTCGAAAATGTAAATCGCGAGTCAAACATTACTCCAAGATCAACAAACTCACTAACAGAAGAAAGGTTGTCATCAAAAAGTTTATAGGTAGACATATGAGCATTGAGGTTTTTCGTGAGTTTCATATGGAAGCATTTTTTTATGTTAAGACGTAAATTATTCACAAGGCTCCAATTAGCTAAATTATTAAGATCTTCCTGCATCAGGACTACATCTGAGAAACTGGCAATGGTTCTGAAAATTTTTAAATCATCTGCATAGAGCAGATACTTGGAATTCCTAAAACAAGATCCTATATCATTAATGAATAGAAGAAAAAGAATAGGCCCGAGAATGCTTCCCTGAGGAACTCCAGATGTGGCTTCGAATGAATAAGATTTTGTGTTCTCAATCTCCACAAAGGAGATTCTATTGGTGAGATAAGATCTCAACCAACATAAAAAAGTAGAATGGAACCCCATTTTTTCGAGCTTGTAAAATAATATACTGTGAGTAACAGTATCAAATGCCTTAGCAAAGTCAGTATAGACAACATCTACTTGTAGGCCAGTTTTAAATGACGAAACACAAAATTGTGAAAAAGAAGCTAGGTTCGTAACAGTGGACCGACCACTAAGAAAGCCATGTTGACATTCATCTATGGATCCTTTGATTGCAAATAATAACTTCTCTTTGACCACCTTCTCGAAAAGTTTCGAGCAGTTAGAAAGTTTCGAGATCGGTCTATAATTAGCTACATTATTCTTGTTTCCTGATTTAAAAATTGGTGTGATTGAGGCTATTTTCCATCGATCAATAAAAACACCACACGCTAACGAAAAATTAAAAATGTATTTCAAAGGCTTACAAAATGACAAACTGCATTTCTTCAATATAAATGACGAGAATCCGTCAGGATCACATTTTAATGAGGTTTTAAGAGCCGCAATACCGTTGATTACGTCAATTTCCGAGATTGACAAAGACCCAAAACAGACCGTTTTCTCAACATCGGCACAGAAACTGCTAGCCGTGCTTGAAACAAAATTGGATTTGAAAAAATCAGCAAACAGGTTTACAGAATCTAGTAAGCAATTAGAAGATACACCGCAGTATGACATACAAACCGGAATATTGGAACAACCCTTCTTAGAACGTATGTATTTCCAGAAGGCTTTAGGGTTTTCCTTCAACTCGATTTCATATCTGGAAATATATTGCTTGTATAAAAATTTATCAAGTACATTAAAATTTTTACTATAGCGTAAATATATTTCCTTATGGAGAACATTATTGGAAGATTTATACATTTTAAAATATTTATTCCTAAGATTCTTCAGTTTCTTGAGACGATTGGAATACCATGGAAGTTTATGAGTCCGCCCGGGGAGTAAAGTAAGATTATTATTAAAAATTGCATATATATTTCCCAGAAAAGCATCGAAGCATTCCGCTACACTTTTCGAATCGAAAATTGTTAGCCAATCCACTTGAAGAATATCCGCATTTAGGGAGTCGAAATCAGCATCACGGAAATTAAAACTATTATTGGGCATCTCGCTCGAGCTTGAAAGAAAATTAACAAACTCGAACGTAAGAGAAAGTGGAACATGATGCATGTCACATTTACATATCGGGAAGGTGGATTCCGACACTTCGAAGATTAAATTTTCATCAACAAAAACGAGATCCAAGATATTATGCAAAGAATTGAAAAACGAATTAATTTGAGTGAAATTGATACTAAAGAGGCTATCAATGAAATTTATTTCATGCGAACTATTAACATTTGTAGGCGTTAATATACCATTATTAAAAAAATTTGACCAAGTAATTTTACTCAGGTTAAAGTCTCCTAGGACACAAAAATGACTGTCTTCATTCGCTTCATGTAGACTCATAATATTGCTTGTATGAGCAGCGTATAAAGAATCAGGGCTAGAAGGTGGTATGTAAGATACGCAAATATATACTTTATTTAGATTTCCAAAAATGCATACACATAGCTGATCAAGAAGAGTATCATCATTTTCCAACTGGACTAAAGATGAGCGAAGTTTTCGATTTACTGCAATTAAAACCCCGCCACCTCTTAAGCAATTAGTCTTAGATGCGTCTCTATCCTTGCGATATAAATGAAAAAGGTTCGGATCAAAAAATTCTGCATCAGCAAAATTACTGTTTAACCATGTTTCAACAATTACATAAACATCAAATTCGCAACGAGAAGTAGATAAAAAAACTTCATTAGCTTTTGTTCGCATTCCCGAGATGTTTTGAAAATAAATATTTAAATTAAAATTGTTTTTATTACAATCTGCATTAGAACTAATATTTAAGCCACTCATTAATTCGTTGGACCCAACTGATTGCCCCCCGCCATCAGTTGGCCCTCGTCGTTTTTTGAGCCAAAATTAAACGGACGCACCGCAATGTTTGTAGGCCATAAATCGGGAACCAGCAACTTTGGAAGCGAAATGGCATCAACGCCCAACTTGAAATTAACATATCGCAGAGAGCTAGGATCTACACCATTCTTAACAAGTGGAATACAAACTATGGCATTTTGACTAATTCCAGTATGCTGAGATATATGCGCTTTCAATTTCTCGGAAGTAACAGAGGCAGAGAACGGCGAAAGATGCAGCCATTCCCTTTTCGACACAGCGCTAATATCACTATTTATGCCCGACCCAACAACTAACGGTCGCGCACGTAAGCGCGAATTACGTTGAATGGCTCTGTTGTTGCCATACTCCATATCTGCATTATTAGAACCATTCGGCATAGTGCCAATACCAGCCTCTGCGTTAGCATCTTTTTGAATATTATTAGTATTATTTTTTCGATTAATTCTTCTATTTTCCACAATTTTCCATCCATTCGTGTTACCATCAACTTCAGGCGAATTATCATTAGTAACAGAGGTAGGTGACTTAAGTTGCGAAGCAGGGGCAACAGGAATTGGCGTTGCAGAAGAAGTTGTGGCAGGAGCACCAGCATCATCGACAGATCCAGTGGCAGTTGAAGTGAAAACAGCAGTGGCAATAGCAGCATAGCTAGTAGCAGCAGCGTCATTAGTCAACAATAATGATGGAGAATGAACAGCAGAGGCAGGCGCAATATGATTGTATAGACCCTCGGCCGCATTAGCAGCGCCGTTGACGGGGCCACTAGCGCCCAATGATGTAGGGGCGTTAAAATTAATTGCACTGCACTGTTTCTCAATATATGTGAGCAAACGAGAGAGAATTGAATTATTCTCAGTAAGCTTACAATGCAAGTCATGCACTTCAGCTTGCAGAGAGTCAGTTTTTTGTCGTAAACACTCATTGTCTTCGTGAAGAACAGACAAAGAAGAAAGAAGATTAGAGTTAAATGTTTTTAACTCAGCAATGTAAGCATTAGCAGTTAGTGGATTAGGCATTTGCACTTGAGTGACTTCTTGTTGTTGTAGCGAAGAGTTTGGCGAAATCACAGACTCATTTTGTTGATCTGGAGCACACACACCACAAACGTAGATATTGTCAGCATTGTTTAAATGATTTAGGTCGGTAGGCAAACTACCAACAACACAACTAAGATGGTAAATCTCTCTGCACTTTTCGCATTGCACTGAAGTTTGCGCGCGATCCACTCTATGTCCACAAAAACAAGGCATTATATTGCAATTATTATAAAATTATAACCATAGAGAAAACTAAAAGAGTCAATGTCTCTAACACAATTTTAATGTTAATTTTGATTGTTATCCGACATTAGATAAATCACAAATTTAAGAAAACATAAGAGCGCAGCAAAAACACGTCTGAATCAACTGAATGCACGTACTCAACAGCATCACACCTCACGATGCCATGCACAGCCACATCACGAAGAGTAGCCCGAGCTGGTTAGGGGTTTAGAATATGCCCGAGGCAGGTATGCCGGTCGTAAGAGGCGACTAAAATTCACTTCTACTCGAAAGGGGAGTCATCGAAATCGTTCCCAAGACAGTCGGGTTAGTACCACAGGGTGCTATTCACCGTAACGTTCCGAATTCATATTCGGCAAAGGACTGTCAACATCCGTACAACCCTGTCTGGTCTGTCACGTAACTTTTTATAAGAGGATAAGTGCCTGGTTGACAGGGCGAAGGACGTTTACAACAACAATATCACGAAGAGTCATTCACACTCAGATAGCGCTCGGCCTAGACTATTGACCTATGTATGTATAGATAACTACGAACCGCCCAGGGCTGACTATTCTTGGAAACTCAATATTATCAGGATATCATCAGTATCATCAGGGAAACTCAGAGCAGCCATATAGTCGGTGCCAAATCGAAAGCGAGACTTCAGCCTGCCTGACCGTGACGCTGCTCCGTCGTATAGAGGCTATAGACACTTAAATGTGGCGATCTGTAGAGGCGGATCTACTCATACAAATAATGCGAGGTGAGTCAGAAAAATCAACACACAATGCAGCGGGCCGGTGCAATTGAGTGCACCTCATAAAGTGCAACGACGCTGCAATCTTAATGTAGGCTCAGGAAATTGTACAAAACCTACAGAGGTAAGGTATACAGGGCAAGAATCCTAAGCTGATACCCAAATCAAAGAATCGCGAGTGTGATGAAGTAAGATCGTAAAAGGTTCCATCTTTGTCTAATAAGTCAGATGAGAATGGAGGAGCTCATATGAATAAGAAGACCCACCTTTTATGCTAGTGAAACCCTGATGAGTCATATGGGTATTCAGAGTTTATATGTGAGTAGGTACTGCCAAAAAATATTTTTTTAAATGACCTATGTTTTCATTTTTTAGCTTTGAAGCTTCCAAGAATTGCCTGCTAATCAATACATCAAGTTTTCCTTACTTATAGAATAGAAACTTACTCTTTAAAAATAGGAATATCTGTCTGACTCATGCCGCGCATTAAACGTCTCGGTGATTTATTTTCTTTGTTCGCAGCTTTTGGCTCATCCTCTGCTGTTTGCGCAACATCTTCGTCTTCTGCCTCGGTCTTATGAGACTTCGAATCTTTTTGTTGCGGCGTTTCCGTTTCAGGCGCCTTTGAAGTTCCTACGTCTACTTCTGTCTCAGTATCAGCTTCCGCTTTCGCTGCTGCCGCAACTACCTCCTCATTTTCATCATTCTCGTTGAGCGAAGTATTTTTAAGGTCAAAAGTTATTGAGCTGCTTCCACTATTGGCATTGGCTGACGACTCGACATTCAATGAAAGTTTACGATTTGTTGCTGTTCCTGTTGCTGTTGTAATGGATGGCGTAGCAGCGGTAGTTAACTGCAATAGACGCGTCCGTTGTGCATCGTACGCCTTGAACTTGGGCAAAGCATCATCGATAAATGAGAAGGGCACACGTTTGTGTGAGACACGTATTTTACCCACATACATAACTTCGAAGAAGTGCGTGTGATTGGGTGAGATATCGGCTAATAGCGACAAATTACTTTGTGCTGAGGTAGACGTTGGAATGTGCACCTGAAAGGGAGAAAGAGAGAGTGAGTAAAGTGTAGTGAGATAATGAGAGTTTTTTTTTTTTTTTAAATAAGGATATTGCTTAGATTTCATGCTAAATTTAAGTGAAACTTTTTTTGTCGATAGTATACTACATGCTAGGACTTTCTACCTACATAAGTGTTGCCACTAAGGACATTCTTGCCGGGTAGCAACCTATTCGATTTTTGTTTTAAAACTGCATGTGATATGCCAATATGGGTACCACGAAAAAGGTATTTGAGGTTGTATTTCAACAAAAACATTTTTTAGTCAGGTTACCACTTAGAGTTGCCACCTAAGCAAAGTTTTTTGCATATTGGATATTATCTCGAAACGACTATCCATGAAATTTTGCATATATTTAGGTTATGTTTTAACTTAAGTGTTGCCACTTGGAATATCTTTAAAATGTTGCCACCTATCTGCATTTTTAAATTTGATAAAGTACAAATGCTAATAAGGTATCAAACGAAAGGCACTTAATGACGAATTTCACCAAAAATAGTTCTAATTAGGGTTGCCAGCTGTGGTTGCCACCTAATTCTTTTTTTTTAGAAACGACTTGGCACATTTATTATATACATAGTTCCTCTGCTACATCTAAGCTGCCTTGTTTTAGTGTTGCCACCAAAGAAATTTTACGTGGTTGCCACCTATTTAAAGTTTTCAAATTTGAGAGAGAGATATGCCAATATTTTTAGGTATCAAACAAAAGCGGTTTTAGGTCGTATTTCAACAAAAATATTTGCAAGTAGAGTTGCCACCTAATATGAAAAAAGTTTTTAAAGAAGTTTCACTTCAAATCTGGCAAACTAATATTTTATACTCACTGTGCCCGCTGAATTACTCAAACCATGTGTATACGATTTGGATGATTTCATTTTCGATGACACAATATTTGGACTAGCATCGTGTTGAGCATTGCGTGTAGCTTCGCTGAGTTTCAAATTTGTGGCCGGTGTAGTATGAACGCCATTACCGGTGAGTGCGCGTTGCATCGACATATCACTGGTAGAACCATTGGCAACAAAAGTTTGCGGTATGCTGCCAACAGAGCCGCCAAGCGTATGCGCGGGATCACGCATTTGATGCATGAGCTCAGCCATCTGCAAAAAGAAGAAAAGAGAAATATTGTAATTTTGTATATTAATGTAAAAAGGTTAATACTTATTAATAAGGGCTGAGATTATTAGGGTTAACACAAATTTTTGTTAATATTAATCATATCTTAGTTCAATTATGGGCTGTTGGGTAACCTTAACAAAATATCTACTATTCAACAGCTCTGCTAAGTGATTAATGAAAAGGATAGCGAATTAAAACAAAAGGAAGATGCTTATCATTATCGTCACACGTGGCATAAACGTGATTTACACTCTTCACAAAAAGACACACAAGTTGCAATAAAAAACAATTCTTGCCAAAATGCTGCAATGTAATTTTATATACGTTCACACATACATAAGTGGGTAATACTTTTCAAATCACTTAATAGGGGGACTAATATGAGTTCGTTCAGATTCAAGAAAAAAACTATGAAAGGGTAAATTCAGGTGAAACAGCATATTTGCCATTCACTCACATTAAGTGCCGTGTAAAAGTGGGTGTGATCTTCAAACGATTTCGTAATTTCTGCCGTATATAATAAACAGTTCGATTATTTCACGCCCTATCTCACAATTTTCAGAGTAGGACTCTTTACTTAGGGGGCATCCATAAATCACGTGATAAAATTTTGGGCATTTTGGAAACCCACATAGTTATTTTTGGCGATTTTTTAATATAAAGCGCCAAAAATGGTGATTTTTTATATTTTTGTATGGGTAACCCCCTAGGAGGGGTTTCTGGGGCTGTGCCATGGGCATGGGTGGGGGTCGATCATACATTTGGACGCGATTGGGGAACTCTATATTGGTCAACGTAGGACTTTTCAAACATTGAGGCTCAAAGTCAAAACAACAATGTCGGGACATCAGAGTTCGTTTAAAAGGTATGATTCCTTCGGCAAAGTATCTTATTTTTATCCCTAAAATACTATTTTCCTTGGCACTTGGGTGATTTTGAAATCGATCCGCCTTATTACACACAGTACCCCTGTAGGACGTTTGAGACCAAAATATTAGATTTTGGATTATGCTGCATAACTTGAAAACTTGAAGTCCTTTCCAAAAAAAATAAAAAAAAATTGGTGCAGTTAAGTTGTGAATGCCTCTCGATGACACATACCCAAAAAATATCATTCATTGCCAATTAGCGCCCCCAAAATGTCGTCAAAACCGGAAAACCCGAAAAATTGTTTTAAAAAAAATCAACTTCTCTTCTTCTTCTATACAAAGCCGAAGAAAAAATGAGGAGGGGTTTTTAAGTATTGGTGGTAGGATAGGTATAGGGATAGGGATAAGAATGGGGATAGGGATAGGAAAACAAAGAAAAGGACGATATGAAGGAAAAAGGTGGAGTAGAGAATAGGAAGGATACATGAGCAGGGGATCAATTCAAATTTATTTATATGGTAATAGCAGAGCGAATTGGGCAATATTCACCTCGATACGCTTCAAGTTTTTGTACATTAGAAAACGAGAAGAAGTCAGCTGTTCACTTGCAGTTACCATATAGTGAATTTGCCTTACAAGGGATTGAATTTTTGGGCAGGGCAACGTCTGCCAAGTCCTCTATGTATTAAAAGTCAAAACACTCAAATTGATTAGATTAATTTAATCAAAATGCGATTAGTCGAAAAATAACCTTCCCATTAAACGATTATGAATACACTGTACAACAGCCAAAAAATCCCAAAGGGTATTTCATCGGGTCACCTTAGGTTTTCTCTCCTGGGGGTGAATTCTGGTTCTATGAAATGATAAAATGAAAAGAATTTTCATACAAAATTTGTGAAAAGAAACTTCAAATTCATGCAAATTTTTTTTCACGTTATCATATCATAGAACCAGAATTCACCCTCAGAATGGATTGTGTTCAGAGACCGGTAGTAATAAAAAAAATTAAAATTTTTTAAAGTTTTTTTTTTTGTTAGTTTCTTGCCCTATGGAACAATTGTATGCCGCTAAATATAAAAACCAAAATAAATTATGGTTCCTTGACCCTAGAAAAATTGTTAAACTATCAACTCTAACTCTGACTAACTACCGATCTCTGCAGAGAAAACCTAGGGTGGCCCGTAAAATCTCACTTCAGATTCGGACTCAGCACACCCAAAAGCTTCAGAAACCTGGTGGGATTTTTAAAAACTTAAATTTTGCTGTACAGTGTTATTATCTTTTCAGTTTATCCGCCAAACATAGTTTAATTATCTACTTACTTAAAATAGCCTTTTAAATTTGTATGAGTTTGAAGTGTCTTTTCATAAATTTTGTATAAAAATTCTTTTCATTCTATTTCTTCATAGAACACGAATTCGCCCCCAGGGCTGCCAAATATGTTTTAAATAAATAAATAATAAACATTAAAGTGAATGTAGAAGTCCAAAGTCCTCATACCTTATACTACAGGCTATATATATTATGAAAATTGTGGACGGTGTCGTTCTCGCAGAAAATATAAGGTTTCAGTGAGTCGTAATTTCCAAACTGCTTGGGTTAGATTAATAATAAAACGAGGAAGAAAAAGAGGGTGGGATACGAAAGAGGAAAGAAGATGATGAAGATGAATTAATGAATGAGTAGTCATCATCCGCATATATCATGGGAAACGTAGATTAATTTTTTAATTTTCTTCAGGAGAGCAAGAGAGAAAAATCACGTAATGACAAAGTGCTAGCCGGCATTTTTTCCCCCCATAACATTGATCTTTGCGATCACATCATGGCCAATATATGAAAGCATGTGTAATGGAAAGTGACAAATCAAAAAATTTCAAACAAACTTAATTAAAAAAAAAAAAAAAATTGAGATACACTATTCTCTTTTCTATTATAGCAATATGTACAATATCTTATACATATGTACATATGTTATGTATAGAAATACATCGCTTTCGCCAAATTATAATTGCAATCATTAGTTGGGCGCATACAAGTCTACGCTGCCCACAAAGAAAATAAAAATAGAATATTTGGTTTTGGGGACGTGAAAGATAAAATCAGAAAACCCGCGGAATATACGGTGACAAACGTATGTATTAACATACGACGTAAGAATATATTATGTATTTTCTTTTTTGTTTGTGTGCAGAATTGACAAACAAAAATATGGCGTTCCAAATAAATCTCAAACACGCGCGGGTGCTGAACTTGACTGCAATATGAGAAAAGGGCTACAAACACACTTTTTCGATAAAATCGTAATCTTCGATAATAAAAATAAGTCATATTAGAAAATCATTTATATTCACATGGTTTTATTTAAATGATTAAGAATTCACATGCTTTGAGTGCTATATATATGAAACGCACTATATTTCTACTATCTCGTTGTTATATAGTGTGTCGGTATGTTTCAATTAACAAATGTTTTTTTTTTCGTATCTAATAAATTATTTCTGGAATCATAACAAAACGTGTGAAATTCGAAATTCCACGGTGGACATCCATTCAAACACACATTCGATTGTGGTTAGACAACGGCGAGTATCTGTTGGCTGTTGTTTTAACGTACACTCCGTGTCGTTTGAATAGGTTAATAAATATATTTTGTTTCTCAGTATTGATGGAAAGTATAATTAGATATTTCAAAGGTTATTTCAAAAATTAAATCGGTGAACCCCTAGGAGTACCTTCTTAATACAAATATTAATTTTAGCTCAAAAACCCAGATATCTTCTTAAAACTAGGCGCATAAGTCACCCTAATAAAATGTATTGACTATACTAAAAATAGTTGAAATGGTCAATTGCCTATTGTATTGGTAGAAGACCAATCACTTTTCTTTACATTAAACTGTACTTTCTGTAATCGTGTTACTTCAGATTGCTCATAAATTATTCCAACAATTTTTTCCAATTTTTTATTTCTCTATGTCTACACATTCTTAATAAAAATGTTACGTATACGCCATGTCACTTTAACGAAAATTTAAACTGACTTTTCGTCATTAAAGAGACTGCGTCACTGAAATTTGAAAAATATTCATAAAAAATTAATTTTTGTTCGCGACTAGTTTCAAAATCTAGAGAAGATAACAAGGTGGAACTGCAAAGTATGAATCAGCCGAATCTTTTCATTGTTTTCCCACTTGAAAGAGATTGCTCTGCGGTTTGTTGCTGTAGATTAGGTCAGAAATAAAACACTTACCTATTCAAGTGACGCGAAGTGTATAAATCATGTACTTATGTATGTATGAATATATAAATACGTTACAATAATAACACTCTACAGCAGCTGGCTGGATATGGGACCGAACCAACTTTTTTGAAGAGATTAAGACTTAGATAAAAATATGGCGTTCCCCGTTTTTTCGAAGTTAGCCTTCAAAATTTAGTTACGTGCTTTCGAAGTTGGATGTTCGAAAGTCTCTTTCTAATTGTTTGGTTTAAAAAATTTAAAAAGGCAAAATGTGAGCGTGGCACGCTTGCCTCTCTTGATTGATTAGTGTCCTTTTTCTATGTAGAGGTGCTATACAGGGCCAAAGTGAGATCTTCGATAAAATCAAATGCCGTATATTTTTATACCCAGCGTACTAGTACAAGGGTATTATAATTTTGTACACATAACGGTACTACGTAACGGCACAAAATAATCGAGATAGATGTATAGATGTAGAGTTCCATAGATGAAGGTTCCTAACTTGATAAGAGGAGTTCATTAAGGCCTGTCCGCCTGTCCGTGTACAAGATAAAAAAAAAAAAACTAATGGCGGTGATATACCAACAGGTTATCATAACCTCTAACGAGATTTTTGTCGAGCTTCTCTTTCCAACTTGTGGTGTGTTGCTTTTGAGTTTTTCCTAAAAGTTGGCGGAACCTAAAGTTTTTTGCCGACTCCGAACGGCACCTGCAAAGCAAATGAATTTTTTGCTGAGAAGCTTCTCATGGCAGAAATACACCCGGAGAGTTTGCCAAACTACTGTCGAGGGGCGACCCCGTTTAGAAAAATTATTTTTCTAAATCATTTTTGATGTTACTTTTGCCGGGGCATCGAACCGTCACGACTTGGTGTAAAAGGCCGAACACTTAACCGCTACACCACGGCGGCCGCCGTAGATATTTGCATGAAATTTTGTATACAGGTTACTTTCTGGCCAAGGTAGGTTGCTATTGAAAATGAGCGAAATCGGATGATAACCACGCCCCCTTTTCGATATCGAAAATCACATAAATTGAAATATATCGGTAGCTGAAATGGTTAAAATGATATAATTTTATAGGTGAATCCCCCTGGTCATTATATTATTTTTCCATAAATCTTTTATAGTGGGCGTGGCACCGCCCACTTTTAAGGGAAGCATTTTTGAAAATTCGACTGGTCGCAACTTTTAAACTGATTACGATAGAACGATGAAATTTGGCACAAAGCATACTAGTATCGTTGGGAGTATACCTGATGAAATTGGATAAAATCGCTCTCCAACAACGCCCACTTTCGATATCGAAAGCTTCGAAAATCACCTAAATTGCCATAATTCTGTAACGAAAATGGCTAAAATGATATAGTTTGGTATGATGAGCCCCTTAGTCATTCTATTATGATTTTTTGATAAACTTTTAAAAGTAGCCGTGGCCCGACCACTTTTTTCCCAGCCACGCCCACTTCCGAAATGGAAAATTTCGAAAATCATATGAAAACTATCTCTGGGTATTTAATGTTCGGTTTACCCGAACTTAGACTTCCTTACTTGTTAATGATATAATATTTCTTTATACATACACTTTTAATTTTAAAAAAGTACACTAATCAAGTAAGAGGAGCAGAAGGCCACGCCCACATTTAAACTTTTTCAATTTTTTAAACAAAACAATATGAAAACCAAATCTTCCAAGGGCCCAACACAGAACTTCGAAAGCCCGTTGGAGGCTAACTTTGAAAATCGGGAAACGCCATTTTTTTACTTATGCCTTAATCTCTTCAAAAAAAAGTTGATTTGGTCCCATACCCAGAAAAAAAGTTGATTTTGTCGTTTAGTGTAATTGTATGTAAAGACCTACACGGCTAAAAAAATGAACCTAAACTTTAAACCCGTATAAAGTTTAATCAATTTTTCAAACTTTTTTGTACAATATTTCAAACCGTCCAAATACCTACAAAGATTTTCAATTTCTTTTGGTTTCAATTTCAGATCTAAATAAAAAAGTAATCTAAATTTTTTTGTTTGGTTCGTTTGAATGTAATTGAATTTTGCCCACAAAAAATTCATGTACGTCATAGCTCAGCGGTAGAGCAGTCGGCAGAGACTCCTGAGCGTTTTCTGATGTTTTCGAATCCTGCCAAGTGCCACATTTTCTTTAATTTTATTTTATTCTTAAAACTTATCGGTTTAAATTTAAAACTTTTTGGTTTGAAAATTAAATTTTTTCGGTTTAAAATGAAAACTTTTTGGTTTTAAAATTAAAACTTTTCGGTCTAAAATGTAAACTTTTGTGTTTGAAAATTCAAATTTACTTTTGAAAGCTTATTCAAGATTGGTGGTATTCAGTGGTAGAGCAGACGGGCATGATGCGGGGAGTCTTGGTTCGAATTCCCGCCAACGGACAAAAAATTTAATGCAAATTTGGTTTGGTCATATATGTAGTCCAAAAAAGTTAAAATTTAGGTTCAAATTTTTAACCGTGTATATATATGTATAATCAATTATTGCAGGTCAGGTGTATTGACTGGTCGCATGCTATTATTTAAAATGCATACACATATAAATAAAACTTTCTGGAAAAAACGCAAACTGAAACGTGACAAAACTATTCGCACACTTATCGATACATACATATGTATATAAAAATGGTTATTCATTTCAATACAGTTGTGCCAGCTTACTCGTACTTAATCTTCAGTAAATTATATAAATTAAGCCAAATTTATGTGCATAATTGCATTTGTATGTCAATAATTATAATACAATAGATTTCAGAATAAATTATATTAATAATATCACACCTTTATAATTTTAATTGAGAGCTCATTATTGGTTTCATTTTATTTTTCGTATGAAATAAAATTTGCAGATTTTATAGATAACTAACCGAGATTTAATTATAAACCCACATTGCAATGGTTTGTATTATTATCTGACATTCAAACATTCTCTTCTAATATTTTCAAAAATTGCTTCCATCGCCCTCCATGGCGTATGAGCAACATGCATCCAACATCACAACCGTTGTAAATGTAGAAAGAGCACTGATCACACATTGGCAGTGTGATTTGCAGGCATGTCAGTAGTGTTCAGCCAAATATTTGTGAAGTGCTTTGACTTTGATGCATGCAGACTATAAAACTGTATAAACATAAGTAGATGCATATCAACATACATACAAACATTTTCTGCACAAATGCAATTATAATTACTCAATGTAATTGAAATACATTTTCATTTTATTCATTCATTTGATGTTATTTTTAATTTGTTACTATTAAATCACTGTTTAATTACTTTCGCTTTTCAAAAATGAACATTTATGTACATGATGCATATCAGTCGAAAATTCATCAAATTAACAAGGAATATAGAACAATGGCAGATGACATTTTTATTGCGGTTTTATGAGTTTATCAAAAGATTATGATACTTCTGAGTCAGTTGGTGTAAGAGGGCGAACACACTGGTTGCTTGGGGGATAAAACAAGTTTCTCAAAAATTTTACAACTTATTTGTAAAATAAAAAAAAAAAATAAGGTAAAAGATATAAAATAAAGTAATTTTGAATAAATTTTTTGTAATAAAATTTAAAAAACTAAAAATGAAAAAAATTAAACATAAATAAAGAAAAGAAACAAAAAAAAAAAAAATAAAAAAAAAAATAAAAAAAAAATAAACACAAAAAAATAAAAATAAAATTAATTAATTGTTGTTATTATTGGCCATTATATTATGAACTCTGGACATTTTTGCCGACTTTTGACCAGCCGTATAATTTATATCGAATTTCAAAGTCCAAAAAGTTTCCAAAGTTAAAAAAAAGAAACAGAAAGTAATATGAAATAAAACAAAATCAAATATAATAATATACAATTATAATATAAATAAAACAAAAAATAAATAAGCAACAAAATAAAATAAAAAATAAAAAAATAAAATAAAATAAAGTGAAGTTAAATTAGATAAAATAAAGTAAAGTAAAACGAAATAAAACAAAATAATATACAAAAAACTTAAAAATAATATATAAAAAAAAAATTAAAAAATAATAATAAAAAATTAAAAAAAAAAATAATAATAAAATAAATAAATAAAACTTTATTAAAAATACATAATACAATTAAACAAAATAAAATGAAAAAAAAGAATAAAACAAAATTAAAATCGGATAAAATGATTTCGAATAAAATAAAATTAAAATAATAAAACGAACCCGAAATAAAATAAAATAAGCCTAAACAAAATAAAATATGTATAACAAAAAGCAAAAAAAAAATCTAAAAAATTAAAAAAACCGGCAAGTAATAAAATTCAAAAACAAAATAGTACTATCAAATAAATGAAACGAAAGCAAACAAAATAAAAATAACTAAAAAATTTAATAAAACAAATTAAAATAAAACGAAATAAAGGAAAATAAAATAAAATAATACAAAATAACGTAAAAAATAAAATAAATTGAAATAAAATGAAAAAAAAAAAATTTTAAAAATTAAACATAAAAAATAAGATGAAATAAAATAAATTAAAACAAAAAAATTAAAGAAATAAAGACAAACATAAATTAAAAAAAAGCAATCAATTGTAGTTATTATTGGCCATTATATTATGAACTTTGGAAATTTTTGTGGACTTTTGATCCGCCGAATAATTTATATCAAATTCAAAAGTCCACAGAAATGTCCAGAGTTAAACGAATAAAAATAAAAGAAACTAATATAAAATAAAACAAAATAAAATATAATAATATATAATAATAATATATATTAATAAAACTAAAAAAAATAAAAATATAAAAAAAATAAAAAAAAAAAAAATTTAAGTAAGGTAAAATTAAGTAAAATAAAGTTAAATAAAATAAAACAAAATAATATAAAAAATAAAAAATAAAAATAAAATAAAATAAATAAAAAAACAAAATTTAAAATATATAAAAATAAATAAAAATTAATCAACTAAACATGAAATGACAAAAAAAAAAAAATTAAATAAATATAAGAAAAGAGACCAAAATAAAATAACATAAAAAAATAAGCTTAAACAAAATAAAATATAACATAACAAGGTAAATATAAAAAAAAATTTTAAATATAAAAAAAAAATTATTTAATTAAAAAAAAAACCAAAATCTAAAATAAAAATAAATAAAAAATTAAATAAAGCAAATTAAAATAAAACGAAATAACAGAAAATAAAATAAAATAGAATAAAATCAATGAAAACAAAATTATAAAACACGGTAAAATAAATAAATTAAAAAAAAAAAAAATTTAACGCACACCTAAATATGAACAGCGATAAACTAAAAAAATTAAAATGCTTAAAAAACTTGACAAACTGGCTGCCTCTGCCATATGCATTTTAGGCAAACAAATGCTACTTTGGGCTGAGTAGGCAATTGAGAAGTAAAGTCCTCTCTCGGCGAACGCAAACAACACTCTATAAGTCACTTATCGTACCCGTCCTGCTATATGGTGCAGAAGCATGGACACTGACAGCATCTGATGAGACGGCTTTGGGAGTATTCGAGAGAAAAATTCTTCGAAAGATTTATGGACCTCCAGCCCGGAAGGTATTCTTATCAGCACCCGCCGGTGGAAGTAGAGGAAGATGTTGGATGGACAAAATCGCCTAGGCGATTAAAGGCTATTTTAAGTAAGTCAGTTTTGAAGTATACTTATACTATAGTTGCTTTGCTGATTGTTCGATCGAATTCCCTTACAACTTCCGAGACCAAATAGTCGGAAATGTAATGAGAAGGTTAAATCATTCGGTAGTTTCGGTATTGCACCTCCATAAGATCGCCAACTTATTCTTCCATAAAATCAACTTTATTTATTAAAAAAGTGATTGCCGGCTATGTTGCTGAAACAACAGCAGCCCATAAACGACAAGTTGTTAGCCAAAGTGATCCCGTTGATCCCTCAGTTGTTTAAGTAAAGCTATAAAAAAAAATTCCAAATACAAGTCTACGATATTTGTCTTATAATTACGTACATAGTTCATACATTTTTTTATGTGGCTATTATAAAGTCGCGCTAGAGCTACTAATTTGTTACACTATATTATTAAAAAAATATATATATGTATGTATGTACGGATGTGTTTGTACAAGCAAGGAGAACAGGAAAAATAATTAAAATTAAGTACTTAACAAATGTATGTATGTATACTCGTCGTGTTAACAATTTTTTTGTATAGTTAACCGCAACCAATCATTTACTGCAGTTCTTTAATTAATATGTATGTCAATTTTAATTGCATATTTTGCACTAATTAAATTGCGTAAATAAAAATGCGTGTATTCATATGGGCTTACAATACATTTTTTATCCACTTTTTTTTGTAGCATAGTACTTATAGGTATTAAGTTTAAAATCGTCGATGCCTATGCAATACCACCTATCTACCAGAAGCAAAACCTCCCAACTGACGAAAGTGGCAAAAATGAGATTTGGTAATCCAGCTTTCCAGGCATCGAGTTTCATCTTTAAAAGCAATAAATTTCGCATTCCAACAAAAAATTACAAAAAAATCGGTAAGCTCCCTAGCAAATGTAAGGGGTGTAGCTTAATTTTATTTGCAAAACTGTCAACGGTAGACAAAATAATTTCACAAAAAACATAACTAACTACTTGAACTTTTATTCAGGTAAATATCATCTTTTAAAAACCGAAACATTTTAAACAATTTAGTTCCAAGATTATATATACACGGGTAAAAGAATGAACCTAAATTTTAAGCCCGTATAAAGTTTAATCAATTTTTCAAACTTTTTGAAGTTAACTTCTTAGGCGGCGCAATGAAGTTTTGATTGAGAGTAAAATCTGAGAAAATGGATGACGATGCAACGGAAGTTATGGCACGGAAATAGAAATTGTAGCCGACTTTCAGGCGTAGGCGTTTATCTTATATATCGGGAGCCGCTCAACCGATTTGGATAAAATTTGTCATTATAGATAGTATGATTGATTCTAGGATTATATGCGTGGGTGTTGCCACTTTTGGCAGTTCACAGGGTTCCCACTTATCTAAATTTTTTTTTTAATATTCGACCGTATTCCGAATATGTAAATCTCAAACAGGGTTGCCACCTAACCGCAATTTATATATTTTTCACCATATCTCGGGAACCGCTCGACCGACATTATAGATAGTATGATTCATTATAAGATTATGAGCGTGGGTGTTGCCACTTGGGGCGGTTCACAGGGTTGCCGCCTATCTCAATTTTTTTTAATATTGCGCAAGATATGCCAATATGGGTATCAAATGAAAGGTATTTTCGACCGTATTCCAAATATGTAAATCTCAAGGAGGGTTGCCACCTAACCGCATTTTAATTATTTTTATTGATATCTCGGGAACCGCTTGACCGATGTGGATAAAATTTGGCATTATAGATAGTACGATTCATTCTATGATAATATGCGTGGGTCTTTCCATTTGAGGCTGTTCACAGGGTTGCCACCAATCTCAATTTTTTTTAAATATTGAGCAATATATGCCAATATCGGTATCAAATGAAAGGTATTTTCGGTCGCATTTCAAATATGACAATTTCTATCAGGGTTGCCAGCTAGGGTTGGTAGTAGTATGATTCATTCTAAGACTATATACATGGCGGTTGCCACTTGGAGCGGTTCAAAGGGTTGCCACATATCTATTTTTTTTTTAATATTAAGCAAGATATGCCAATATGGGTATCAAGTGAAAGGTATTTGCGACCGTATTCCAAATATTTAAATTTTAAGCAGGCTTGCCACCTAGTCTTCCTATCTTTCTTCGTACAACTCTCTTTCCTGTCTCCCTCCCTTTTGCTCTTCATTGCCCTCTTTCCTTCTACCACGCCCCTCTTCCTCTATATCCCATTCGTATTGGCCCTGTTAATTAGGCCTAATTCTACCCGTGTACCAAATTTTAAGCAAAACGGACCATATATACGAAATTTTCGAATGGATCGTTTCCCTGGCCCACTTCCCGGAAGTAAGATATAGTGAATCTAAACCATTCTCGAATACATCTTATTCATGTTTGGTTATTTCTGAACTTAAGAAGTTAACTTCTTTCACGTGTACTGGCTACACGCGGTTTTTTTTCTATATTTATGGGTAGTAATTTTTACTAGATTTATTGGGTATTTTTATCTTATTTGTGTGTAATGTTTACTATATTTCTATTCAATTTGTACTATATTTTTTGGTAACTTTTACTATATTTTTATTCAATATTTTCTATATTTTTTGCTGTATTACTTTGAAAAATATGACTTTTTGGATCCCTAAGTTTTGTACCTATCCCCATGAATCCACCCCTGGTCCACAGAGTAAAAAACTGGGATACCTTATAGAAAAGAATTCAAAGAAATGTACAAAAATTTTTGATAAATATTTGATGACACTGGTTGAATTTTTTTCAAGGTTATCCTATTTTTTTCTTTTGGATAAAAACAACATTTGAGAGTTTTTGGGCACTTTCACGACTTTTAACCAAAAAAAATCCCTCGGAGACCTTATTTATTTATTTCATAATCCACAATTTATTTTTTTTATTCTAGTAGCTTATTTCTATCTGCATTCGTTTATGCTGTTACACTATACTGTAAGTTGAAGAAAATGTTACTACCCTGTAAATTAAAATTTTAATTTAATTAACAATCATATCACATAATACTGTAGCGCCACGCAATGTTAAAAATAGCTTTTTTATAGTTGGGCAAAGCTAGAACAATTTAGCTTTAATATGGGTGTTTTATATATAACAATACGTTTTTAGAATATGATAAGCAGTTATGTTACATTTTTACACGCCAAGCAGGTAATTTGAAAACTTGTAACCAATTAACTTTGGGTCAGATAAAGTAACATTTGACGGGAAGCCTAACGATACAACATTTAAAAATAGCAAATCGATTTCCTTAAAGCAGTTAAAACGGATTTAATTATTTAGTTAAATGTAATCAATTACATCACAATATTTAATACGTTAATGTCGCGAACAACATAGTCGTTATAGCGACAACAGCTGATCATGAATAGACAAATATCGATTAAGAATAATTTACTTATTAAGAAAATCGTTTTAACTATACTTTGTAATCTCGGACGGGTTGGTCTAGATACGACAGGGAAACGTCATATCGACGTGCCATACGAATAAAGAATAATTATCAAAATCGGATGAAAAATTAAGGATGTAGTGATTTATGAATAGTAAACTTCATGTATTCCCCACCGTGCCATTCAAGTCGCATCTTCAAACTTTACGCAAAATTCATAAAAGTCTGCAAACTTTTGAATAAATTTTGAACTTTTGACCTGGGCTCTCTAAAGAAAAGGAAGGCAAAAGAAAGGAAAGGAAAGAAAAAAGGAAAGGGATGGAAACAACACTAAAGGTAAAGAAAGGAGATGAATGGAAAGAAAAAGAAAGAAAACGGAAGGGAATGAAAGGAAAGGAAAGGAAAGGAAAGGAAAGGAAAGGAAAGGAAAGGAAAGGAAAGGAAAGGAAGGAAAGGAAAGGAAAGGAAAGGAAAGGAAAGGAAAGGAAAGGAAAGGAAAGGAAAGGAAAGGAAAGGAAAGGAAAGGAAAGGAAAGGAAAGGAAAGGAAAGGAAAGGAAAGGAAAGGAAAGGAAAGGAAAGGAGAGGAAAGGAAAGGAAATTGAAGAATAGGAAATAAGAGGAAAGAAAAGAAAGGAAAATAGAGGAGAAGGGAGAAGAGGAAAGAAAAGGAAAGGAAAGGAAGGGAAAGGAAAGGAAAGGATAGGAAAGGAAAGGAACGGAAAGGAAAGGAAAGGAAAGGAAAGGAAAGGAAAGGAAAGGAAAGGAAAGGAAAGGAAAGGAAAGGAAAGGAAAGGAAAGGAAAGGAAAGGAAAGGAAAGGAAAGGAAAGGAAAGGAAAGGAAAGGAAAGGAAAGGAAAGGAAAGGAAAGGAAAGGAAAGGAAAGGAAAGGAAAGGAAAGGAAAGGAAAGGAAAGGAAAGGAAAGGAAAGGAAAGGAAAGGAAAGGAAAGGAAAGGAGAGGAAAGGAAAGGAAAGGAAAGAGAAGGAAAGGAAAGGAAAGGAAAGGAAAGGAAAGGAAAGGAAAGGAAAGGAAAGGAAAGGAAAGGAAAGGAAAGGAAAGGAAAGGAAAACAACAGAAAGGTAGAAAAACAAAAGAAAATGTCGGGAAAGGAAAGGAATGGAAAAGAAGGGAAAGGATATAGAAAAGGGAAAAATAAAGAGGTAATTTTTGGGAAATTTTAGCGTATTTTTGGGTTCATATTGGGGGCATTTTGAGATCATATTGGGATTGTTTTGGGGTCCATTTGAGGTCACATTGGGCTCACTTTGAGGTCATATTAGGGTCGTTTCGGATTAGTTTGGGATAATTTTGGGGTCGTATTGGGGTTATTTTAGGATCATTTTGCTATCAATTTTGGATCGATTTGGGGTAATAATGTGGCCATCTTCCAATCGTTTTAGTTTTTATTTTTTTTTTATACCAGGGAATGATGATTTTTCTATCTGAAATATTTCCAGTGCTGTAAAATACGAAAGAAAATATTAATTGAGTTAAACGTTTTTTTCACGCTCGCTTAGAATGCCTGAATCGTTTCGGGAGCATGGACCCGTTGAAGAAAGTAATATCTTATTCAAATACTTTGGTGTACATGAATGAATCGATTGATCAACATTCAAAGAGCTGCATTGATGATTTATTTAGCAATATGGTGTGAATATTAGCCAAACAGAATGTTCAGTCAGCGTTATACACAGAGAAAAATGAGCTGGGAATGGATAAGAGTTGACCGTGATTTTGGTTGAATCAACAGATATTTTGCTTGATATAATTATATTGTAGTTCATATGACCAAATCACTGTCAATTCTTATCCATCACCAGCTCGATTTTCTCTGTGTGTAGCTAGCAACGATGAAATGTCATAAATATATATCGATATAAGCATATATGCTAAAAACTTCTGGGCCAATTTTTGTTAAATGAACCACACAGAAAGACATAAGAGATTAAATAGTTTAGCCATTTTGAATCTCGATCGATTCAACAACTTGGAATATACATACAATAATTAAAATGAGCAGAACCCGTTCGGTGATCAATTTTGCTTTCACAAGATGAGAACGGCTATTTTTGAGTAATTGAATATCGCATGTAAAGTTCTATTAAGCTTACTGTGGGAAAGACTAAAGCTAATGTAAGCTCACCGGCTCGGTCGGAATCTGGGAGGACCTCTCCGAGCCTTTCGAAACTAAAAGAGGTTCCAGGACGAGCGATCCCCATCGAGCGCTTTCTTCAATCTGATGGAAAAAATAATACAAGATGCAGAACTTAAACGCGTTGGAACAATATACATATTATAAGAGTGGGTTCGCTGACAAAGCCACGTTCTGCGAATGAACGAAGACGGTCCGGCCCAGAAGACATGGTCTTTGTGATAGCTTTGCTGAACTTTTAAGAAATACTTTTAAGTCATAACGGAAATTGAAAAGTCCAGAGCTAAGCATCACAAAAGACTCGAACAAATCAGGTCTACATACAAATTCCATCGTTTAAACAAATGGAAAAACATTTGCCTAAGTAATTAAAATTACCTGCCCGTTAGGCCTTTTTATATATATTTACAAATAATTACACCTTATTGACAGTCACACATTTGCATATTTCATTGTGATGAAAAAAACGCTACGTGACCATTTACCAGATTTGTGTTTGCTTTTAAACTATTGATTAGGTGAAAAAATCACAAAAAACCCAACAGTTCCTATAGAGATTAAGAGAAGAATGATGAAGAGAAGAATTTTGCAAAGTGATAGGCTGAACTTTTTTTTCATAATTTGGCACGTACGCTTTGTTAAACTTCAAAGCCGATATAATACTCTAATTTGTAGTAGTTTATAGTCTAGTACTTAGGTACAGTTTCAGTTTAAGGGATTCTAGCTATTTTTTTGAAGCTGAGTTCCAGTAACGGCAATAAAATCACTTCTAAGAAGTACTAGCTAAGAAAGTATCTACTGTTCTGCATCGTATGTTAATTTAATTTTTTATACCCAGCGTATTAGTACTAGTACAAGGGTATTATAATTTTGTCCACATAACGATACTACGTAATGGCACAAAATAATCGAGATATGCAGATATAGAGTTCCATTTATGAAAGTTCTTTAAGGCATGCCCGTCCGTCCGTCTGTCCGTGTACACGATAACTTAAGTAAAAATTAAGATATTTCCATGAAATTTAGTATACAGGTTACTTTCTGGCCAAGTTAGGTTGCTATTGAAAATGAACGAAATCGGATGATAACCACGCCCCCTTTTTCGATATCGAAAATTTCGATATTCGAATCACATAAAATGACATATCTCGGTAGCTGAAATGGCTAAAATGATATAATTTTATAGGTGAATCCACCTGGTCATTCTCTTATGATTTTTTCATAAATTTTTTATAGTGGGCGTGGCACCGCCCACTTTTAAGGGAGGAATTTTCGAAAAACTGATCGTAACTGGTCGATAGAACGATGGAATTTGGCACAAAGCATACTAGTATCGTTGGGAGTATACCTGATGAAACTGGATAAAATCGCCCTGCAACCATGCCCATTTTCGATATCGAAAATTTCGGGGATCACATAATTTGACATAATTATATAATTTGTTAGAATGATCCCCTAGTCAGTGTTATTATTATTTGATAAATTTTTAAGGGAGGCATTTTTGATTCGACTGGTCATAATTTTTAAACTGATTCCGGTAGAATCATGAAATTTGGCACAAGGTATACTACCATTATAGAGAGTATACATATCTGAGGAAATTGAACGAAATCGCTTCCCTACCACGCCCACTTTCGAAATGGAAAACTACCGCTGGGTATTAAATGTTTGGTTTACCCCAACTTAGATTTCCTTACTTGTTTTATTTTATTTTTTTTATATGTCGGAACAACGACATCTAAATTAAAAACTCGAATTGCACAACACAATTCCGATTTCAAATATTGCCGCGAAACAAACAATCAAAAAACAGCTTTACTGACCGACTGTGTTACTCATAATCACTCACCGAATTTTGACGGGCCAACGATACTACAACTAGAGCAACACTACAGCAAGATATTTACACTGGAAATGCTGCATATAATAAACATACCAACTAATACGCGAATAAACTACAAAGCAGATACCGATAGCGTCTCACACTTCTTTAGACACCTCTTAACAAACCATAAGACAGTAACTAACTTTGTATTTTTTTTTTTTTTGGTAATTTTTTTTTTTTTTTGTTATTTTATTCTTTTTTATTTTATTGGATATTATTTTTTATGTATTTATTTAATTTTTTAAATTTTTTTTTTAATAAAATTTTTTTTTTATATTATTTTTTCTTTTTTATTATATTTTTTTTAATAAATAATATTACGAACTTTGAAAAAGAACTTTGGAAAAAAGAATAATTTGATAAGAGTCCACAAAATTTTCAAAGTTCGTGAATATAACAATAACTAAAATATTTAATTTTATTTAATTTTTTTTATTTTGGTTTTTTATCTCATTTTATTTTATTTTTTCTTATTATATATTTATTTTATTATTTTTTTTTTAGTTTATTATGTTATCTTTTTTATTTAATTTTTTATTTTATTTTATTATATTTCATTTTTTTTTTAATGTTTTTATATTTTATTTTTTTATTTTAATATATTTTGCTTTATTTTATTTTTTTTTTATTTTGTTTTATTTTGCTTTATTTTATTTTTTTTATTAAAATTTTTTTTACATTACCATGCAATTGTTATCAGAACTAATTTGTTTTATTTATTTTAATCAACATCAATTTATTTAAATATTGGGATCCACTTTAGTGCTTCCGCGCAAATATCAAATCAATTTTTTCTTTTTATCAAACAAGCAAAAAAAACACCAGAGTGGAGAAACGTGTTTATTTTCTAAATGCTGAGTACATAACTTGTTTGTATGCATTCATTTTTGTTTTTGTTGATTATTTATCGTACTTTTATCTAATTTTTATTCGGATATATCATTCTGATTTTGTTTTGATTTCGCATACTCACACGGTCAGTTAAGCATTTCCCGCCGTCAAGTGGCGTTAGCATGGTTTTAATGGGATTTACTGATTTTGTTGTAAACAATTATTTTTAATACATTTATTATGTTTGTAAATATTTAATTGGAATCGTATTGAGTTTGTGAAAAGCTAAGTGTCGACAATCTATTGTTAATTTGAAATCATTTAAGGTACTTTATTATGCGGAAATTGGCGACAGCATGAGCGATCTTTATGTTTTTGCTTTTGTTAAATTATTTATTTATTTTAAACTTGTTCTTACTGTTATTTTATTTTTTATTTTTTATCAGGGGTCGTAATGTTTATGAGTTCCTTATTTACTTCCGATCAGTTTATTTCTTATTTATTTTTCATATTAAAAGCTAGCCTGAACTATTGATGTGGAGTGCGAATAAAGCACTGTTTCGCTGACCACAAACCTGTACTTTCTGTTTCCTTAGCTTTCTTTTAAAGTATTCCAATAGCTAGTATTGCAGCTTCAATTATTTGTTTCTTTATGTCTTCAAATTCGTTCACAAAAAAATGTTACGTATACGTCATGTCACTTTTATGAAAATTTAAAGTTACTTTTCGTCATTAAATTTAGAAGGGCAAATACGGGCAAAACATTTTTTTAGGAATCGATAGAAAATGCGCCAAAACTTTTATTTTGTTTTAGTTAGAAGGCGTAGCACTTTGTAACACACAAATTTTGTGTCTATCCAAAGTAAAATGGTAGCATTTCAGTTTTCGGTCTCTGGCTGTATATTATGTTCTCTTGTTTTAATTTTTTTGTTTTGTATTTATTAATTTATCTCACGACTCGAATTTTTTTTTTATATTTAAAATAGGAAATCCCAAATTTAAGATGATGCTCATGTTGAAACCGGTCAGTATGAGATTAGTTTAAAACTTGTATTTTTATGAAATACCAAAAATGTAAATATGCTATCGTCAGTTTACACGTGTCTGTCTACTAGCCACAACATAAACAATTTTTTATATTTCGAAAACTAATTTAGCTACCGAAAATCTCATTACGTAAAAAACCAAAGCGAATTATTATTTTAAAGCGATAACAGTGACATCTACGCAGGTGTAAAATAATTAAGAAACCGGCTTGAGTGATTTATGTTACTGTTATTTATTTGTTTAGTTTAAAACTAAAATTAACCACAGATCATCCTAGATTAGTATTATTTTTGAAGTTAACTTCTTATGTGTGAATGCAATGATTTTTTAAAGAGTGAAATTTGAATAGTAAAAAAGGGGACGGAAATACGCACCGGAAATGAGAAACATAAAACACAACGGAAATTTTTAGTGTCTATATCTCGGGAACGGCTGAAGACATTTGGATCAAATTTGGTATATAGAAAGTGTGCTTCATACTAAGACTATCTACTTGGGTGTTGCCAGGGTTGCCACATATTTCAATTTTATTTATATATTGAGCAAGGTATTTTCGGCCGTATACCAACGAGGATGTTTTAAGGGTTGCCATCCAAGCCCATTTTGTTTACTCCTTCGTATTTTCGGCGTATACCAACGAAGAGATTTTCAGGCAGAGTTGCCACCTAATACCATTTTATTTATTCTTTTGAATACCAAACGGGAAGGGGTGAAGCAATTTGGATCAAACTTGGCATACATGTATGTTAGAGCGTATCACCAACAAAAAGTCGGCCGTACCTCCCATGAAGTGTTTTTGAAAATCATTTAAAAAAAAATTATATTTTTTTTCTGGCAACCCTTTTTTAATTTTTTTTTTTATTTTTAAAAATTTTTTTTTAATTTTTTTTTAATTTTTTGTTTTTTTAATATCTATGAAAATAACTTGCTTTTTTAAAGTAAACTATTTTGATTAATTTCAGTGAAAATCAAATAAATATTCAAAGTTTCTCAATTCTCGATTTAAAACAAATATTTTTCTCCGTGCAGGTATCAAATGAAAGAGGTATTTTCGGCCATATAAAAATTTCAGGCAGGAATGCTACCTAACGGTATCATCGACCTAAGGTTGTTAACTGTTTTTTTTTCAAAAACTTAAAAAAACAAAAATGTTTCGAATTAAATACAAATTGTTAGTATTTCAGTACTAGCCTAAAACTTAAAACATTATACAATATATATTAGTAAATATGTAAGCTTTGTACTTAAGTACCTTCGTTTAGTATTTAGCACTCTTGGTCAGCCGTGAAGCACATGCACATGCAAAAATTGAATTTTCACGCTCTCCTTTGTTTTTAGTCAAGAGGATATTTATTAGTTTTTTTTTTTTTTTTTGTTTTGATAACAATTAAATTTTCAAACACAGCAAGCTGTCAATGTCACTTGGCAATGCGGCCAGCAACAACAAGCAAACGCAAATTTTTTTATTTATTTTCTCATAGCAAAAGTATATAGGTAAGCGATTTATTTATTTACGTACGGTACGCTTTTTGCTCAACGCTGAGGCATCGCTAAGCGATGTGGTGAGTATTGTATCACGATGAAATGGTATCGTAAACATTTTGTACGGCAAACTTTATTTGATCACAACAAATATATAAAATTGAAAATTTTTAGTGTTTTTGGGTAAAACTTTCAGTTTACCATTGGATTTTGCGTAATGGGAGAAACGTTTTTTTTTTTTTTTTAATTTGCACCTATTTCAACTTTTTTTTATTTTGTCACTAATTTTTTAACATTTTTTTTTTTTGTTATTTGTTTATTAAATACATTTGTAGTTTTTTTTAAATTAATTCATATCACAATATGTAATCACAAAATTTTTTTTCTTCATAAATCACATTTGTTTGTTTGCATGTTCTTTAATATGCATATTTCCATGCGGACTCTATAAAGCAATTACTGAAAGATCGTTAGATCGTTGTAACGTTTGATCAATTCAGATCGGTTGCAATACAAACCTGAACAGCTGCGTTTAGATAAATTTTTATTTATTTATTATTTTTATTTTATTTAATTTTATTTTAGGATTTTTTTTACTTATTTTTTTTTTAATTTAATTTTTTAAATTTAAAATTTTTTAATTTTTTTTTAATTTACTTCCTTTTAAATTTTTAATATTTATTTATTTATTTGCTTATTTTTTATTTCAATTGATATCATTTTCTTTTAATTTAGTTTATTCTTTTTTTACTTTGTTTTATTTAACCTTAGTTACCTTATTTTGTTTTATTTTATTTAATTTTTTTTACTGTTTTCTTTTTTATTTGGTTCTATTTAATTTTAAAGGTTTTTTTTTGTTTTATTTCAATTTAGTTAATTTTTATAAGTTTATTTCACTATTTGTTTTGCTTTATATTTTTATGGTTTCTTATTCAATTTTTTTATTCTTTATTATTTTTTTTTAATAATTTGTTAATTGTATATTATTTTTTATTTTTTTATATTTTGTTTTATTTATTTATTTTTTATTTTTTTTTATTTATTTTATCTAATTTTTTTTATTTAACTTTGTTTATTTAATTTAAATTTTTTCTTAATTTTAAATCTTTTATTTTTTTATTTTATTCAATTAAGTTTTATTTTATATTATTTAATTAAATTTTATTTTATTTTCTTTAATTGATTTATTTGTTTTGTATTTTTTATTTTTTTTTTCTTGTACTTAATTTTTTTGTTTTATCACATTTTATTATATTTGAGTTTATTTTATTTTATTTCATTTTATTTTTTCCTTAATTTTTCAAGTTTTTTAATTTTTTATTACTTTTTTTTTCAATTCAATTTTTTTTCAATTTTATTTTGTATCACTAATTTTAATTTAATTTTATTGTATTTTATCTTTTGTATTTTTTTAATTTAATTTTTTTTTTTATTTATGTTTCATAAATTTTTTTATTTAAATTTATTTTTTATCACGAATTTTTTTTATATTTATTTTATTTTTTCACGATTTTTTTTTTTTTTTTTATCACTAAATTTAAGTTTATTTTTTTATTGTATTTAATTTTACTTTATTTTATTCTATTAAGTTTTATTTAATTTTGTTTTCTATAAAAATCTAGCCACAAAAAGTACTTTAACGGAGCTGAGGTCTTTCTAAGAAACAATTTATTTTATTTTCATTATTCGTAATATTTTTCCAGATATTTCAAATCTAAAAACACACATCTTACATTTTTTTTTTTTTGTCAAACAACAACTTCCTTTTAACACATTTGGCATTTACTGTTACACAAGTATATAACAAAACAGCTTTTCAATATTTCCGATCGCCGTTCACACGTTGATTGTTTTTAGTAAAATCTCACTAGACCGCGATGCTAGATATTTTATCTACATATTTATTTATTTATTTTTTTTTTCTTTTTTTTTTTCTTTTCTTTTTTTCTGTTTATCGGCTCGCTTTGTTAGCGCGTTTTAGACTAGCATGTTAACCGTAAATTGCTAATTTTTAAACTGATCGCTGTCGCGCATTTGTAATTTGTTCAAAGTGATCGCTTTCAATGTTATTGTTAAACAGCTGTTTAGCCGTCTAGGTTGGCTACGTTAACGGTTGGTTGCTCACATTTGGAGGCATGATCGAATTGTTTTTACAACTGCTCTCACTAGAGATAGTAGATCTACATAGATTTCGGGACTACGGGATCAATTAAATTAGTTTCATTACATAAATCAAGTTATTTTTTGTTTATTTTAATTTAATTTAGGTTTTTAATTTAATTTAAGTTATTTAAAAAAATTTATTTAATGCAGTTTTACTTAATATAAAATTATTTAATTTAATTTAATTTGTTTAATCTTATTTTACTTTTTTTTTTTTAACTTTATTAAATACAATTACAGTTTTATTTTATTTCATTTTTTTATTATTTTTTTAAATTTATTTTTTTTTTTCCTTTTTTAGTTCATTTAATAAAATTTCATTTTATAAAATTTAATTAATTTAATTTTTTTGTTTTCTATTTAATTTAATTTAGTTTAATTGTACAAAATTTAATTACATTTTTTAATTTTATTGAATTGCAACAAAATCCCGATCATAATTATCTATGTATGTATGTATGTATGTGAAGGGAATTGACATCACAATAATCTCACTCTCACTACTAACTTTCTATACAAACAGCTGTATTTTGTATTTATTTTATTTATTTTTCTCAGTTATTCACATTGTTATTCTCTCAGTGTTTACGCACTTGATTGGTACAATTGATCGTGCCACTCAGTGGTCAGCGGTGGCAAGACGTATCCGCACTACTTTTGTACCGCGCCGCAATAAATGATTTGTTGCCGTCATTGATGCCAATAATAACAAGCAGCGTTGTATTATGCAAACATATGCAGCCCCATCTAGCGGAAAAAAATACATCCTATGCCAAGAGGCCTTATCCAAAGAAAATTGTCAAAATTGCTATTCTTCTTATCTTTTTATCTTAGTTTTATCGTCCACCTCCTCTCTCTTTCTATCTTATTCCTGCCTTTGTCTTTCTCTTCCTCTCCTTCATCCACATTGCGCTCTCCCTAGTCATACTCCTATCCCGATTTTATATTCTCTCCCTTTTATTCTACCTATTCATCTTGCCTGTAGGTACCTATAACAAGGGTTGCAGGATCGGGTATTTGAAACTAACTTGAGGGAGATAGAAATCAGTCTTTCCGGTTATTTTATTCATTTCTGAGCTAAGTGGTTTTAAGTCCTGATTATCCTAAAAATTTCACTTTCTGGTATCTCGAAGTGAGAGAGAGTTTTGAACCATTCGTTTTGACAAAGCGCTAAGATATTTATATAGTTTCTGTTAGACGTGGGTAGTTCATGAACTACATAGTTCATTAAACTAGATCGTGGAAGTGATCGCGGGAACTAGTTCCAATTTATAGGATTTATTGAGAATGAGAAAATACCGAGAAACCAACGCGTGCTAAAGTAAAATCCCGGCCATTCAGACCTAGCCATGTTGAACACAAAATCACAAATTAGTGCTGTGCAATACCAAAAATTACTGTCGGTAAAAGTTTGCATCGAAACAACAACGCATAATTCCATAATTTTCTACACGAGTTAGAAACTCTAACATGGGTAGAAAAAGAACGTCGATGAACAAAATTGCCCACTTTTTGGGTAAGCACTACCCCGCAATTTCCCAAGATTTTATCTGCTGCTGGTTGCCAGAGTTTGTACTTCCGGACGTAAGGTGGAATTTTCTTCCATTAAGAGTCAACTGCAAAAACACGTAGAAAAGTGTAGGGGGAGATATCAAAAGACCCGCCTCTGGATTATTGATACCGGGGACAAAATGCATCTTTTGATACCCTTCCCAACATTTTTTTATGTGTTTTAGCAGATTTTTCCTGAGGTAAACAACTACTATTAAATGAACTAAAAACTATGAACTAGTTCATTTCGGTGAGCTAGTTCGAAATCTCTGATCACTTTAATGAACTAAAATTCCCAACTCTAGCTTCTGTGCACCTTTTCCGAGACCGGAGGACCCATATATGCCAAGGTATGCCTCCCAGAGGATTTAGGTTAGCTTCTCTTCCACTGTGTGGTGAGCAGCGATTGGAGTTTGTTCCTACGAATTGGCATTTAAAATGCCAGCATCGATCAAATAAAAAAACTGGTATCTGGCTCCCAGACTATACCTTTTGTTTGTTTTCTTTCTTCAGGATGATAGCCAAAGTTCATTTGGCACAATTCGTTGTAGCAAATTTTGGGCTATGTTTTTTTTTCAACTAAATTTAAATGAGAGAGGACTCGTATTTGCAAATATGCTCATTCATTTTCATTGTCTCATTTCATTTTACTTTTTTTTAATTTTTGTAGCATATTGATGAAAATATAATTGAGTTTCAGCTGAGGTCGTTGAAAGCAAAATTAGATATTGTGCAAAAATGCTTTCGTTGAAGCTTTATCACTTTATAGTAGTATGTACCTTCCCCCACCGTAGCGGTTGATCGGTTTTCCTGAAATGCTCTTTAACTTAATTGAAATGCATTGACGATTGAATAAGCAGCTATTCGTGATCGCAGGCAATTAAAATTGAACAAATTGATTTCTTATGCATTTTCGTAACTTCTGTTTTCCGGTTCAGATACACAATAGCATATTAGAAATTTTATTTTTATTTTTTTGCTGCCCAAAAGCTTTCTCCTGTTCAAAATATTGGTCGATAGCTCCGAAATCGGCCGATAACTTCGAAATAGTTCGAATTATCGAAATAGGTGATACCTTAAATTTTAAGTTAGACGTCTAGTATTGCAACAGTGAGAGTTTCAATCAATTCCATTCAGCAGTTTTTGTGTGATACTTTTACAAACATTCAGACAGACAGACAGAAATTTCTAATTTTATTATATGTAAAAACTTTTTTCAATAGTCAATTAAAAAAATAATAATGATGCTAGATACAAAAATAATTATTAGTTTTGATTATTTGTACTTTCTTTGATTTATTTTTTATTTTTCAAGCGAACTATTTTTAGGCCCCACTTAATATATATTATCTATTTAAACTTTTTAACTTAACTGCGTCAACAATTGGTTTTTCTTTCGCAGTGCCGGTGCTATGACTTGACTGTTTTGTCGTTTGTTTGTAGCATGCTGTGCAAAAGTACAAAAAACCGGCAAAAAGATCAAGGCAGGCATATTTTGCGAAGACAAAAAGGAAAACGTTACGCAAGTATTTATTATTGTCAAAAGCGCTTAAAGTGATTAGCACATAGATCCACATAACTAAATTGTTTGTATTTATGATCAACAAAAGATTAAAAAAAAGAAGAGAAAGAGAGCGCTAGTAAAACCGTTAGATTGAGTAATACAATAGTCAAGACAACAATAGTTGACACAGAGGGTGCGAAAAGAAAATAAATCACCACCAACAAACTTAGGTTACTCATACGCCGTGTGCACAAAAACTTATCATTTTTATACCTTTCATGAACATGAAATGGTATTATAACTTTGGTCCGATGTTTGTAAGTATGAGAAGAAGAAGAGATAGACCCATCAAAAAGTATACCGAAATGATCAGGATGACGAGATGAGTTGATTCAGCCATGTCCGTCTGTCCGTCTGTCTGTCTGTTTGAACGCAAACTAGTCCCTCAGTTTTTGATATATTTGGCTGAAATTTTGCATGCGGCCACCATTTTCCAATATAGGAATCATTTGTCGGAACCAGCAAGATCGGACCGATATTACATATAGCTCCCATACAATCGAGTTCCGATAATTTCGGTATGAGCTTAAGTTAAATTCACACAGGCTGTACTGGGATCAAACAGTGAAAATCGTGACGGTTATTCATGAAAGGTATTTAGCCTTCGGCACAGCCGAAGACAGCTTTCCTTACTTGTTAAACTATAGTTTATGTACTTAAACACTTTAGGATGTTTAATTTTTTTGGCATACACGATTAAAAATTTTAACCTAAATTTTAATTTTTTTGGACTACATGTATGATCAAACCAAATTTGATTTCAAATTTAAACTAGAACAGTTTTCAAGAAAATGAAATGAGTTTCAATTTTAAATCACAAATGTTTTAACAATTTTCTAAAGAAAAAATACTATTTTGTCCGAACCAAGATCGAAATGGTTTTAATTTTAAACCGAAAAGTTTTAATTTTAAACCGAAAAGTTTTAATTTTCAAACCAAAAAGTTTCAATTTTAAACCAAAAAGTTTTAGTTTTCAGACCAAAAAATGTTAATTTTAAAACGAAAAGTTTTAATTTTCAAACCAAAAAGTTTTAATTTTAAATCGAAAAGTTTTAACAATAAAATAAAATTTCAAAAATGTGGCACTTGGCAGGAAAGCGCTCAGGAGTCACAGCCGACTGCTCTGCCGCTGAACTATGCCGCACATAAAGTTTTTGTGGGCAAAATTCAATTACATTCAAACAAACCAAAAAAAAAAAAATTTAGACTGCTTTTTCATTTTTTAGATCTTAAATCGAAACCAAAAGAAATTGAATTTCTTTTTAAACTTTTGGAAGGCATAAAATATTCGAAAAAAAATTAAAAAAATCGCTTAAACTTTAGACGGGCTTACAATTTAGGCTCACTTTTTTAACCGTGTACCTTTTTAAAAATCTGATAATCAAATGAAAATATAGACGATTTTTTTTCGTAAGCATTTTGTGAATAAAAGAAAAATCCGACATTTTTTTCAAAATTTCAAAATTCCTTTGAAAATTAAAAGCGTGCTTGTCGTTATCGACAAGGCAAAAAAATTGTGTGCCTTGTATTTTTTGTACTTTCTTAATTTGTTTTTGTTTTCCACTCAAAGGGTTTTTTGGCAAGCACAAAAAATTGTATCTATCATCGCAGTGACGAATAAACAAGGCGTATATGTGGCAGCCAAAGTGGGGTAGCCGTAGTGTGCTCGACCTACTACGCCAATATTCGGAGTTCTCATTCCGGTAAAAGCAACATTAAAAATATTTTAGCAGAAAGTTTTACTAACAACAGCGGTTTGACAAACTCTCCGAATGTATTTCTGCCATGACAAGTTTTTCAGCAAAAATTTATCTACTTTGCAGGCGCCGTACAGAGTCGGCAAAAAAACTGTAGATCTCGCCAATTTGTGGGGAAAAATTAAAAAAAAAACCTCTATTCGCAATCTAGATTTCAATTTAATTTAATTTAATTGATTGCCTATTTTTCACACCTTTTTCCTTATATACGAAAATTATATAACCTTTTTCTTTACTTTTTATTTTTATTTTTTTTTTTTACTTTTTTATTTTATTTTGCTTTTTTTACTTTCTTACTTTATTTTATTCTGCTTACTCTATTTCATTTTCATTTATTTTTAATTTTTTTTTGTGAAATTTTTTTTTGTTTACTTTTTATTTTATTTTGTTTTTTTTTTTTTTTTTACTTTTTTACTTTATTTTCTGTTTACTCTATTTCATTTTAATTTATTTTTTTTTGTTTTTTTTTTGTTTTGTTAATTTTTTTTTTTTTGTTTGGTTCATAGTTTTTATTTTTGGGTTTGTTTTATATTTCTTATTTTTTTATATTTCATTTTACTTTACTATTTACAAGAAACTGTAGATCCCGCCAATTTACTTCTACCTTTTTTCTTATATTTTATTTTTTTTTTTTTACTTTTTATTATTTTTTTTTATTTTACTTTTCTACTTTATTTCGTACTCTATTCCATTCTTTTTTCATTTTTTTTATTTATTTTTTTGTTTTGTTTTTTTTTTGTTTTTTTTTTTGGTTGTTTCATTTTTTTCATATTGGATTTTACTTTATTTTTTCATTTTACCTCATTTTATTTTATATTTTTATTATTTTTTATTTTATTTCATTTTGTTTTTTTAATACTTTTTTAATATTTTTTTAGTTTTTATTTCATTTATTTTAGTTTTATTTTATATTATTTTGGTTTATTTTATTTAATTTTGTTTAATTTAATTAATTTTTTTACATATTTTTATTATTTTTATTTAATTTTTTTTGTTTTATTTTTTATTTTTGTGATATTGATTTTTTTATTTTACTTTATTTTATTATATTTTAGTTTATTTTATTTTGTTTAATATTATTTTGTTTTAATACACAAATAACACCTCATTAACTAACTAAATTTTTATGGAGAAAATATTCAATGGCTGGCACGAGAACTCATTAAGTATGCACATTTAGATGTGAGTCAAGTTATGTAAAATATGATTATGTAATCAAAAGATTGAATTAAATTTCCATATATCATCTGTTACACAGAATCGACATAAAATTATCACAGCAATAGTTAAGGGTATGCTGATTATGCAAATCTCATTCCAACACAAACACATTTATGATAATATGAAATACATAGTTGAAAAGGCGATCACGCTCCAGCTACCTCATATCGAGGTTCCATTTTGTTTGATTGCCATAAATCTGCTTACCGCAGCACACAGATCATAAAATACTATGAGGGTATTACTAATTTTAGCGTCAACAAAACACGCAAATGCCACAAAATGATGGAAAAGAGGTCAAAAATGCACAAAAACAAAGAACTTAAAAACAAAAGCTTCCCTTTTCTGTATTGCTCGTGTGTATTTAAATAGCAATTTTGTTCCTTTAAAGGACACGCCAGCTAAATATTTGCATAAAACATTTTAGATAAATGAATGAAAACGTGGTAACGAGCACGTATGTGTATGAGTGCTCTTTTATTATATCCTAATTGGGGATGTCATTCGAAATGACCTTTAGGCAAATATTTAACTTGTATATGTATGTATGTAAACAAGTCGTCTGTGTGGTTTTCCCTACTTAAGGTCACAAGGTATAATTATTTTTCTTTTAGTTCTTATACAGCATATGGTTTTTTATCCCGAATCCATTGACTTGAAATTTAATAAACAATCCAGTGTATGCTATTTTTTCGCTTAATTGTTCCTAAAGGAATTTTGCTTTATACGACACAGTTTATTTTAAATTTTTTAACATAATTTCCTTTCAGTGTACAATATTGTTTAATATTCAGCCGTTTGCCAGGGCGTATGAGCAACATTTTCGCATAGATAATATCACACGTTCTATTTTAATCAGATGTAAGGGTGGCCGCCGTAAAGTGGTTCGGATCCATAAATTTTTCGGAGTAAGAGACGGAATGGTCCAGGGATACCTCACCTAAACTTATAATAAATTAAAAACAAATTTTAATCAGCTCAATAGAGGAAGACGTCTTCATGAAACTTGGCACATAAGTTAAGGAAAGGAATTTACTGTACCGAAAATAGTTGAAATCGTCCATACCCTAGGGGTACTTCCCTTGGACCTGTACAATAAATTTGACTACAAATTTTAATCTCTACATATAATAAAATTGTAACAGGTCGATGTCTGTACATGGCAGATATCAACAAAAAATTGATTGGGGAAGCATTATTCAGCGAGTAGAATCCAAATCGACCATTTTAAAATTTTTTGTGTCTGTCTGTCTGTCTGTCCGTATGTTTGTGGCCGTATCACTCTGAAAGTTATCAATGGAATTGAATGAAACTTTTTTCGTTGGATTGCTCAACACTCAACTTAAAATTTAAGATAGTACTTTTTACGATATCTCAACCGGTTTTGGAGTTATCGCCCAATTTGTGGACCATGTTTATCTGTATGTTTATCGTCGTAACACTCTAAAAGTACTGAACGGAATTGAATCGTTGGATTGCTACACGCTCAACTTAAAGTTTAAGATATTATTTTTTGCGATATCTCAACGGATTTTGGAGTTATCGCCCAATATGTGGACTAGGGGTGACCAAAAATGTCTTAGTACAATATGGGTGGCAAACGAAAGGTGTCAATGAGTGCTATAATATGCGATGTGATTCATTGAAATATCTAAAATGGTTTGGGAGAAATCTTGAAATTTCGATAGCTCGACCGGTTTCGGAGGTATCATCGAATATTTCCACAAAAATGTGTTAGTACATTATGGGTATCAAACAAAAGGTGTTTATCAATGCTGTCATAGACCATTTGCATAATTTCAATACCTACGCATACGAAGTCGCGGGCACCATTTCAAGTTGGACTTTAGAAAGCGTCAGTTGGATTTTAGAAAACCGAAAAAGGTTTAAATACTTGCTCTCTAAAATCCAATTGACGCTTTCTAAAATCCAATTGACTGTAATTTTATGCTTTCCAAATGGTGTAAATTGGGTTTCAGAAAGCGTCAATTGGATTTTAGAAAACATAAATTGAAATTTTTTAAGTTTTCCAAAATCCAATTGATGATTCTAAAATCCAACTTGATATGGTGTAGTTAAAACTAAAAAAATAACGTGATTGGCATAAATAAACTGTATGTACATTAGGGTGATTCAAAAAATATCGACTTGGTCTTGAAAAGTTAGGTACTGATGAGAAAATAAGCCTAGCAAAAAATGAACGCTGTAGCTTACCCCTTAGGGGAGCTATTCTTTCGCCCGGAAATGTTTATTTTTTTGCAAGCCTTATCTTCTCATCAATGCCTAACTTTTCAGAGGGTAAGACGAAAAAAAAAAATTTTTTATTTGCATCACCCTAATGTGAATAAAAACTAGCCATTGCCAAAAATTAAATTTTCCTAATTTTTATGCTTAAACTGAATCAAAAATATAACTACATAAGTTAATGTGTAAAAAAAAGATTACGAAAATGTTTAATCAGTTAGCATATCTTCATATAATCTCACATACTTTTTGTGAATCAGAATTTGCCAGCAGTCTAAGATCTATATTGGTAGAAATCCTATGACTTTCTTCAAAAACCATACCCTGTAATCATTATTATTTTGTGGTTTTTCAGCTTGCTCTTAAAAAATTTCAATAGGTAGTATTGCAGCATCAATTATTTGTATCTCTTTCGTTAACAAAAAATGTTACGTATACGCCATGCCACTTCAATGGAAATTTTAATTAACTTTTAGTCATTAAATCAAGGGGCGGCAAATATGGGCAAACATTTTTTTCTGGAATCGATTGAAAATATACCAAACTTTCATCTCATTATACTTGGAAGGTGTAGCACACAACGTTTTTATCTATCGAAAATAAAAAAGGTAGAATTTATGATGTTAAATTTTTGTCGGCTTATATTTTTTGTAATAATTGTTGATATTTTTATACCCAGCGTACTAGTACCAGTACAAGGGTATTATAATTTTATCCACATAACGGTACTACGTAAGGGCACAAAATAATCGAGATAGATATAGAGTTCGAAATATGAAAGTTCTTAGGTTGGAAAGAAGAGTTCATTAAAGCATGTCCGTCTGTCCGATAACTTGAGTAAAAATTGAGATATTTCATGCAAATTGTATACAGGTTACTTTCAGGCCAAGGTAGGTTGCTGTTGAAAATGGGCGAAATCAGATGATAACCACGCCTCCTTTTTCGATATCGAAAATTTCGAAAATCACATAAATTGACAATTTTATAACATAATTTTATTGATGCGATGACCGCTCTTTCACAAATGCACCCTGCGTCCAATTCTGCCGCGCCCTGATTTGAAGTATGCCGACATCGGCCTGCCATTAACTCAAACATACATTTACATATGTAAAGATAAGTAATGTCAAATTTTTTTCAACTCACCTCCTCAACAGCTTCACATTCGAAGAGATAAATATGCAATAGCGGATCACGTGGATCTTTCATCAAATACACCAGTCCAGTTATGGGACCCAAAAATTCCATAAAATTGTTTGCATTTCCACCATTTGACGCATCATTTGCTGCAGCACCCTCCGCTGCCAAAGCATTCTCACGTTCACGTTCACGCTCACGCAAGGCAGCACTCGATGAGAGCGAACCATACGAAGTGGAGGTGGTTAAGGGGCCACCATTATTAGTTGACTTCAAACCATTCGCATTGCTACCGCCGCCAGCAGTGAAAGCTTTCAATTGAAGAAAACCATTGCCGGCACTTTTGTTGTTATTTTGCTTATGAACGATCCGGCACATGCCAACAATATGTTTGAGTGGATGACTGAATTGTAATTCAAAATCGGAATTGTAAGATTCGAGGACGCCATTTTCGATGCCAACCGAGAGCTGTAATAAAAAAGGAGATGAGAAATTAAAGCAAGAGTATGAAATTATAAGTTGTTGGAATTCAAAATGTGTTTTTAATGCGAGTTTTATAGCTACTAAATATGTTAAACTCAACAAGGGTTTAAGTGAGTAAAGTTGGAAAGTCTTGGTAAAACATATTCAAAATGTTTTTAGTGTTTGTTGTTCTTGTCATACGCGGTACTACTGCAGTCACTTGCCGCCTTTGCGATTTCCGCATCGCTTGCCGCATTGCTTCAACCTGAGTGCATTTGTATACATAATAATGGCTTAGCGAAGCATAAATAATATAATTTATAAAACGGAGTGAGAAACACAGTGGCGGTCATAAAAGTTTGTCTAGCTTAAGAATAAATAAATCATCCTACATATCCACGGTTGTGTAATCTATCACGTATCTTTATATAAATATTTTGAGCATATTTTTAGTGCCACTACTGTATAGAGCGGGTGTAAAATATTTTCCTGCGGTAAAATGGATTCTAAACATTTAATTTGACATCTAGCAAGACATGGTTGAAAATTGCATTCAATTTTATGCAGCAGTTTTGGAGTGATGCGCGAACAAACATGTAGACAGACAGCAAAAATTCTATATACTTTGTTTTGGATACTATTACTCTTCTCTTCTTTAATTTATGTAATCTACAGACATTTTTTAACTGTTTCTTAAAATTAGTTTTACGATTTCACCAAAATGTATAGTTGGTATTTATTTGCACACCACTGTAATAACAAGCAGCGCCCATAAGACCACACTTTGCACATAGTCTGACACACTTCTGTAGCCACTTTTATATAGGTACCTCAATTCCTAAATGGCTCACTTATGTCATAGTGTAAGCACGCTATATCCCTCATACTTCTGCCATTGTAGATGTACTCGTATTTACCCTGTAGTTGAATGAACTAGTTGGAAAAAAACTTCAAAACTAGTATGAATAAAGAACTGCGGACTCGATGCCAAAATGCCTGAAAAATTTACTTTTTATCACTATTTCCCTTGCCTATTTCTCTTCCTCTACATTTTCCAATTCCTCCTTCTCGTCATTTTCTGCTGTTTTTTCTGACTACAAACATATTTTAAATATTTATAATTTTAAAAATTTTTTTTTTTTTAGTTATTTATTTTATTATTATTATCTTCTAAAATATTCCTTGTTTTTCTTTAACTTTTTTGTTTTGGTTATTTTATTTAAATTTTTTTTGTTTATTTTACTTATATACTTATATACTTAAATTTATTTTATTTTATTTTTTTTATTTTATCTTGTTTTATTTCATTTTAATTTTATAACATTACATTTGGGTTTTTTTTAATTTAATTTTTATTTTTTTTATTTTATTATTTTTTTAAATCGTTTTATTCTATTTTATTTTATTTTACTTTGCTTTATTTTATTTTATTTCTTTTTATTTTATTTTATTTCGTTTTATTTTTTTTTTTTATGTTTTTTTTTATTTTTTTTTATGTTTTTTATTTAACTGGCTTTTTAATTTTTTTCTTTTTGTTTAACTTTGTTATGTTATTTTATTTTATTTGTTTTTAATTTTTTTATGTTTATTTTAATCTTTTTTGTTTAATTTTTTTTTTTATTTTTTTTATTTTGATTTATTTCATTTGAATTTTTTTTTTGTTAAATTTTTTATTTTACTTTGGTTTTGTATTTCATTTTTATTTACCTTATTCTATTTTATTACATTTTCTTTTACTTTATTATTTTTTCTTTTATTTATCCATTTTTTGTGTTTTTTTTTAGTCAAAAAAATCATGTTGGGGACTAGTATTTTTTAAACTTTTTTTATTTTTATTTTTTATTTTTTTATTTCATTTTTTCAATCGATTAATTTTTTTATAATTTGGCTGTGGATTTGTTGTCAATAAATTTCTTTCAAACTACTTCCTTAATAGGCCCTATACACGATAGAGTCAGTTTAGGTGGTTTAGTGAAAATGTGTAGTTACACTTACATTGACTCTAGCATAACTCAAGAAAATCAAAATGAGTTTTATATTTTGCAGAATGACAGCGAGTCAACACGTACACAGATGACTCGCGAGTTAGACGCACTGTGTATAGACCCTATAAGAATGGTCAAAAAAATCAAGTTGCAAACTAGTATTGCTCTTGATTACTTTCTTTAGTGACTGCAAGGTAATCGTCTTCGACGTTATGAACCATCAAGTCAAAAATGCCACTTCAGTCGCACAACAACAAAACACCCACGTTGTCTACTCTTAGCAGACAAAACTTTGCCATTGTCATATAATTCAATAAACACAGTATCTCCTACATTTTAAACCCTTCTTCGTCCTTTACATTGTCATAATTTAATATTACAGAATTTATTTTTTTTTTATCCTTTTTAAATTGCACTTGAAGCCAAAGCAAAAATAAATTAATTAAAACAAAAATCGTGTTTCAAGTTTTTGGCGCGCGAAAAAAAAACTATAAAAAATGTTATACAAAGTTTTATAATCGCAAAAGTGCAAGTTTGTTGCAAAATAAAAAAATTACAAAATTTCAATTAATGAGCGGAAGGGCGCACTAAGTGCAGGACAGCAAGCGAGCGAGATTTCCTCTTAACACGTCGTCCTTTCTTGTTTTTAGTTGAGCATGTTGTTTGCCAACTTTTTGATTTAAGTTTTTGCAGGATATGCCTTAAAGTGCAATTTCCGCGTTAGTTTTGTTGCAAGTCCTAGCTCTTCTTCTTCTCTCTTCCTTCCTATCACCGCTTGAAATGTCATCAATTTAAAGTCAATTAGTGTTCAATGGGTTTTCTTTTTTTTTAACTTTGTTTCTGAACTTGTGTATAACTTGTAAATTAAGGGTGATCGGTGTCCTTTTTAGTTTCGTAAAGTTTCAAGTTTTTTTAATACGATATATTGTTTTCAGTTTATTATCAAAGTTTTGAGCTTATGTTCAAGTTCTCGGAATGGCTAATGGAAGTGTAATTAGAAGAGTTTCCACATCTAACTTATTTAATTTAAAACAAGTGATTATTGGTTGTTCACGAAAAGGTAATGAGTATCCGGTTATTCCTCTTTCAAGTAGTTTGGAATAAAGAAGACAGTTTTCATTATTAGTTTAAATTTGATAATGCAAAATAAAGGGCTCGAGGTACACCGAATTCATGTGTACTTCTGACGCTTTTCTGGGTTATTTCGGAAATTCAAGTTTGCTTATAGTACATTTACACCGCACCAAATTTGGTAAATTTGGCGCTTTTTTCCATACAAATCTCATTTTCCAAATTTGGAATTCCATCACAGTTGATCTCATTTGCCCAACAATACAATCCACAGCTTCTCAAAATAGAATTCCTGCCTGTGTTCCACATTTAGAATTGCCCAGCAAAAACCTAAATGGGTAATTGACGTGTGATAACTTTTGCACTATGCACAGGTGTAAATAACAATTTCAACTACTTTTTTTTAAGAAAATGGGCGAATTCTATCAGGAAGAGACAGAAGCCTTCAGGACTCTTCTTTTATTATTACTATACAGGTGTTTAAATCATCACGGTAACGCATTTTTTTCGGTGGCTTTTTATCCTGGTAGAAGATTCTTGCAGGAAAGGTGAAGCCAAACGCAAATTTGCCAGTGTAAACGGTGTTGAACTGGCTCATTCGAATTCGCCAAATTTGGTGCGGTGTAAATGTACTATTAGACTGTAGTTCGTATGTTTTGTAGGTTCAATTCGTGTATGGTGGAATTATGTCGGGGATCATATAGTTCTTATTTTCGGGATCAAGTCGGAATTCTTTTCGGGATCAATCTGAAATAGTTTTGAGACCATTTTTTCTGGACTATTTCGGGATCACTTTGAGATCAGCTTTGGCATTATTTTTTGGTCCATTGATTCTCTTACCGAAAAATAAAGTGTAAGCGAAAAAGTCGCAAAAAATTGCCGGATCCAAAAAGTAATAGTTACTGGCCACAAAAGTCCCTTCTTCCAAAAAATATTCTCTGGTCGCAAAAAGTCCATAATTGCAAGACAAAATCCCTGAATCGAAAACGTTTATCAATTATTCCAAAACAAAGCCTCAAAATATATCACTGAGTCGCAAAAATAGTCACTGATTCCAGAATTAAGTTCCTGATTAAAAAAAATCACTGGTTCTAAAAATTCATTGATTAGAAAAAGATCATTTCAAAAATGGTAGTAGTCTCTGGTTCCAAAAAAGTCCTAGCTGCAACATAAAATAAAAGATATTACAAAACTTTTACTGATTCCAAAATAAAGTCTGAAAAGTGATCGCTTATTCCAAAAAATAGTCACTGATTGCACAAATAAGTCCCTGATTAAAAATAAATCACTTGCTCCACAAACCCACTGATTAGAAAAAAAGCCGCTGATTCCACACAAAAAAGGAAAAAATCACTGACTAGCAAGAAAAAGTCACTGGTTTCATAAATAAGTTTCTGGTTCAAATACAAAAAATACCAGCTTCAAAAAAATAACGGATTCCAAAACAAAGTCACTGATTTCAAAAAGATTGCTGATTCTAAAATAAAATCACTGACTCCAAAAACGTAAAAAATAAATATTTGTGTCCACAAATGATATCCCTGATTAGCAAAAAACAGTCACTTCTTCCAAAATAAATGTAGCTGGTTCCGATCTGGTTCTAAAAAGGTACCTGATTCTTAGAAAAAAGGTAGTGAACAGCTACAGATTTACTGATTCTTCAAAAGAAGGGGTTTCTGGTTCTAGAAAAAAGTCACTGGCTCCAAAAAAACTCACTGATTCTAGTAAAAGGTCACTGTATAAAATAAAAACTTTGGTTGAAAGCAAGTCCGTGACTTCGAAAAAACCCACCTATAAAGAAGTCACCAGTTCTCAGAATCCAAAAAAGTCCATGGTTCCACAAAAAATCACAGGTTGTGAAGAACCAAGCCACTGATTTAAAAAAAAAAATGTTGTTTGAGAAAAGTCGCTTCGTCTAAAAAAGTCGCAGATTCCAAACAGTCTTACCTAAAAAACACCAATTTTAAAAGGGTGATTCGAAAAACATTTGGTTTCAGAAAATTTGCTCGATTTTAAATATCAATGGACTCATAACAGGCTCCGAAGAAATCGTTTAGCCAAAACAAACCGTTGTTCTATAAAAAGCATAGGCTGTAAAAAAGTCACTACTTCAAACAAAAGTCACTGGATCCAAAAAGGCAATGATTCCAAGGAAGGCAATAGCTATAAAGCAGTTACTTGAATGAGTTATATATGAAACAAACTATATAAGAACTTAACTAGTCTACTGCCTCTTTATTTCTAGTCACTTTATAAATCAATAATCATTGATGACGAAGAGTAGGTACAGCACGTTTCAATATTGAACTGAATACAAAGTAAATAAAATTTATAGTATAGGTATAAATTTATTTAAACTCATGCATGTAAAGTCTCTATTAAAAATGTATAAAGGGTAATTTAGCGAAATAATTGAAAGGTACACTAGTGTCGATTTGTAAAAGTAGAAAAAAATATGATTGTCATGACAATTTGTTACGCAAATTGCTAAATGAGAGCTTGGATGTCATCTCAGTATTGAATGTGATGATTACAACGATCACAAAAGCATTTAGTAAGAACCTGAACAATAAAGAGGATGTCTTTGCAAAACGACACAAACAATAATTAGCCTACGGACTATGGTGTTAACAAGCATTTAGTGCAGAGGTGGGCCACTTCTTGATATTAAAATGTTACATGGGCTGCAAAAGTTAGTGCAGCCATGCATCAAACCCGAAATTATGAGGGTGTGAGTTTACCCACCTCTGTTTTATATATTCATAGGTATTGTAAAGGTCTTGGGTTAATATGTCATTAGGATTAAGTGGCGCTTAGCTTTTTAATCGTTTTGGCGCTCATGTGTTAAAATAGCAAGTCATCACACTCAACTGACCCGACTTATCTCCCCTTTAAATATACACAGTAAAAAATGAAAGTTTCCTTTTAATACCAGTCGGTATTGAAATTAAGCCTTTTTGGAATTAAATTTGAGTTTTAATACTAAATAGTATTAATTTAAGATTTTTTAATTCCAAATAGTTTTAAAATAATACCAAAATAATACTAAAGCGCTCCTTCCTAGCGCTTTCTCTCATTATAATGTTTTAGATACTATTTGTTTTAAAACAAAGCCGGAAAAGTATTAAATTAATTACTTTTTAGCATTAAATTAAGTCCGGTGGTTTCGTCGCTATTGCGATACTACATTAAGAACAACAGTGCAATTAGACGCTCACAATCATAAGTACTCGTTGGCTTGATAGTAGACATCTCCGTTGAGCATTCAATAAATTGTGAGTTCGACTCTCGGTGAAGGCAATATAATAAAACTGTAATTTTTTTTTTTTTTGCCTGAGAGAATCTTCGGCTGAATTCCTCTCTCACGAGAAATCAGACCGAACATGGTATTAATTTAATACTTTTTCGGCGTTGTTATATATAAACACCAAAAAGGTATTAAAGTTAGACTTTTATTTTTACTGTGCGAGTATTAGATAAAAATAAACATCACTTTTTTTTATGTCTCCATAGAGCAATGTTGTTGTTTACAATGCATTGCCCTGCCAAGAGTGTATGATTATTCCGAAGATCTTCATCAAGCTCTTTTAACGGGAGTCCAAGGAAACGTGCAGTTTCAAAAGGTTGGACCAGAGTGACAGAGGGTTTAGAAGAGTAGGTTCAATTAAACAATTAAAGAGTATGAGAGAATGTAGAGTGTCATGGGGCATATACCACATGCAGGGCATGTGTCTGAAATGGTGTCATTTAGTCTGGATAAGTAAGAGTTTAACCTGTTACAGTATCCAGACCGAAGCTGTGCCATAGTGACTCTAGTCTCCCTTGGTAAGGTGCGTTCCGAGTGAAATTTTGTAATTACTATGTAATTTGAATCAGGTACTTTGATCCAAATAGTTATAGCTGCCCCTGCGGGTTAGTGGATTAGAATATGCCCAAGGTAGGCATACCGGTCGTAAGAGGCGACTAATATGCGCATAGGTAATGACGTGCTAACTCGATGGTTGATCTACGGATATGATGCCTCTCACCTCTCATTACCCATCTTCTCCTTCCTCACGGACGGAGGGATGACATGACCTAGAAGGTTCCTCTGGTCATTCCAAATCGCTGCCGGGCAGTACCGCAAGAGAGTGCCGGAGCGTACCGGGTTCATATCCGGCCAAGGACTGTGAATTAATTTCGACATGTCCCTAGCGGACATTTAAAAAAAAATTATAAAAAAATAAACTTAAATAAAAAAAAAATCTTATTTAATTAAATAAAGTAAAAGAAATAAAAAATAAAAATAAACAAGTTTTAAGGCGAAAAAAAGAAAACAAATAACAATATAATAAAATAAAGCAAAATTAAAAGAAATAAAATTTAAAAAATATAAAAAAAAAACAAAAATAAATAAAATAAAAATAAAATAAAGTATATTGAAACAAAAAATAACAAAAAATAAAGGAATTGAAAAAACAAAATTAAAAAAAAAATTAAAAAATGGTAAAAAGTAAAAAAGAAAATAACAAAACAAAATTAGGAAAAAATTAAGAAAAAAAAAACAAACACAAAAAATAAGCAAATAAGCAAATAAAATTTATAAAATAAAAACGTAACATTAAAAAAAAAAAACTTAAAAAATTTAAAACTAAAGTTATCTAGCACTCTCTAATCAAAAGCATGCATCAATCTGGCTGGCGCTCCTATTTCACTCAAAAGTATACGCCCACAAATCTGTTGAGGTTACACAGCAAATCCCACAAAACAAAATTAAAACGTAACGATCTCTACATCATTGCATACAAAACTTATTAAATTAAAAAGTAGCGAAATATGTAAATAATTTTATTGTCAACAGTCAACTAATAAATAAGCGTGTTACAGAACTGGGAGTACACAAAAATACCCTACAATCAATTTAAATAGAAGAGAAACGATGTAACAGCGTTAAATTAAAAAGCGACCATATATTTTAATTTTACATGTTGATAGGTGTTATTCTTGCGGATATACATATGAGCCAGAGGTGGGCAAGGGATGTACGAATTAATTTTCTTTTTTGATTCTAAATATTAAACAACGTAAACCTCTACATTAACCCCTATTCCAATCTCTATAAGCAGTATCTGTAGGAGATTGAGGGGAAGTTTCTTTTGGAGAGGGTTATGGGCCCAGGGTCGCAAGGAATCAGTCAAGAATAAAGGGATGGTGTGTTTCACTTGACCAAAAAAGTATAGAACAGGAATGGAAATATTTAGGGCCCTTAAATCAGTTTGGGTATCATCGCATTACATTCTAAAGATCGAACCCAGACTGACGTTAGTATTTTTTATTCCTCTCTTCGCCGCATCTCATAACTGCGTTTTCTTTAAGCAAAATTATAATGGAACATGCTTTGCTATAAGCAATATCTGTTGGAGATTGAGGGCATGTTTCTTTTGGGGAAGGTTATGGGCCCAGGATCGTAAGGAAAGTTTTATGGGGGAGTTGGTAGAGATCTCCCTTGCATTAAAAACATTTTCTTCGAATTTTCTAGTGAAGAATAAAGGAATGATGTGTTTCACTTGACCAAAAGAGTATAGAACAGGAATGGGAATATTAAGGCCCTTAAATCAGTTTGGGTATCATCGCATTACATTTTTACGACCGAACCCAGACTGATGCTAATATTTTTTTCTCCCTCTCTCCGCCGCATCTCATAACTGCTGATGTTGCCAATATCATTATGCGCTAAATCGATTTCTTAAAGCAAAATAATAATGGAACATGCTTTGAAAGGAACGAACGCCGATCTCTGGTATGAATTGAATTTATCAGAATCAAAAGTTGTTATTTTATGTGTAAATATGAAATGAAAACTCAATTGAAATGTGAAATGATAATATTGCGAGCAAAATATGTAGGATGAGAGTAATGTGGGAGAGAATGAAAGGACTATTTTTAACTGAATGTAAACAAATAACACGGTGTTACAGTCAAAAAGTACTTTTTGCGAGACATACCTCATTTTGTAGGTCTAGTCAGACTGACTAAAACTGCATACTCAGAATTTCCAATACACCCCCAAAATCTGAAGTTAGGGGCCAAAAACCCCTTTTCCATAGGTGAAGGCATATATTGGCCTATAACTTTATTTTTGGTCGCCCTATGTAAAAGGTTTTGGTATCATTGGAAAGAAGACATTTTGACGCTTCTATCGATTTATAAACGGCTTATTTTTTTGACAGAAAATTCAGAGAAAAAATAAAAAAACACAAAAAATTTCAATTTTTGGAAAAAAATTCCATCTTGAGTCACAGTTTTTTTCCACTATTTTGTTCACCAGTGTATATTGTTTGATTTACGTGTAGAGTCTCCTGTGAATTTAGTTTCCAACGAGGTATAGTTTTTTATGATCCGTTGAGGATTTCTAATGTAATTCGTTTCTTTATTGAAAAACTAAAAAAAAATTTTAATGGCGTACAAATACGTTTTTGTCAATTAAAAATGTTTACAAACTCTTTTTCTTTTATACAAACTATCATCTGTATCCCGTTTAAGAGACCAGCAATACTCCGAGAGCATATTAACAATATTTTTTCCAGAAAATCTTCTCTCTATAGCTTCCATCTCCTGATGCATGCGCTCCCCTTGTTCATCACTGAGCTGACCCAAATTCTCTGGAAAAACGTCCAAATGAGAGTGGAGTAAGTGAATTTTGATGGACATTCTACATCCCATTGCTGAATACGCATTCAGAAACTCATGAACGACGTCTTTGTAGTCCTCACGCCTTTTATTGCCTAGAAAGTTCGTACATAAAGATTGGAAGCTATTCCAGGCTCTTTGTTCAACCGGACTTAGTTTGAATGAAAATTCAGTATCTCTCATAAGCTTGCGAATCTGAGGCCCAATAAAAACGCCTTAAAATTATAAAAACCAATCAATGAAGCATGAGTTATAACATACAGAAATAATATCAGAACTACCTTCTTTTATTTTAGCCTCACTTAATTTTGGAAATGAAGATTTTATATGGAGAAATGCTTCACTGTCTACATTAAGCCTTTTAACAAATTGCTTCATGTAGCCCAGTTTTAAGTGCAGTGGTGGCAAAATTATATTTTCAGGATCCACAAGTGGAGCTCTCAACATATTTTTCTCTCCAATTTGAAAGGTACTTCGCTCTGGCCACTTATCTCTTTCGTACTTAAGCGAAGAACGGCTATCCCACTCGCAAAAATAGCAGGGATACTTTGTGTAACCTCCCTGCATGCCCATCAGTATTGTTAAAACTTTAAGGTCACTAACAATTTGCCATTTGTGCATTGCATAGTTTATTAAGTGAAGAATTTTTTCAATGGAATCGTATGTTTCTTTCATACCAGTGGCGTACGCTAATGGGATCGAAGGCATCTCGTTTTGGTTATGTAGCAATACTGCTTTAAGGCCTAAAGAGAATTCACATAATATTATTAAACAATTTTTTAGTTAGTTACTTTTATACTTCTACAAGATCCATCGATGAAAAGGCGCCAATCTTTTGGTTCGTAGTTGTATCCAAATCGGACGAAGAGTTCAGACACATCCGTACAATAAGCCAAGTTTTTTTCGTCTTTATCAATTTTAAAAACTTGGTTAAACATCAAGCGCTCATTACTTCGCAACAGCGTAATTTTAAAATCTTCTTCCACTATATTCCACTGCTTTAATCTAGAAGCAAGTACTTCCCTTTGCCGAATTGTTATACCTAGATCTCTTACCAGATCTTCAAAATCCTCGTTAGAAACCAAATGGCGCTCGGATGAACGCGACCCGTGTGGTATAAACTCTTTGTCGCCGTCCTCTGTCGAAAAGTCTTCAGCTTTGTTGAATTTTTTCTCGACAGTATTTGTGCACTTCACTTGACCTTGATAAGGTATTGCCTTCGAAACACTAGAAACATTGGCATATTTGATATATTTACGAGTTTTATAACTATGCCCATATAAATTTGTTTTACAGAAGTAGCAATCACTTATATTGTGGTATAACTGAGGATGCCATATCATAGGCGCTGAATAAGGGAAATCCCAAGTTTGATCGACTCTTTTTCGTGGACACTTTAGCAGCTTTATCACACAAGAAAAACAAGCATACTCTGGCTCATACCATCGGCTTTTTACAAATGATTTGCCAAACAAGATGTTGTAACTTTTAACCAAACCATTCGAATTTTCTAGTTTTTCGCGTGTTTTTTCGCCTACAAACAAGCCACAAATATAGCAAAATTTATTCCGATTTTCACACATTTTTTACAATTACATACACTTTGAAGAAGTTTGGGTCGTAGCTAACATAATCAAAAAAATGTAGCGCGCATATTTCGCTGTAAAAATTGATCAAAGTGGAATAGCTGAGGAACGCCTCCTCGAATAAAAACAAATGTATATATCGTTGAAGACAGAATTAATAAGAGATTAATTTTAAATAAAATTACATATGCACTAGTTAACAAATTATTCGAAAAATCTGCTATTAAAGATGAAAAAATTAAAAAAAAAATTGATTTTTCGATATTGTTTCGCCCGTTTTTCTGACATTTATCACGGTATATGAACAATTTTTACATTGTTGGAAGCGGAAAAGAGTCTCCTTTAAAGTAACACTAAATTCGTGTTAATCGGATAAATAATAAAAAAGTTATTGAGCAATATGTATCTTAAACTATGAAAAAGGGGTTTTTGGCCCCTAACTTCAGATTTTGGGGGTGTATTGGAAATTCTGAGGATGCAGTTTTTATATGTCTGACCAGACCTACAAAATGAGGTATGTCTCGAAAAAAGTACCATTAATTTTTTTTTTTTTGTCACACCGTGTAATTGATATCATCTTTTACAAACAGACTAAACCACATGTGCCGGTTTATGTATCGAATTCGAATAGGAAAGCACAGCAACCCTACGAGAATACTCGGGGAAACTGAACAAATCGAAGGCTGAGCGAAAGGGTGTTCTATCTTTATATATAAAATCGTCTGTAAGAGCTTTGTCAATAAACTTCTCCTAAGACTTGGGCCGATATTAATAGAATTTCTTATATACTAGGTTAGGCTCGAGGATTCACAATCCGAAACAATGAAGATGAAGGACAGAAAAAATGTTCTTACATAGATTCGAGAATACATTTGAGAATAATTCGCGAATGTATTCGTGAACGTGAACGATGTGGATTTTTTATGCTTTCTTATTCACGAACGCGAATGCAAAGTTTTTTTAAAGTTCATGTTCGTAAATGCAAGCGAGCGATAGTGAATGTTTTCAAACCCCGATGAAAGGTATTTTACGTCGCAATTCTCCTTATATATGTAGGTATGTCAAGGGAGGGTAGAGTCCTCAGCTCCTATGTGATATTTTTTCTCTGCTCACCCACTTGTGTTTCTTTTGAGCCATTGGTCCATCGAGTATACCAGTTTTGTAGGAAACATTTTAAAATGACTTCTTATTTTATTTTCTTCGTCAATGCCAAAGCAATGAAAAGTCCTGCCTGCCCAGGCTCTACATATGACAATAGAAGAATGAAACTTTAAATGTATTTTTGTGTATTATGAATGGTTTGCAGCAAAAGTAAGATAATGAAGCAACGAGAGAAAAAAACGAGTCTAACAAAAAACTAAATTGCAACAATGATGTCATTCATATGAGCAAAAGAAATAAAACCAAAAACCAGGACATGTATTTATCTGCATGAAAGCAGTCGAGTCTACGAAGTGACATTTTTTATGTGAGTGATTTTTGCGAATGATTTCTACACACAAACAAACTCAGTCCTTTTTCAAATAACAAAAGCATTGTGAATGTTTCTACATTTCCTGACCAGAAATCATGATGTTTTGAATGCAAAGAAATGACTATTGATGAGTTTTGAAAGCTTGTAAGTTTTGATTTGTGTTGTCGATATGAATGTAACTACTGATTTTGCTTGCTTATGATAATGAACTTTTCAGGTTTAAATGGGCTGTGGTCGTATGTGTTGTTTGGGAAAAATTTAGTTTAAATGCGACATTCGAGGCAGTGTTAATATTTCCAAAGAATTTATTTATCGAGGTTTAGATTCACAGTCCGGACCAACGGATAGAGTGGGGTGGCACCTCCATAGCATAGGAGATTTTTCGTACTGGCATAAGAAGAGAGAGATAGGGAGAGGGAGAAGGAGAATTAGTTAAAATAATTATACCTTTCATGAACATGAAATGGTATTATAACTTTGGTCCGATGTTTGTAAATATGAGAAGAAGAAGAGATAGACCCATCAATAAGTATACCGAAATGATCAGGATGAGTTGATTTAGCCATGTCCGTCTGTCCGTCTGTCTGTCTGTCTGTCTGTCTGTTTGAACGCAAACTAGTCCCTCAGTTTTTGAGATATTTGGCTGAAATTTGGTATGCGACCACCATTTTCCAATATGGAAATCATTTGTCGGAACCAGCAAAATCGGACCAATATAACATATAGCTCCCATACAACCGATTATTCCGATAAACGGATTTTGGGCTATAACTCCTGTAATTAAACACGAAGGAACGTGAAATTTTGTAAGTATTGCTATTTTTATATGTAAAATATCGATGTTGAAAATCATTGAAATGGGATAAATATTTCACATAGCCCCCATACAATTATATCGGTAGGAACGTGAAATTTCGTAAATGTTGCTATTTTAGAATGTGGAATGTCGATGTTAAAAATCAATGATATTGGACCAATATAACACATCGTCCCCATATAATCGATAGCTCCGATAATTTCGGTATGAGCTAAAGTTAAATTCACACAGGCTGTACTGGGGATCAAACAGTGAAAATCGTGACGCTTATTCATGAAAGGTATTTAGCCTTCGGCACAGCCGAAGACAGCTTTCCTTACTTGTTTTTTTTACTTTATTAATTTTTTTACATTATTTTATTTTTTTTTTTATTTATTTTTTTTTATTTTTTTTTTACTTATGCTTCATATTTGCCTAGATAAACGTAACTGGCATTCTAATATCGAATCCAACAATTAGTATTAAGCTTTAAAAGTGGATTGAAACAACCGTTTATAACCTTCCATTGAAATTAAATTTTCAATAAATCATGAGTTTCCACGATTCTCCGCGAATTAATCACACATTGCCTTATAGCTCCGGGTATTTCTACTTAGCTAGACATTTATGTACGAACAATAGTTTTTCACCGAAGCTAGATTTCACCGAATGTTCGCTAATATGCAGTCTAGCGAAACCAAACTTTTTAAAGCTTTAAAAATTAAATTCAAAGCTGGAACTTTGCGAGTAGTCGGCAACTCTTCAAAAGTATTCCATGAAAAAGTTTCTTATGCACATCGGGGTCTGATTCGTATGGTATTTTACTCTAAACTCAAACAAAAAAAAATACTTTCGGCTTGAACATCAGCAAATAACGAAACCGGCCCGAACCTTTCGTCAAACACTAAGCCAATCCGTATGTAGTACACTGACCTTCTGTGCAACGTATAATGTGTTCAACATTCGCTTGCCGAGCCACATTCAATCATTTTTATATTCGAAGGACGTGCTCGCAGTTGCAATTACCTGCGTTAATTGTCGCTGTGGTTATTTTAGTTTTTGCAATTTTACAAACTCACAAGCTCACATGCTCATGGAGTGCGAGCATTCACACAATAAACGTGCAAAAATCACATACCCAACACGGCTTGATCCCGAACAACACCCAACCCAACTATTCACGCGAGTCATTCAATCACCTGTAATTCATCACCCACCCACCTACAGACTGCACATACTAGGAGCGAGCTCAACGTCGGTCAACCAATCAATGGAAAATAAATAAACCACCAGCAATTCAACCAATTCATCTGCTGCACGGGCAATGCTGTGCATTTTAATGAAATCCAACAACAACAAAAACAATAACAGAGCAATGGCAAAAGTGCAAGTAAAACGCTTTAGAACGTCTCATGACCCCAACGGTAGTTACACTCTGTTATTCGTACTCATCCAATTCGCTCATTTTTTTTGTACAAATATACTCTAGGGGAACGTCAAACTCTGCAGGTATCGGGCGTAAATAACGGTTTTTCACGATATTAAATTTATTACTCGTTACAGCGGGATAATTGCTTGGGTTCTGGGGGCAGTAGAAAATAAAATGAATTTAAAATATGTTTTTGAAGCTTCACTGAATGCAAGGTTGTTCTTTTTTGGTTTTCATGACACTAGCATCGCAAATTTATTCAGAATCATCATTATCTGGCCTTTAATGGTCCACGATATTCTAAGCCTTTTATATCGAAGTAGGACAGTTATCTTTGAGCAGCCATCGTGCAGCTCCTCATCAATACCCCAGTCATTATGGAAACCCCTAGTAAGTCAATAATGGCCTGCTGTGGACAACTAACAGTGTGGATGTTAAACTCCTTGACGGTACCTTCGCTAAACTGAATTCCATCCACCGCATCCTTAATGGCCTTTGACCCGTCCGTAAACAGGTTTTCCAGACCCCACCCCCCGCCCCTTCCCCTACGTCCCACTCATCCCTTTAGGGTATATGTATATTTCGAAAAATTCTTTGTCGTAGCAGAGACCAGCGCACAGTAATCTTTCCTACTAGGATGAACTCAAAATTGGGCAAACGCTGGAATGCCCATGCTGCGCGAGTTTATATCCAGGAGCTCGAGCTGATTCTATTTTTCCTACAATATCAATTGGTAGAAGTAGTGCGCATGGCCCCACTGATCCCACCCGAGCCATCACCTGCACTGCAACCATCTTTTTAGTGAAAGAGGTCATGTTTCGTGCACTCCACCAGACCAAATAGAATAGGTTTCAACCCCATCTCGTACAACCAGTGTACCACCCGAAAGAGTCCTCAAGCACGTTTTCTTTGTGCTTAAGAGGCGACCGAATTTAGAGACGTTTCAGTTGTCTTGCCTTTGCGATACCGAAAAACGCTCCCGAGGGATCCTGCTGCGAATGTGAAATACTTGGGAAGTACATATATACATACAAACACATAATAAGCATAACTTTGACCATATTCCAAGAAGTGGGGTATAGCCCAACCACGGTTGCCGTATGTTCAATTTGCCAACCCTTAAGGGTCGCTATTTTTTTCGCCCTTTCCCAAGTGGTACCACTTCACTTCTACTGCAGTGAAGAAGGGTAGTGAAAAATACACAACATCATGACTAAATAATTGTCATAGGAGTGGAAGTTAAAATGGCAAAAACATACCAAATTTGGAAGTTGCGTACCAACGTACCCGGAGAAAAAAATCGTACCAGAAATGGTACATTTTGGCCAAAATAGCAACCGTGAGCCCAACCGCAAACGGTTGGCGTCGATGGGAGCCAGGCAGCTACAGGAAATCTCCAGAGATCTCTGTAGAAGGAATTTACTTTGGATAGGAAAATCGAGCTTTTGATCAAGGTGAACAAATCTGCTATAAGAATACTTTGGATATCGTCACTAAGTACTGTGTTCCGACTACTATACCAACAAGCTCCCTACCAAAAGTTGTCAGGAGTCAGAGCAATCGATTCATCACTTCCTTCGACGAACTGCAAACAAGGCTACTCAGGTTTATGGCGGCATAGTCTATTGAAAGTCTGTCGGAGTTACTGGAAAAAGTGATATGGCTCATGAAAAAGTGAACTAAGCCTATCTGGTTCGACGATAATTCCGCCATTTTGTAAAACTAAATGAAAATGCTCCGGCACAGAGGTACACATTTTAATAGGAGTCTTCAAACTCCGCTCGAGGGAACAGAAGGAGGGCGATTTGAGATCCCGGTTAAACGGTTAAGGAGGCCCTATGCTCCAATAGGAGTTGAGAAAGCTGATGATGATGATGATGAAAACGGTTTAGTGCCAACTTTCCTTCCAGTTTGCGAGGGGCTACTTCAGCGGACCACTAAATTTTTCTAAATTGCTTTGGGAAGCCAGCCTCCCTCGAGTTGAACTTGCGACCTTGTTTTCCTCCTCTGCCTTTCGTACATTTTGATATTTCTAAATTTAATTTCCTCTTTTATCGGAAGTAAACTTCATTGACCGTTAGAAGCTTGTTTTCGTAGGTCATTATCCTTCAAGTTAGTTGCTTTTTGAACCAGTTTGATTTGCCTTCAATATCCAATCAGCGCACATCCCCTTCGTACATGCAACCATCAAATTCAAGCTACCCTGACACAAATTAAGTTACTCAATATTGACTGAATTTTTTCAAATTAATTTTTCTACATCCGCTAAACGCTTCAACCTACATTTAAGTGACTACAAAAAAGCGAACAACAGAGTTATGCTTGTAGGTTAAACGAAAACAACAACATTAGGGAACTAACAACAAAAAAAACGTGCGCTCACCGAGGCGTGTTGTAAACGAGTGCCCAAAAGTGACTAGTGAAAAAAAGATTTGATGTTTGGAAGGTGTAAAAAGCGGCGCATAAGGACACGCAAAGAGCAGGCAACCGAATGAACTCAATAGCACTTTCAATGGTGGCACTTGGTCGTGAGGAAGTGTGGAGACAAGCGTAGGTGTGACAGGGCAAAACTGACTTTGAGTAAAATATGTGCCTAAATTTATGCTATGGATTTCAATATTATTGGTCGAAATTAAAAATAAGTTTATGCGGCCTAAATCTTATTAAATAAGTTTATGTGAAGGCATGTTAGGTTTTTTTTATTGGAATAAATCAAGTAGCACTTTGACTAAATTAATAATTGCAAAGCCGATTTTTCGACAGCTTCATTCTTTGTTGGTTGGAGACTAAAACTAAAGAAGTCTTAACGAGATATGCTAAGGACCTTCCCTCGCAGGCGGACAAATTGGGAAGTAGGGTCCGCTGTCGTCGAACAAAGACCACCCTCTGTAAAACACTGTCATACCTGTCCTGATGTACGCCTCGGAGCTATGGACAGTGTGGAAAAAATAGTATATATTTATGGGAGTAAAAAAAAGTGCTTCAGAAGACGTATAGCCCTTCACGCGATGCCCACGGAGTGTTTCAAAGGAAATGGAACGATAGGCAATTTGAGAATGAGCAAAGAAGCTCCGACCCCGGTTTTCCGATCGACAACCGAATTCGGCAGCAGAGGAATGGAGGACTCGACTAAGATGAAAACAACAGGTTGGGGATCACTAGAACTCCTTTGGTGTTTCCAATTGGCGTCAGGTATCGCTGAAAAGGGATGGCTGGCGTACTTTGATTCTCAAGGGGCATAAAAGCCTAGTCAGCTAAATTCCAATAGCTCGCGGGATACGTAAAATTATGGAGACTAGAAACATACTCATGGTGGTCCTAAGCTGAATAAAAGTACTGTCGCTCAAGAAGATTAAGCTGAGCGTACTCTAGAAGGGCTAAGATGGCTTTGGGAGTGTTTTTGGAATGGCAGTCCTTTGTGGATGTCGGTCCGTTCCACCGGCCTCTAGAAGGTTTTTAGCGTCTTTTATCTCCCACTATCAATATCTTGCTCTTCTTCGCGTTACATGACCCTGTTAACACTAAAAATCTTTTGGATAATATATTTGGGAGTGGTTTAATACAAAAACAACAATAAAGCAAGTATTTCCTTATGCTGTTCGTATTTTCACCAAAGCATAAAGAACTTTTTTGGGTGTGTGGTTGTATTATGCAAGTTCCGAATAAGTTTTCAGGTACTAAGAAATGAATTTCACCGGTCTCTTATTTGAGTGTGCCACTTGAAAGTGATGGGTTTTGTTATTATGAAGCACAAATTCTCTGGTAAGTATGTGCTTTTAGTATACAAAAATGCTCCCTTTTTTACGGCCTAAATATGTTTGAATGTAGCTACGTATACAAATCAAGCAAACCAGTTGGTATAAGTATACATATATGTTAATATGTAAAGGGAGTCAAGTATGTATGCGCCTAATGTATTGACGTCAGTCAACTCGACTTGGAAATAAAATCGATAATGTTTTTATCCTGCAGAATGTATAAATGTGTGTTACCAAATGTTTACCTACATACTATTTGCATAAGTTTGCGCATAATAGCCAACATACAATAATGTTGAGTAAAGACAAAGGCATGAAGGAACAATAAGCTAGGGTAGTTTATTTAAATGAAATGAAAAAAGTTGGTTTTATAAGCCGAAAAATGTTTATATAAAAGTGTCAATGCTTATTCTTAGCCGGATGTTACGTGAAGCTAAAAAGGGCTTTCTAATATGTGTAGGCCCACCGGTTATACTCTAATTAGTTAGTACCCTGCCGAAGCTGCGATCGCCAGAGATAAATTAATCTTAGTTAGCCCAATGAGCTTTAGCACATCATCTGCATTCTACCATTCAAGAAATAACATCAGCCAAGCGGTTTCTCAGCTGACTCTAGGCCCATTTGTTCACAAGTAGTGATTGATGAATTTAAGTCATTCTACAACTGTTTTTCTTCATCTCAGTCGAGACCTCCTCTTTTCTCTGCTGCCGAATTCTGGTGTCGATAGGAAAAACCTTCTTAGCTTCTTTTTCCATTCGCATGACATGACCTAGCAAACGCAGCCTTTGGGCTTTGATTTTCTGGACTTTCAGGGGAAGGACCATACATCTTCCAGATAACTTCTCCCTCAAATACGTCAAACACTATCTCAACTTCTCTCTTCATTGTCCAAGATTCCGAGCCATACATACATCCGGGCGGGTGTGATGAGAGATTTATAGAGCATGATCTTTGTTTCATCGATAGAGCACTTCACTTCTCAGTTGCCTACTCATTCCGACGTAGCACTTGTTGGTAAGAGTGATGCTTGGCTGGATCTATAGACTGACATTATTTTCGCAGGTTCCCACCAGGCAGCGATTGAAAGGTGTATCAGAACTCTATACTATCGTATGATTACTCTACTCTCTGATTCTCGAACCATTTTTTAACAAATAAAGTGTTCCTCTTTTGACTCGTTTTTCTGCACTCCGGATCAATTTTGTAGTAACCTTCGGGGTGGTTTTTCAGCTTTCTGGCATGATTTTGAAACACAATAAACTTCACAACACCACAAACTCGACCAGTTTTTAAATAAAGTTTCTGTAATCTGGGTCCATTTCAAGAATAAATTTCCAGGCCGTCACCTACTAAACGAAAATAAAACTACATTAATTTTCAAATTAATTCAATTTCGGACCAAGTTTTAACAATTAAAGTGTGCCTCTTTTGTCCCCCTTTTCTTAATTCCGAATCAATTTTGTAGGAACCTTCGGGGTAGTTTTTCGGCTTTCTTACTTAATTTTGAAACACAATAAACTTCACAACACCACAAACTCGAGCCGTTTTTAAACCATTTTTCTGTAATCTGGGTCCATTTCAAGAATAAATTCATAAGGCGTCACCTACAAAACAAAACAAAAAATTACTTTTCAAATGCACCATAGTTTAGTTTTGTTTTAAATAAAACGCCTACCTCCCAACATGCAAGCAAGAGTTCAATGTATCCCTTTCTCACACTTATGTAGATAATATCTACCAGATAAACATCCAACTTGCAATTCAAATACACTTGAGGCTAAACACTTTTTAGGCTTCCTTTCACCACAAGTCCTCTACGTTCAGTATTAGCTTCGACTTAAAACACCGCACTCCCTTTTGACTTAATCCCACATGACATCGAATTACACTAGCACTTGCATTAATCAATAATAAACAAAGGTAACTTAACTGTTGTTGTTATTTGCAGTTGTTGTTGTTTTCTTCTTGTTTTGTCACAGATTAATAACAGATTTTCTCAGCAGGAAAAATTTAATTTGTTCATCAGAGATTATGTCCTGTGGCGCGTGTATTTATTCATTTAGTATTTCAGAAGTTCATTCTTCTCCAATATTTCCTACTACCGAAGAGATGGACTGAGATGTCATAAAAACGAAGAATGAATATTGTTGCCCCTTGATGGATGTCAATTCTCACAGTGTCAATGCCAGTCAGTCTGCGACTATGGTTGGTAGAGAAACAGTGCGATTAACTAATCATTTTATGTGTTTACTCTTAATATTCAAGGGAAAAGAAGCGTGTTTGGCCACAAGGGGATTTAGGAGTGACTTGTTTTTGGTTTCTTTTTTTGATGCGTATGTGTGCGTGTGTGTGAGCTTGATGACTACGGCGATGAATACTCTTAGATTTTAGGTCATTAGTTAGGCTCCTTTCATCGTAGGTGAGGTTGATTAATTATACCTTTCATGAACATGAAATGGTATTATAACTTTGGTCCGATGTTTGTAAATATGAGAAGAAGAAGAGATAGACCCATCAATAAGTATACCGAAATGATCAGGATGACGAGATGAGTTGATTTAGCCATGTCCGTCTGTCCGTCTGTCTGTTTGAACGCAAACTAGTCCCTCAATTTTTGAGATATCTGGCTGAAATTTTGTATGTGGCCACCATTTTGTAATATAGGAATCATTTGTCGGAACTGACAAGATCGGACCAGTATAACATATAGCCCCCATACAACCGATTGTTCAGATATAAGGTTTTTTGGCCAAAACTTCCGCAATTAAAAAGTTAGAAACGTAAAATTTCGCAACTCGAGTACTTTCTATTTATGTAGTGTATATAGTGAAAATCAACCAGATCGGGCAAATGTAACATATAGCCCCCATACAACCGATTGTTCAGATATAAGGTTTTTTGGCCAAAACTTCTGCAATTAAAAAGTTAGGAACGTAAAATTTTGCAGCTCGAGTACTTTCTATTTATGTAGTGTATATAGTGAAAATCAACCAGATCGGGCAAATGTAACATATAGCCCCCATACAACCGATTGTTCAGATATAAGGTTTTTTGGCCAAAACTTCTGCAATTTAAAAGTTAGGAACGTAAAATTTTGCAACTCGAGTACTTTCTATTTATGTAGTGTATATAGTGAAAATCAACAAGATCGGGAAAATGTAACATATAGCCCCCATACAACCGATTGTTCAGATATAAGGTTTTTTGGCCAAAACTTCCGCAATTAAAAAGTTAGAAACGTAAAATTTTGCAACTCGAGTACTTTCTATTTATGTAGTGTATATAGTGAAAATCAACCAGATCGGGCAAATGTAACATATAGCCCCCATACAACCGATTGTTCAGATATAAGGTTTTTTGGCCAAAACTTCCGCAATTAAAAAGTTAGAAACGTAAAATTTTGCAACTCGAGTACTTTCTATTTATGTAGTGTATATAGTGAAAATCAACAAGATCGGGCAAATGTAACATATAGCCCCCATACAACCGATTGTTCAGATATAAGGTTTTTTGGCCAAAACTTCTGCAATTAAAAAGTTAGAAACGTAAAATTTTGCAACTCGAGTACTTTCTATTTATGTAGTGTATATAGTGAAAATCAACAAGATCGGGCAAATGTAACATATAGCCCCCATACAACCGATTGTTCAGATATAAGGTTTTTTGGCCAAAACTTCTGCAATTAAAAAGTTAGGAACGTAAAATTTTGCAACTCGAGTACTTTCTATTTATGTAGTGTATATAGTGAAAATCAACCAGATCGGGCAAATGTAACATATAGCCCCCATACAACCGATTGTTCAGATATAAGGTTTTTTGGCCAAAACTTCTGCAATTAAAAAGTTAGGAACGTAAAATTTTGCAACTCGAGTACTTTCTATTTATGTAGTGTATATAGTGAAAATCAACCAGATCGGGCAAATGTAACATATAGCCCCCATACAACCGATTGTTCAGATATAAGGTTTTTTGGCCAAAACTTCTGCAATTAAAAAGTTAGGAACATAAAATTTTGCAACTTGAGTACTTTCAATTTATGTAGTGTGTAGAGGAAAATCAAGAAGATCGGGTAAATATAACATATATTTAGCCCCATACAACCGGTTGTTCCGATATAAGGTTTTTTGGCCAATACTTCCGCATTTAAAAAGTTAGGAACGTAAAATATTTCACCTTTAGTACTTTCTACATATGTAATGTGTATAGTGTAAGTCAGTACAATTGAACACGTATAATATATAGCCTCCATACAATCGATTGTTCCGATAACTCGGATCCTATTATTTTGTAAGTTTTTTTTTAAATTATAACAAAAATGTGTAATGTGTATAGTAAATATAGTTAAATTGAAACAGGCTGTACTGGGGATCGAACAGTGAAAATCGTGACGCTTATTCATGAAAGGTATATAGCCTTCGGCACAGCCGAAGACAACTTTCCTTACTTGTTTTGATTATTTTTAGCAAATATGGCGTTAACTATACCGAGTACGTTGACATCGAACTTAATCAAGGAAGAAACAAGAGGGAAAATAATGTTCCTCTTTCGGGCTTATGAGGTTATTTGGTGATAGGAAAGTTATTTTGGGGATAGTGATAGGAATAAGCATAGGGACAGGGTTATAAACAGGAATAGAGACAGGGATGTAGATAGGAATATTTATCGAGATAAAGATAAAAAGAGACATAAAAAAAAACTAATGGCGGCGATATACCAACAGGTTATCATAACCTCTAACGAGATTTTTAGCCGAGCTTCTCTTTCCAACTTGTGGTGTGTGGCTTTTTGAGTTTTTCCTACAAGTTGGCGGGACCTACAGTTTTTTGCCGACTCCGAACGGCACTTGCAAAGCAAATGAATTTTTTGCTGAGAAGCTTCTCATGGCAGAAATACACCCGGAGAGTTTGCCAAACTACTGCCGAGGGGCGACCCCGTTTTAGAAAAATTCTTTTTCTAAATAATTTTGGGTGTTACTTTTGCCGGGCATCGAACCGCCACGACTTGGTGTAGAAGGCCGAACACTTAACCGCTACACCACGGCGGCCGCCAAAAAAAAAAGAGACATAAAGGAAGTGAAATAATAAGGATACGGATGAGTAGGAATTTGGTTAGAGGTCGGAGGGATAAGGCAAGGCATATTTTTTGTTATTTTGTAAAACAGGGAAATGTTAGGAATCTTCACAGTTATGAACCCCCCAATGCCCTACCGTGGCGCTTCTCCAGGAGCACGGAATGTAGTTGAGAGCCAGACAGGCTGTATAGAGAAATAACTACCACCTATTTAGCTGATGTATCCAGCGTGCTAGTGAGTTGTGCGGGGATTTCGCGGTTACAGCAGGAACATCAGGAAGGAAAATTTGGGGCTGAGATTGGTATACAAAAAAACTTCAGGGACAAACCCCTGGATTGTTCTATTGAAGCCTTTCCTAATAATTATTTGGGAAAGGCTACAGCTCATCTTTAAATTTGCTTCGATATCCGCCGTTGGCATCACGTGGGGACCATAACTCTTCCCGAGAACTTTTCTCTGGATAATCCAAAGTCGGAGAGGGGACTTCAAATTCGCGTCTAGGAAACTGAGGCTGCCCGACTTCTGAATAACTAGTATGCTTTACTCTAAGGTTTTTTACTTAGGGGTTGTTAAACAAGATATGGCAATACGGGTATCAAATGAAAGGTATTTTCGGCCGCATGCCAATTAGTAGTAACATTTCATTTATTTCTTCGTATGCCAACCAATATCTCGGGAACGGCTAAAGCGATTTGGGGCAAATTTGGCATAAAGACATTATACTTCATTCTAAGTCTTTCTCCTTGGGTGTTTCCACTTCGAGCGGTTTACAGGGTTGCGACACTTCTCGTTTTTTTATATTGAAGAAGATATGCCAATCTTTGTATAACATATGTAAGTGTGGAAGGCATTTTAGGCCGTATACGGGCGAATATGTTTTCAAGAAGGGTTGCAACCTAAACCCATTTTTTTATTACTTCGACCAATATCTCGGAAACGGGTGAAACAATTTGGATCAAATACGGCATATAGATAGTATGCTTCGTTGTAAGACTTTTTACTTGAGTGTTCCATTTCGGACGGTATATAAGGTTGCCACCTATATATTTTTTTTTAATATTGAGAAAGATATGCTAATGCTATGGATACACACACGGAGATTACCTCCAATAATTCTTCTTTAATCAGATCCAAATTTTACACTGACACACACAAAATAGAAGATTAACAATCAGCGCACTAGATGGCTTTGGTTTTAGTAGATGTCGCTCTTTTTTGGTGACATCTACTGTCCAGTAGCGGCAAACTTGTAATTTTGGTAGTGGTCCTTGCTATGTTTGTTTATTTATCGATGACAGTATGTTATGATATCTGCTCAAATCTTCTTAATTTTTGGGAGTTTATAATGAAGATTATGCTCAAGTTAACTCCCAAAAGCGGAGTTAATTCGGAATTTGCGCTAATGTATCAGCCGTATAAGATGGGTAACAACTCAGATATTTTAAGTAGGGTTGCCACCTAACCACATTTCATTTATTTCTTCGTATATCAACCAATAGATAAAATGATTAATTTGAAGATTTTCTTCTTGGATGTTGCCACTCAAGGTGGATGCCACTTATTTAATTGTTTTTTTTTTTTTTTTAATATTTAGAACAAAAAATTTTGGTCGAAACATCGAGCCCTAGCGACAAACAGGCTTAAGTCACTTTATACTCGGGTTTTTCTCTGTTTGTGGTTCGATATATTTCGGAAATCTTTTTTAAAAAACTGAGAGGAGACGAGATGGCCCTTGGAGTATTTCAGAGAAAAGCTCTCCGGAAGATTTTTGGTGCTTTTCGTGAAGTCAACGGCGAGTATCGAATGAGATTTAACGATGAGATGTACGAGCATTACGCAGATCTGACCATAGTCCAGCGAATTAAAGCCCAAACGCTCCGCTGGCTGGGTCATGTCATGCTAATGGACAAAGAAGCTCCGTCCTGAAGGTTTTTCTATCGTCGTCCGGTTACGGCAGCAGAGGAAGGGAAGACCTCGACTGAGATGGAAACAACAGGCGGAGGACGACTTGAACTCTCTTGGGGTGTCCAATTGGCGTCAGTTATCGCTACAAAAGAATGACTGGCATGATTTGATAGGCAACGTCCAAATCGCGCCAAAAAATAACGATGATGTCAGAAAGCTTATACTGTAAGTAAAATAACGCGAAAATTTCAAAAGATACCCAGCAAGCCCTCAGGCACCCAGGTATCGACATATAACCGCACTTACCTTTGAATAACTTTCTGTCGAGCGAATATCATTGATGGTCCATGGTAACATCGCAGCCGAATAACGCGGATCCACAGATGCGCTACCACGATATGTTAACGAAACGAGACGCGTTTTCATCTTGTTGCCGTTGTGATTGTTGTAATTACTTTTTTACTTAACTTTGATAAGTATAATAATTAAAAGTAGACACTTTTTAGCTTATTTTTTTTATTTGCAAATAATTTAAACTACACTTGCTTCAACAAATCATAGTTGCTTCCCTTTGAAACTTTGTTTATGATAGAAGAATAGAAAAACTGGATGGCGCGCATGACTCATCTGGAGCAAAAAGTAGATACCGTTGTAAATATGTGGGCGTTGAATGCAAAACAAGAACGCGTTCACAAAGGATATTTTGCTGTTTTTGTTGTTGTGTGTATATATATATATGTATGAAGAAGATACAATTGTTCTAATGTGTATGGGCAATTTAGCGGCGTAGGAGTTATTCGGCAAGAGTGTTCCAAATTTAATGTCCTGCTAGTTAGTTGTTCTCTTTGCTTTAACAGGTGCGTGTATGTATGTCTGTAGTTAAATTAATGATAAATGGCAGTACGGATAGTACGTATGATTTTTTAATCCGTTTTTTATATGTACGAGTACATAGTTAATGTTTGTATGTACACTAATGGAATTTGAATATCTGCTGTTAGTGTTTACAATTCGTCACGCGATCAAAAGAATTTAGAGCAGCGGAATACTAAAAAATTTAATTGTATTAGTCTGGGCCAAAATTTTTATTTTATTTTAATATTTTTTTAGAATGACGAAACAGGGCCACCAAATATTTTTTTCGGATCTGGGCCTGGATTCTCTGTGAGTTTTGAAATGTACATTTTTTCCCATATATTTTAAATAATGAAAAAGTGTAAATTTTAAAACTCACAGTTAGAGAACTCCGGCCCTGGTAGGTAATTTTTTCATTCACTTCTTTCATAATTCTGATACTGAGGTAAAAACGCCCCTTAGCAAGGTTACAGCTCGACAATGTTTCATAAAAATTATTCAGGGTACCGTTTTGTAAAAAAAATATGTGCCCACAAAATTAATTTAAAACCGTTTGGAACAGGTTCCTGCTTATGAAACAGTTTCGCTGTCGTTCTTTTTCATATGGCTAACGGGCTTCTCAAACCTCAAGGATTTTTTCTCAACACCGCATAAACTTGAATGGGATTCTCTAATTGGATTCAAAGGTCTGATTGAGATACTGAAAATAAATATTGAAAAAAATGAAGCATGGTTTATATAATTTAAAACTTCATGAATTAGTGGACAAAATGTTTTATTTACACTGAACCAAAAAAGTTCATGTTTCCAAAGTAAAGAAAAAGTACATGGATTTTAAGAATTGTTCATTAAAACCTCTTCAAAGAACTTTTTCATAGAAATTTAAGAGTATTTCTTAGAATATAAGCAGGTACTTGTTCTTAAAATATGTAAACAATCCTCAGAAATAAGGAATTCATTCTTAAATTGTGTAAAATAATTTTCTTAGAATCTATGAATTTTTTCTTTTATTCTAAGAAATATCAGCTTGAACTTATATGAAACTTTTTTCTTAAAAAAATATTTCGTCGGCTAAGAGTGTAAACCTGCTAAATCCCGTTCTTAGCAAAATAGACTTTTTGGTGCGGTTCGAAGGAGTAGCCGATTCTGCAGTTGGCAAACAAAAGAAAAGTCTCAAAATAAATATGCAAATATGAAAAATTGAACCCCCAAAACCACCCCCTGCACACGGACCTGATCTCTAGGATTAGGTAATAGTTGGAGAATGTTTTTTGATATCAACTTGAGAACTATACAGATTTTCAAAAGTTTGAGAAAGAATTGATCAATGTTTTTTGGGTCAAAATAAAGGTGACGGGTTCGGCTTTACTTTACTTTTTTATACATATTTTTGTTTGTTTTAATTTGGTTTTTTTTTGTGTTTTTAATTTTTTTTTTGTGTTTTTAATTTTTTTTTCGTATTTATTTATTTTTCTTTGTTTTCGTTTTTAATTTTTTTTTTGTATATATCAAGGCTGCACAACAAAATAAATAAATTTTTTTTGAAAGTACCGTTATAAAAAAAAAATTTTAAATTTTGTTTCGCTAGCATCAAAAACAAAATCAAGAATTTTGGTTTCTATTTGATATTTCGAAATTTGAGTATTTTTTTGAATATTTTTTGTATGGAAAAATATACTCTAACTCAAACAATCAAAATAAACAAAATTTTTGAGATTTTGTTTTCATTGAAAAGAAAAACTTTTCGTTGATCTAAAAACGTTTAAAATTTTGAAAAAAGATTTGAAAACAAAATATTTTTATTTTTTTTTATAAAAATAACGTCATTATGCAGGTCTGGTATATATTAATTTTTTTATATTTTTTACCTTTTTTCGTGTATTTATTTTTTTTTTGTTTTTTTGTGGATCGCTAATTATCAGAGTAAACGCTTAGAGCGGAGCATTTCACTGTTTTCAATTTAGAATTCTATGAACAAAAATTGAAAATTAAAATAAAATGGCATAAGGGCTTGGAAAATGTCAAAACGAGTTGTCCTATAATTATGATAAGGGGTGTATTGTAATAATCAAAAAAAAAAAAAGTTGCATAATGGAAATGTTTAATTATACATAGTTTTGTGGGCCACTGACCTTTTAGATTACGAAATGTATTGGCAAATAGCAAATAACAAGAATTTGCCACGAAATTATAATAATAGGGTTTAATGATAAAAACTGTGTATTTGGACGAGCTATGGAGATATCAATTGTACTCGACCCTATACCCAAACGGGCGCTTACTCCTAAGTGTATGCTTCAAAAATTAATATTTCACTACACCCCTTTTGGGTGTGGTAAGGAAAATAACATTTTACTTTATTTTTAATCTGTGGGGTATAGTGGACAAATCAACTAGAGAACTAGAAAATGTAATGTGGGTGTATGTTGTTGTTGTAACGAGGTACCCTGTCCAAATTTCAGACAGCGACACCCCGCGTGTATTGTTCTTGACTGGGTCGATATAAAAAAACGGCCCGGGTCTGGTACCGTTCTCTAGCCGTGTAGGCCAAGCAGTTCATTTAGTGTTACTCAGGGTACACCAACGGGGAGGCGATCTTTCTTACATATATCAAGAACAACTCTTTTTTCTGCAGTATAGATACAAATATAAAGTACATAGCTATAACACTATATAGCAAAACCACCTTTTTTCTGGCTATGGAAACTAACTAACTAACTAAATGTGGGTGTGGTCTGCTTGACTTTCTGGTTCGATTTTTATTTTCATTTTTTTTACAACGGCATGAAGTTTTTCGAAATCATTTGAAACATTTTTTAAGCATACGACTTTTCGTTTTTTCGAAGATCTAACTTTTGACGCCTTTGACAACTTTTAAAACAAAAAATGGATATGAATCGAACAAGGAAGTCAAGCAGACAAGACCCACATTTTCCCTTTTTTAATTTTTTAAATACAGCAATTGGAATAGCAAGATTAATAGGGTCTAATTTCGAACGTCGAAAGCCCATAACTATATTTTGAAGGCTAACTTCGAAAAAACGGGGTACGTAGTTTTTTTAAGTACATACTTATGTCTCAGTCTCTTCAAAAAAGTTGTCTAGATCCCATACCCCAAAAAAGGTAGGTATGTAATTGTTTAGCAGTTCGGTATTAAAGTAAACAAATATCAATATTTATTAAAAAAAATCTATTTTGGCCCAGACTAATGTATGTGGGTATGTATATTATGTGATCGCAGGCCATCATTCCCATTGATGTTGCTGTAGGTAGTTTGAAAATAATTTTTATATGTTTTAGCTTCACTACTATTCCTGAATGTAAATATTTCACCGCAGATTTGTTGTCCTTATATCCAATTGGAAACGCGCAACTAAAAAAGTTTTGCATAGAACGTGCCGCGACTTGATTGTTGGTGTGCGCTGCGCCTTTGGCAAATATCGATTTTTCATAGATTTTTCATGGATTTCACTGCTGCGCGAGGAATGTAAGCCGTTGCTGCCTTTTGAAAAGTATAACAAACATCGAATCCTTTACAGTTATACTTTTTCTTGCTTCTAACAGGACACAGGAAATTGCCAATTGCAGCTGACTCAGCACATTATCGGTACCTCTTGGATTTTTTTACATATTTTTCACCAACAAGCTAACACCAAATAGATCGCTATCTTTACCAGCAGCACTGTAGTTAGTTTAATTAATTATTTTGCTTTCCAGTTAATAATACATCCTCCTAGATTAAATTCCAAGCAAATCTCCTTTGCTTTATGTTAATTAAAGAATTTTTCAACAGAATTTAACCAACCGCACCGCCTAACAACTTTGAGTATTCGCTGAAAACTGCCACCGACTGCACAGGACGAAATCTTTACAACTTTTGCTCCTCGCTTATGTATACACAGTTATCCTTGCGCTCCCAACTACGTTCACTCATTGCAAATTTATTTCACTTTGTTCTTTCTCAGCTTTTGTAATTCCTTTACCAAAGTAGCTGTTTATTCTCTCAAAAATTAGTTGAATTTCGCGGCTTTCAGCGCAGCCGCTTTGCAAATGTTTTGATTTTTTTGTTAATTTGTTTACAATTTGTTTGACATTTCGGTTGCTTGAACGTTCACCTTTAGACTGCATTCAAACAGAAGCAACTTGTGTTGCTTTTATCAGCAATTCTCTTTTGGTGTTGCTCAAGTGTTGCTGATGCTCTTCATACACAGGCAAGGAGTTGCAGATTTTTTTTATGAAAAACTGTGTTTTTATCACAAAATTTTAGAAATTATTGTGCTAAGTAGCTGATTTCTGCTGCTTATTAAGAATTTAGACCGAATTTGAAAAAAAAAAATGAGAAACTACGCAATTTAAAATTGCAGCTAATATAACGAAGCTGCGAAGAATGGCAACACAAAGCGTGTTGACCGAGCACAGGCAACTCCGTACCATTCCCCTTCCGTCGTCGCTCTCTCTCCAATCATTCGCTAAGAAGCAAGCTGTTGCCAGCAAGCCCTTGCCTTGTTTGAACAATGTATATACCTTCTTTGCTACTCAGAATTGCCAAGCTTGAACATCATGCAAGTATATAGCAAAGACACAACCCAATTTTTGGTACTTCCGTTTCCGTTGTAGGGCGATTAAGCACAGGGTGAAAAATTGAAAAATTAATTCTAAATTTTTTATAGTACATTTACACCGCACCAAATTTGGTAAATTTGGCGAAAAATTGCATATATGGCGCTTTTTCCCATACAAATCTCATTTTCCAACTTTGTAATTCCATCACATTTGGCCTCATTCGCCGAACAATACAATCCACAGTTCTGCAAAATAGCAACCAAGCCTCTGTTCCACATTTAGAATTGCCCAGCAAGAACCTAAATGCGTAATTGACGTGTGATAACTGCTGTAAATAACAATTTAAACTACGCTTTCTTTAAGAAAATTAGCCAATTCTACCAGGAAAAGACATAAGCCTTCCTGAATTTTCTTTTATTATTGCTCTACAGGTGTTTAAATCACGGCAATGCATTTTCTTTCGGTGGCTTTTTGTCCTGGTAGAAGATTCTTGCAGGGAAGGTGAAGCCAAATGCAAATTTGCCAGTGTAAACGGTGTCGAAGTGGCTAACTTTAAATCGCCAAATTTGGTGTGGTGTAAATGTAAAATGACCACGGGGGATTCCAATCCCGGGCCTCCCGCGCAACTTTTCGTTCTAAAATTATGGTATCATATTTACTCAAGTCCAGGGATTTCGAGAGACTGGAATTTGAATAAATATAATCCCACCAAATTGCTTAAAAAAAAAAAAGAGGTCCAAAAATATAACAAAATAGGCGTTTTGACTTCTGTTTCAATAATTTAAAGACGTAAAGTAAAGTTTTTGTTTTAGTGAAAAGTTATTGCCAAAAAATTAAACAGTTTATCGACTCCGCTCCCAAAATGGGATCGTGACCCACGGTATTTATGTGCATATCTCTTGACAAGAATAAAATACCGAGTCGACGCTTTCCAGACCTTTCTGGAAGTTATCTCAGGATAATCCCGAAAAATCTCGGGATTGTCAAAAAACTTCGGGATTCGATGCCTGATTGGTAATACCTCAACTTGGAAGACTGAAATGAACAGCCCAGTTTAGCGATCAAGGCAATGTACATCTTCAGGAAACTCAGCAATAAGGAAGTTCTTTCGTAATGAAACACTTTCTTGCATTGCCAAAACAAAGTTAGGGATTTAGAAGTTCTCTCTCTGAAGTGAAGATCGAATGAGCTATGGGCTATGGTTACTGGATATCCCTTCTCATTATGCCAAGCTCCAATGATAAGCACTTTTGTAAAAGAAGGGCCTGTGATAAGGTTTAAACGGTGGAACGACAAAAATCTACAAGAAAAATCGATCTGTCCAAATCAGCCTTGAGGAGGAAAGCACGCTACCCTGAGGGAAGCCCTTATTTACTACACATTTTATGTGTTAAACCCCTTGAACGAATTCAGATTCCCACCACATCCTCTCCTATGTCCACAAAAACTCTGTCAGCGAGTGACTTGAAAATTTGGCTGAGGCTAGGACACCAGCCTGTAGTAGCCGTTGTTTAATCCTCCTGTATCTGCATCTATCATCCCTGAACTCAAAAGACCACTGCCGACTTTTCATGTGATTTTTAGTCTATTTTGTTAAGTTTTTGGGAGTCTTCGTCTCACTTCTTCTTGAGTTTTTGACTGAATCGAAAGCCTACGACAAGTCTTAAGTCGCAAGAGGTGAGGACTTCCATGTCTGCAACAGATACTTATAGGATTAAAGGAGTAGCACCGTCTGTAATGTCCTGCATACTTCTCTTGTTTAGTTTGTATGTGCTGATCCACCATTCGTCTAATTAGCTTATAGAGATCTCCTATTTGTGTATCTCCTATTTTGAAATGTCGCTCTTGATTAGATTACATACCTAATCAAGGCCGCAATTGTGGTTATGAAAATCGGTACATTTGTCTGTACTCTGCGGCCGGGTATGAAGTAAGCCGAGGCCGAATAGATGATCCTGCGGAACACGGATTCCCCTTGCCGTCACGTGGAATGGGAAGAGCGGTAGTTGATATAAGGGAGATGCTCTGAGAGAATTGAGAATCTTGATAATATCTGAAGATGGTGGTACCGGAGAAAACCCAAAATCCTTTGGTTGGTGCTTTGACTCGGCCGTACCAGCCAAATAAAATGAAGGATCACGAGACTGTCGAAGAAATATATTGTATAAATAACATAGATCCCTCGAATTCGAACCCATATGCATATGCGTGTGTAGCCCCGGCCAATCCCAGCGTCTCTTAAATGTTGACGACAAAGTCCATAATGCCCTCAAGACTACTCAAAACGTAGATTTGTATGAATGACGTTGCTGTCGCATCATTGTGCGCCTCCACAAAATTGTCAGCAGACGCATCGACTTGTCGCAATACGCGCGCCCACCCTTCGTCTACGCCAAAAATAGAATATACAAATTTTATTTTGTTTTTATTTAACTTTTAAAAATGTTTTTCCTTCGCGCAAATATGGAATGCAGCAGAGTAACTTAGTGCATGCCAAGCGGCTTATAGATCTGTGGCCAGAGGTTTGATGATTTGATCAGTGGTTCTCAACGAACTGTATTCAGTGACAATGTCACGCGAGTTGATTCCACTGGAGGTAAAGTACCGCGAGTTGCTTGCGAAAGATGAGCGGGCTAGTAAATGGGCTAGTAAATGGTCCGGACTTCCGCGGTAATAGCTGATAGACCCCAATGTCTTCCGAATTGAGTTTAAGTTGATCTGCCTAGTTTATGAAAAGGTGATCCCTTATCGCTTTAAAGGAGATATTAAGGCTGATTTACACTGGCCGATTTTCTGGTCGAGTTTTGTCGTTCCACTGGTTTCTACCTTCAAATACAAGGCGTAGATCGACAAAGATCCACCAGGAAATCGACCCGTGTAAATGAGCCTTTAAGGTTTTAATTGGAGTATTGTGTGAGAAACTCGGACCCATCGTCAAAAAGATGATTGGAGTAGACCCTTTATCCACCTATAGCACGATAGCACGAAAAGGAGTGGCCGATACGCTGCTTATCGCTTTATTACATAATATTTCGCAATACCGCCCTATATTATCCTTTGCGCCATCTGCTGGGAACCACTGGCAATGAGTGCATTATGAAATCTATCCGAAAGTAGTTTAGCAAATCCATGGATTTCGGGATTTGAAAAATATTAATACAAAGAGGGCGAAGTGGAAAAAGCCGAAAAGAGTTATTGTTTGCCTTTGCAATAGGCCAGCTAAGATGACGTAACCGCCGTCATGAAGTCCTATTCCTTACTTATGTGTATCAAAATCTGGAGTTCAGAAGAGACGAGGACATGCTTAACTATAGGTCTTAAGTACTTATGAAATACGTAAAAACTTGTATCGGCTTTCGAAACGATAATGATGACAAAAAGTATTGCAATCTTTGAGAACATAGCCCGACCTTGAACTAAACCAGATAAATGAAATCCCCAACGGTCTTTGAAGTCGCACAAAAATGAAGCCTTCCGGTCCCAAGACTTGTAATCATTTTAGTAATGCATGTCCATGTGGGCTAGCTTTTTCCAAGGGATGTTGATGTTAACTCAACTGAGGCTTTCCAAATAGCACCTGTCCAGCTCATGGCAATGTGTCAAGGGGTGTCTCTTGAGGAAACAGCTCAACAGCTACAGCTTGCTAGGCATTTCACTGCTCTGACATATTTTTATTGCCGAAAATCCCGGAATTATAAGAAAGAAATCCCGGTAGTGTCGACACCTGAAAATGTGTGAAATCCCGTGATCCCCTGATTGACATTCCCAGCGAAGATATTACGCACGAGTGCAATGCATGAATATAACTTCTCACAGCGAGTATGAAAGGCTTTACCTTAAAGGTGTTGCGTACCGATGAGATGCCACCTTTTTTTTAGGATGAAGTAGCATAGCCAAAATTGCGCAATACAAAAGCAATCGAATTCGCAAAACTCTTTTTGGCATTCCTACATTTGGGAAATTATAATTAAATGATAATATTGAAAAATGCCAAAGAGAGAAGGAGGAAGCAGACAGCAGCTGATAAGATAATGCTATCACATACAAATGTTTATATGGATATACTGTGTCAGATATGCATATTGGATTGGGCTAAAAAATTATTTAAATTTTTTTAAACAATAGGTGTGTTCGGCCAGCGTAAAATTCTATAAAATTTTGTAAAATTTTACAAAGCGTTTACTGAAAAAGTGTTTCGCTAGCATAAAATTTTATGAAAAGAGAGCGGATTTTGACAGTTCATTTCGTGAGAGAGCTGTAATCGTTTACTGGACAAAAATCACCCAGTAGAACTTGCAAGTGAAAACAGCTGATCAAATTGAACAGTTGATAATCATCAAGCCTCTAAAAAGTTTATAATTTTTAATTTACAATTTGCAAAGTGCAAGTTTTTTGATAATAAAAGAATAAAAGTTGTATGTAAAGTAATTAACAAATTTCATATTGCGCCTTAAAAACTACTCGCCGACGTTCAATGACTTTGCAACCAATGTATACAGACTGTTCAGAGGAACTAAATCCTACAGTTCCAGAACGCTTGTATCCAAAAAATTATAAAAATTTTATGTCAAAGCAACGAACAGCTGATTTGCTCTAAACGTTTACAAATATTTTGTTCGGCTAGAAACTTGCACTTTTAGCATTGAGAGATAGTTTTATAAATGCTCTCCTTAAAGTGTTTACTGGTAAAATTTTCTGGCCGAACACACCTAATATATCTATACATTAGACTATCCCAAAAATGTATGGAAAAAACTGAAGGTTCGAAATTTGATATGCATACGCACTATATCGGTGCGTTTTAACCTTAATAACATGTGTGCGAAGTTTTATTCTTCTAGTATAACGGCAACCCGTGCCGATTTTGAGTTACAAGTTCTTGCTATCAGCTTACACTAAGTCTGCAAAATAGTCCAATAAGGTTTCGAAAATTACATTTTTTTAATATTTGCTCATATTTGAAAGACTGTGCAACAAATCTCCAAATTTGAACTTTTAAAAGGATTAAAGGATTCTTTGCAAGGATATTGAAAAAAACGTATTCGAGTTAACTTGAGCATAATCTTCATTATAAACTCCCAAAAATTAAGAAGTTTTGATCAGTTTTAAAAAATTTGCACTGGCAACACTCTGTACATAAATAGACAACAACACCAAGAAACACTAGGAAATTAAGGGTAGCTGACAGATAGGCGGCGCGCTGGTTTCTAAGATCCGACTTTCGACAACTAGATGTCGCTGAGGTAGGTAAGAATATAGTGCAATAACAACCAAAGTAGTAATTCTCAATGCTGTTAATCTTCATTTTTGTGTGTATCAGGGTAAAATTTGGATCTGATTAAAGAAGATTTATTGGAGATAATCTCCGTGTGTGTATCCATAGCATTAATTAGTTTGGTCGCTATCTCCGAAACGGATTGAGATATCATGAGCACCTTTCATTTGCTACCCATATTGTAAAATCAATTTCTGGGGTATGTCCTGCCCATCTCCTGTGCATCCTTAAATATTTGTATACACATTTTCAGAACTTTTATTACAATACAGTTTTTTAAAACACAGAGTTTCGGAAAAGTTGAAGGATAATAATTTTAAAGGACATTACTTCCATGTCCTTGAAGGATAATTAAAAAAAGTTATATTTAGCCTATATTTCAATTATCCTTTAAATTAGTAACATATGCACACTTTGTTGAAATCTTTCGGGAAGCCCTACAATTTTTGATCCTTTAACGGATATTCTGAGCATCTGGCAGAGAGAAAAAAATACCGATTTACTAATTACGAAGTCCTTAAAGGGTAACGATTAAGCAATATGAGAAAAACGAGTACATAAATCATTTAATTAGCGAATCGCAGTGGAATGTAGTACGATTTTACTGATAACATTAACTGCAAGTCTGTACGGGTAGCCGTGGTCCGAATTGCATAAAACTTTGCCAGGATACTTTTTGATGCTTAATGGTCAAAATTTGGGATATGTGTTTAAAAAAAAATAAATTTGAAATTTTGGGACAGTCTACTACAGTCTTTAGGATCACCAAAAAAAAAATACTGTAAAAGTTGCAGACCTTTCTACCTTTAAAATGCCAACGGTAGAAAAAGCCCTTGAAAACCTTAACTAGAAATGCTAAAACTTCAGAATTTATGATAAGGATCCAGTATTTACCAGTATTTTTTATTTTAATTGGTTCGACCTAATGTTTATATAATGAGGCACATATGAATCTACATATAAAATTCAATGAGTATCGAAAAGGATCAGTGTGTTGATATGTATGTATATTTGCAGTCTAAAATTTTGTAATCCCTACAAAAATACATTGAACCGGAAATGAGGAAGTGAAGATAAAATAAAATAAGTAAAGTAGCAATCAAAGGAGCTCACGACCATATAAGAGACAAGGTGCATTCACGAAGTAATGAATATGCATAAAAATACATACAATAATACTTGCTGCTTTATATTTATAGGCGCGTATTTGCTGTGTCCCCTAATGCTAATGCAGACAAGAACATCATCAGGAGGAAATTTATTTTTATGTTGGTACCAGTAAATAATATGTCCCTTCAAAGTGACAAAATTGTGATGCAATAAAGTTTTCTCAAAAAAATACTACTAGCGAAGATTACACTGTGGAATACAGCCCTACAGGAAAAATTTGCACTGTATCCATTGGGGTAAAGTATATATTAGGGTGATTCAAAAAAAATGTCGACTTGGTCTTACCCCCTAAAAAGTTAGGTATTGATGAGAAAAAAAAGCCTTGCAAAAAATTAGCTCTCTAACTTAACCCTTAGGGGTGGCTATTTTTTCGCCCTTTCCCATACATTTTGTATGGGGAAAATTGGCATTTTTTTTTTTCAAAGTGAATTTTCTTTTAATTTTTGAAACTTTTTTGAAAATATTTTTTCATACTCTTAAAGATGAAGCTTTGAAGCTTCCAAAATGGTATGCCATGTGCGATTATCTTAACTATTAAGGTAATTACAGCCATTTAAAAATGACTGAGTTTCGTACTATTGCACACACATTCACAGTAACACGTATAAAATCTAGTAAATTTTAAATATCCGTAATTATTTTAATAGTTAAGATAATCGCACATGGCATATCATTTTGGAAGCTTCAAACCTTCATCTTTAAGAGTATGTAAAAATATTTTCAAAAAAGTTTCAAAAATTAAAAGAAAATTCACTTTGAAAAAAAAATAGCCCCCCCCCCCCTATGGGTTAAGTTAGAGCTCTAATTTTTTGCAAGGCTTATTTTCTCTTCAATAGTTTCAGGGGGTATGACCGAAAAAATAACCAAATTTTTTTTATTTGAATCACCCTAGTATATATATTATATTCCCTTTATATGCAAGCCCAATTCTTCGTCAACCAGTTCACTACCATTATATCCTATCAGGCTCTCAAGCTTTCTGCTTTTTATAACAAAGCGACTTACCTGAAGGTGTTACGATATTTTATTCTTCTATATTAAAATAAAATGATTTTCTTCATTTTTTACATATTTTTTATTTTATTATCTTTTTTCATCCCCCTTTTTTATTTTCATTTTAATTTTTTTTTTTTTCATTTAACATCATTTTTGTTTTTTTTTTTGTTTTTTTATTCTATCTAATTTTTTAATTTTTTTATCCTAACAGTTTTATTTTATTTTACCTTATTTTATCTCTTCTTATTTTACGTTATTTTAATTTATTTCACTTTATTGCCTTTTATTTTATCTTATTACATTTTATGCTATTTAAGTTTATTTTTTTCATATTATTTGTTTTTTTATTTTTATTATTATCAAGGTCTGAAACCGATTAAATTAACGTTCCGGTTTCGGTTTCGGGTTTTGCAACTTGTTTCGGTTTCGGTTCCGGTTTCGTTCTACAAAATTTATTTCGGTTTCGGTTACGGTTTCGTTCCGGTTTCGGTTTCCAAATAAAAACACGAAAAAAAAATTTTACTACTAAAATACTCAAGTACCTATGTAGCTACGAAATAGGTCTGAATTTTCATAACTTTTTTCCTGCGGCCATGATGGGATTTCTCCAATATAATAATACATTTATTAACGCTATGCACGGATGAAATTTCTGCAAAACAAATTCCTAAAGTTAACTCTACTTTTTTATTAAAAATGGAAGCCAAATGAAATGTATAAATCGTTAAAAACATTAAAATTAGTGGCGCTTTCTGAGACAAGCCTGAACATTTCTTTTACGGATCTCGTAAATTTGTTTCGATCGCTTCATTCAACTATAGTCAAACTTCCTCTTTCAGAATTTTGAAAAACGTGGCTCGACAATCTTCCATGAAAACTTTCAGGGTACCTGTTTGTAAAAGGAACTACCTATGTGCCCACTCACAGAAGTAAGGTATTGAGAAAATTCAAAACCGTTTGGAACCGGTTCCGGCTTTTGAAACGGTTTCGGTCTTTTCCAGATCAAAATAACGGTTACGGTTTCGGTTTTGAAAAATTAATCGGTTTTAATCGGTTACGGTTACGGTTTCGGTTTCAGTCCTTGATTATTATTTTACTTTCTTATCTCATTTTACTTTATTTTATTTTATTGTTTTATTTTCTTTATTTTCTTTTATTGTTATCAAATTTTACTTTATTTTATTTTATTTACTGTTTTATTTTATTATTTTGTTTTATTTATTTTTTTTTTTTTTCATTTTATTTCAGTTTTTATTAAATATAAGTTTTTTTTCTTTAATGTTATTTTGTTTTATCTTAGTGTATATCATTATAGTTTATGTTATGGTTTTATTTAATTTTTCATTTTTTTTTGCTTATTTTATTTTACATTAATTTAGTTTTTTATTTTATTTCTTTTTTTATTTCACTTTATTTTATTTAACATTTTTGTTTTATTTTTTTATTAACATTTTTTTTTTAATTTTTTTGTTTTTTATTTTATTCTTTTTCGTGTTATTTTGTTGTTTTAATTCATTTTATCTTTTTTTTTGTTTTATTATTTTTTTTATTTTATATTATTTTTGTTGTTTTTTTATTTTATATCTTTTTTTTTTGGTATATTTTATTTTATTCATTTATTTTTTTTATTTAATTTTTATTAAAATTTATTTTATTTAATTTTATTTCCTGCATTTATTTTTCCAGCTGGGGTGGTTAAAGTTTACTCATTAATAAATAGTGGGTACCCACTAGTGGTGTTTATAAATAAATTGGCGTGGCAATAAAAATATTTACTTACTACATAGTGGGGGAACGGTGGCCTTAGCATCTGCTGCAGGTAAATAGCCTTTGATCGCAAATATCGTACACCCATATCTAGACTTTCATATACATTTTATAGCTTTTTCTATAAATAAAATTAGTATTTTTATAACTAAGGTTGTATTGATGCTCAAGTACTACCTATTTAAGTAAATATTTGGTTGAGTGGGAGTGAATAATAAAATACCATTTAATTAAGTGTTGAATGAAAGAGAAATTTAACCTTGAAAAAGTACCTAAATATGCATACTATAAAGTTTGGGGCAGACTTATTGGACTTTTTTCTATCAAAATCTTCTAAGTAACATTTTAAAATCATCTAAATATTTGTGGGCCAGAACAGTGTGCTAAACTCAAATTGTAATTCTGTAACGAAGCTTTCCCCTGCCCCTATGCTTCTTATCTGATGCTGGGGTATACTCGCCGTGTCCAGGGTCCTTGTACAATAAATTTATACTTTGGGGCCCTTTTGCAAGTCGTATTCTCAACTTTATTTAATTCTACTTAACTTAAATACAGTTATATTTCAATAATTCAAAATATTTCAAACGTTTGTGCTGTCTATGCCGGTATTACGGGCTTGGTGTCTACACGTCGGGCGTGATAACGGGTCTCTTGACTTGGTAACGGTTCGCCGCGTCCCGTTATCCCCCTTGCTAGCGTGGTTCTGTGCTGCTGGCGTCGTGCTGCTGGCGTTGACGTCACGGTGTCGGCGGTTAACTGCTGCTGGTTGACTGCGCGTATTGGCGTTGGCGTTGTGCTGCTGGCGTTGACGTCGCTTTGTCGGCGTTGTGCTGATGGCGTTGACGTCGTTCTGTGGGCGCTTGACGTCGCTCTGTCGGCGTTGTACTGCTGGCGTTGACGTCGCCCCACTGCTACACTGTCGCGACTGTACTCGCGTTCACACTTCACTCGCGCCGGTAATGTGCGTATCCACGGCTGACTGTGGTAGGACAGGTTATCACGGCCTTAAGCGTATAATGGGCGGGGCAAATCCAGCACACCTCAAGTACGACTTAGTCCGCGCCTACTCCGGATTGTGATGTCTAATATTGGCAAATCCTATTTACTAGCTATCACTATCCAGCGTAGGTCTTGTCACTACCGCAGCTCCGTGCTAACTGACTCTTGTCTTCTTGTGTTGCTTCTTATATACATCTTTCATCGTATAGTTGCTTGTGCGTGTGACTTCATGTTGTGACGGTGTTACTACGACTTGTTGTGTTACATGTAGGTTTGTGTTGTAGCTGGTTGTTGTGGTTCGCTTTTGCTGTGCTCTATCGACTTGTTGTGAAGTTTCGTGTTGGAGTTGGCTTGTTTGATGTTACTGTTGTGTGTTGGCTCGACCATGTTGTGCGACCATGTTGTGGTGATCGGTTGTGTGTCGGTACAAGCTGTGGTTGCTGTTGGGTTTTGCCTTGCTGTTGATGCCTCGCTGTTTGGTGTTGCTGTTTATTTTGTGTGGGCCAAATTTGTGGCCATATTTGGTCCTCACACTCCCCCCTTACTTTGGAGGTCTAAGGCCCCCCTGTCTCTTCTTCTGCATATGAGTGCTCGCGACCGGTAGATGGTTACCGTGTGCTTTAGTGTGCAAAATCGTATGCGGGGTCTCCCTGTGCCTTTTGCTAGGTTCTTAAAACCTTCCCTCACTCTTTTAGCGATTTCTGGGAACTGGTTCAGTACTGGACCTTCGGCGTCTTCTGCCGTAATTGTGACTACTTGTTGTGGGAATTCCGCCTCATCTTCTTCTTTCGGTGATAGTGAGTGTTGGGGTGTTGGTGGCCGTGGTGATTTTGGGACTATAGTCGAGGTGTGTGGTTGCTGTGATGGTGGTGTTGGCTCCGCGCTCATGTTGGTGGGTAGCGGTGCTGTTTCCGGCTGGTCGCGCATATGGTGTCGGAATGCTGTCAGCATCTCGCTACGTTTACGGCTTGCCATGTCCGCCGTGAATGGCTGGAATATAAGCCCCGGTCCTCCCTCCTTCTTGCCGACGTACCGCAGTACCCTCTCTATGGTTTCCACGACGTATACCCCGCAGTCATTGTTGTTCTCTTGCTGTGGTACCACTAGTTGTAATTCGTGTGCTTCAAAATTGTCTTCCCCGTATCGTTGCTGGTACTCCCACTTAAGGAAATCGATCCATGCCTTGGTTGCGTGTGGTGCCTTACCCTTGACCCTCGAGTCGGCTGTCCACACGTAGCGTTGGTGCCAGCATTCGACGTCTGCGGCGTGGTGGGTGACCTCTTGGCTTGCCAGTCCGAGGAGGTGCCAGTGATTGGCTATATTATGCGGTGCGAGTATCACGCGCTTGCTGAATATATCGGTTTTCCGTAACGACCGGTGGATGCGTTGGTAATATTCCTCCTTGTTACCCTGTTGATTTAGTTGCCAAACAACAAATGGGCTTAGTACGATCCCTTGATCCCCGTACTCGATCTCCACCCCCTTTGCCCATGCGTCGATCACTGTGTCCGTCAGCCAATGCCCTTCCCCGAGCGAATGAAGGTCGATGTTGTATAGGGTGATGCCTCCTGGTCCCGGTGGGTATACCAGTTCGGGTCGTGTTGCCCGTGGCTCCATCGTCTCGTCATCCGAGGAGAGGTCAATGATCTGTATTGTTTGCGTCGGCCGTTTTGTGTAGCCGGTGGGTTCGGGTGTATGGCGGTTACTCGAGTCATCGTCACTCGATTCGGATGAGCTGCTTGTGGTTGTGTCACTTTCGGTGCCGCTGGATGGGCTGCTGTCGATGGGGTTGTCTCGTTGGGGTTTCTCTTCTGTTGCTTCGTTGTTCCTATGGACGCCGGATCCCTCCGTCATTATCCTTCCTACGGTGCAGGTCGGTAATGACTTTGGACACGTATTGGTATGTGCGGGCTCTGCCCAGGTTGCGGTGCGTGCGGCGATTACGAGCGCAGTGGCTGTGCGCCTTGTTGTTGTTTCGGCAGCGGCCGTCTGTACAGCGGCGGTGCGTGCGGCCACTGTGTGAGCTGTAGCTGTGCGTCGGGCGTTTGCCAGCGTGACGAGTGCGTGCGTTGACGTGAGCGGTGCCCATGCGGTGGTCGCTGTAGCGTTGACTGCTCCAGGTGACGTTGGCGTGCGCGTAGGTATCGCAACTGCGTGTGTAGTGGCTGCGCGTATGGTGCTTGCACGTGCGCTGCTTACGGTGGTGGTTACTGCGGTAGCTGATGACGTGGCTGCGTGTATGGTGCTTGCGCGTGCGCTGCTCCATTCTTGCTGATAGGTTTTTTTTTTTTTCCTTCACTCTTGGCTTGATAACTATAGGTGTTGTCACTCCGATGGTCAGTGATGGAATGACCCGTGTTGCTGGTTGCTGAGTCCTCCTTGAGTATTAGACATTTTTTTTTTTTTTTTTTTTTTTTGTTGTTGTTCCTTTCCGTGCTGGATATTGTTGTTGTTTTTTTTTTTTTTTTTTTTTATTTTTTTTTTTTTTTTTTTTTTTTTCTTGTTGGTCTAGCTATGGTTCTGTGGTCTCGGGCGCGTGGTATGTTTTTAACTCGCCGATGTTCGCCGTTTTCTCCTTCCCTCCGTTGATCTTTCTTAGCTGGACGATGACGGGTGACACGTACTTTAAGATTTGGTACGGACCGTCGTATTTGGGTGCCAGTTTTGCTGCAAAGCCCTCTATGGCCTTCGATAGGTGGTGCTCCTTTGTAAGGACTAGTTCGCCGACTTCGGGGGTCCACTTCCTCCGCCGAAGGTTATAATGTCGTGCTTGGTCTGTAGCGGCCCGTTCCATATTCTGTCTTACTATTTTGAATGCCTCCTGCATCCGGTTGGACCTCTCCTCTGCCGTGGTTGGATTCGTACCGGTTCCGACGTTTATCTCGTCGTAGAGTGCCCCTGGTAGTCGTGGCTCGCGTCCTTGTACCAAAAAGGCCGGACTATACCCGGTTGAGGCTGTAACGCTGGTGTTTATGGCAAGCTCGATTTCGGGCAGGAGGTCGTCCCACCGCTGGTGCCTCGATTTTGTGAGTTGCGCTATGATCCTTTTGACGGTCCGGTTGGCGCGTTCGGTAGGGTTCTCTTGGGGTGTATAAGGTGCCGTGAATTGTTGGCGAACCCCGATCTCTTGGAGGTAACGCTTCCACATGGTGCTAGTGAATTGCACGCCGTTATCGGAGATAAGTATTTTGGGTACGCCGAACCTTGCGATGATTCGTTCTCTGAAAGCGCGTCGGAGGCCCTCGGCCGTAGCTCGTCTCATAGGGATTAACTCTACCCACTTGCTGAAGCGGTCGAAGAACACCAATAGCATGGTGTTACCGTGTGTGGAGCGTGGTAGGGGTCCAATGAAATCGACACAGACCGTGGCGAAGGGTTCCTGTGCTACCTGCGAGAGCATTTTCCCGGCTGGTCTCTGTTGCCCCTCCTTATACTTTTGGCAAGACTCGCATTGGCGTACGTAACGGCTGATGTCGCGGAACATACCTGGCCAATAGTATCTGCTGGCGATCCGTGCTACGGTCCGGCGGATGCCCATGTGCGCCGCACTTGGTGTGTCGTGGTTCTCCTGTAGTACCCGTTGTCGGAGCGGGGTTGGTACGCATAACTTCCATGGTACAGTATCTTCGTCGTGTGATCTACAGGGGATGTGACGGTAGAGCTGACCGTCTTGTAAAGTATAATCGGCGTACTTCTCTGGGTTCGTGCGTATTTCGCCAACGCGTCGATGCCACCATTTGCATTGTGGATTCGTTGTAGTAGCCTGTAGTAGGGTCTCCAATGGTTGTCGGGATAGAGCGTCCGCCACCATGTTCAGTTTCCCTTTCCTGTACTCGATATCGAAGGCGTGTTGTTGCAGTTCCAAAGCCCAGCGTGCAATTCGACCTGAAGGGCTCTCGATGGAGTTTAGCCACTTCAGTGACATGTGGTCGGTTATTACGTTGAATCGGTAGCCTTCTAGGTAAGGCCTCATTTTGCGAATTCCCCAGACGATGGCAAGGCACTCCTTCTCAGTGGGCGAGTAGTTGGCTTCTGCTTTGTTTAGCTTTCTACTGGCATAGGCAATCACACGTTCACCGCCCTCCAAGTCTTGCGTTAGTACTGCTCCCAGGCCGAAGTTGCTTGCGTCCGTCTGTAGGGTAAATTTCTTTGTGAAGTCTGGGCATGCGAGAATAGGGGCCTCAGTGAGCTTATGCTTGAGGATGTCGAAGGCTTCTTGCTGTTCAGCTCCCCATCTCCAATGTTTTCCCTTCTTAAGTAACGCAGTGAGTGGTTGGCTTAACGTGGCGAAATCAGGTACGAAGCGGCGGTACCAGGATGCTATTCCCAAGTATTGACGCACTTCCTTGACGTTGGTCGGTGGCTTCAGCTCCTGGATGGCGGCAACTTTCTCGGGATCAGTGTGGATTCCCTTATCGCTGACTACGTGGCCCAAGTACCGGAGTTCCCTTTTGAAAAAATCGCATTTCTCAGGGTTTATTCGTAGGTTGGCGCGTTGTAGCCGTAGTAATACTTCTCGTAGGTTCTGCATGTGCTCCTCAAACGTGGAGCCTATAACGATAATATCGTCCAGATAAGCGAAGGCATGTGGTTCCATCTCTGGGCCTATGACTTGGTCGAGCGCTCTTTGGAACGTTGCCGGTGCGGAGTGTAACCCAAAGGGCATAACCCGCCATTGGAATAGACCGCGCCCAGGTACCGTGAAAGCTGTGTATGGCCGACTGTTTGGTTCCAGGGGTATCTGCCAGTAGCCGTTCTTAAGATCTAGACTACTTATGTACTTCGCCCTCCGTAACTTGTCTAGAATGTGTTGTATCCTTGGCAAGGGGTATGCGTCGGGTACTGATCGGGCGTTGAGCTGCCGATAGTCTACGCATAACCGCCACTTACCGTTCTTCTTCCGGGCTAACACGATCGGTGCGCTGTGTGGGCTGCGAGATGGCTCGATGCACCCCTTCGCCAGGAGTTCGTCGATTTCAGTGTTTATGATGCCTTGCATTGCTGGATTGTGTGGGAAGTACCGCTGCTTTATGGGGCGGCCGTCCGTCACATTGATCCTATGCTCGGCCACGTTAGTCACCCCGGTCATCGTCTCGAACTTTTTGAGTTCTTCAGCCAGGAACTCACGTATGCGGTCTGCTTCGCCTTGAGGTTTGGTATTGTGTATGCCCCCGGCATTATGACCTTGTCTGGGGGGTGTGATGAAAGCCGTCGCGCAGTGGTTTTGGTGTACATTCCGGATTTGGTTACAGATACTTCGTTGGCTGTGTGGTGTTACGCGGTTTGGATTTTCGGGCAACATTTGCCATGTCTCAGAACACTCGAAGGTGATGCAGTTATTTTCATTGTTGGAAACTGAGCGGGTTGACTTTATCAACCGGCCCAGGTTGTGGTTGGGGAGGCAGCTTGAGCAGGCCCTGTTCTCGGTGGTTTGTGTGATGAGGCTTCCCGGAGTTGTCCTGTCGGTCTTCTCACCTCTAGTTTGGCTTCCCCCTGTTCCTCGTGAGCGTTTCTTTGCGGTCTTCTTGGGTGGACCAGTGTTCATCGTAACAGGTTCTTTTCTATCTTCCGTCGCTTGTGGTACGGTTACACGTGGTGTGGCTGCGTTTTGCCCAAATGGGTCGGCCAAAACGATACGGCTTCCTCCACAGGATACTGTTGCTCCCATGCCGCCTAGTGTGTCCAGGCCGATTATGATGTCATCAATGGCACCGGGCATTACGTGTAGAATGGTGCGGTGTGATGACTTCCCGAGGCGTACTTCGGTCCTTATGGCGTCGAATATTTCGCTGCTGGTGCCGTCGGCCATTGTTATTTGGAGGGCCGCGGCTACTCTTTCTCCACTTCCTGAACTTACCATGCGCTCTGCTACGACGGTTGATACGAAACTTCGTGAGGCTCCGGTGTCGATGATGGCCTCCGCTGGTTGCCCACCAAGTTGGACTAGGGCGTAGAGACGACCACGATCCTGACGCATGGTTACTGGTACTTCGGCGCTGGGTCCTGTGGGTTCACCGCGCCTTGTTCTTGGTGAATCCCTCTCTCGTTTCCCGAACGTTGACGGCAGCACTCTATTGTTCGTACATCTTGCCGGCCACACTCCCAACAGAATAACTTTCTCGGATTTCGACACCTGTCAGCGTAGTGACCTTCCTGGCCACACCTTCTGCATCCGTTGTTAGGTGTCCTAGCTGGGGGTTGGCGTTGAGTGTCCGGAATTATGGCTCGTAGTGGCTGCTGGTGGGGCGAATGGCTTGTTCTTGGGACTGTTGCTTTCTCGCCAATTACGTGTCGCGTCATTTCGCGTCGCGGTGCCTCGGACGTGCGTCGGTATCCTTCGTGGATTCCCTCATAGTCTTCCGCGAGGGTGAGGAGTTCCGTTAAGCTACTAAAATCTCGTCTGCGGATATACAGTAGGTAGTCCGGATGGCTGTTGCGAAATATCCTTTCCAGCCGTTGCTCGCTACTGTACCCGGCGTGCCGCAGTAAATTTTGTATTGCCAACACGTAATCCTTGTATTTTTCCCGTGCGTGTTGTCTCCGCTGTCGTATGTCGTCTTCTAGGCGCTCGAAATATCTGGCCGGTAAAAAAAATCGTAGGAAGTCTCGCTTGAAAGCCGCCCAGTTGCCCCAGTGCTCGTTATTGTTACGATACCACTGGAGGGCGGTGTTGCACAGTAATTCGGGCATGGTTTTTGGGAGGAGGTCTCTGTTTACCATGTATACTTCGGCCAATTCTTCCAGCCGTTCTACGAATGCTAGGGGGTCCCGTCCACCATCGTACGTTACTGACCATTTCCGTACCTGATCGATGACAGGTGCGATTGCCAGGCCCGATACTTGATCGCCGTGGGCTATCGCGTAATTGTTGGGTACGGCATTTGCTAATGGTGGGTACTGATGTGGGGGTTGCATGGTTCGCGTTGGGATCGTCAAAAAACCCCTCTCTGGTGGTCCTTGCGGTGCGCTACCGGCTCCCTCACCGAGGTTCGGTGGGATCGGTGTCTTCGGTTCATCTTCTTCGTCTGACGTGTCCTCTGTGGTTTTGTATGTGGTCTCCATTAGCAGAAATTTTGCGTGTATCTCCGTGTCGGTGGGTGCCTTGGAAGCCAATGTCGCTATGCGCTTGCGGATCTCACGGGCGGTGCCTGTATGCTCGGTACCCAGCTCTTGCGCAATGGATACCAGTTGCTCTTTGGAGACGTTATCCAGCCACGTTGTATCAAGTGGCTCACTCATTCTGTAGATTTTTATCAGGAATTTTCCGTCTGATTAGTTGGATGTACGACTTGCAGGGTCCCTGCTCGGGCGCCAATTGTAACGAAGCTTTCCCCTGCCCCTATGCTTCTTATCTGATGCTGGGGTATACTCGCCGTGTCCAGGGTCCTTGTACAATAAATTTATACTTTGGGGCCCTTTTGCAAGTCGTATTCTCAACTTTATTTAATTCTACTTAACTTAAATACAGTTATATTTCAATAATTCAAAATATTTCAAACGTTTGTGCTGTCTATGCCGGTATTACGGGCTTGGTGTCTACACGTCGGGCGTGATAACGGGTCTCTTGACTTGGTAACGGTTCGCCGCGTCCCGTTATCCCCCTTGCTAGCGTGGTTCTGTGCTGCTGGCGTCGTGCTGCTGGCGTTGACGTCACGGTGTCGGCGGTTAACTGCTGCTGGTTGACTGCGCGTATTGGCGTTGGCGTTGTGCTGCTGGCGTTGACGTCGCTTTGTCGGCGTTGTGCTGATGGCGTTGACGTCGTTCTGTGGGCGCTTGACGTCGCTCTGTCGGCGTTGTACTGCTGGCGTTGACGTCGCCCCACTGCTACACTGTCGCGACTGTACTCGCGTTCACACTTCACTCGCGCCGGTAATGTGCGTATCCACGGCTGACTGTGGTAGGACAGGTTATCACGGCCTTAAGCGTATAATGGGCGGGGCAAATCCAGCACACCTCAAGTACGACTTAGTCCGCGCCTACTCCGGATTGTGATGTCTAATATTGGCAAATCCTATTTACTAGCTATCACTATCCAGCGTAGGTCTTGTCACTACCGCAGCTCCGTGCTAACTGACTCTTGTCTTCTTGTGTTGCTTCTTATATACATCTTTCATCGTATAGTTGCTTGTGCGTGTGACTTCATGTTGTGACGGTGTTACTACGACTTGTTGTGTTACATGTAGGTTTGTGTTGTAGCTGGTTGTTGTGGTTCGCTTTTGCTGTGCTCTATCGACTTGTTGTGAAGTTTCGTGTTGGAGTTGGCTTGTTTGATGTTACTGTTGTGTGTTGGCTCGACCATGTTGTGCGACCATGTTGTGGTGATCGGTTGTGTGTCGGTACAAGCTGTGGTTGCTGTTGGGTTTTGCCTTGCTGTTGATGCCTCGCTGTTTGGTGTTGCTGTTTATTTTGTGTGGGCCAAATTTGTGGCCATATTTGGTCCTCACAATTCATTTAAAGATACATTTTTGTTTGCTTAAGAAATCATGGAAAAGTCCAACGCATGTTGAAGCCGAAAATTCTATTATATTTTGCTGGCTGGGTATGTACGTGGCAGCGCACTATGGGCCACGCAACTTGTTCAATGGCCAAAACTAAGTTGCCTAGTTCATCATAATGTTAATAGAAATAAAAATAGCTCAAAAATAACTCACACTATTTAAGCGGGCTACCCACCTGCCAAGAAATGCCTCAAGAAAAAAACGATCATATATTTCTTGTGCCTGGTCAAGAAATTTTGACGCTTACCAAAATTTCCATTTTTTCCAAATTACTCTTATAAAAATGTATAAAACATGTGTAGCGCAATATGTACTCACCTTTACTGTGGATCTGCACGTTTACCTCAAGAAATATATACGAGCATATTTATTTCTTGAGGTAAACCGGCGTTGCCAACCATCGAAAATTGTAGTATTTTTTCTTATGAGCTGAATATGGGCTCAAGAAAATTTGACGTGTGAAAACAGTTCTTGACCATTTCTTGAGCGTTTTTTATATGGAGTTTGACATTTCTTAGCAGGTGAGTAGCCCGCTTTAAAGATAAAATTCAAGCGTTATTTAAAGTTTAATTTCACTTAGAACACATAAAGGTTGCTCATATAAAATGGCCCCCTTATTCATAAAAAATATAAAAAGTTTAATAAGCTCTTAAGCGGGCTACTCACCTGCCAAGAAATGCCAAACTCCATATAAAAAACGCTCAAGAAATGGTCAAGAACTGTTTTCACACGTCAAATTTTCTTGAGCCAATACTCAGCTCATAAGAAAAAATACTAAAATTTTCGATGGTTGGCAACACCGGTTTACCTCAAGAAATAAATATGCTCGTATATGAAGACATGCATGGATGAAGGGGGTATGTCGCATTCTCACTCAATTTCTGTTTTTGGCATTGGTGAATAGTGTTTATGCAGATCTATATTTCTGTCTTATCAGAATCTACCTATCGTGAAAAATGTAGAAGATAATTCATGGATGAAGGGGGTATGTACACAACTTTTCAATTTGAATTGTGGAAGAAGGGGGTATGTTCCGATTTTTTCATATAAAACACTAAATATAAACTTATGCTTTTTATTGCATATTATGCAATGTCTTTGTTGGCGCGGCGAAGTAGTTCCGACTACCTCATACATTACCTATTTAGCCTTAATGTCATTTGTATTCATACTATTTGTGCATAATGGCTTTGCATAATTTTTTTGCCAGTTTTCCATAAATATTTGAAAAAACATCAAATGTTTAAGCAAAACTTTAAAGTCAATTTTCTCGTTTCACTCAAAATGCGACATACCCCCTTCATCCATGCATGTCTTCATATATTTCTTGAGGTAAACGAGCCGATTCACGGCAAAGATTATATACTTCGCTGCACATGTTTTATACATTTTTATAATAGTAATCTGCAATAAAATAGAAAATGCGGTAAACGTCAAATTTTCTTGACCAAGCATAAGAAATATATGCTCGTTTTTTTCTCGAGGCATTTCTTGGAAGGTGGGTAGCCCGCTTTATCATTTAAAATTTGTATGAAAATGTCATTTTAAAAAGTTTAATAAACCAATTTTTTTTTTTTATATATATGGGGGTAAGAGTTCAATTGACATCGTAATTTCTTTGATGTTAAGCCTACTTACTACTCGTATATTGTAATAGTACAATTAAAAAATTCAATAATTAGATTTGTCTTATTGCATGACATGCTCGTAATCAATTTGAACTCTTAATAAAGAAAACTAGCAATTAATACTGACGTAATTGTTAATTATGCATATACTTATGCTCATAGGTACCCAACAGAGAAACGCTAAGCTATTCAAGACTATTCATTTACTTTGTTTCAGCAGTTACATGTTAAAGTAGTTGTCTGGGATTGGCCTTCATTGCAGCAGTGAGCTAGTTAACAACTAGTTTTTTTAACTAACACTTAAAATTCTCTAATAAAACTAACACTTTCATTTTTTTTACGAAAACTAACACTTACAATTCTGTAAGAAACTAACACTTTCGTTTTGTGTCAGACGTAAGCAACACTTTTATTTTGTGTCTGACGAAAACTAACACTTCGGTAGTACATTATCTTCAGACACAAAATGAAAGTGTTAGTTTTCGTCAGGCACAAAATGCAAGTGTTAGTTTTCTTACAGAATTTTAATTGTTAGTTTTCGTCAAAATTTTAAAAAGTGTTAGTTATCGTATGGCACGTCGATATGTCGGTACATTATCGATAGTTTTACGGCTCTAAATGCTAAATTAATCTTACATAACGGCAACAGTAACAGAACCATATATGTAAATCAGCTGATCCAACAACCGTTATGAAATCAACGCATTCGATAAGGCGTTATGGTATGGCACCATTAATTGAATACATACATTGATTTCCTCAAGCTTCCCTATCGGACAGCTGTGTGGCCAGTAACCACTTATATACTTCGGTCTGAGGTAGAACGTCATCAGAATTGTGATAAGATTTCGAAGGTTTTGGTGAAAAATCGTATGCAAACATTTGTGTATTTTGGATCAGCTGTTTTATCTGGTTATTGTGGATCTATGGTTTTGGAAGATTAATTGAGTACTCAATTAGTTATCATTTTTGTAACCATTTTTGTTACAACAAAGAATACTTTTTTATCAGATTAATAGTGTTCTTGGAATCGCAACAGAACAAGTTAAGGCTAAAAGAGAAAAAATTGGAAATAGGTTAGCTAAAATCTAATCAGCAACAGTTAAAAGATAAAGTTGCGACGTTATATTTTGGTTTGGTTTGATTTAATAATACTCGCCTCGTCATCTTTCAAGAAAATATTATTTTATTTAGCCAATGAAATACAATGGCGCATATTAATAGTCGAAATAAAGTAGGCACTAAAGCTAGCATCAACTTGTTGACACCATTTGTAACGGCCTATCTGTAAAAAATGCTGACGCTATCTTCAGAGCCCACTTTATTTCGACTACGTACTGCCCCTGAGGACACTGAGGCAACCCGGGAGAAAAACTGAGACAGAAAGGCGAATGAGGAGCTTCAGATCCTCTCGGGCAGGAATAGTGCTCAAAGATTTTAACAAAACATCCAGCGAATGGCGGAAGGTTTCAAGTTCCCGAAGGGACAATAATGACCGCCTACTAGTGCGTTAGTACATTACATAAGTTCTGGAGGGAAAACTTATTTTCAAAGCTATATTTCAGGGAGATAACGATCCCGATATCTCTAATCCCTGGTCATGAAAACAAGTCCCACCACTCTACTATGATAGAGTGAGGATTAAATTAAAATTATCGATTACCCATTTGAATAAACTTGCCATCCCTAAAACAAAGGTTGAGGGAATCATCGTCCAGAAGACTTCAAAAATAGCTCTGGTAATTATAAGTTAATATGACGTAGTTGTTGTTGTTGTACCAGTACTTCGACCGGCTTGGTCGGTGCATCAATTCATGGAATATGACGTTATAAACCAAACAGGGTTACATTGATGATGAGTCTAAGCTGTCATATTGGGAGCGTAGCTCATAGTCCTTTGCTGGATATGAATCCGTTGAACTACGGTGAATAGAACCTTGTGGTACTAGCCCAAACTACCTGGGGCATATTTTAAACCTCTAACCCGTAGTTGCTTATAGGTCCTAGTGGAGGCTAAAGGTAATGCCTAGGCTAAATAAAATCAGTTTTGAAGAACAAAACCACTGAGCGAGCTGCATCAAATTCCACTCAAAAGCAACTGAGTGCAAACCGTTTTTCACTCATACTCTTTCCTCATTCATCAAAAAACTACTTAACACAACTAAAATGCCTCATTCAATTTACTCTACTATCAATTCCAGTCGACAATTTACGATCAAGTGTTTCTCCATGCGTATGTTGGTTTGAGTGTGTGAGTGTATCTGTGTACTTGTGCAAACACTTTGGAGCTCCAGGCCGCCACATTGACTGAAACAAGCCAAGCGACTATTCATTTGAGTAGCTGAGTACATGAAGATCGGTTCGGTACGGGTTTTTGTAAATTTTTATAAAAATTACGGCAAAGCGGCACAACAACAACTACCTACGATAGCAATAAAAATTATATATTTTTACTTAGAAACAAAAGACGTGAGTGAGGGTGTAAGGAGATTGCGATAAGAATTTATAAGTACGAAATATATAAAGTAAAACTGATTCAGCGGGGACGTGAGTAAGCGGCAAGTGCTTGGCTGAGTGGTGGTGTATTGGAAGTGCATATGTATGTAGGTGTTGTGTGTAAAAGAATGTGCATGTTTTTAGTTTTTAAAACCAGCTGACGTGCAATAAAAGTAAGAAAGAAAAAAAATTAAACAAATAAAAATTGTGCAAGTGTTCTATAAGTACTGCAAATCAAATAAAGGAAAGCAAAAAAAATAACAAATACAAAAAAAGTAAACTAAATTAAATAGTCAATTGAACAGAAACGATTTAATTTATCGAAAACCATACAAATCAAGGCGTTGGAAAAATATTCTGTACGTGCTATTTACGAGGTATATGCCTACATACAATTTAGTGCTAATTTTATTTAAAAAAAAAAATTTTATTTGAATATTTTTCTATTTTTAATACGTGTTTTGAGTGGTTTTTAAATATTTAATAATAATCACTATTTTGTTGTATTTAGGTAATGGTTAGTAAATTTTGCTTTTTTTTTGTTTATTTTTCTCATTCGTATAAATGACGTAATGGCCTTGTCATTAACTTTACCGCTGTTGTTGTCACTGTCACTGTCATTGCTGGCTTACAAATTCAACGATATTTTTTATAAACACAACATTGAATTTTGCAGCTGCCAAAGCTGAAATTCATTCACTTGATTTTTTAATTATTTAAAAACACGTTTTAAATTATTTTAAATCTATGGAATTATCTTCGGTGAAACATAAAAAGCTCTTATGAATGTTTTGAGTAGACTTTCGCTTGCATGTAACAGGTTTTCGTGTGCCTACACTCAAAAAAGAGTTTCCTTATTTCAAGGAAAAATTTCCCTTATTTGGATCCAAAGACATGGCTTCCTTAATTTAAAGACTTTTTTCCTCAATTTAAGGAAAAAAGTCTTTAAATTAAGGAATATTTTACTTAGTTTAAGGAAACCATAACTTTGGAGCCAAAATAAGGAAACTTTTTTTTGAGTGTACCACATCTCTCATAACCTTGCGACGGCCGCGTGGTGTAACTGTATTGTGCTCGGCCTACTACACCAACATTTGGGGATCTCATTACGGTAAAATTAGCATAAAAAATCTCTTTTCAAAACAATTTTTCTAAACGGGGTCGCCCCTTGGTAGGGGTTTGTTAAACTCGCCGAGTGTATATTTGCCACGAAAGGCTTCTCAGCAAAAACTTAATCTGCTTTGTAGTTAGGTACCGTTCGGAGTCGACAAAAAACTCAATTGTAGGAACAAATTCAAAAGCAGCACACAAAAAACTGGAAGAGAAGCTTGGTACAAAAATCTCCCTAGAGGTCCTAATGATAAGCTGTAGTTACGTACTATATCGCCGCCTTAAGTTGTTTTGTCAAAGCACGCTAGTCATCCCTTTCCAGCGATAACTGACGCCAAATAGAAACATCAAGGCATTTCAAGTCATCCTTCACCTATTTTTTTCAAACTCAGTTGATGCTTTCCTCTTCCTCTGCTTCCGATCTCGATACTCGCCGTTGACATCACGAGAATGATCATAAATCTAGCGGGAAGCCTTTCCTTAGAATACTCCAGGCGACATATCATCTTCTCTCGACACTGTCCATGATTCCGAGCCGTACCGCAGGACAGGTATGATGACAGACTTATAGAGCGTGATATTTGTTCGTCTAGGGTGGAATTTACTACTTCTCAGTTGCCAACCAACCCAAAATAACACTTGTTGTCAAGAGTAATTCTCCATTGAATTTCGCGACGTATCTAAATATCTTCTCTAGCATCTCGTTTGGCTTCGAAAGGCTCGAAGAGGCCCTTTCCAATTCTGACGGAACTGTTGGTATTGCTCAACGTCATTTGGCCGTATGAGCTTAGCAAGAAAGTCAAATTCAGACGTGGCGGCATGCAGGCAACTTATTTTCACAGTGTAAAAAACGGTTTTGAAATCTCCAAAGAGGTAGTACCTTCGTGCCAATATTTCTATCATGGGGCTTCACCAGGATTTGGGGGATCTATCTAGTTTCTTGTTCTTTGATTAGGATGCTGGTACTTCTGATGACCATATTGACTTCACCGCCAAAGAACCTAGCGCCGTTGTAGGTTGTTCACTCTCTAAAATCGTCGATATATGCTTTGGCAACAACATCAACAGCAGAACTTAATATTGAAATTTTCCGTAGCTAGATAGAAAGTTAGTAAGGTTTCCCTTTAGAACCCTTGGTCCGAATGTGGAAGGAATTATAGTATTGTACGCTATTGATTAACCCTCGTAATTTGTTTGTGATAAATATTTATCAATACAATATATTTCGAAAACAACCTGTTGATGCTCTCCAATTCCATAACAGTCACTAATCAGTTATATGTATTAGCCATAAAACCAGTTTTATCTCCAACGTGAATTATGCAAAAGTCGGCTAGCTAGAGTTTAGCGATGGCGGCAATAGAAACATTAGCACCTACACGAATGTAAATTTATATACTTACGTAGAATAGATATTGATAAACAAACCGACACACCCATAATATGATTAGCCTCCAATAAGGCTCCAAGCAAGAGGCTCTTAAACCCTTTGTGTTGTTTCGCTTTCGACGCCGACGCATCAACAATTTAGAGACAGCCAAATTGGTCAACGCTAATAGATACTCAAATTAGTATACGGCGTATATTGGTGTTAGGGTGATCATTAAAACACAACATGATAATTGTGTGTGAGGCCCTCTCTGACTTTATCCTATGAACAGTACAAAACTTTATTAATTGTGAAATGAAATGTTGGCAGAGCTCTGCTAAGAATTTTTCTCAAGGATCACCCTAATAAAGACAAAGTAGATATAATCTAGCATAACCGAAATCAACCTTTTGAAATTCCTGCAACAACGCATAGCTATACGACGTGAGTTCGATACAAATAGGCAATAAGCCCCAAATAGAGTGATAAAAAAAACAATAATAGTAGCACTCGCTATAATAAAAACAAAAACAAAAGCAACAAAAAAACTGCTCGTGCCCAGATAAGTGAAAATGAGACTGAGCTGAGATGGGATGTGGCTTTCTACATATTTTAATATTGATGCATAATTGTTGTTGGAATTGTGGTAGACTTAATTAATACTGTTGTTTTATTTTATTATTATTTTTATTATTGTTAGTTGACAACGCATATTTGGAACAATTATATACCCGCAACGTATACACGGGCTCTACAGCTTAGTTTATCTTTATTCCTATGCTTTGGCATTCAATTTTTTTTTATATGGCTATATATTACGAGTAGGTACTTTGTGCCATTTATTATGGTGGAAAACACCACATTTATGTCGAACCTACAGTGGAATCAACTAGTTTTATAAAACCACTCAAGCCACCAAATTTTTTTTTTTTAATTTTATCATTTATCATATATTTTATTTTAGCTATTTAATTAAATTTAGTTTATTATATATTTTTCTTTTTTTTTTAATATTTTTTTCTCATTTAATTTTTTTTAAATTTTTTTATATTTTATTTTATTTAATATAATTTAGATAAATTTTATTTAACTTAATTGAGTTCAATTTAATCAAATTTAATTTAATTGATTTATTTACGTTTCACTTAATTTATTTTGATTTAATAAAATTTCATTTAATTCAATTTAACTTATTTTAATTCAAATTGAACTATTTTTATTTAGTTTAATAAATTTAGTTTATTAACTCTTTTTCTTTAATTCAGTTTCTTCTTTTATTGTGACTGATAACAGTAGAAAAAGACTTTCAAGGAGCTGTGCTGCGAAATACATAGTCCATCCAATTTCAGTGTCAGTCTCTTCTAGGCCTTCTCAACTTTGACCACTTTAGTATTCTTCCAAGCCCCTTTTTGGACTAGTTCGGAGTCAGTCAAAAAATTATTGTTGTCCACTAGTAATTTGTTTAGCTAGTTTATAGAGTTAAAAGCAAGGAATGAAACCGAAACCGTAACCGTAACCGATTAAAACCGATTCATTTTTCAAACCCGAAACCGTAACCGTTATTTTGATCTGGAAAAGAACGAAACCGAAACCGTTTCTAAAGGCGGAACCGGTTCCAAACGGTTTTGAATTTTTGTAATGTCTCACTTCTTTCAGTGGGCACATAGGTATTTTCTTTTACAAACAGGTACCCTGAAAACTTTCAAGGAATATTGTCGAGCAAGGTTACAAAAGACATGTTTTGACCTCAAAAAAATTTACGAGATCCGAAAAAGAAGTGTTCAGGCTTGTTTCAGAAAGCACCACTCATTTTAATGTTTTTGACGATTTATACATTTCATTTAACTACCATTTTAATATTTTTTTGATAAAAAAGTAGAGTTAATTTTAGAAATTTGTTTTGCAGAAATTTCATTCATGCATAGCGTTAATAAAATTTATTATTATATTGGAGAAATCCCAGCATGGCCGCAGGAAAAAAGTTAGGTACTTGAGTATTTTAGTAGTAAAATTGATTTTTTCGTGTTTTTATTTGGAAACCGAAACCGGAACGAAACCGTAACCGAAACCGAAATAAATTTTGAAGAACGAACCCGGAACCGAAACCGAAACCGGAACGTTATTTTAATCGGTTTCAGAGCTTGGTTAAAAATAATTAGGTATATCACTGCGTAGGCGAGTAACAGTGGCTGAACGATTATGTGCCTGGTTAACTTCGTTATTTAGTTTCATAATCAGCTCGCCATGGCGTCGTTTCGCTTTAAATCACCTGCTGATAACTAGATGGAAGCAACAACAAAAAAATCACTTATCACCTCAACGCCTAACATGTAAAGTCCATACAAATGGACATTTTAGGAAAGACCTTTTTGCATGCTTCTTCTTCACGTCTGCTGGACGTTGGTAAGGTTTTCTCATCTCTAGAACCTCAAGGACGCATCGATTGACATTTGTATAAGAGCAACCCTAGTATTACATTTACTTTCAGTAATTAATAATAACCATAAACAAATAATCCAGACACAAACCGCAAATGTGGGGTACCCCCCCATTAAAATCTTGAGGTTTTCATCTTAAATGAGAAGGAAATTTTGCCATTTTTTGCGTTGTAAATTTATTTTCCATTTTTCTATATTAAGTACCTACATATTTGTGGTTTCTACTACAATTTTTCTCTTTGCGATTTGTTTATTATGTCTGACGCACACAATATCTAATTTTCCAAATTAATAGATTAGTGTGTTTTCTTTATAAAGTGTAATTTCTTGAAGTGATCATGCTGTAGTACTTGAAAATTATTTGTACTCAGCTTACGTGCATTAGGGATGTTAGAAATGTTATATTTCACGAATAGAATTTGCAAAAGCTCATAACAATTATTCTTTGCAGAAAGTAGATACTTGTTGGCGGAACTTATTTTTCTGAAATCTGTCTATAGTAATCCTAAAGATTACTAATCGGATTAGAAACTTTTTTTTAAATCCTAACTGCTTGATTAGGATTAGATGGCTAGATTATATTAGAACTAATCAAAAATCTAGCCACGATTAGGTACGATTGGCATATCTAATCATAACTAATAAAAAAAATCGATTCGATTAGTTTTGATTAGGACAACTATTTTGTACCAGTAATAACTACGTGGAACTCACTATATCATGCAATCGTGAAGTTACCTCAGTACAAAAATAAATTTAACAACCTTTCCGATGATTTTCCGGTGATTTTCAATATTTGGAGTCGTACAAGCTGCTAACGGAACCTATTTCCCAAACATTGGTCTTTCTCCAAGGTGAAGCCAATGTGAAATATGGTTGTATTATTCCTGCGTTATTTTCTTTGAGTAATAAACTGTTAAACTTATCCAGAAACCCCGAAGTTTTTAGCAATGTTAGCTCAACAGCAGTACAATTAGAACATCAATTGAGAGAAAGGTTTAAACCGTAGTTTACATTGGCTCCTAAGGTAAATATGGCATTAGCGGCAGCTGTATTGACCCCAAATTTGAAAATGAGATAGTTGCCTGTTATCCAAAAAACTTCGCCTGGCTGTACTCAGAAGCAGATCAGTAAAAGGGTGATTGAAGTAATAAGCACTTTCTTGAATGATTCCACATGTTCTGAAACGGTCGTGCCTTAGTTGGTCTATGAAAGCTCTTTTTTTGATTTCAATGGTTTCAAGGAAGTTGTTAGCAATAAGCTTATACGCGTATTTGAATGACCCGATGCCAGGTCCCGAAATTTGAAGTAAAGAGGGTGCACTTAAGGTAGCGTGTCTAGCGTTCAATACCCCGCCTACGTCATCAGCGCCCGTCGAAAGGCTGTTTTCATTTGCTGGCATAGTCAATAACCCAAGACGGAATTCATTGTCTGACTTTCCTTTTGAAAAGTGGGCACTAATGAAGTCGAATATAAACTTTTTGTGATACATATGTATGTAATATAAATCAGCATATTTTTTTTCAACTAGTGGAGGCGGTTAGGGGCACAATAATTGTACTAATTTGCTTAGGACTATTTACATTTTACTTTACTAATAACAACTTTAGCTCCTAATTGCTGGTTTCTACAAAATGAAATATCAAATGCATATATCTCGACTCCAACGCCACCTAGTGGCAAGATTTTTTGTAAAACTATTCGTTTCCTTGTAGGTGACATATGTTTTAAATATGAGCCAAATCGGACCTTAAATGCGGATTTCGTAAATATCGCTACAACAGCGCCACCTAGCGGATATTTTTTTAGATACACTTCACATACTGTATGCGGAATATATATTTATACTTTATTTGGAGATTTCGAGTTTATGCCAAAAAAACTCAAAACATTCCATTATACAGTGCAATGTAGCACCTGGCAACACAACAATTGCGGTCTGTTCATACTCAAAATTAAGTACCTAGGTGCTTAAAGTTAGAAGTGGCTTCTTGGTCTATATCCCCTATTATTTTTAGTGACCTTGCTACGAAACTTATTTTTAATACTCTAATGATCATATGTAAACAAATGAGAGCTGTATTTATGTGAACACTAAAGCCAACAAGTCTGAAAATAATATTCCGTCTACTTTGTATGTCTATATGTTTTTCCACTTTAAACTAAATGTAGAAATTCGTGGATCAGCAGATTTTGCCATTACCTACTACTTGTTAAGTGAAACGTAAAAGATAAACAATCCACATTTGATGTCGTCGAAACAGTGAAATATAAGTTGAAAAAATTAGCATAAAGTTTAATCATTTTTTTCGATTTAAGATCTAAATGAAAAAAACAGTCCAAAATTTGTATTTTTTTTTAGAGATGCGGCATAGCTCAGCGGTAGAGCAGCCGGCTTTTACTCGGAGGGGTCTTCGTTCGAGTCCTGCCAAGTACCACAATTTTTTTATTTTTATTTTTTTTTTTTGGAAACTTGTCGGTTTAAAATTGAAAACTTTTCCATCCATATTTTTTTGTTTCGTTTTCATTTATTTTTAAAAGATTTTTTAAGTCATTGAACTTTGCCACAACATTTATGTGTGCGGTGTAGCTCATGGTAGTGCAGTCGGGCATCTTGCGGAAGGTCTCGGTTCCAATCCCAGTCTAAGGACAAAGAAATTATTTTTTCTTTAAAAAAATGTTAAAACATTTCTGGTTTAAAACTGAAACCACATCCGATTAACCTTTTTTATTGAAAACTGGTCTAGTTTAAATTTAAAACCAAATTTGGTTTGGTTATATGTACATATATATAATCCGAAAAAGTTTAAAACCTAGGCACAAATTTTGAACCGTGTATCTAGAGTCTAGATTCTATGCTACAAGAGTTTTGACAATTATGTTCAAAATGTATATTTTTTAGTGGAGCGTAAGGCTCCTTAAGTCTCCTCCAACTCTCATATTCTGCATCATCATCTAACCCCAACTTTATCGTCAGCAAGGTGGCACTTTCGCAGGAAAGTGATTTATATTCTCAAAAATACAATGCTTACTCCATGACCACAGTTCGAAAAAAATTATGTGTAGATGCATGATTTTAGTACTGAAATGCTCCTAATTTTTGTGAGGTTCAACTCCTTCCAATATCCTAAAATGATATTCCACTTCTGACTTATTCACAAAAATATATTTAGGCAGTCTGACATTACATTATCGAAAACAATTGACATTCAATATCCACTTAACCCTTTGATTTCCTTTATCCATACATTTTGATAACAGAAAGTGCTCGTATCATATTTGTGTGCTCACCATGCATTTGTGAATTCTCAATTACACGAAGTCTATGCATTCTACCATAATATATTTATGTCGCCTGCACTTGACTCTTGGTACTCATTTGAGTAATGCTTTGCTCAACAACGGAAGTTCTTTATCGTTTTTACCATAAAACCATTTGGTTAATTGTACGCACAAAACACAACTTCAGTAAAGTGCATGAAAGTGTTTATACTTCTGCATTATATTTCTTTGAGTCTACTTTTGTGTTAATCCGGTTGTTAGAGCTATATTTAAATCAAATCAGCATTTGTTATTTACAAATGCACATACCCGCACTCGCCTAACCATCAATTGCAATTGCATTGTATTCAACTTAAGATTTTGTTTTTCTTGCAATTTCGCATCTCTTCAATTTCTTACAATTTCCACCGACTTTTGTTGTGTGTGCGAAATGTCGCGACTTTGGCCTGTTATCTGCAATAAAACTTACTGCTATTTTTTGTTCTCTTAATTTTTTTCCCGCCTTTATTGGCTTGTTGTCGTCCATTTATATAACAATGAAAGTTGACAAGTTACAAGAGGTCTGGAACTGGCACTCTCACGCCATTTTGTTTTTGTTTTTTCTTTTTACAACTGCGACGACACTTTCAATTTCTTCTTGTTATGCATTCAATTGATAAGTCAAGCTCAAGTCTCCAACGCCTTGATGTCATATCGGCTTTCTATATCGTATGTTGTATGCGCTTTATCACATTACTTGCATTTTTACACACTTTCAACACACAATTGTGACACTTATTACTATTATATGCAAAAACACAAGTAAAATAATGACATTGTATGCAATCAGCAGCGTACACTGGGCCAAACAGTTGACCTTGTGGAAGAAATACACATTTTTTTCAAATCAACCCTGTAAGGAAAACACCTGTGTGAGAGTTCGAAGCTTTTAACGGGTTTCAAACTGAGTGTAATTTTCATTTTTGAATTTTCTATGACTAGAGGCCTCATTGAACTTAAAACTACCACTCGAAGATGATGCGACGTGTTAAAAAATTGGTATTAGAGGTCAGCTAGAGTTTGCCAAATCTCTATCCGTCCATCCTTTTTTTCTAAAATTTACAAATTTGTCTTCCCTTTAATGAAACATTTCGTCCAGTGTACACGTCAACGTACAGTTTGAAGTTTCCGCAAAATGCCACACATAGTTGCTTAAACAGTAGTGTTGCTTATTTTGTTCATCGGTAGGTATTTCCAAGTACATTCAACTGGTATTGTTGATTGTAAAAATAGCCACAAATACATACAGTTGTATACACAAATATTTTTTTAACGAATGGCGAAATAATTCACAATCGAAACATAAGTTCTGAAATAAGCATTCATAAGTCAAAGAAGAAAATTAAACTTAAAAATAAAAATATTGTCACATTTCACTTAAAGGAAACCCCATTCTTCATGCCGGTTTTTTTTTGCTCGCTTATCAGTTTGCTAAGTGTGCGAACCCAACAAAAAAGCATGTTAGCAAGTATAGGACCTACTTAACATGAGCTATGGGCCTTCAGAGTGCTAATATCCCCCTCCCGTTTACTGCAAGGGAAGAAGTAAAAAGCGATTGCTCCGTTGCCCAAGTTTTTGCTTCATATTCCGAAGTCTATCTCCCGCCTGTTTACTCCCTTGGCTGTCACCCACTGTTGGCGGATTGATTGGGCGAGTCCCCTCTTTATCCAGTTAGAGCTAATGTGAAGTATTTATCCCACAGCTCTATCGAAGAACTATCGATTTTATATTGCAAAGGCGGTGAGATTGACAAACCCATCCGCGCCGCAAGTACTCCGAGAGTACAGAGCATTAATATTATTTGAGTATGACCTTTCTTTTCGTCTTAAGATCTGTAAATATCGAGCTTCGTTATATTTAGAAGGCCGACAGGCACTCCCAGACAGTCCAAGGAACTGTAAATGCTTCTACCTTTTATTTGACTCGTTGAGCCAGTGCTCAGAGATGTGGCAACTGAGAGGCCCAAGTGATGCAAAGACAGCCTTCGCTTCTGAGACATCATGAGTCATTCCATTTTACGCAGACTCAACATTAAGTCCCAACTCTTTCCCTGTATACTACGATGCCCCGGCACTCATATTAGGGGAACGACATGTCACAGTAAGCCTTCCGGTTTGCATAGGTATCGGCTTGAAATGCTTTGCTTAGCTCTGCCGAGTGAATAGATATGGAGAAGAGATCTCTTCTTCCTTTTACAGTGAGTTCTCGTTACAAATTCCAAAAGCTAACACAACACTAAACCCCTTTCCTTGAATAATCACAGAAGCCAAATTCTAATTTCTAAGCTGATGATTTAACTTAGTGAGCCCGAGATTGTAGACTTCATACCTACACTTCCTCAATCTATCTCGGGCCACTTTTACTTTTTAAAAGTACCCGAAGTTCGGACACAGAGAAGAGGGACCACCCTCTACTGAAACGCGGGAAGCCGACAAACAAACGATAGTCATATCAACCGATGCCTCCCTTGAAACATCCACTTGTAGTCTCATACAATTTTTTGGTGGGTATTAATGTTGGTATACATCTGCTTGCACCATAAACTATACAAAATTCAGGACAGCCCATAACACATACTTCTATAGACGAGTATTTGACATGTATTCACTGGAATATCATTTGATAAAAAAATGAAAGAAACCCCATTTAAAAGTACGTTGCATACGTAAATTGACCAAACTGAGTTCTTAAAAGTAATCTGATACCCAATAACCCTTGCACCACATTCTTACAAAGAATTTATAGACAAACCAAAAAATGTCTTGAAGCTCATCATTAAATGTACATAATAAATTAGCGGCTTATTTAATCAGTAGCAGCTACCGCAAGAACTCATAACAACAACAACTCTTCGCAGCGCTCCAATTATAATCACATTTTAATCACACTTCATTAGACGTCAATAGTTCCGCTGCTTATAGCCTATAATCAGCAATCTACAGCGTCCAACTCAAACGCATCGCATCGCATCTTTGGCCAGCTGCATTCTGCTTTTGAGTTCAAATAAAACCACTTGTCGGCTGCATGAATCGCATGCATTTATGTGTTGCTTTTTTTTTACTCGTCCATGCCTTTCTTCGTCTGGGTTCATTGGTTCACAGACTAATTTTTCTGCTTCTAGAAGCTGCCTGGCTTTTGTACTATACCGAGTAGGTCCCTAGCAGTCGGTCTATGAAAGCTGTTTGGTTCGAATGGAGTTGAGCGGCAAAGGATGAGAGGAAAAATCGTTTGAGCCGTGCCGTGACCTTTGTGCAGACAATAACTCGAAAGAACTGTGAGCAGCACTGTGCACGTGCTGGAAGTTTACTTACTTTTCATATTGAATAACGATTGATGCGTTGAGTTTTGTTGTTGGTGGATGTGATCAGAATTGGTGGAGCCGATGGAGAACCCGATAAGTGCGACTCAATCGATGACTCTTATAGTTTTCTCCCTGGAAGGAAAAATCGTAGTGCGACCACAACAGTCGAAGATATCTATTTTATAATAAATGATTCCAGTAGGGATGAGTGGGAGGGGCAGATTGGTGTTTCCCCACCAATGGCAGCACTTTCTTATAGATGTCTCCAAATGATACGGTAGAGCTGGACGGGTGTTTAATTCGAAGGACCTGGACCTTGAATTCTTTTTCAAACGACCTGATCATTGCAGCGTCTTCCAGGATGGAGTCTTATCAAACATGGACGCCGTGGCGTGGATAGTAACATATATGTACCATCGGCAAGTTTATCGTTATTTTTAGTGAAAGCCGAAGCTATCAAATCCCTTGGCTCGTCCTAGTTATACTCTATACTAACGATTTACTGTCGCCGATGTCCTCACGACACGGTCCTACAGAACTGCGTGACCCTCAAATGGTCCCGGGACCCAGAGAAATAGAGGGAAACTGCAAGGCCGGCTAACCTTGGCAGTCAGGGAACGATCAAGCAGGTTTTTCTGGACAAATAACACGCAAGTATGTCCCTTGTGACACGCAAACCAACGCTGAAAGAAGCACATATTCCGTCAAGATAACGAAAGATGGTCCCAGTGTCCTAGATATCGAAGCAAGCCTGACGAAATGGGATCTAAAATGATCTTGACATACTACAAAGAATGGAAATCTTCAAATTAATAGGGGTACTAACCAGGACTATAAACATTACATTACATTACTGCCTCTCAACGAAACAAGTATAGTGAGCCCTAACGACGAAGCTGCAGAGGTTTTAAAAATGAAGAAGATAAGGTAGAGCCTGGCACTCAGTTTCGCTGCCTGTGATTTCCTTACCTTGATATTCTACGCTATGCCACGGAGCAAGGCATAAGGGATTTTATGGCCTTCATCAAGTCCTCTAAGAGAAGCCGTAACGGTGTCTGTGGTATCACAAGGGGCCTGCTACAATTGGCCTAAGTGTGCCTCTGCGACAGCCACTTCAACCTAACCTAACCTAATGCAAAAGCTGAGAAAAAGAGAAAAGTCAAGCCGGAACGAGCTCGAAATTAGTTTTAAAGAATAAATCCAAAATCGAAATAAAAACACATCGCAGAACCAAAATCAAACCCATATAATCATAGATATCGAATTAATTCTATGTTATAAACTCATGTAGAGTGACATTAGTGACCCAAATACCAAACAACTAGTTAATAGATTTATGCTGGTATGTAATAATACTGCCACTTGTTTAGTTCAACAGACGCATCGTGAACGTGGCAGCAACAATTAACAAATAAACAATTAACAACAACTAACAAAAACTGGCGAGACGAGATCCAAGCAAACAATACAGAAAGCAAAGAGAAAGGTTGTAGGCAAAACAAAAACAAGAAAAAGCAGTAACCAAGAGCAGTAGTAAACTTTCTCGCTCCGTTAGCTGCCGCCAAATAAGTTCAACTTAAGAAATTCCACAAAAATTCTTAGAAGCATGAATATCACCTGTGCTGTACTCTCCTCCCACCAACCAACGAAGCACCGTAAACATTTACTCATCTTCTGGTTACTGTGATTGGAGCGCGCGTGCTCCAACAAAAGCCAGTTATGACGATGAGTCATAAAAACAGATGGGGCATGAAAGACGAAGTTGGATAGTGTTGGTTGATCGCACTCATCGATCAACATTTACATTTAACCACAAGTTTGACTTTGTCAACTTTTTTTTTTTTTTGAAAGCTTTGACTGTTTGAGATGAGTGTGACGTGATTGGAGATCGCTTTTTGAGTTTGAGTGTAAAGAGTGTTTTGAGTGAGTGGCGGAGTGAGATCGCTATTTTTTACTTTGTTTTTAAAGCATTTGTGGTGGAGAAAGGAGCTCGCGTTTGAGAAACCGCTGCTTTTTGTTGATATCCTATGGTGGGTGGATGTGAAAGGAAGGTGGTTGCTGTGGACTGTTGTGTGAAAGGAAGGTGGGTGAGCGGCTAGTCGGTGTTTTGCTTACAGAGCTAGAAACACTATGCAAACGACCTTGGAACTCTGTCAAAAATCGTATATAAGCTCACCCGAGCCCGTCTATCTCTTGATGACAAGGTCAAGTTATAAGGAGTGATACCATACAATCGAACATGCACATATGTACGTTCATACAAACCAAGCAGAAGTTTATTAGCTAACGGCGATATCATTATTTCAACATCAGAATCTGCGTCATCATAAGCAATCAGAAAAATGAGTCAGAGTTATGTATATGAAGAAGAATTTATTTATAAAGTACTCAGTTGCAATGCTCTTGAATACATTCTTTGTATCTAGTATCGTACTTCGAGGAATATTCATTAAATTCTCAGGTTATTTGAATAAGTTATTAACACGGCACTAGTGTAGGAGTAACTAATACTTAGCGATCTAAACTAATCCTTAGATCACTAAACTCACTCAAATCGATACTCAAATAAATGATACAAGAATAAAAGAATTTCAATAATTTTCAAGATGAAGTAGTTTCAATTAACCTTAATTGTTTAGGGGCTTTTGGGGTGATGCGGGTTAAGTGCAGCCAATGAGTTTACTCCACAAGTGCAGACAAATTGTTTGGTGATATTATTTTTTGTGACATTTATAAATGTATGAAGCATGGGTATTTAAGCATATAAGTGAGGTTTCAATGCAAATAAAGGTGGTGGTTGGAAAACATGGTATTTTGTTAGATTAATCCATTAGTAAGAAGTCTCGAACTCTGGAAGGGTCTCATTAGAGGCAAAAGTCTCACCGTCGTGGCACGAGATGGGTTACTTAATTTTCGGTTCAAACCCGTTTGTATGATTAAAAGGAAAAAAATCCCGAAATTTAGGTAGTATCCGCCTTTCACGACTTCCATTGCTATCCTTTAACCGTTGGGGAAGTCCATACATGGCATCTAGTTCAATTACTGAATTAACATGATAAAAATATGCAAGTAAAAGCTCTTCGTTTTTTTTTTTTTGAAGTTAACTTCATAGGCGGCGATATGAAGTTTTGATTGAGAGTAAAATTTATTGAAATTAAAATATGAGAAAATGGCTGATGATGCAGCGGAAATAGAAATTGTAGCCGACTTTCAGGCGTAGGCAATTTTCACCACGATGTTTAGATGTGCAAATCGAATAGGAGGTAAAATTCCTGGATCAAGCTAACATTGCTCAAATTGTAATAGTTACAGGATTTGTGGGTGTTGCCACTTATCGCGGTTTACAGGGTTGCCACCTATCCTTTTTTTTAATATAGAGAGCTAGATATGCCAACATGGCTATCAAATGAAAGGTATTTTCGGCCGTATTCCAAATATGACAATTTCATGCAGGGTTCCCACTTAGGGTTGCCAAAAAATTATTGTCATTTTGCATTACTCAGCCATACATACATACATATCAAGCTATTTGCACTGGTAGATATCCCAACACAAATACATACATCTATTGCCATGTACACTTAAAAAATGTGTCTTTATTTATTTATTAGTTGATTGCAAAATTATTTATTTAGCGATAAGATAAAAATGCCAAGAACCAATCTCGTTCTTACTTATTCTACCTTTGACTCTGGCTGCAAACATACAGTTGTGCTCAGACATCTAGCTCAGCAGACACAATGAGCAGAATGCAATAGCAATATACACTCAGAAAAAAACTTTAAATGGCAGAACCCTTAAAAAATGCTCGCTTAAAAAAATGTTTAATGAAAAAATAATAATTTTTAAAGAAACTGTTAAGCGGGAAACAGAATCACTCCGCCAATATGTCAGTTGCGTGACGTACGTCACTTCATACATACGTACATATATGTATATCTCGTACTTTACTTCCTCGCAGCCAAACTTCGATACGATAATTTTTGTTTACAATTTAGCTCAACATTTCCGGTGTCGATGTCTGTTTGGCTGCCGGTGTTTTCTATGTTTCGCTGCTCCCCACATGGTTGTGTTGTTGGCATACCACGCACTCTCCTCATTAAGGTGCCACCACAGTAGTCAGCAATAACAACAACAACGTATCACATGTGCAAACATATCGTTTACCATGTGGTATGGAATGAGCATCCGTGAAACGGCAGCGCCGGCAACAACAACTGCAAGGACGGAGATAATACAAATGAAAAGATATTTTTGAGTGTTGAGCAGTGATAACACATTGTACATACATACGTGTCGACATCGAACGGCATCTGCAAAGCAGATAAGTTTTTGCTGAAAACCCTTTCTATCAGAAATACACTCGCAGAGTTTGCCAAACTGAGGGGCGGCCCCGTTTAAAAAAAAACTTTTTTCTGAAGAATTTTGATCAAATTTTTTCCAAGATGAGAACCTGAAATCCGTGGTGTGATAGGTCGACCACAATACCGTTACAACACGGCGGCCGGCTATGCAAGGTTCAATTCAATTCTAGTGCATTCAATCCTTTAAAACAGTTCCTTAGAATGCTTTGATAAAATGCTTACTGGGAAATTCTCGTCCTCAAAGCAATTTTTCATTTCTCCACAAACAAGTGAAATTCCTTTATTTCTCACACATTTTCTTTTCACCTTTCTTTACAGGTCGAACTGGTGCAATACATTTTCCGAAACATTCTCATAGTTGCAACAAGAAGCATCTGCATACAACAACAAAGAGCACAACAACAACAACAACACACGCAATATGGCGCGGAGTCTACGTCCTCTTAAGATTACAATCGTTGGCGATGGTATGGTAGGCAAGACCTGCCTACTCATCACATACACACAAAACGAATTCCCTGAAGAATATATACCAACAGTTTTCGATAATCATGCCTGCAACATATCGGTCGATGGTAATGAATACAATCTGACATTGTGGGATACAGCTGGACAAGAGGATTATGAGCGATTACGTCCGTTGAGTTATCCAAATGTGAGTAAAGAAACAAACATTTAAAAAACGCACGAAAACATGCTACAATATTTTCTTTCAAGATAATTACATGTTTCAATCAGGGGTGGGCATTTTAAAACTGCCACGAAAATAATGGGTGATTTTGAAATCCCATTATGATAATTTTGTGAAGATTTCCATATCATTTTCGTGATACTTTTTTGAAAAGGTTCTCGTCCATGAAACAAAAATTCGCCTAGTCTAGGAATCGCCCGAGATAAGTCGCAAGGGAGGATGCGACTATGCCAGTTCTGGGCTGAACTGTCCACATTTTTTTGGAAATGCCCCATGGAGAGAGCAATTATACCCGAAGAGGAACGAAAGGATTATCCACATTGAACCCAAACTGATCCTTCAACTCCTTATAGTATAGGTTAGGTTCAACAAATTGCAATTTACTTTGTATTTTGGACTCTACCCAACTTCGGACAAAAGGTATTAATATAGGGCAACTCTCTTACGAGGATTTTCCAAGGGTCTACTGATAGGCAGTTTTAACAGTTCTTCCTTTGACCCGAGTCACTCGCCACTTAGAACATGAGATGGTGGCTGACATGAATGATGCCAGAAAATTGTATCAAAAGATCACGCGGATGACGGTAGGTCAGTAATGGCGACCTGGAAACCGACCCACAGAGCGTACTTAAGTTATCAGTGTGCTCTCAGAACTTTTAAGTCTACCATCGACCAGATCCTTCTTCAAGATCTGATAAGAGAACCGACACTTACCATATCTTTGTCGATTTCAAGGACGTTTTGACTTCCCTGCCAAGCTTAAAAGGTTATGCCAAATTACGTTGAGCAATGTAAAGCGCCACACAGTGGTCCAAAGAGGTCCTTTTTGGTATGGGCTTCCAGGAGTTGCATGTCCTTTCAAGTGTATAAAAACTGCATACTCAAAATTTTGTATCTCTCCCTTAATTTTGAGTTAGGGGAAAAAATCCCTTCTTCGTTAAAATCACCTATAGGGCACAAAACTGAACTGATTTAAAAATTTAAACGGTGTTCTGTTAACAAAATGAAGTCCAAGGATTTGTGGAAGCGCGTTTTTTTTAAATTTGTGTTTGTGGAGTATTTGAGAGAAAAGTTCTCCGGGGTCCTTCCCGTGATGCCAACAGCGAGTATCGAAGGAAATTTAACGATGAGCTGTACGAGCTCTACGCAGATCTGACCATAGTCCAGCGAATTAAAGCCCAAAGACTCCGCTGGCGGGGCCATGTTATGCGAATGGACAAAGAAGCTCCAGCACAGAAGGTTTTCCTATCGTCACCTGAATTCGGCAGCAGAGGAAGGAGGAGGCATCGACTGAGATGGAAACAACAGGTGGAGGATGACTTGAACTCCCTTGGGGTTTACAATTGGCGTCAGTTATCGCTAAAAAGGAATGACTGGCGTGCTTTGGTAGGCAACGGCCAAGATCGCTTAGGCGGTTAAGCGCCTATAAATGATGATGATGTTTAAAAATAATAATTACAGTGTGTAACAAATTTGTAAAAGTCTGGGCGACGGTTTTTTTTACCCTAAAGCTAAATTATGGGGGGAATTCAATTCATTCATTTTGAGTTTGCAGATTTTGTGAGCTTGGTAAGGCCTACAATTCTTGGAAGCCACAAAAAAAAATCCCAAATTTTACAAATTTGTTACACGGCGTAATTTTTTCTTTTTAACAAAAATTAAAAATCGCGCTTTTACAAATCCTTGCATTTCATTATGAGAACAAAACCTCGTTTAAATTTTTAAAATCTGTTGAGTTTTGTGACCTCTAGGTGATTTTCAACCCTGCGGGACCACTGTGCGCCGTGACAATTGAAGGACCTCTACGACACAGGGCGATTCCCTTTCATGAGATTTCTTCAACCTGATGCTAGAAATGGTACAATCTAAGATCTATACGAACTTGTTTATAATTTTTTCCATATTTTAAATGATCCGGATAATTATCCCGGCATGCACTATGAAACGACCCCTGCACTGTGCCCATCACTGAAATGTATACACATACTATGCATTCACTCAATTAATTTTCAACTTTTTTTCTCTTCCCATTTAGACGAACTGTTTCCTGCTTTGCTATTCGATAAGCAGTCGAACATCTTTCGAAAATATTAAAAGTAAATGGTGGCCCGAGATAAGACATTTCTCCAATAATGTACCCGTTGTATTGATTGGCACTAAACTCGATTTGCGAGTACCCAACTCGGAGAAATTTGTAACAACAAGTGAAGGACGTCGGCTGCGAAAGGAAATTCATGCGCATTCGTTAGTTGAATGTTCGGCCAAAAAGAAGATCGCCCTGAATCAAGTATTCGAGGAAGCAGTGAGGGCGGTGGAGAAGAAACCAAATAGTAAACCAAAGCAATGTATTTTGTTGTAAGAGTCAGATTGGCGTAGAGAGGGTGAAATATGTAAAAATTAAAAAAATAATACAAAAATAAATTAGAGAAATAATTGTATACTAATAAAACACTCACTTTGCTGCCATCAATGTATTTGTACGTACATATGTATGTATGTATAATATATACATTGTATATCCTGCAGATAAGCCTATTTTCATATTGAGTGCTTTTTCATGTGCGCCTAAAAGCAGACTATATTTTTTAGGTAGTAAAATAATTTTTTTGCGCATACAAGTGAGATTTATTAGTACAGTGGGGCGAACGAAGAAAATGTTGAGTTCTTTTACTTTTGTATAAAAGATTGTATTCTTTTTTATTTAATATTGTAATGTTATTAAAAAAAAAATCATCTATTTTTACTGTTAGTATTTTAAGTGCATGTATGTAAATGTATACAAACATATATTTATTTTACGAAAATACAAAATAAAATGTTGAAATGTTTAAAATAATTAATGTGCAGAATCTATAAAAATAATTTAAAAGGAGTGTAACTAAATTAAGATTAAGGCTGTAGTTCCACTTCCAACGGTGGTCTACTCCTAAGTTTTTACTACAAAGTTGTCTCCACTCTATACCATACGCCAAACTCCTGCTTAGGCAGGGAAGCGTTTTATGACTGGAAATTCACCCGCTGCTGAGGAGCGACCTTTTTAACTTAAGAAGTTATACCCTGAAGATGGCGGAGCGCCGAAACACAAAACTAAAATTGACAAGGGATGGCCGAAAATCGTTAAAGAATACATCAGCGTCACACACCATCTCTTTGTCGAGATGACTAGTACAACTCTTGACTATTTAATGGCAATAATAATATTTACGGAGTGTAATGGAGTGTGATTGCTAAGTGACCTTGCTCAATCCCGACTTTTGCGTGCTCGTTCGTGCACTCTGGGCAACGGGAGCTACCTAGGCTCGCGGCAGAAAGAGAGGGAGCCCCGGTGGGGCCACTCTGACATACTTTTTCGCAGCCTCTGTTCACCACATGGTGCGGCTGCAAGCGGGTGTCTGTCTTGTAGCAAGCGGCTCGCTATATAAATGTGTGAATATTTTTATCAAAATCCCGGAGACGGGTTGTGCGCTGGGTTTGGGACCCGCCACGTAAAAACTTTATTCCAATGAAAAGCAACGGACTACCCGCCGAGCTGTTCAAACACGGAGGCGAAGACCTGGTAAAAAGCATGCATGCCTCCGGATTGGAATTTAAGTGTGCTTAATCACCGGAATCAGTCTTCTTAATATCGCATATAAGGTTCTTTCTAGCATGTTGTGTGAAAGGTTGAAGCCCATCGTAGACAAACTGATTGGACCTTATCAGTGTGGCTTTACACCTGGTAAGTCTACCATCGACCAGATTTTCACGATACGCCAAATCCTGGAGAAGACCCATGATAAAAGAATCGACACACACCATCTCTTTGTCGATTTCAAAGCCGCTTTTGACAGCGCAAAAAGTAGTTGCTTGTATGCTGCCCTGTCTGAATTTGTCTTCCCTGCAAAGCTTATACGGCTTTGCCAAATGACGTTGAGCAATACCAACAGCTCCGTCAGAATCGGGAAGGACCTCTCTGAACCATTTGAAACCAAACGAGGCTTCAGACAGGACGACTCCCTTTCGTGCGATTTCTTCAATCTGATGCTGGAGAAGATAATTCGAGCAGCAGAGCTAAACCGCAATGGTACAATCTTTTACAAGAGCGTGCAATTGCTGGCGTATGCCGATGATATTGATATAATTAGCCTTAACAACCGCGCCGTAAGCGCTGCCTTCTCTGGACTGGATAAGGAAGCGAAAAAAAGTGGGTCTTGCCGTGAACGAGGACAAGGCGAAGTATTTGCTGTCATCAAAGAAAGAATCGGCGCACCTGCGCCTTGGCAGCCATGTCACTGTTGTTAGTTACAAATTTGAAACTGTGAGGGACTTCGTCTATTTGGGAACCAGTGTCAACACCGAAAATAATATCAGTCTAGAAATCCAGCGGAGAATCACTCTTGCCGACAAGTTCTACTTTGGACTGAATAGGCAATTGAGAAGTAAAGTCGCCTCTCGAAGAACAAAGATCACGCTCTATAAGTCTCTCATCATACCTCTCCTGATGTGTGGCTCAGATTCATGGACAATGTCAAGAGAAGATGAGATGGCCCTTGGAGTATTTGAGAGAAAAGTTCTCCAGAAGATGTATGGTCCTTCCCGTGATGCCAACGGCGAGTATCGAAGGAAATTTAACGATGAGCTGTACGAGCTCTACGCAGATCTGACCATAGTCCAGCAAATTAAAGCCCAAAGACTCCGCTGGCGGGGCCATGTTATGCGAATGGACAAAGAAGCTCCAGCACAGAAGGTTTTCCTATCGTCGCCTGAATTCGGCAGCAGAGGAAGGGGGAGGCCTCGACTGAGATGGAAACAACAGGTGGAGGATGACTTGAACTCCCTTGGGGTTTCCAATTGGCGTCAGTTACCGCTAAAAAGGAATGACTGGCGTGCTTTGATATGCAACGGCCAAAATCGCTTAGGCGGTTAAGCGCCAATAAATAATGATGATGAATAATATTTACACATCTATTGACTATTGACTCTCCAGTGGGGAAAGAAAAGGTAATGTTTCATCCGTGAAAATATGCATGAAATGTAATGTATGCTTACATCTAGAATAGCGCCAACTTCCAAATAAAAATGGATTATGGAGGTCGACATATATATTGTAGTGTTCACAGCTGTCTGTTTCTTTATAGGAGAAAACAACAACAGCAAAACTTATTTAAGGTCAAAGTTCATGTAAACAATTATTTAAAATCAAAATTTCTCGAAAACTAATAAACCGATTTTCAAAAGTTTCCGTAAGATAGGTAATTGAATTACCTTTTATTAAATATATGTATTAGTGTCCGACCGAAACCTGAATTTTAGGCCGAAGCCGAAACCGTAACCGAATATTCGGCTTAATCCTATATTCGGCGAAAACCGAAGCCGAAGCCGAACACCATTTTTGTTTCTTGAATAAACAAAACACCTTACAAAAATACATAAGTCAAAATTGCAAGATGCAAGAACAAAAACACACGCATTTTGATGTTTCATGAAACAAATTTTGAAAGAAAATTTTCCAATTTTGACAATAGTGTGTTTTTTATGAAAAAAATTTAGAGAGAAGACCCCTATGCATAGTTGTAAACAAAAAAAATCAGTCTTTATGTTAATAGTATTTTAACAATGTAAATAAAGTTCAACGTTGTATGCCAGAAAAAGAAGTTTATCTGCATTTTCCCCCAGGAGATTTCACCGTCTATCTGTGTATAGTTGTCCAGCTGTACTAAATAATTGCTCGGTTGCCACACTCGTTGGATGAGCAGTTAAATATATTTTTGAAACCTTTTTTAAATTAAAAAAATTGGAGGAATGCCAATAATGAAATATATTTACACTACTTAGAACAAGTGGTTGATCTAGGTATTCGCTTAATTCTATTCAAGAGTTGTATTAGTTTTTGCTTTGCATGCGCAATTTTTTGTAGATTTATCATGGGATGCCCAGAGGGCACTGGAATCCGATATAGTTGACGCATCCAAAGATTATTCACTATTACTGGGATCACAAGAGTTACAACAACTTTGAACAATTATTTTTTTATTTTAAATAACAAAAAAATATTCCTAGAAGTTACCTACGATTTTCTGTTATAAAAAATCAAACCAACACCGGCTTCGCGATCCCCCGTTCTTCCAAAATAAGTAAAATTTTACTCGAGAGAGAAACACTTAAGTCAGCACGTTTCCCTATACCCGCGTTTACGGAGTTTTGAGTTTATTTGCTATTTGTAACCTTTTCATCTTTTCTTATTTCATTTTACCTATATTTAAAGATTATCGAGTTGGTTTATTATACTAATAGTACATTTACACTGCACCAAATTTGGCGCTTTTTTCCATATAAATCTCTTTTTTAAATTTGGAATTCCATCTGATTTGACCTCATTTGCCGAACAATACAATCCACAGTTCCTCAAAATAGCAACCCTGCGGGTGTTCTACATTAAGGATTGTCAAGCAAGAAGCTTAATGGGTAATTGCCGTGTGATAACTTTTGCATTATACACAGCTGTAAATAACAATTTCAACTCGTTTTTTTTTTAAGAAAATGGGCTAATTCTACCAGAAAAAACGGAGGCCTTCTTGTCTTTTCTCTTATTATTGCTCTATAGGTGTTTCAAACATCACGGTAGCGCATTTTCGAACAAGAGCAGAATACATACATTTGTCCAAAAAAAAGAGTTGGGCTTGAAAGAGGGTTTTACGCTGAATTAAACCGTACTTTTCTTTTTTGGTGAACTCGAAAGGTTAAAAAGATATTCAAGGTCAAAGGTCAAAAAAATTTTTTTTCATTTCAAAGTATCTTGTAAACTGGTGAACGGATTTTTAAAGTGTTTGTTCCTCAATTCTCTCTTCAAAATAGCTTTCATTCAATGTATACTTTATTAGCCCTTTGACACACTATGTACTAAAAACGAACAAAAAAGCAAATTTCGTTAGAATGGTCGTTTTAGGGTTATTAAAAGTTATGTGAACCATTATAAATAACCCTGGGCTACGCCATGCCAACTCCGGGTGGTTGCCTGACCCGTGGCAACATGCCACGGTATGCACTCTTTGCGAAATGGGTAATTGTCTAGTTTAGCTGTCAACTGCTAATAAATTAGCTAAAATTATGGGATGAGGCTGAAAAGACGGGGTTTGGCCTCAGGATTTCGAATTCGGAAGCGGTTTTTTAATATTTTGCTTCTCTGAAGAGATATTTGCAATCAAAGTTGCAAGTTTTCATGTGGTTGTTGTAATTACATTAGGCTGTCCCTAAAAACGTGTGATAGCCACGGTTATGTCACACGTCCGGGCTTGGCATGGCGTACCCAGCCAAGAAAGGTGTTTTTGACCATAACTTTTCACTGAAATAAAAAATTAAAAAATGACTTCCGGTTTCGTGATCCTGAGGCCAAACCCCGTCTTTTGAGCGCTCTTTCATAATTTTAGCTAATTTTTTAGCAGTTGACTGCTAAACTAGACAATTACCGCGTAATGTATGTATTGTGCACTTATGCCGCATTTGCTTTCGGTGGTTTTTTGTCCTGGTAGAAGATTCTTGTAGGAAAGGTGAAGCCAAAAGCAAATTTGCCAACGGTGTCGAACTGGCTCATTTGAATTCGCCAAATTTGGTGCGTTGTAATTGTACTATTATGTAAATTGAAGCGGGCTATTTCATGTATTTCCGGTGTTAAAGGCCATCCGAATTCAATATAACTCGTTCGAGTCTCGAACATGTATCAAGCTTACCAGCACTACATAAAACAGCTGACAGTAGCTGTCAAATGTCCAATTGTGATGTGTCAACAGATGAAAGTGGACGTGGTTTTGCATTTTACAAGCAAAAAGTTATTCATACATTAATAACTGTTTCTTATTTAACGATTAAACTAAACTCAATGTAGAATTGCATGCCATAAACGCGCGCCCACTACCAAAGCACCGCAATGGATATTACACAAAAGTTTAAAGCCGGTGTAATGACAGTGAAATTGCAGCGGAAAAACCAACTGCCGCCACAAGAGCAGGAGGACAAGCAGCGTGTTCCAGCAAAAGGTAATGCGCGTGCAAAAACTGCACCAAGTGATGAATTCTCAAGACAAGCCAAGGATGTGTGCCACAAAATAACAACATTGCGTAATGTTTTGGTGGAAAATCAAGCGGCATACATGCGCATCGGCCAACACCTTAGAAGCGCCACACAAATGACCGACGAACAACGCGATCTAATCGATAGGGAATCCGAAAAATTTGTCACCTTTTATACACAGCATTTAGCGCAAATGCGCGCTGACTGGAAGCGCACAAAACGAAAGCCACAACAGCAACAACATATTCAAGCAGTGATTGATTTATTGGAAGCTTATTTGCGTAGCGTACAACAAATCTATTTGGAACAGAAACGTTATCGGGTGCAGTATGAATTAGAAACATATAGACTGCTGAAATATGTAGCGGACAAAAAGAAAATACCCGTACGACCAGCCGGTGCACACAGTGGACGACGTTTGAAGCGCTTGTCCACGAGTAGTGGAGCCAGTGATGAGATAGCAGAAGAGCTACGACCATTAAATAAAGAGGATGCAGCTGCCTTGCAAGGGGATTGGTTAGATGATGATGATTTTGGTTTCAAAACTAATAGAGGAGGCAGCGATATTGATGCAGCGGCTGGTAGTAGACATGATGAACGCGCAGTTGATGCAAATACGCCACAACTTCGGCATCGTCATCCACATGTGCAGGGTGAGGACGAAAACATTGGTAGCGGTGGTGAATTGAAGACCACACAGTCAACCCAAAAAATAGCCGTAGATGACGATTTACAGAAATCACAACAATGGGAAGATGAAGCCGCAGCGGCTAGTAAGCTATCACCAGAAGATATTCAAATGTTCGAACAGGAGAATAAACAACTATATCAAGAATTGCAGGGCGTTGCCGAAGAGGTTGAACAAATTGAAAAGAATGTTGTGGATATAGCGCAGTTGCAGGACATCTTTACAGAGAAGGTATGACGTTTTTATTTTAATATTTTTTTACTTTTTGCTAAATCTCTTCCTGTCCTCTTAGGTTTCACTACAACAACATAATATTGAACGCATCGCCAATGCAGTAATTGGTGCCACAGAAAATGTTAAAGATGCCAATGAACAGATTATGCAAGCTATACAACGTAATGCCGGATTGCGTGTTTGGTCATTATTTTTTCTGTTGGTGATGTCATTTACTTTATTATTCCTTGATTGGTACTATGATTAAGTTTGTAGGGAAGGGACATGCGCACACATAGCAGGCGAAGAGCTGAAAACAAACGAAAGTTTTCACCAAACTCGAGATGACATCTTAAACTAAACTACGGGTACAAATAAGTATTATAAGGGCTGCATTGCTAATTTGCATAAGAACCAACTATAAGTCATGCTATTATCTAAGGTTGCTGTGGCACCTATGGAGATACGCAACGATTCGCTATCAATATATATCTTTATGTTAGCTTGGGGTTATTTTCCATTTGCTTCGACCAGTCCTATGGGCAGGATCATTCTGAATAGCATGTTGTTGCGTTACAACAGTACTGATGTTAATAGAGCTTTGCCCAATATAAATCCGGTACGTTCCGATGAATATCAGCCTGTGGTACTAGCCTGATTGCCTTGAATGATTTTGTTCACTCCGTAGCCGGGTTCGAAGTGGATTTTAGTGGCCTGTTAGGACAAGTATACGTACCTCGGGCATATTTTAAACACCTAACTCGCAGAAGTATTCTTTATAACATCGTCGAGTTTTTCTTAGTGAGGTCCAAGGAAACTCAATTTCAACAGGGTGGGGCCAGAGCGAAATTGGTATTAGAAGAGTTAATGGAACATTTTAAGAGATATATATATATTGAGTCTGGATAGGTATGTCTTTAATCTATTTCAGTATCCAGACTAAAGCTTAGCCAGGAACCATAAAGGACTTCAATACTATATAGACGGCTGAGTGAAAATCACCCTATTTCAAAACGCAGTTTTTGAACACTATTTTGAAGAACCCCTATATATAATCCACTCAGCCTTAGATATCTTTCTTTGGAATCCTCAAATCATTTCCAAAAGGTTGGGTTTTGTCCATTCTTTACTCAGCTGGTTGGTCGTGGAATAACACAATTTTTTAAGGTTTTAGCTCTGGTCATATACAACAAAATAGCTGCAATGGTCTAGTATGTATGCGCATCTCTGAAAAGTTGTCTGTCATTAATGTAATTAATTTAAATATTAATGTAATTTACTATCAAACGAATCTGCTATTTAGCCTGTGAAAGGCGTCTATCATTTAATATGTAATATCGTCCCGTTTCTACCTTAACCTCATCATCATCATTTATTGGCGCTTAACCGCCTAAGCGATTTTGGCCGTCGCCTATCAAAGCACGCCAGTCATTCCTTTTTAGCGATAACTGACGCCAATTGGAAACCCCAAGGGAGTTCAAGTCATCCTCCACCTGTTGTTTCCATCTCAGTCGAGGCCTCCCCCTTCCTCTGCTGCCGAATTCGGGTGACGATTGGAAAACCTTCTGGGCTGGAGCTTCTTTGTCCATTCGCATGACGTGACCCAGCCAGCGGAGCCTTTGGGCTTTAATTCGCTGGACTATGGTCAGATCTGCGTAAAGCTCGTACAGCTCATCGTTAAATCTCCTTCGATACTCGCCGTCGGCATCACGGGAAGGACCATAAATCTTCCGGAGAACTTTTCTCTCAAATACTCCAATGCCTTAACCTCGCATCTACATAAAAAGAATATTTCAGAAAACGAAGAAAACCAACTGAAATTCCCAAGTTTTGTATACTAAAAATGTAGATACGAGGTAATGGATCGTACAAAAACCCACGAAGGTTTATATATTTTACCAAGCAGATTTTCGATTCGGGTTTCTCGATGGCTTAGGGGCATTTCCACCTAAAAAACGAGTTTTCTCCAAAAGTGTAGATACGAGGTTAAGGCAGAAACGGGACGATATGTACGCAAAAGTCGATTTTTTACCTATGTATTGTAAATTAGCTTAAGAAAACAATATGTTATGCTGTAATGTTGCGATAATAAATAGCTGTCTTGCAGCATTTAGTTAGAAAAGGAGGTTAAAAGAAGTTATTGTATTTTACATTTCTAATATGAAATTCATTACAATTGAAGACCCCACACCAGATACATACACCCATCAGCAGATGACAACGTCTTAGAAATTGATATAAACTAAGAGCTCCTTTGTTGCGCTCTCACTTTGACGTACGCGTGCGCTTAGGTGAACGTACTGTGGTACAGGAGAGCTCTACAGATGATTGAATGGAGTGCTTGCCTTTTTGGTGGACATCACATAAGGTTGTTGTTGTTGTTGTTAACAATGCATTGCCCTGTCTAGAGTGTATGATCATTCCAAAGATCTTCATCAAGCTCTTCTAAGGGGAGTCCAAGGAAATGTGCAGTTTCAACAGGGTTTGTCCAGAGGGACAGAGGGGTTAAAAGATTAGGCTCAGATGAACAATTGAAGAGATGTAGAGTATCATGGGGGGTATTTAAGATTGTATCATTAAGTCTGGATAAGTAGGAGTTTAACCTTACACTATATACATAAGGTGATGCAGTTGAGCAAGACACAAGAAAATGTGTGATGGCCTTCTGCCGTTAGTTCGTACAGCATCCTGCGCTGGACTGGGCAAAACGTGGGGCCTTCATGCGAGCCATAGATAAAAACAATGACCATATTTCCATTATCGCTTAAGAGGTTTCGGAAGACAACATGAAGTCCAGATACCACAAGGCTATTGGTACAAGCCTATTACCCTCCACTACCGCTCTTAACGCCATAAACACATAAACCTCATGACAGGACGGCTCTTGTCTCAATGTTTCGACAGAGTCAAGCATGCGCAGCTGGTTTCATATATTCAACAGAGGTGTTGAGGTCCTGTCAGAAAATTGCTTTCATTGCCGTGAAGGCCGCCTTCTTAGGGAAATGCGATACACTATTTCTCCACTTCGTTGTGAGTGTTCTAATTTAAACTCTTGCCTTTCCAAACTAATATGTCGTCCATGACACCTCTTGCCTTTCCAAACAAATATGTCGTCCATGGCACCCACCATCTTGGTGACTGCGCAACGGATCAGACTATTCTAACAACATACTCACTACGAGCCAACAATATTAAAACTGCTCTTCTCCGAGGACCTATGTACATACGTTAGAAGACATCGATGTTGTTGTTGTTGTTGTTGTTGTTGTTGTTGTTGTTGTAGCGAGGTGTAGCCCTGCCTAAATGTCAGACAGGGTCACCTCGAGTGTATTGTTCTTGGTCGGGTCGATATAAGAAAACGGCCCGGGGCGTTTCGGCACGACAGGTACAGCACAAGTACTGATACCGTTCTCGTAGAACCGGCAATACAAGAAACTAGCCGTGTAGGCTATGTAGGTCATTTAGCGTTACCCAGGGTGCACCAGCTGGGAGGCGACCTACTTTTACACCCCTATGGATGATAACGCCCCTGTGGATGAGGACCTTAGAATATGCCCGAGGTATGTTGTTGTTGTTGTTGTTGTAACAAGGTGTAGCCCTGCCTAAATGTCAGACAGGGTCACCTCGAGTGTATTGCTCTTGGCCGGGTCGATATAAGAAAACGGCCCGGGTCGTTTCGGCACGATGGGTACAGCACAAGTACTGGTACCGTTCTCGTAGATCCGGCAATACAAGAAACTAAACTAGCCGTGCAGCCGAGGTATATATGCTTTTTGTAAGAGGCGGCTCAAATACACATCGACTCTTATTACAGAATAACGAAATCTTTTGCCATGGAAATCGGGCGAGTACCTAGCACAGGTTGCTATTCATATACCGCATCAGGAGAGTGGAAGCCGAAGAGAACAGGGAGAGTATAGCGAAATTAAAGGGAAGAGGGAATGAAGGAAAATAAGAGGGAAAGCGAAATGGAAAAATTGGGTCCGGATATATTTTTTCAAATTCCATAAAATGTAGGCCAACGATGGAGTTGGGTCTGCTTTTGTTTGGAAAATAAAACAAATACTAGTTTCAATTATTATTATTACATAAACAAGAAAACACTTTTCTTATTCTTTTATTTATTATTGCATAAAAATTATTGCTTCATATTTTGTATTTATATATAATTATCATTTATGTATGTATGTACGTATGTATTTTTTTTTTATTAATAATCTCTACAAGAATTTGGGCTTAGTGTGAAAGCCTTGATTTCAATAATTTTTTACATAAAAATTCACATTAAAAAATTTTATTTTCTTTATAACTACATACGTATGTACATATCGTTACCTCAGATCACAAAGGCCCTATCTGACATAAAAAAATTTTACAGGAGAAACAAAAAACAAAATTTTTTTTACATTGAACGCATGCAAATATAGCTTTGTAAATTTGGTATGGCTCCGTTATTATTGCTAGTAACACCTTAAAATTTGTAGTGAGGAGGGTGTATATTAATATATCATACTAAAATACGTGATAAACGTATTTTCGAAAAATGTGCCAGATAGGGCCTTTGTGAATTAAGGTAACGATATACATATGTATATTTATGTATGTACGTAGGTGTGTTTGGGTGTGTACATAGTTATATAAACTAGCATGGTTCATTGCTGATTATTATTATTATTTTTTAATATTTGTTTTTCTAAATATTAGTTAAAATTATTATGCATATTTTTAATATTATTTGTTTTTTTTTTTTCTCAAGTGTGTATGTACATATTGTACATAGATAGTAAAACATACATATGTATACAAAACTTGTTTACAAAAAAATTATAAATTTTTATAAATTCTTTATCTTTTTTATTTTTTTTTTTTATTTTATGCAAGTATATAGGTTCATATAATTATTTACTAAATTAATAATATTTTGTTTATTAAAGAAGTTTTTAGGTATTTTGTTCATAAAGAAGTTCATATGGATGTTTTTTGGATGTTTGTTATTTTGATTGTTTAATATTTGCATTTTTTTTGTGCTTCCTTAAGTAAATTATATGTCTAAAAAAACAAAAAATTTAAATTATTATAAGATTCCTTTTATTTTTTCTTTAAGTGTAGTTTTGATTTTTCGTTTATCATATGGTTATATTTATTTTAAAATCCAGTTAAAATTTTTTTAAAATTAAAGTTAACTTAAATACATTTTTTTTTTTCATTTTACAAAATTTATTAAATTTGTGAATTCATATAAAATAATGCTGGCTTTGATTTGATTTTGATTTATTTGCACAGCCGCAGCCGCATCATGCTGTACGCTCAAAAGAAAATACATTTATAGTTGTTTTTGTTTTTGGTATTAAATGCATTAAACACTTTTTAATTAGTACCTTTTTTAAGGTTAAATGTGGAATATATGTATTTACACAATTTTTTTTTTTTAATTTTTTTTAAGTCATTGTAATTCAATAAAATTGTTTTTTTTTATGTTTTGTATTTTTAAATTATTTTTTTTGTAATTAAATTTTTTTTTATATTTTTTATAACACAATATGAAAAAAATATTAGTATCTATTTTTTTATTAAAAATTAGAAATTTTTTTGTTTGGAATATATTTTTAGTTGTTTCATTTGGCAAATAATTGTTTGTTGGAAAATTATTCCTAAACTTGGAACAATTAAAATTAAATTTAATTAATGAGTTGAAAACAAGAATTCGTAGTAAAAATGTGGTTATAATATTAATATGTATCTAATAGTTAATTAACTTCGTTAAATTTTTTTTTTTATTTAACAAAAACTTTCTAGGCACTAAAGTTTATAATTAAGTGTTATTGCAAAAATTTAATTGTATTTTTAATAGTTAGTACAAACACATAGCTCTCTGTTATTTTAAATAACTTATTTATAAATATTAAAAAAAAACTTTATTTGAAAAAAAAAAATATTTGAAAAAAAAAATTAATTTATTTGAATTAAATTTAAAATAAATTGTAAGGTTGAGCACTTTTGGTTAAGACGTGTATTTATAGTGTACAAAAGAGGCCGTTAAAAGTTTATACTTGTACAAAATATTATACTGCAGATTTTAAATTTTTTTTGCCACTCGGATTCCAAATGAAAAAAAAAATTTTAATTAAAACTAAGAAACAAATTTTTTCTTTAACTTTTATTATTTTTTTAGTTGATTTTTTAAATAGAATGTGTAATAAATGAATAATAATGAAATATGTAAATAAATTTAAAACAAATTATTTTTTTAATTTTTATAGTTTTTTTTGCTTACTTAAATTAACTACTTCAAAAAGCATAAAATCCACCTTGCTCTATATAAGATCTTGATGATTTGGGAATGCAAAACAAAATAAATCAAAAAAAAATCATAAAATATGTGTAATTTTTTTTTTTATATTTCCAATGTAAAGGAGAAAGCATTTAAAAAAATTAAAATAATTTGAAAATGCAAAAAGTTTTTACTTACATATAATAATGAATTAAAAAAAAAAAACAAAATTAACTCTCGACTTTTTCGCATGAAAGGTTTTGATGCTTTTGGAATGCAAAACAAAATTGAAAAAATATTTAATTTATTTTTTTTTTTTAATATTTCTAATACAAATAAGTTAAAATAAGAAAAAAAGATTTTCAAGTAAAAATAACTTGAAAATAGTTATTAAGCAATATCTGAGCATAAGCTCATTAATATTACTAACCCATTAACGCCCAGTGAACGATTGTGTACCCATGTTTTTGATGCTTCTCGTTGAATGTGAATTTTTACTGAAACTTTTTTTTGTATAAATATTTTACCCATAACGCAAACTATAAGCCGAGAATACCTGAAACTGCTGAAACGTTCTGAAAAAATTTTGAATTGAAACCTTTTTTTGTAAAATTTGTTTATATTTTTCCACTAATAAACTAGGAAACTGAATTTATTAACAAATTTTTTGTGGAATTAAATGAAAATTGATTAATCACTTGCTTGAATAAGGTGTTTAATCAATTTTTTTTTTTTAACTTCTGAAGCTTTGACTAACGCGTTCAGCAAGCACTGCGAATTCTTTTTTGATTTTTCAAAATTTTTGAAGAACAAACGACGAGTTCACATTAAACAGAATCTAATGAACAAGCTGAAATTTTCATGACGTTGATTGTAGAAAATGATTGCAATCAATTTGAAATGACAATCATTAAAGATTTTCATTAAATTAATATCGTACAAAAATTACTGATAAAGTAAAAATTATTTTCCGTTTGATTGCAATCAAATAGGTGAATAGTCTGATTGCTAGAACTAATGTAGTCTGATTGCTAGAACTAATGATTGCAATTTTAGCAACTTTTGACTACCGGTTATTGATTAGTTGAGTCATTAATCAATCGTACAGAGTCGCAAGCATAGTTGAAAAAAAATTTTGTGAATGAAAAAATGTATTTAATTTTTTAATATAATTCATTTGAATTATTTAAACATTTATTTATAAGTCTTTTAGTTTTAGTAAGTTACAGTTGTTTTTAAATATCTCCTTTTCGTTCATTATAAAATAAATAATAATTCATTTAAGTCACTTAAATGCTATACAAGTTCGTACATACATAAATACACTGTCGTATAAAAAAATAGCAGCAAAATATAAAATGTTTTTTTTTGCTAGTTATGATCATTTTTTTTTTTTAATTTCTATTTTAAAAGCTTTTGCTTGTATACCAATATTTTGAATGTCTTAAAATAAAAAAAAAAATTATCATAAGCTGCAAACAATATCATTTTTAAATTTAGTGATATTTTTTACACGCCACTGTACGTATGTCAGTAAAATTTCTAATATACAACAATTTATATTAAATAATTAATATTTTTAATGTAACAAATTTTAGTAATATTTTTTTATAAAAAGTTTTTGGCGCAATGACAAATTACAGCACAAAGTTTTCATTGAATGGAAGTGCGTTTTTTTTTCTTTACGTTTAGTCATACATATGTACAAGGAAATTGTTATTACATATTTTTATATGTATTTATATGGAAATGATATTTGGTGGGCAGGATACAAAAATAAGAATGTATGTGAAGTACTAAGCAATAAATACATACAAAGAAATGTGCAGTCGCTTTAGAATAATTTTCAATAAGTCTTAAATAATATTTAAAAAAAAAATAAAAATTATTTTAGGCATGTACTAATATACATACATACATATTAATATAGGAAATATTTTTACTTTTTTTATTATTTTTTTTTTTTTTTTGTGTCAACACTAAACTAAGTTTTATGAGAACAAGTGTGATATGATGCATTCATATGTTTTTGTAAAAATTATGCAAAATTCATTGTGTGTGAGAAACATATGGAATTCAAAGTATTTAGCCTTTTTATGCGTTTTTTTAATGTTTGTTTTTTATTTTTGGTATTCACATAAAATAAAAGTTTTTGATACTAAAACAATTTTTTGGAGATTTTTTTGTTGAAATTCATAGTTTTAGTTTTTATAATTGTTGAGATAAGATATTTAAGCACTAATTAGGCTGGATTAAAATAATTTCAAAATTTTAAAAAGTTTTAAAAATTTTGAGCAAAAAAAATTTATATTTTTTTAATTACTCAATAAAACAAAAAGCAACTTACTTTATCGCTCTATTCTGTGTACCTTATACATACGTATTCAATATTTAAAATTTAAGGAATATTTAAAAAAAAAATTTCAGCATACAAAAAAAACAAATTTTTCAAAGATGAACTATTCTAAAAAAAACTAAGAACGCAGAATTACGGTTTGGAAATTGACAAATGGTTTAAATTACGAGTATACACATTGTTTGCCGCTGCACCCGCTAGTGCTGTCTGACACCGAAAGAACCGCTTTACTATGCTCTTCACCCTGTATTGGCTTAAACAAGTTTTTCTTTGGATACCTAAAAGAAGAAAGACTAGTCGAAGATGAGAACAGGAGTACATGGAGTGTGGAGTATTTTGAGTGCACGAAGGCAGTTGCAACAAATACTTCTTTGGATGCTTAAAGAAGTCTGGCCGAAGTCGGAAAAAGATGATGCACCATGTTTAAAGCTCCTCCCATATCAGTGCTCTGCTCTGTTCCCAACAACTTTATCGTTGAATGCCTAATTGAAAGTTTGCTGGTTTTTTGGTGCGATATCTTCCAGCACCTTTCACATATTCATGTACTGGTTTAAACAAGTACTTCTTTGGATGCCTCATGAAAAAAGCACTCGAGGAAAAAAGGATTCAACCTCAAAAGTGCACTTGGTGCCACTGCCCCCATTCCGGTTAAAACAAGAACTTCCTTGGATGCCTAGTGAAAGAAGACTTGTCAAAAGCGAGAAAAGGGAGCACGCGCAAAGTTTGCTAAGTGTAGGAATGCAGAAGAAATGGCTCAAGCATTTCTGGCACATCAACCACACACTAACTATTGAATCAAGCACATTCCCATCGCAGTTACGGTTGTAAAAATTATTTAGAAAACCTACAACTTTAGAAGGTAATGGTTTGGAAACGGGAGAGCTAAGCCACTCTTTATTTGCGTTGGTACGTTACAACAAAGGCAATACTCAAATTCTTATACTTGGCGGAGCACAAATGTGCGGTGCTTATTGAAGAGTCAAAAGGTATCTTGGAAAATTTTTGACAGATGAAAGTTGGAATATGGAGCCTAAACTGCTTGTTGAAATACTTTGACCCCTTGTCTTAGTACCGGAATATGTTTTCATTTTAGTATTCTAGAATCTAGATTCAAATTCAGCTGCTATTAGATTTCTACACGACTGACTGTTTAAAACTCAAAATTGTTTATCAAAAAATTATACATTTAAAAAAAGTTTAAAAACATTTTCAATTTTTTTATTTGTTTTTAAACTTTCGAATCTTTTCAATTTGTTCTTAAAGGCCCGAAAACTATGATTAAAATAATTTTAAAAGTTGTCGGTTAAAATTTTGTTATAGTTTTCAACTTTAGTTAAATATAAAAAAAATTTCAAGTAAAAAAAATTGGAATTTTTTTTTTTATTTTTTTTTAAAGGTAATTTTTAATTTTTTTTATTTTTAAAATTTTGTTCATAGTTAAGAACTCCAACCAACATTGTTAAAATTTTATACTAAGGAAACAAATTTAAAAATGTTTAGAATTTTGCTCAAATTTTTTTTATTTGCTTTCTTTCTCCAAATTTACTCGTATTTAAACCATTTGCAAGGTATCCGCTTTTCCATTGCAATAAAGGAGTTTTAAATAATAAAATTCATTTAAATTTGTGTGGTAAAAAAATCTTGAAAACTTATTTAAGAACTCAACTTATAAAAAAACAAGTAATGTTAAACAATACCTAACAAAATTCATTTTCAATCAAACAAATAAAAAACAAAAGTTCATTGAACAAGAAAATTTATAAAAACAAATTAAATTGCAAATAAAGAAACAATAAGAAACTATGGTAATAAAAAAAAATTAAAAAGTTTTGTTTTTGAAATATTAAAAAGCTAGTAACAAAGTAACTTGCAAGACAAATATTTGCCAGACTAACAATGAAAGTTGCAATAAGGTAATTGTGAAAATAACATAAAACAGTGGCGATCAACTAATTGGGGACGGGATAAAAAACCTAGTATGTAATTTAAAATATTGAAAGACCTCGGCAAAGTTGTAAAACTTGTCAATAAAAAATTTTTGTGACGAATTTTTCAACTTTGCCGAATTAGGAAGGAAATCAAGTTTTTCAAGAACCTCCAATTCGCTTGTAGAAAATTTCAATGGAATACAAAAATAAAAATAAAAATTTAAATGGCCTAGTCCTCAATTAGTTAGCCGCCACTGGATATACATCCACTTATGTGTGTACATAGTTGGTAGTATTTCAGTGTAAACTTTTATGTAAATATTTGTGTACTCTACCACGCCCTTCCCTATTCCATCGGGCTCTCTCAATCAATCAGATACACCGCTAAACCGCAGCACCTGCCGTTGCTCATGCTTTCGACTACGCCCGCACCTTCTCCACTTCACTTCACCTTCCTTCCATTTACTTTTCCGCGCAATAGTAAAGCACAATTGTTGGTGGTTTTTGACTTACAATATACGCTATGGCCTGAGACTATTTGGCACTACTGCTACACCCATTAGCACTTTCGCTGTCATTTACTAGATTGCTGTTGTCGCCAGCGCTGGTTGAGCAGCTTGTTGTGGTAATGCTAGCATTACTGGTCGTAGTACTTATATCCGAGGAGACGTTCATCATATCAGTGTCTACATATGGACTAATGCCACTTGTGGTGCTTGGACTGCAGCTGCCCGCTGAAAGCATTAATTTATCCGCATTTTGTGCAAAATGTTCATCATTAGTTTGCTCTTGCTCCTGTTCATCGTGCGATTGTTGCTCTTGTTGCTGCGCTTCTGCTTGGTCTTGATCCTGTTGTCGCCTTTGTTCTTCGTGGACTTTCACCTCCGCCTCTGCATTCGTTGCTTCTGCTTCGTCATCTAAATCGGGCATTTGCCGTAGGCGTTTTATTGCTGTGACATCTTCATCATTATTAGCATCATAATCATGAGCAGCACCATTATTGTCGGCTTGTGGTTCAGCTGTTTGTGGTTCGGTCATGTCTTGTGGCTCATCTTCAAACAGCTGCTCCAAGTCTTGGTGTTGGTGTAGTTCGCCTTGTTGTGGTTGTTCAATTTCTATTTGTGACGGCTGCTCTTGTTCTTCTGTTGTCATCAATTCTTCTTCTACTTCTTCTTCAAATTCTTGCTGTTGACCATAGAGTTGTGGTTGCTGCTGCTCTTGTTGTTGTTGTTGCTGGCGTTGTGGCAGCTGTACCACATCGTCCTCGGACAGAAAAACGCCCAATGGCACATGTGTCTTCATGTGTCCTGTGGGGGAAAGAGCAATAAAAAAAACAAATATTAGCTTTTCGTAATTATGAAATTGTATTACAATTAGAAAAAAATGCATGTATACGACAGTAACAAAAACATAGAATACTTTTAAGTAAATAAGTAGGTACGTTTAAAAAAATTCAATATTTTAATATGTATGTTGATGATCTTAATAAAGCAGTGAGCATATTAAACTTAATTACTATGTAATGTGCTAAAATTACACAAATAACGTTTCACATCAAAAGCGATAAATATATTTTTGGTATGTATAGTGCCGTTCAAAAAAATAGCAGCAAAATTGAAAATGTCATTTTGCAATTTTTAATGGTTCACTTGTTTCGCACTTTTTTTTATTGAAAATATAATTTTTTTATACCAGCTGAAACCACAAATATAAAAATTTCAAAGTCTACAAAAATTAAAGATATTTGCAAAAAAAATTCAGTTGCAAGACCGTAAAATTTCAATCTGACAAAGTGTTTGTTTGAAGGTGATAAACGTGGATAAAAGTTGAAACTCGAGGTGGGGTTTCTGTAGCGGTCTTTGCACATTTTCTCATCCATCTAACGCATTTAAAGTTCCTTTAAATCCTTTTTTTTTAATTTTGTATAACTCAGTTTTGCATATCATAAGTTTCAATCTTACAAAGTGCCAGTAGAAGTTTGAAATTTTTTCCGAGCACATTTTCTTCCATCTAACGCATTATAATTTTTTCAAATAGTAAAAATTTAAGCGTAGTTTTCAGCAATCCTCGAAAGTATAAAAATAGTGTTGCTGATGTGAAGAGTCCTTAGGTGAATATGGCTCCAGGGCACTCCTGCACCCGCACCCTGCAGTTCTAACTAGAACTTTCGGATCGTCTCATATTTCTAATCCAGGGCCCGGCAGATGAATTTCTACTGTGAATTGTTATTTTTTTTTCTCCGTCGCTCACTCGCAAGCACCAAAGCAACATCGTATGTTGTTAAGTCGTTGCTTGTCAGTGAGCGACTAGGCATAACCACCGACGTCCATTGATTGGTCAGTGCGATCGTAGCGCTCTCAAAAGCGCACCAACATTTTCATTGGTTCTCAGATTTACGGACAATTGTCCCACTATAGGCCGGGGCTTGTTCTAATCTCTTTTCCAAAAGTTGTTTGAAGTGACATCTAAAGTGAGACAAATCGGGGAATTGACAGCTAAAGTTTAGTAGAACTCCATCTAACGCATTTAAAGTTCTTTTAAATCCTTTTTTTTTAATTTTGTATAACTTTTTAGGGTACGCAGTTTTGCATAGCATAAGTTTCAATCTTACAAAGTGCCAGTAGAAGTTTGAAATTTTTTCCGAGCACATTTTCTTCCATCTAACGCATTATAATTTTTTCAAATACTAAAAATTGAAGCGTAGTTTTCAGCAATCCTCGAAAGCATAAAAATAGTGTTGCTGATGTGAAGAGTCCTTTGCCGAATATGGCTCCAGTGCACTCCTGCACCAGCACCTTCCAGTTCTAACTAGAACTTTCGGATCGTCTCATATTTCTAATCTCTTTTCCAAAAGTTGTTTGAAGTGACATCTAAAGTGAGACAAATCGGGGAATTGATAGTGAGTGGTTAAAACCGTAATACGCTTACAACACCACTCAAATTGCACTTCACCATCCTTTGCCGCAGCCCATTTAGTTTTGGTTAAAATTTTCTAGTGCTTAGGGTTTCAGTAAAAAACATACAAAGTCGTGGTTACAAAAATAATTTTGTTGCTATTAATTTGAACACAGATGTACAGTGTAATTTTGCATATGACATGATATTAAGACGCTTAAGCTGACAGTTTAAATACATACTAAATATGACTCATACTACGTATTAACTGATATAAATTCTAGATTATGTGCAGAAGAGCTTAAAATAGGCGAGTTTAACTACGATATTGAATAAGGCCTTCTATTAATAATAATAAGATATTGAATTAGGGGTCGGAAAAGTGATAGGCTAGTTTCAATTGGGACAGTTAAATAACAGTCGCCCTGGAAGCATGATTCAGGTGATAACTATTTAGTTCGGCTCGAGATGGTTATAGGCTAAAAATATTTAAGAATTTCCAAAGGTTTTGGAGATAACCCACAAAATGTGAACCAGGGTAACATTATAACGAGTTCGTACAATATGAGTGTCGATTGAAAGATGTTGATGAGTGTTTTAGTATATTGTTGTTTTCAGTCCCATATCAGACCCTGTCTTCGAGATATTGACCAAAAAATGGACCAAGTGTGGCCCTACATGGTGCTATTGCGATATGGGTACCAAATGAAAGGTGGTGATGAGTGTTTCAGCATGGTGTAATTAGCCCCATATAAGACCCCGTATTCGAGATATTGATATAGTACTTTAACAAAATATAAGAGAAAAATATAACTTGAGCTAGCATAACGTAATATAACATAGCATGTCGTAGCACAAACAAGTAAACTAGCATATGATACCAGAACATAATTTTACATAACAGAACATAACTTAATATAACTTAGTTAAAGATGATATAACTTAACCCAGTATAGGTACTCAAACATAAAAAATAGATTAACATAGAATACATCAAACTCAAATATCTTTAAATAGTTAACTTTACAAAGTCCCCACGCCAAGTTCATCAATCATCTAACACCCAGATTGTCAATCTCTAAAGCAACATGAAACAAAAAACTGTGAAATCTTTCTTCACAATTATCTATTACCTCCTCCCACGACGGAAAAGTCTAATCCTTTCCAAATAGAACTTTAACAGTAAATGCATACAAACAACAAAAATTATTTCACTAATGAATAGATGAAAGACCAAATCCGCTAGAGAAAGAAATTAGACAAACAACAACAAAGTGACTATTTGCTAATGTCAAACTTTTTTTTTGTTTCAAACGAAAATTTTGGAAACCCCAAAAACAAAACAAAAAACAGAAGAAAACAATGGGTGGATGGGGGAGAACGCGTCTCTGAGTAGATATATATTTCGTAATGCCATTGTACGTAGTAAGTATATACTACAAAAGGCAAAAAAAAAAAACAAGAATTACAATACATAAAAGTATAATGAATTACATGGCCGTATCAATGTTTACACGCCAACTACAAAGCACGTAATTACGTACAACAAAACACACATCAATCGTTTGAGCGTAATAAACAGCGAAAGGAAGTAAACAGCTGCTGAGAGACAATTGGCGTATGACAACCGACAGCCAAAAACGACACCACAAAAAGGACTTCAGGACATTTGGATATAGGTATGTATGAATGTAAAGGTGTATGCATTTTTTTATATGTGAATTGATTAGTGTGACTATATGCAGCTGTATTTGGAAACCACAACCCATGTAGGAACATTAGACAGACTGGAAACTAAATTGATTGCTTAATTTTTGCTGTATGTCTTACGGTATGGCATAATTTACTTATGTGAGACACCAAGAGAGAGACTCGTCCGGTTAACATAGACCAAATCAAAGCAGCAAAGTCTGAGAATAAGAAAAGAGATGAAAAAGGGAAAGAAGCAAGAGGAGAAAATATAAAAGAAGCAAGATCAGAATGATGTGACTGTTACGACTATGGTTACGGTGGCAGCTACGGTTGGCATGGCAGAATACGTTGAACCATAGTACTGAACGGACTGTAAGAGTCACGGCGCCGGTGATAATGACAGTTGAAAGAAGGAAATAGAGACGGCTGAAGGGAAGGAGAAGATAATGGAAGACTAATAGTACATTTCCTCAGCTGAAAATCGATTGGATTTTCTTTTAGATAGGAAGTTCGTTTTTGAAACTCCTTCCGCGATAGGGCGTTATCCGCAGTTAGGGCGTCCTAAAAAAAAAATTCAAATATAGTCTCTACCAGTCAGCTGTCGATATATGTTTGGAAGAAAAATACAAATTTTTTCCATCAATCTAATGTAGACGTATGTATGTAAATCACTTATCTTCAACATCAATTTTAGATGCTTTTGCTCTCTGTGTGCTAAATTTTTGTAAGTGTAAAGTGTTAAAGTACATTTTCCAAACACCAGAATATGCAGAATGTAGCTGATTAACCCTCAGATGGGTTTGTTTTGATAACTGCACAGCAGGCTATATGTATGTGGAAGGTCAAATGATCGATGATGACAATTTTCAGGGTTTGCTTGTGCGTATTAAAAACACATTTGTTTTCGTTTTCGCAAATTGTCATTATTTACCAAATTGGCGTGAAGACAGAAAGTAAATACTACAAAATTTTGTTGTTACTATCTTTTGAAAACCGATTTTGTTTTACATTTGAGTCATTCATAATATTTGCCAACCAATAAGCAATTGATAAAGATCACACCTTTGTTTTGTGGTTCGTAATAGACAAAGAATTGTTTACAATAGCGGGATAAACTACTGTAACATTGTGAGGACATTTGACGTGTCCTTTCTGCAATTATACAGCTGACAGTTACTTTGTGTTCTAATTTTTTTCTATTTCTTTTTTGCTTCAAAATGACACCTTGGGCTGACTCGTTGAAAAATTAGCAATTCAAGATGCATGCGCATACAGATGCAGCACAAATGCAGCCGACGACCACAGGAACTAATCAACATGTGTGACGAATAGTGACAGCTGTTTGACAGCGCAGTTAGAATCGTAGAGATCACACATTTTTTTGTATGAATCTACTTGGTAATCTTTTTAATATATGTATGCAGACTATGCCTACCACGTTTGTCTAAAACAGCTGCTTGCATTATGTTTGCACAACTAAAATTACCAACTAACCAACTTAGTGCCACATTAAAGCTTTTAATATTACGCTCACGTACGACAAATAAGGATATTGAAAAACATGAGCGAGGTAAAATGACTGAAATGATCATTAAAGTGGATAAGCGTACCTTCGAAGAATGTTTGACAGATAATAATTTGAGGCGTGATACAAAAGGCAGATGGTGTAAAATTGTGTAAATATGAAGCGTGGGCTAAAGGTGCAAAAGGGTGCAGAGTGCGTTGGTGAGAACAAATTTTTTTATTTACTTTGTAGTGTGTGAACCCAGAAAAAATGCAGTACAAGAAAATTCAAATGAAAATAAATTAAGTAACATAACATGGCTCAACTTAATATAACATACCGTAACATAACATAAACATAAGGTAAAATAACCTGTACCTATAACTAAACATAACTTCACATAACAAAAAAGAAAAACACAAAAACAACAAAGTTACAACATAAAACAATCTTAAATATAATAAAACTAGCCGATCATCGCAACTTTGTGTACGAAACTTACAAAAATAACCACAAATACGGGTTTATCGTAGATGTCGACTCCAGCGCCATCTAACGGGTTTTATTTTTTTTGTAACAAAGTTGTTAACATATCAAACATTTGTTGTTTGATTTTAAAGCGACTGCAGCACAGCCTAGCGGACAAATATTATACATCCTATGTCGAGAGGACTTACACAAAGAATAAACTGCCAAGATTTGTACAATTTACGAAATACCCTCCGAGTGTATTTTTCCCTCTTTTAACACTACTTTTTCGGGTTGTTTTTGATATTGCATCTCCCGGTACTTGCACCTGGGACCTTCGGCATAGCAGGACAACTATATCACGGCAGCTGTCAAAGAAAGATTTGAAATAAACTTAATCTGCCTTCGCAGATGAGGAACGTTACCGCTGCAACTCATGTGTCTATGATGAAGAGGCACCTTTGTCGTTGTTGTTGTAACGGAGTGTAGCCCTACCTAACGTGTACTGATCCTTAGCCTAAATTGCCATCAATGTCTTCTAACGGGAGTCCAAGGAAACTAGCTGTTTCTACAGGGTTGGACCAAAGGGAGATGGGTGTTAGAAGAGTGGGCTCCGCAGAGTAAGTGAATAGGCTGCGGTGGGGGGACGAGCCGCATGCCGGACATTCATTTGGCACGTCGGGGTGCAGTCTGGATAAGTAGGAGTTTAATCTACCACAATAGCCAGGGCGTAATTGAACCAGAGTGGTCCTTGTATCTCGAGGAAGATGACGCTCCACTTCGCCAATGCGAGGTGTTGAGGTATGAAAAACGGTATTCACCGCACAGAGCGCAACTTGGTGGTCAACAGATCATGGATGTGCTTCAGGGTCCGCTTATGCACCTCTGGGTCAAACCGCATTGTTGCAAGGTGTCGGATCTCATCAAAATGTTTACGTAGATGTGTCCTTACGGTCCTAGGAGGCGGTGGTAGCTCGAACAGTTGCCTATTAGGATGCTGCGGTTTCATTGTGCTCCTTAACTAGGATGATGTAAATGGGATATGGGAGACATGAGGACACACCCCGTAGCGGTTCTGAGTGCGGTGTTTTGGCAGGCCTGCACCTTTACTTAAGCATTGTGAACGCCAAAGAAGAAATGATTTCAGGTTAGCTGAGAGTGGGGGAGTGTCTGGATAGGTGCGGAGCAAGGTATAGTTTTTCTTAACTGTAATATAAAAGCTTTTTAGCTCTGTACTTCACACTGTATATATGGATATATGTTTGCATTATTCGCACAGTAATCAACACTTTACTTAAAGTCTCTGATAATATTTATTTATTGACTTTTTCACGCGCATTGTTGGCATGGGAAAGATGTATAAAAAAATAGTCCCAACAACAACAAAAACAATGAAAAGCATTTAAGTGTTTCAGAGAACTTGAAAGTGCCTACACAATCGTGTTTAACCACAAACACCATTTGTGTCCAACTGAATGACTGACTGCCTCCTGTCTATGCCTTCATCAAGCGCTCATCAACATCAGCAATAGCAGCAACAGCGGTGGTGCGCACATCAGTGCATCTGTTCAACACTGCCAGTTAGTACAAATCATCTAACTGACAATGTCAAGGTACAGACAGTAATGAGTTAAAACCATCAACAAAAAAAAAAATAAAATAAAATAAGAGTAAAACCAAGTCAAAGCGTAGCCTTAAGAAAAAGCTGTCTCTTTGCACTCTGCATATGCATACAGTTCATCATCGTCATTGGCTAGGTATCCTGTGTATCGTCAGCAACTTTGTCTTTCTTTACAGCTGACCATTTGTCCATATCACTTTGTCTGCGCGCATATTTCTTGTACGAGTGTGTCCATAGCGTATTTTGTTTGATGCGGTTTTTGTTTGTCAGTTTACTTATTATTTGTATGTGTGTATATGAAAACAATATATGAATGCTTGAGTTGCTGCTTAAAAAGTCCTTATACAAAGCATATTTAACTTAACTAAAGTGAATATAGTATTTACATAAATATAATCGTATAGTGCATATTAGGGTGCTAACCCGTTGGTCTGCACCTGTGATCACCAAAAATTTGAGTCGATTTTGAATACCATGTTTTTTTTTTATAAAAACGCTTAGTTGATAGGTTTGCTACTGTGCTGCACACTCAGGCACAGTTTTTGCTTATTCTATTTAGTTCAAAGCACCAAGTGCAACCTAATTGTGAGTTGAAACTCCTACTTTTGGTATACATATTCAAATCTTTAAGCCTTCTAAAAACCGTCTCTAATGATGAGTGTGCTAATGTGCTGTACCTCTAGGCACACTTTTCGATACAAATTCAGGCCACTTTAGCACAAAACGCTGAGTGTCAGGTGGTTGTGCTGGGGTTTAGCACACTGGGTGCATATTCGAATTTTTTCCCCAAAACACCCAATCGATAGCACCAGTAATTTTAGGTATTTGCACGAATTTTAAATTCACTTTTCAAAAAAATGTCTAAACGAAATTGGGGTTTAGTCATAAGGTTAAGCATTCCAATCATAGGAAAACCTCAGAGAGTGTTGGTGCAACACCCGGTATTATATTTGAAATAAAGCTATACAGGTGTTCTTTCCCCATGGATAAAACTATTATTTCTTTTGTTATACTGAGAGATTAGAGCCATAAATAATTTTGGAACGATTTCCCATCAACCCTTGTTAATTTCGATTTGGAGACATCACGTTTTCGACACTCTACGTTGGCACATCGTCGCAACCGGTCAGTCTAATGCAAATTCGAACTTGCGCACATATGTATGTATTTATTAAGCGCATATATTTATTATTGCAAAAGCATGCATTCTCCTCCTTCGTCTATATGAGTGCAACATTTTACTTATTTATTTATTTGCCAAAGCATGTGGCGGCAGGTGGTAGTGCAAGGCATTCAGCTATGCATTGAAGCAAAGTCAAGTATGAAGAATAAACTAAATTTAATTAAATAAATGCTTCAGAAATTTTAACAAAGATACGCTTAGCTATAGAAAATTTTAATCTTTGCAAATATAAATGACTTAAAAACTAAGCAATTAGTGTGTTATGTGGTGAATGTATGTGTGTGAGTGTGTGTGCGAATGAACAGTGATGTGCATGGAAATAGAAACGGTACTATCACAATATCTCTCATGTCTCGGAAGTGTTTGAAAGCTGTTCTAGGATCCTTATTGGGACAGCGTTTCCATTGTCATCGAGGGAAGAGTATTAGGTAAGAACACGAGCACCTAATTTGCGTGCAAGTCATTACTTGATTTATTAATCTACCACAAGTTTGGAATATGTATGTATATTGTAGTTATTTTCGATATCAGGGGTTGAGACGGCTGAGTACCTGGTGCCGTTTTCTTATCCATCGAACTTTTACTCCCGGATACTATATTATTCAGCACAATATTGCACAGCGTATGCATCAACTTGTTTTTTTTTTTTTTTTTGTTTTTTTTTTTTTTAAAAGAGCCAGAAATGCGGAATGCTGTATTTAATTTCACTTTAATCTAGCACCTTCAACTTATCCATCAAGCTAAACTCTTTTGATTCTACAAAGCGAAAGTGAATTTACGTTGAGGTATAGTTTAATTATTTGCTATGCTTTTTGGTGCATCAGAGGGATATATTTTTTCTCCTAGAATGCCACGAATTGACTTTAAATTACCTAAATTCATTGAGACTTCGAAGATCCCGCTTTTGACTGTGAGAAGTGCACATCTGCCAGGGTGCCCAGCTTTCACTCCACAAAAATAATGCACTCCAAATGCACCAGACTCCCTTTATTGCGGCAGAAAAATAATTTTCTCTTTTTTCCTTATAACCTTCTACTTCTCCCGACTGACAATGACTTTTCTATATCCAAACTATACAGAGCTTTTGTTAGTAACAAAAAAGTGATTCTATTTTTTCGCACATCACTGCATGTATGATATAAAAGTGATTTGAATTATGAATGTATATGTTGATGTGTAGGTGTATTTTTATATATAAAATAAATGTGTATTATGTATATAATATATATTTTACCCATAAGGCGACTATAATGCATAAACGCAGCATCGCAGAAATCACATTTGTAAAAGCATTCACCAGTATGTAGGCGCTTATGTTTGCGCAGATCTTTCTTGAGGTAAAATTTTCGATTGCATACATCGCATTCAACGCTGGGCGCTGTAAGGCATATTAAAATTTTCAAAGAATTCGAAAATAGTTTGGTTTGGTTTGGCAATTGGCAATTAGAATAAAGGCAAGCGTTTAAAAATGGTAGTTTAATTTTTGTTTTTAATTTGGCTGGAGTTAATTTTTTGAAATTTTCATTTCCAGTGTCCAAAAAAATTATAAAAGAGGTTAAAAATTTTTGGTTATTTACTTTTTAGATTTGTTTTTTTTTTTTTTTTTTTTTTTTTTTAAGTTTTTAAATTTGTATATTTAAAGAACGAAGTTAAAAAACATTAATATTTACAATTGTTTTTTTTTTAATCGTTTGGAAGCCCAATTTTTTTAATCGATGGGTTTAAAAGATTTTTTGGACTTTTTTTGTTTTTCTTTTGCTTTCCTGCTTTGCCATTTGGATTTAATACGTATTTTTTTATTTAAGGGTTCATTTAAAGAGTTTACAGACAATTTTTAATTGCCTTTCAAAATTTTTGTTTAATCATAAATTTTTAAATGTGTTCAAATATTTCATATAAAAAGAAAATATTGTTTAATTATAAAATTTTTGTGATTAATTTTTTTATTAATATTTTTAGTTGCCTTTTCAAATATGTCTTAAACAAATTTTAAATCTTAAAGTATTTTAAAATTAATTTTTAATTTTTAAGTTTTCTATGCCTTAGTTTTTCTGTTTAGTTATAAATATTTAGTCGTGTTTTTAATGTTTTAAAAAAAATTTTAGCTTAAAATAATATATGCTTAAGCTCTACAAATTTTCTACTAAAATTTTAATTTTGATATGTTTTCAAATTAAAAAAATATTCAGTTCAACAAACTAATATTTATGTACCGATATATTTATTAGCAGCTCATTTTAATAATATTTTCAATAGGAAATTGTATTTCTATACTACTTAAAAAAAAAAAATAAAAAAATATGTTTACAAAAAAATTAATTTTAGTTCGTAAAATTATCGACAATTTATAATAGATCAAATTTTATTTTAGATAGGGATTTGGGTTTTTTTAATTTTTTTGGACTCAAAATAAAAAATTACTGTAGTTTAAAGAAATCAATCTTACTTAACTACAACTGATATATTTTTTAGCTTCATATATAAAATAATCTTGTTAAAATAAGAAAATATGTTTCTAAAATTGTGATAATAAAATATAAAATAAAAAAATAAAAAAGGGCATAAAAAATCTATCAAAAAATTGTATTGAAAAAAAAAACCAAATAAATAATTTAATGAAAAAAATTATTAAGAATATGTGAAAAAAGCTACTGCAGCTAAGAAATGTTCATATGATCTTTGGTGGCTCTAGTAAAGACCACCCATATTTACGCCCAATTTTTAAGTGTCTATAACATACAGACATCACAATTTTATTATAGCACTTTTGTATGTAGTTTCTAAACACCACTAAGAGACCGCACGCACCTCACCCCATCACACATCCCATTTAAGTGTTATTTTTTTTAGAAATTTCAAAAGCGTACGCCACTTAAAGCTGTACGGAAGGAAAAACGCCAAAAAAAAGGTTATGATAATAAATTATAAAGAACAAAAACAAAAAAAAAAAAATAAAAAAATGATCACCCAAAAGCGTTTGTTTTACACGCTTGTAATTCTTAGCTTCCTTTTAGAAACTACTGAAAACACATAGAAAAAATATATAAAAAACAGAAACAACAAAATCTGATTATAATTCGAGTCAGACAAACAGCGAGTGGATGAAGCGACTCAACAAAATACAAAGACATAAAAAACGCTAAAGTAAAACGAGCGTACCCAACAAACACCGAGCACCAAAAACTCAAACGTTTGAAAAAACAACTAGTTATTCTCAACTTTTTCTCAAATATTGTTTATATAACAGGATTATTTATTAACTATATTAATTTAAAAAATTATTAAATAAAATTTAAGAGAATTAATGGAAACTCGCTTTTTATTAAAATGGGTATTTGTTTTGCATAATTGGCATCTCTGAATAAATATTTCAGTGAGAGCATGTGGATTCCATTTCGATCCACTCAATCTGAAAATCAATGGTTATTTGACCTCAAATTGAAAACGAATGTTTGAGATTTGAGAAGATTGGTTCTCAAATGCATCTCAAATTGAGATAAGCCAAAAATGTTTGTTGGGTAAAAATAAAAAAATAAAAATATAAAATAAACAACAACAAGGATATACCTAGTGTTACACAACATATTAAAGCATGTGTAGGTTTTTTAAATGTATGACTTTGTTGGTGTTTGTATGATTCTATTTTGGTTTTCAGTTGCGCCTGGAGGGCGCTCTCAATAAAAAAACATACATGCAAACTTATAAAAATTATATATTAACATAAATTACTCCTCCAACGCATATGTAAACATTCGGCAGCAGGTAATTTAAATGTAGCGCGACTCTAAGTTATTCAAATATAAACACTACACAAAGGAGGCATCTTTTTATCTCAGGTTTCTTGTGGTACTACTTTTTGCTGCTTCTAAGGGCGCTACCACGTCCTTTTCGACATTCATACAGTTACTTACAGAGAAAATGAGACAGAGTTTTACCAAAACAATAATGATGCGAAAAAAAACTATTTTGTGAACGAAAACAACGCATTTCAAATCCACCCTAACAAAATTTTGTCTTTAAAATTTGAAGATTTTAACTGAAAAAGTTTTTATTTTTTGAACTTTTTATCAAAATTAACACTAATTGAAATAATTTCTAGAACCAAATTTCTACATTTTTTTTAGTTCAAGTTTAGTCCCAAGCGCAGACTTTTAACTCAGTATCGAAATAAAATTTACTATTTCTAAAATATTTTTTTTTTGTAAATCATACATTTTCTACTAATTCAAAATTTTTATTTTAACTAAATGTCCTCACAAATTTACATTAGTTAAAAATGCGAATAAAAAAGTTTTAAATTTTTTAATGTGATCTGATTTTTTAATGAAAGTTTTGTGATACGAAAAAAAGTTTCAACTCATCCGAACTGATTTTTTTCTTAAAAATATAGAAATGAAACAAAATTGAAACCTTTTTATCAAAATTTAAAACTAAATTCCTTTTTTTTATTCAATACCGAAACAAAATTTACCATTTATTATTTAATAAATTAATTATTAATTTTCTACTTATTTAAAATTTATATTAAAAAAATTTTGTATCTTTTTGAAAAATTTTGTAACTTTAAATATACTGAAGTTGTCGCACAGCTTCTCTTTAACAAAACTTGTGGCGATTTTATAAGAACAAAATTTATTTTTTGAGCTTTTTTAAAATTTAATACTAATTGCAATAATGTTGCTATACAAATTTTTTTACAAAATTTCCAATTTATTATTTGGCGAATTATGTTTCTAAAATATTTATTATGTAAATTGTTGCTTTTCCATTATTTTTAACTTCTTTAACAAACTTTTTTTCTCACACATTTCTATGAATTAAAAATAATACCTGCATAATAGTAACTGAAAATTTTAAATTTTCTATTTTGATACTTGAAATATGTATATTTTCCCGATTTTTAACAAAAAACTAGTTCATAAACAGGTTTCTTTGCTTTGTGTGGCTTTTTGTTCAAAATTAAATTTAACCAAAATTTTTTACTTTTTTTTTAAATTAAATTAAATTAATTTTTCTAGTGTTGGCTCAAAGTTTCTTGTAACAAAATATTGTTGTTTAATTTAAATTATTTTAATGATTTTATTTGTAGAATATTTTAAGATTTTTTCATTCTAAAAGGAGTAAGCTGTGAAATTGGCAATATTTTTTATTGCTTCTAACAAAAACATACTAATTTGTTTTTAATTATTTTATATTTTTTTTCCAAATATTTTTTTTTTATTTTTAACTTTTATATTCATCTCAAATTTGTTCAAACATTTCTTTAAAAAAGTTTGATTTTTGTAACAAAATAATAATCGAATTTTAACAAAAAAAAAAATAAAATAAAAAAATAAAAAAAATTGTTTCATTTTGTCTGCTAGTGACTGTATTTTTTCGGTACATAAATATTTATATCAGGACTAAGAATGTGCTGCTGCATGGCAAATGTTTTGCTATATGTTTACAGCTTCCTCTTTTATTATAAAAAAAAGTGAGTTTTATTGCAATCCAATAACTTCTAACCTCAAGCTACTCATTCATACATACATACATACATCCATTCAAACATACAAACCCATACATTATCATAATTTTTTTGCTTCCCAATTTGAAATAATAATAAACTATGAATATGTCTTATTTACTTAAAAGGGGTCTGTGTGATCGTCGAGTGCGTGAAGTGTTGGGTGCGTAAAAGGGGCGTTATCGTTGTTTAATGGTTGTACGGGTGCGAAATGAAGGGTTAGGTTATTTGATATGTTGATTTGGTAATTGAATTACAACAACAAATAAAGTTGAGTATATTATTACGTTTTTTTTGTTTAGTGATGTAAGTGCGCTTATAAATAATTGCAAATTATATACAACACGAGTGCGAGCAACACTTTGCACTCAGTACGCAGCTACAGCAAACAAAAAAAATATAAACAAAAAATTCTTTGTTTATAAAAAAGTATAATGTAACATAAAAGCATTGCATATCTGATTGCATAACAAAAATTCAAAAACGGAAAAAAATACAATGTCAATACTCTGCGACCAAACAACAAAGACTTTTTTCGATTAGGTAATTGAAGGATAACTCCTTTGGGAGTAATCAACATACGCCATTTGACCATACCACAGTTTCAAAATTTATTAGCGTTCTGTTTAGAGGTAATCCTTTTGTTATTGTTACTTTTTTAATAGCAAATTTGAAAGAGTCGAACACGTTAAAAGGGCACCAAGTTCAAATTTGTGCCCCTTTAAGTTTTTATTGTTGTTACAAAGCTGGTTTTAATAAAACAAATTGGTTTGAAAATGTATGGTAAGATGGAAGGGAAGTTGAGCCAGAGTGTGTTGACTATAAGGGTTTAGTTAACTGCCTACCGGTGCACCTCTGAATCACCGTAAAAGCTTTAAGGTCCTGGGTAAATGAAATGTGTTGCGGCTCAGAAAAAACGGCAGCCATCAGAGCGTCCATTGCCAGGGATAAATTAGCCATAAATATCAGTCTGTGCTAATGAGTCAGCTTGAACTTGCAGCTTACATCAAGCTCCTGACATAAAACTTTTTCTCCAACCAATTTCCATCCATCTGTAAACAAGTGCACCGCTCCACTGCCTAAATGCGATCCTGGACCCATTCTTCCCTAGGGGTAATGACGTCATTGAAACAAGCATTAAGAAAAGTGTCCAGCACACAGTAATCCGTCCGACCCTGGATGGAATCGAAGCAGCCAAAATGTTGTAGTTATTGTATTTGCAATGATGCTCATTGCCTTAAAATTGTCAAATCAATCTCTTCAAACGGGAGCCTAGTGCAACGAGCATCTTCAACAAGGTTGGACCAAAGTGAGATTGGTGTTAGATAAGTATGCTCCGTAGAGCAGTTGAATAGATGGTAGGTATCGTATCCTTGCCGTATGCCGGGCAAACATTTGGCACTTCCAGGTTCAGTCTTGATAAGTAAGAGTTTAACCTATTATAGCACCCAGGTCGGAGTTGGGCCAGAGTGAGCCTGGCCTCTTGAAGAGATCGCGTTCTTCTGCAGCAACCCTTGGTGTTTGCAGTTCCAGGTTGATTTTTGCCTGAGATTACTGATGGAATTTTCTCTACATTACTTCAGGAGGGTTAAAGGACCTCTCTTATTATTAAAATAACAGTTCTTTAAGAGAAGAAAGAGTGATAACTTAAAAAGGTTAGAAGTAGAGCAAGTGAAAGCATCAGATGAAATGATCTAAAAAAATTTTGTTTAACCCTTTAGCGGCCACTCTAATTCATCAGACTGCTTTAAATAAAAGCTAAGTCGAAAGATGGCTTATACTAGTAAGCAAGGTTGTCAGTAAAAACCTGTGATGAAAATAAAAATCTGCAGTACCTTAACCCTCTAGCGACCACTCTTATACTTCTTCAAAATAAAGTTAAGTCGAAAGACGGCTTAGACGAATAAGCAAGGTTGTCAGTAAAAACCTGTGATGAAAATAAAAATCTGCAGTACTTTAACCCTCTAGCGACCACTCTAATACTTTTTCAAAATAAAATAAAATTGAAAGACGGTTTATATTAGTTTAAAGCGTTGTTGTTGTTGTTGTTGTTAAGACAAAACCCCTCCCGAAGGTTTTGGGGAGTAATGTCGAAAGCGTTTAAAGCGTCCATTCTATCTGTATCATGTATCTTTTGAAGCGAAAAGTTCAAATATTCTATAAAAATTATTTCTTGTTAAATTTTACCACATGTGTACAAACAATGTAAATATTGGTACGATTTTATTACATGATCGTAAAACATATATTTACATGTGTATTCTTCAACTTTCAACAGCACTCTCATTATATTGTTTCGCTTCAAAAATTCAAAAGTGTTGCATTGTTCTTCAACGAAGTCTAAAATTAGAAAGGGCAATGACAGCTCGATGGGTGTCTCGATGCAATTGTGGCTAGAAGTTACACTGCAGCTGTAAAGCGCACAAATTCATTTTTCATTTCAACAACGCTATTTCAGAACAATTTCATAGCGATTAAAAATAACAATTGCCGCAATGTAACATTAATGTGCAATTCTTTTGAGGTTACGCTAAGGCGAGCAACGCACCGCACCGAACCGCAACATGTATTGTGTGTGCATCTTCATCATTACAGCGACGACTTAATTAAAGGTGACAACAACAACAATACTGAGTGGATTGCTAGCGAAAGGTGTCTAATGCAACACAAAAGCCACAAAACCCACAAACCCGTGAAGCATTTGAAGCGAAGGAATGGAAAAAATCCAACAAAAAAGATAAACCCCCTCTAAACGGAAGAGCTAAATGTAACGGACGGAAAAACTGGCGCTAATACCACCAACGGCATTTTATGCGGGTGACACACGCAGCGAACGATTACGGCATTTTAACGATGCCATTTTAAGGTAGTAAATAAACGTTATTTTTTTCTGCTACTTCTTTTGCTAAGCTTTGTCTGCTGCCTTTTTTTTTGAACATTTCCGTTCAGCAGCAAAGTGATGTTAACTGTATACGAACATAACCTCAAATAGCACTTGTACATTTGTGTGCAATAAACTAGATAACAGCGTTGACTATACTACCAATACTTAACTTACTTGTTTTAATTCTCCCCCATTAAAGCAGCAAAAAACACTAAACACTAAAAGGCAAAAAGCAAGAACTAAATGAAAAGGCAACAAAAAATGTAATTTTGTCTTATTCTACTTGTGCTTCTTCTTTTTTAAATAAGCATTATTTTTATCTAAGGCAAAAACGCAAAGAAGCAATCCGTAAACGTGATAAATAAATTAGCGGCACACTTACACCAAGATAAAATGTTGTTGTTATTATTGTTAAAAATAAAATTGGAAAAAATAAACAACCTAATAAGCAGAATGAAAATTGTCGCAAATTACGCGCAGCCAACAATTTGCTCGTAAACTCAAGTGGAGCATGCAATGCGGCAGTAGTGCTAGGTTTGTGGGACGATTGATGCTCTGCGTTTCAGAGAGTGAAGACACAGCAATGTGAGGCAGTAAAAGAGATTAAAGTAGAAGGGGGCTTATGAAATGTTCGAGAAACATTTGAACAGTTCAAGCTAAGTTAATTTGAAAAAAAAAAAACGGATATAAATAATGTTGCTGTTGTTGTTTTGGGTATAATGTCAAAAGCGCCCAAAATGATTTGGGCGAAGTGCTGCTTCAGTGCATGTCTTTTGGGGGTGTGTGAAACTGTGTCGTTCCGCTGCTTAGGTTGTTTTGACCGTGGGAATGAGTTTGGTATAAATCGCTATCAGTGTCAGCTAAGAGATGAAATAAGCAAACACTATCGACGACATACATACCTACGTAAGGGGATGGTCGTCAAAATGCGCCCGGTGACAGCACTTGCAGCTAAATTGCCATCAAGTGCAAAAAAGCACGCAATCTGTCAAGGGAAAATATAGAAACAGTGTAAACTCTGTATCGAAACATCACATTTACGAGGACTAGAGTAGAGGGTATGCATGACGATTTGGAGGTGTCGGCTAAGCAGGGTAAACAACATCAATGTGTTTCCAAAAGCGACGCAGAGATGAATATGCTAAGATTACAATTCATATTGTAGACTTTTGTCAAGATTGTCTGGGTCCAATCAATACAATATAATGAGTTTGCAAAAGGAATCCATATAAAAGACATCAACTCTCGAATAGAGAAGCTTCTTTTTTAATATCTCGTGATGTTTCCAATTGGTGTCAATAAAGAGAGGAGGAAGATTACCACTCCGAAGGACGGTCCAAGTGGAGAGAGATTTGAATTCCAGTGCTCTTTTTCATTTGGTGTCACTTGGTAGAGCAAGCGGGAGACAGCCACGCAGATTGAGAGATCATATTAAGACCCATGGTGTTTCCCATTTGAAGTCGGCAGAGGAAGTGGAAGGTCACCACTCTAGTTGAGGAACTCAAAAAGAATTTGAGATCTCATGTTGTTTCCCAGATGATGTTAGTTGACAGTTATTGAAGAATTTCACTTTGCTCAGGCCGTGAGTAAAACCGTAACCAGAAGTCTTAAAGTACTTATATATGCACTTACAAACTTTTCTCCGAGAGAGAGAGATAGCCTAACGGGGTTTCCCAGTTTTTAGTATGCTGGTTAAATTGTTTCCATGAAAAATCACACCCAGATATAGTAATATAAAATTAGTCGTAGAAATAGTAATAGCCGTACCTAAAACGAGTAGTAATATCAGTAGCTATAACAATCATGACAAATTGTTGTAAAATAATCCATATTAATAGCACAATAAACATTTAATGCCCAAATACATAATTCACACCCGCCACCGTCAGTAAAATAAAAATTAATGTGAATGACAAAAATAAAATATAAAATATAAAAAAAAAAAAAAACGATATACTCCTACAACGCGACGGCGTTAGCTAACACATAAAAACAAAATAACGGTTAGCTTCACTGCTAACTTTTTACACTGCATACTTGGGTTGGTATGCTAAACGGGAGTTATTGGTTATATTTATGTGTATGAGTATTTATTTTTATACATATTTAGAATATTTTAATAATTTAATTTACTGGATATTTTATTTGTGTAACTATTTACTTTTTTATTAACTATACAAACAGTAAACTGAGCTGTTAATCAACTGAGCTGCCAGCCAGTCAGTTTTCAGTCGATTACACACAGTTTCATATTACATATTTACAATATATTACACAGTGCAACACTCATTTTGGAAGAGAGATGATACCAATTTTTTTGCGTTTTTAACTCGAGTTTTTTTTAACTGTACTAGAAATGTAGAACTCTAGCAAAAAGCCAAGAGATCTTTACTCCACTGGCTCGTTTACAAAAAAGAGTCGTTAAGATTGTTGAAAGATCACAAAAATTTGTAAGAAATGATAAAAAAAAAATGTAAATTATACTGTAAAAATGAGTGTTGCACAGTGTTATTTATTTATACAAATTGTTCATACCACTCCCGCACTGATATATCCCTTACCCCACACTTACCTTGATGAAATGTGCTATGCGTCTTCAAAGCACTCTCCGTACCAAATTGTTTGCCACACACACCGCATGTATGTGGTTTACGTAAGAAATGCACTGTCAACTTGTGTAACGTTAACTGTGATGGACGCGGAAAGCGTACATGACACAACGTACACTCGTATGGACGTCCTTCGCTATCATGTGTCTCCATGTGACGTTGCAGAGCGGTGCGCATGCGAAAACCACGTTTACATATTGAACACACAAATGGCATTGAAGCTTGATTACTATGCGCCAGCTGATGATGTTTACGTAGCGCTATGTCGTTGGTGAAACGCGCATCGCAGAAAAGACAATTGTGACTGTTGCGCAGTACACGCTCCATGAGTAATAGCTCATCTTCGGTAGCATTTGAATTATCCGCAGCAGCAGCAGCGGCTAATAAAGTGCTGCTACTACCACCGTTACTGCTACCGGCAGCTAATAATGCAGCCATTCCAGCATATTTAGAACTGGCGCGTCGCTTACGAAATTGTCGTAATATTGCGGTGTTGTTGTTATTGGATGAAGTGGAATCGGGTTCGGTTTGCTCTGGCGAGGGTAATGTAACATGAGCATTTTTAGCTAGTGGCTTTGGTAATTGCTCTTCACGCTGTTCTGGTTGCTGTTGAAGTTGTTCATTGCTAGCTTCGTCATCGTCGCCATCATCCTCTTGTTGGTCTAACTGTTCGTGTGATTGCATTAGCTTCTGCTTCTCCTGTTGCATATGCTGTTGTTGTAATTCTAGCTGTTGTTGTTGTTCATGTGATTTCTGCTGCTCTCCGCATGGTTGCGTATGAGAATGCTCCTCATTGAAAGCTGTTGATGACAGAAAAGTGGCAGGTAATTGAATTAGTTAGTTAGCTAGTTTGCATTCAATTCAATTTTCATTCATTTTCTACACGCGATTTTTTATAAAAATTTTTGTTGTTACAAAATTTGTACTTACGATCATCACAATCCGGACAGCAAAGTATGCGTTGCGGTTTGTTGCCGCTTGAGCTTGGCGTGCCACCACTACTCGTTCGCTCGTTTGTTATTTTTGTTGTAGATTCCGCAGTTAATTGTGTGGTGTCCAGTTGCAAATCAATGGCTGTAGGCGAGAACAAATATTGCATTAAAATTTTGTTGTGGTTGTTGTTGTTGTGTAATTTAGTTATTAAGCTATTAAATTAACTATCTGAAAAATATGTAATAAGTATGTCTAGCTAATGTAATAAATAAACGAAATCCTAGCACGGCAAGCAGATAGCAGAAAAGTTAATAAGTCGTTTTAAAGACCAAGCTTTTTACTACATGCTATTGAGGGGGGAATGAGAACATATTGTCTAGAGGGGAGATCAAAAAGGGGAATCGAAGTTTTTTTTTATTGGTCAGCATGTGTAATACACCTTGTGGCAACTGCACTCATCCATAGCTGTAAGAAGCGGTCTACCACCAGCACTACACTCTTTCAACAGCCGTTGTAATTTGGTTTCCTGTATACACTACAAAGATGGGGACCCAGCACATGAGGTAAACCACGAGGTTCAGTGATATTTATGACATCTCATCAACCTGCCCTCAAACTACTGTCTAGGTCAAGATTTCAAATCCAAAACATAATTCAGACGTGAGTAAGTAGAATAAGTCAAAAGTGCTCCGATGTGTTGGTGGCTCCCTTGTTGTTGTAAATACTTAACACCAAGTAAGTGACACACTTTATTGAACTCTGACCATAATTGGATGGGCCAGTTATCAGGCCAATCAAGCACGATAATAATTACAACGTTGCATCAAATGAATTGAAATCCATTAGCCAGTGAAGCAGTATCAATGCTATTTCCGACCTATTTAAAGCCATGAGAAAATTTTGAAACACAAATTTTTCCCATTTACAAATAACTCAATTTCCCTTCCAATGCGATGTTTATTTAACCGGAAATACTCAAATTAGAAACTTCAAAAATCTCCATAACTCAAAAGTTGTAACTTAATGTCGTTCTGTCGGTGGAAAAGTTTGCTTATTCATGATTACAAACAAACATAAGTACCAATTAAGAGCGTCATTAAGGGTAATTGAAACACTTTGGCGCTTTGATTTTCAAGGCCAACCTTTATTAACAACAACAACAACAAGAGGGGGCCACTAGAGGCAATGTTAATCAAATCAAAAAGGGCATTAATATTCAAGTGATAAACGCTGAGTAGGGCTATTAAGAGGAGTCAGCCAACAGCCAGGAAGGAGTGTAGAGGAGTTGGTTTAAATAAAATATGGTAAACGATTTACAAACAAATATTTTAACATGAATAATTTAGATGTGGAACTTTAGTAGAGAAAAATGATTTAAGCCCAAAAGTGACTAATGAAAAAAATACTAATGGAGTCCAAAAATATTTTGAGCCTGGCGGGTGGTCCAAACGTGTTTGTTCATGCATACGTATTTGCCTGACACATAACAGATACCACTTTGGTAAGTGAAAAAAGCAGCCATGGGCGGTCTTCCAGCCGGCGACAGGCGCTGCATGCCAGCGCCGTGTGAACAACGCGCGGTCAATTTCCCCCGTTCTCTACCTTAAATGTGAAATAACAACATATTACGTCAAAAAAATGCAATCAATAATTACAATAAGTAATCAGAAAGCTTGTGTGTTCACACTAATTGATTTGATGAGTAAATATTGAATTTGCTTTTGTTGCAATTACATATATGTATTGTGTGGTCATGTAATTAATTGTTTAATTTTCTCATATAAGCTTTCAAAAATATGGGAACTAATGAAAGTTCGGTAGGGTATATGAGAAATTAATCATCTAAACATCCACCCCAAAACATTGTAGAGATATACATAAATTTGGAAAAGTTTAATAAAGTTCCGAATGGCACTACTTTTTTCAGTGAAACCAGACTTAGAACTTTAGGCCTTGCAGTTCGGTGAGATAGGTGGAAAAATAGTGATCTGATAATCCACCGAAAACCCTAGTGTAGACAGGTAAACTCCTTCGAAAACCCCACTGTCGACAGATAAATTCAGAAAAGGTGTACAAAGCTTCGTATGGCATTATTTTTTTCAATGAAACTAGACCAAACATTTTAGAGCTTGTAGTTTAGTTGGAAAAGAGAGAAAATAAATATCTGCACCGAAAAGATGAAATGAGAAAAGGTTTTCGTAAGTCTCGGATGGCACTACTTTTTTAATAATACTAGACTAAAGCTTCAAGAGCTTGCAATTCAATGAAATATGCAGAAGAGTAACCAACTAAATCTTTACCCGAAAAATGTATTTATACAGATAGATTTAGAAACGTTTTAGGAAATTCCGTATGACACTACTTTTTTCAATGCAACTAGACAAAGAATTTTAAAGCTTGGGGTGATATGTGTGGAGAAGTAACCACCTTAAAATCTCTACAGGAAAACCCAGACATGTTTTGGATCGCATAAATGAACGAAGTGTGCAACCTTAAAAGACTGTTCTTTTTGGAGACTGGTTCCTAATTTTACTGCAGGGATGTTATAATCAATCATCTGTAGATAACTTCAATTTGCCGAATATTTATTAGTCCCCTTCTAAATACATAATCAAGGGTGACTGCCTGCCCATTTTTTTGCACTTCACAGCACCGAGCGTTGGGTGCATGTTACTTCACACATTTGCGACAGTTGAACAAACATAATGAAAGAAACACATGCATATTTAGAAGTTGATGTGACAGTTAATTAACGATTGTTACATTGCAAATACTTACAATCGAGTGATCTTGTTGTTTGTGTAATTGAGAATTTTAGCAGCTGCAAAAGCATTCTATAGCTTCGTATACACTCGGCACAATAATTTTTTTTTTTTTTTTTTGCAAATCCCCATTTCAATTTAAGCATTTCGCTTTAGCCATATAAATGACCTAAGTCAACATTCTTCAACGTTGCTAAGAATACACAAGTATTTCGCTTTCTTTCCAATGCGAATGTGGTCTGCCTGTCAACCAGCCGAGCAGTATATTTCATAATTTTACGCAAAACGCATTAGAAGACTGCTCTGGTGAACAAAAACTGTCTTTGGTAGTTGTACCGGAAATCTCGCTTGGATAAACACACAATACACTGAACATATTTATTTCTTTTGCTATTTATGAACCGTGAAGTTGTCGCTAAAATTAAACTTCCGCTATGAAAAGCGGTTTACACAAAAGCGAATTTGAAAGAGTACAAATACAACAACACATGCTTATTAATTTATAAATAACTTCATTCATTAGAATTTTCCTTATAGTGAAACGACTATAAATGTGCCCACGTCTTATTGTTGTGTGCTCCCTTCTGGGTTGTGCTATTTTAGTTTCTTTTTAATGCAAACTACAAAGAGCTAGAGTTTTATGCCACCTACGGACAGCAGCTGACAAGGAAGATGGTTTTGCGTTGATGCATGGCAGAAATGCATTGGGAGAATAACATTGAGCCATTGGGTAGGGGTTCGTTCAGAGCAGAGAGCTCTAGCATGGATACCTTCAAAATCGTTCGGACATGAAAGCCATTTGACCTACACCGTTGAAGCTGAATAAAATAGGTCCGAAGTTTTCGCGACCTCGGCGAGTTAAGGAGAGGTATGGTGTGTTAAGCTGATCCAAAAATCTAAAGCTCATAGGTTTAAGGGGTAATGAAGCAACAGTCAGACGGAGCACTGTTATCGCAGCGAACTGGATTCCGCAAAGGACTGCTTATTGAAATCTCCAGTATAAAAGAATTTTCCTATCGACACCACAACTCATCGCGGAGGAAGTGTCGCCTGGGATGGAAATGAGGTGTGGTATGACCTCACTTGGTTTTTCCAATTGGAGTCAGTTATGATTCGATACACATCGGCCAAAATAGCCCTGGGAGTGATGATTTGTGCTAAGGAGAAAAGTAGTTTTTACGGTTTGTCATGGAAGTCGGTCCTAAATCGAAGAGCAATAATATAGCAGCACATTCCTCTATACCTGAACAGAACTTCGCAATTCGGCTTTTGATGGTGACACTACTCCAACTTCACCAAGTAAAGAGGGTGTATGCATCTCATTATTTTCGAGAGGACTGAAGGTTTACTCGCTCAATGGTAAAACTTCAGAAAAATCGGAAATTAAACGCCGTAGCCCAACTTGAATCTGTTGTCACTACACCAGTGCCTTACTGAGCTGTCAATGTTTTGGGTCGGAGTGGTTGCATCAAAAGTCCCGCGAAGGATTATCTGAAGCTGAACTGAACTTATCTTGATTGCAGCTAAACAAAAAAATTCAATTACTACTATTTCGGAGATAGCTGCAGTTACCATCATAGCTGCACATGAACCTACCAACCGGATATTTATAATTCGAAATAAATTTTCATCAACATTTTCAAATATGCGTGGAATGTATTTTAATTAAGAACACCTCTATTCTTTTTCACAGTAGTATGTACAATAAATATTCCAAAAAATATATTTTTAATCTCCCCTCAATTCACAATTCTAATTCTATTCATAAATGAAACAAAGAAAGAAAATAAAAAACAAAAAGCATTATAAATCCAATTCACTTACACTTCTTGCCTTTGGCTGCATCATCGCAAACTTGCAAATGTACATCTTCTACACGCACCATCGACGTTTGCGAATTAGTTGCTGCAGCTGCTGTTGCCGCCGATGATGCTATTGTTGCGGCGGTGCGATTACGACGTTCGAGCCAAGTAGGGCGCTGCTGAAGAAAGCATTTCCGGCGTTGTTGCATTTGTTGCTGTTCACTCGTTGTTTGTTGTGTGGTCTTAACATTCGGTGCAATCTGTCGTGGTTGACGGTGTCGTTGCACTCCTGCTGCTGATTGTGCTTGCGTCGACTGCGAAGATGGTGTTGTTGGATCCAAAGCATGTGCACGCTGTAAATGCTGATCGAGCGTGCGTTGAGTGCAAAAACTTTGACCGCATTGCGCGCATTGGAAGCGATGAGCACCATGTTCTTCGACAATATGTTTTTCACGTTTGACACGACGTGTAAAATGCATAGGGCAATATGGACAATTGTATGGTGTTTCCACTGGATGCATTGCAATGATGTGATTACTATAATCCAAATTACTAGTAAATTTGGGACGCTTGTGACAGAAACGGCAAACTAAATTGACTTTTTGTGAAGGTGTTTCCACAGGTTTTACTGCCGTGACACCCAACTGTGGTCGTGCTTGTGATTGAATATGCGGCTGTACCAGTTGTTGTTGTTGTTGTTGTTGTTGTTGTTGTTGTAAGGCTTGTTGACGTGCACGTATATGTTGCACCATTCGCATTTTCGTCGTATCGGATTGTTGTTGTTGATGCACTTGCTGCTGTTGGCGCTGCTGCATCTGTAGGTGATGTGGATGCTGTACTAGTTGCGCTGGTTGTTGCTGCCGGTGTTGCTGAAAGTTTGAGGCGGAAGGAGTGGATGCACAGCGTAGAGGACGTCCCAAAGCGTTTGTGGGTCGTATTGGTGGCGTGACAGGGTTGTGGATTTGATAATGTTGCAAATGGCGTGGAGATGGCGTATGATGACCCACGCGTTGAGCGGATTGTGTGGTTATGAATTGCGGACTCATATTGACCCCACTCATCTGCAACGCTTGCGGTTGTCCGTGTTGCATGATAACGGTTTGTGGTGCTGGCGACAAATGATATGTGGTACCTGCTTGATCAGGTGCACCAGTAGTTGTGTACAATTGTGCGCCGCCAGTGCCAGCCGTAGCATAATCTTGCGGTATCACAATCATTATTTGTTGCTGTTGCTGCTGCTGTTGTTGTTGGCATGATTGACGTTGTATGGCTACTTCACCATCCGGTAAACCCTCAATATAATTCTCATTCGCATCAATCATCGAACATTTTTCCAATTCAATCGCGTGCAGTTGTTGTTCACGTATTTGGTGTTGCTGTTGTTGTGCCTGTTGATGGTGGTGATGCAGTGATGGCAAACGCTGCTGCTCTTGAGCAGCTATTACATTGGGTTGATATAAATCGGCGGCGTTTATGTAATAGGTGGTGCCACCACCAGCACCAGACGCCTCTATAAAGGTGGGCGAAAGGCTTGTAAGCTCAGTGCTGGACGTCCATTGTATTTCTTGTCCTGGAACAATATTATGAGCGTAAAGATTGAGACCCATTCCCAGATTGTGCGCGGGTTGAATGGGGTCCGCTGCTTGTGCAAGCTGCATTTGTGCCGCTTCATATGCGCAACTGGGTGGCAAGGCTATATAATGCTGTTTCTGGTGTTGCTGCTGTTGAACACTACGACCGTGCGGCGGTGTGTGCTTTGGAGGTGCAACTAGATTTTGATTGTATATGTGAGCATGCTGTTGCTGTTGTTGTTTCCGTTCATAAAATTGTTGTTTTTGCTGAATTTGATGTAAACGCTGCTGTTCCAAAAGTTCCTGCTGGTGGCGTTGTTCTAATAAATGTTGTTGCTGCATTATTTGATCCTGTTGCCGTCTCAGGAGATGCTCTTGCTCTTTTTGCTGTTGTAGTATTTGTTGATGTGTGAGCATATCGTCCTCATGATGGTGTTGTTGTTGTGATTGAAGCAGACTTTCGTCCTGCGGAAGTGGTTGTTGCTGTATAGTTTGTTGCGCTTGTACAACCTCAACTTGCACCATTTGTTGTTCCATTAGTTGTTGATCAGTTAGGTGTGCTTGTACCAGCTGCGGCTGCTGTTCGTCCGCCATTTCATTTTGCTTACGCAAACGTTCTTCCTCCTCTTCACGTCGTAGTGCCTCACGTTCGGTCGCCTCGAAGTCATTCAACAGCTGTGCGAGTGTCGCATTATCAACCGCATATTCCTTCCCAGCGATACCTTGTGTGCCCTCAGCTGTGGTCAAGCCAGGCGTTTGTGCCTCTGTTGCACACACCACTTTAATACTACCATTAGGCTCCGAGCTCTGCGCGACAGCTATGTACTGTACAGGGGACTCCTCCGCATCGACAACCTTGCAATTAGCGTCAACTTCAATAGGCATGGCCGTAACCGCTGCCACAGCCACAGCAGATACGCCGACATTCTGTGTTATTTCCACATCTTGTACACTTTGATCATTATGACAGCTTGCCGGACTTGAGGATGCCGTTTTTGCAGCTGTTGCCACCAGCTCAATATTTTCAAAACAGGGTATATCATTTTGAAAACCTATCAACTCAGATTGCGTACTATCCTCAGTGAAACATTCACCATATTTATTAGCATACTGTTTGCCATAGGCTGCTTGTTGCTGCTGATGGTGCAGTGGTGATGGACCCACAGACATGGGTGCAGGCAATGGGGACGGTTCAGACATTTGCCCACTGCTTACACTCCCTGGTTCCATGTGTATATGTTGTACGTAAGGGCTCGATGCGACAGAGAGACTGCCACCCCCGCCGGCCATGCTGCTGCTACCCACACTACCAATACCGCCAAGCGGACTTTCGGCATACATACTATGTGTGGGTGTAGCTGGTGGTTCGGAAAGTGGTGAATATACGGATTGTGCAAAGAAGTCATCTGCACTAGATGAGACGGGGGTATAAATGTGTTGATCCTGCATTTCATTGAGTATACCGCTCAACGTTGTTTCCACATCTTGCATCTCGCTCAAATTCGTCTCACTGAGTAGCTGCGAACGTTGAGGGGTTTGTGCAGCATGTATTGGGGTGTGGGCGGACGTAGCATGTGAGGGTGAATGTGTTTTAGCCTCTGCCTCAGCTTCAGCGAGTAATGCAGCAGTTACCTCTCCAGCGGGTAATGTAGCTTGTAATTCGTTGGCCTGTGGCGCCTCAGACTCATCATCAGCTAAAGCTGGTGCAATTTCGATAATAAAATCATGCAAGTGTGTTGTTGTAGTAGTATAAACGTTGTTTTCGCTATTGGTTTTTGCCATGCCTCTCCGCTGCCCGTTAGGACTGGATGCTGTGCCATCACTGAAGCCCATAAAGTCACTTTGTTCGCTCTCATATCGACTGCTACCACCACCAGCAATACCACCACTATAATCAGTGTACCGCATAAATTGCGTATTCATATCCTTTGTATCTACAGCGTGTTGCGTGTTGCATTTTGAAGTGTTAATGTCGCCGCCAGCAGCTGACTGCGTTCGTTTGTCGCCGGCAATCTCCGTTGAGAGTTGGGCAGTTTCAATTGTTGCGTTTGTATTCGATGCTGTTGTTGTGGCGGCAGTTGTTTCCAGACTCACTGCAGTTACCGATTTACTCTTATTGTCGTCACTACAACTATTGTTATTCTTGCCATAATGCTTCTTATTATTATGCTCGACATGTGCAGTATTCTCTACGCCACACGCCATCGGTTTAGCTTGAGAAATTTCAGTTTCTTGCATTCTCGTTGTCGCCTGGGGACTTGTCGATTTCTTTGGCGACGCCGCAGACACTAACCTATTCTCCGTTGACACGGCTGGTTCAGCCTTAATTGATGTATTTTGTGTATTGGTGGTGGTTGTGCAAAATTTTCTTTTGAACTCAGCGGATAATGCAGAAAGCGGCACGCGTACTATTAATTGATTTCGCAATAGAACCGAGAGTGGAGTTGTAACTTTTGAAGTTAGCGATGGTTTTGATAGGACTTCTACAGCAGGGATAGCTGGTGAAGATTGCGTCAAGTCCTTATTTGCAGTTGGAGCTACAGCCGTTTGCACAGGAGACGTTTGAGGAACAGGCTTTGGCGTTGTAGACACAAGTGAGGAGAAGGTCTTCAGAGACATTGTTGTTGCTGGTGCCGTTTTGGTTGGCGACAATTGTTGCGTCGCATCATCCTTTTCAGTTATTAATGCTGTTGATGATGATGTTGGTAATAGTGCGGGGAGTAATGGCAGCAATGGCACCAACTGGCTAGGTAAACTCATTTTGTTCGCTTTTGGATTGGAGGCAGCTTGTGCGCCTACTAACGCCGACGTCGTACAAACGTCGCTCGCTGTGGCACGTTCAGTTTTATTATTATCACAATTTTCTTTGGTTGACTCCACACAGCCTTTGACACTCAAAATATTTACGTTATCTATTATCATCTTACCTCCCTTTATTTGGCTAATAGATGGCGGTGGTAGTAGGCGGCTACTTTGATAGCGGTGCGCTACATTTGTGGCACTATCATCTTCCGTTGTGTCATCGGTCATGCAGCCATCACAACAGGTACGCTTAGGACGGTGGCGGCGCCGTTTTTGTGACACTGCAGTGTTGACCTCGTTATATTGTGATTGTGGTACACTTTCAGTACTCCCAACTACATGATAACGAGCCGCACTCATTTTAGAAACTAGTGCACCATGTACAATTTGCGCAGCTGTGCTAGTTGTTGCGCTCTTCGGTGTGCAGGACACGCAACCATCCGGACGTTTATCTTGCACCAATTTTAATATAATCGGCATGACTTTGCCGCCATCACTACTTGCAGTCGGTGTTGCATTTGTTTGTTTGTGTGCCTCTTCCCACATTTTGCGTCGTTTTTTAATACGCTTGCTGCGACGTTCCAAACCCGACGCTGTACCCGCACTATCTCCATCTGTGACGCAAGTTTCGGTATAGCTCATATCAGTATTTTCGGTTTCCACGTAAGGGCCATCTTTCGTGTAAATCGTAAGACGGCTATCTATCTCCTCTGCCGCTTTTGCCTTTTCCAATGCTGCTTGCTGTTGTAGGCTTTCTTTCATTTCGGCCTTTGTCCGCCAAGGAGATCTGGTCGACGAAAGACGTTCGATCTCTTCAACGGGTACTTTACGTTTGAGTGTAATGCGTGTACTGCCATCATCAACATTCGAACCAATAACAGTTACTGCCTCGAATTCACCCTCAAACAACGACGCTGACTTAGTCATAGACATATCTTTTGTGCTTTTGTCGTATGTTGCATGCTCTCCGTTCTCTTTTGCAGGCTTATCGCTTAGCCCAATATTTTCTAAACGTCTCAAGCGTACAAAACACGAGGGTAGCTCTTGTGTTGTCGCTGTCGTCTGTGTAGTTGTACTATCGCCCTGTACGTCATTATTAATTGTCGTTGAACCCTCCACCTCCGCCAAGTTCACGTGTTGATGCGTATGCTTATCGAAATGTGGCAGACGTGAACGCTCCCGCCATTTAAGTCGCCGTCTTCCGCGACGTGCAGTCGCATAGTAAGAGAAAGTGGGTTGTGGTAGTGGCGCATTAGCTTCTTCTATCGTGCCGTTGCTGCTGCTGCTACTAGTGGTTGAGTCTGTGCTGGGCGTAATAGCCACTGACGCGGGGGTTGCATCATTTTTAGGTTCACCAATTAAATGAGTAAGACCAATGCTGCGGCGTAATTGCTTTTTTTTATAATGCAATGCTGTGAAAGCTGCCGCTGCAGCGGATGTTGAAGCGGGTGAGCAGGCGAGTAGTTGAGCAATGGGACCTTTAAATGTACGTCGAAACTTATTTTGCATGTGACGACGTGCAAATGAACGAGCTTTTGGTGAGGTGCTGTAAGCTTTGAGTGCAGCTTTTGTTACAAAAGCAGAGGAGGCAGAAGCGGAAAAGGCAGCGCTGGAGTTGGGAGGGGATATTTCTAAGTCTGTTTGAGTTTCTGTTTCTTTTAAACGCAACATCATTTCTTCTGTATGTGTTGTTGTTGCTACATCTGATTTAATGGCGTGATTGTTTAATGTAGCTTGACTTTGTGTTGTTGTTTCTGTTGTCTGCGGCCGCAGTTCAACTGTTGCCATTAGCGTTTCAACGCCTTCAACATCATCACCATCAACTTCAACATCGGTAACAGCCACATTATTTTCAACAGCAAATCGTTGTTCTTCGTCAGTTGGCAAAAGATGTTCGTCCCTGCCGAAGTATCCCTTGTCTTTGCTCACGTCGTCGTTTGCATTTCTCATACTAAAACACCTATTCAAACTTGACTTTAAAGTGTTGCCAGTAATAACTGCCTTATTATTATCCTCGTTTGCCGCTGCCGCTTTAGCTGCATCAGTTTCACTGACGATTATCTTTAAGGCAGCCGCAGCATCATCATCTTTCACAGTCTCGTTGTAGCACGTCGTCGTTTGCTTTGTTGCCGCTAAAATTGGTAAATTACTAATCTCAGACACTTCCAATGTTTGTTTACTGCTTTGTACATCATTCGTTGGTGCTTGAGTTACCGCCGAACCTGCTGCGTTCAAGTCCGTCGCTCCAGCCATTGCACACGTTGTTGCTGGGTTCCACCCCATCGTTATTGCAACTGCCTGACCGCTAATCGGTTTCTCCTGCTGATGCCCGAAACTCGTCCTAACATCGTAGCAGCCGAAATTCATTGGTGTTGTGCTTGCGGAGTCAACAACAACAGCTGGTCGTAACAAATCGTCTGCTACCTTGCTGTGCCACGACGTAGTTAACAACATTGCATTTGTAGCCTCATCAGCGATAGCTTTAACAACATTGCCGCCGCCGCCATCGCCATATCGACCTATTAATATATGAGCATCACATGAGTTTGCCGCCGCCGTCGCATCTTTCTCGTTTGCTGTGAAGTAGGCGTGTCGCGTATCCATAAATACTGCTGCTGACGCGATTTCCGCTTCTGGTTCTCTCTGATCTCCTTCACCTTTTTCACGTTCGCATGCATCATTATGTATTTCATACTCCTCACCGCCACGACCACCTCGTGCATGTACACGTTTTGCGGGTCGTTCACAGCTTTCGGCGTACATTGTTGGAAACGTTCTTGTGGACGCCGCGTTGGCTGTAGCTGCTGACTCCGCAGACATAGCGGCGACTTCAAATTCTACTTGGTCTACCCGTGCCCATGCCAACGCCTCATTTTTCACCTCAACGCCATCACTGTCATTAACAGTGGCGGCAGACTCGGCGGCAGTAAGACAATCATCTTCGCACCTTTCGTCTTTCGCCTTAAAGTTAGCTTGGAAGGATAATTCATGCCCATTCGTTTGGTAGCCGCCAATCGGCTTTCTTCGTGTATACTTTCTGCGCGTCGGTGTTGTTGGACTAACAATTGTTAACGCTGGCTTGAAAATAATATGTGTTGCCAATAGTGACTCTTGATCGACACTACGTTCACTACGGCTGTCATCTAAAGCCTCTTCGAAATCCATTGCAGTTAAATCGCTGCTACTTGGTACTTTTGTTTTGGATTTTGTCAGTTCATCGCCAAGTAATGGGTGGTGTGGTGGGAAGGTTTCAGAGATTACTATTGAACCGGTGCTTTCTGTGGCTTTTGCTATTTTCTTAGGTGAAGTTGGAAACGTCGCTGTTCTAGCAGCAGTTAATTTCGATCTTCTGCTGTTGTTATTGTTATTACTACTTCCAAGGTTATCCACATTATGCGCGCCCAACTCCGACCCCACCATCAGCAAATGCGCCGATTTGTTGTAGTTATCGTTAATTAAATCGTTGCCAATGTCCAACACCGGTGGCAGATTCACGCTCAACGCAGTCGTCTTGGTCGTCGCCGTCGCCAGTATTTCATCTGTTGTTTGTGTTTCTTGGTCTCGCCGTCTTTGGCAATTACCTGTGCTTGGTTTCGTTGGTGATTTCGACGACGACGACTTTGGCTTACTTTGCGCTGAAATGTGCTGCTGTGATTGCTCTTCTTTTTGTTGTTGCTCCTCTGTTAGTTCCGCGGTCGCTCGCGCCAACAGTTCTTCATATTCCCAACTATTCGTTTTATTGAGTAGGGATCGCAATCTAATTTGTACCTTAAGGCATTTACGACGAAACTTGTGGATAATATAAAATTGTGCGGTACATTTTGGACAGATACGTTGTGGCAGTCCATCATTGGATTTTATCTGCAAGTAAAAAGAGGAAGAAGAAAAGAAAAAAATTATAATGGTTGCTTATTAATGGTCAGTTTGTTCAAAGGCGCGAATATATTTGGTTAATTTGGTTTGCATTTTTTTTTTGTGTAGTATTTTTTCTGTTGGCGGAGAGGGTTGTACACAAATGATTTGCAGTTGATTACTTGGTTTTGGCTGATTCTTATTTGTGCTTCGGGTCAGTTTGTTCTCATTCTTGGTTCGAAGGTGTTGAAAATTGCTAAATATTCGTATAATCAAAGAATACATGGCAACACCTATTTTGGTTGGAAGCCGATAAGGGAATAAAAGGGGTGTGTAAACAAATGACGTCAAAGGTTGTATGCTCAATATAGAATACCCAATACTACAACAAACAACATTGCAACGACGATGATTACCACGCGGCCCACGGCTGTTTTTTTGGCATTCCGCTCAAACTGAATTTGCCGCAATATTTCTCGAAACAATAATTTGAGCTGGCCGCGCTTGTGGTTGCTTTTTATGTTTTTTTTCATTCCTTAGTATATCGTTTTCATTATTTTGTATTTTACTCTTACATTTTATTATTTATTTTATTTTTAATCTTTATTTTCAATTCATTTTCTCCTTCATTTTCATGGCTAGTGAAAATGGTAGTTATACGGTTAAATGCTGGTTTATGGTAATGACTGACAAGCCTTAAAGGACTAATACAGCTACTGACAATATAATAATGTCAGGTCAGCTAATCTCTAAGTTTTTTCGATCAGCTTCGAATTCGAACATCTTTTCGAAAGTTTTCAAAAATAAATACAATTAGGAAGACTATTTCAAAAATCGAACTTAAGCTCGATTCTTTCCAAACTATGTAAATCTAATTTTCAAGAAAATTCTAAAAAAATTAACTTTTCAATGTTAAATTTGAACTTGATTTCAAAATGTTTCCCAAAATAAAACCAATGAAAAATAAAATTCTAGCTAAGAAAACTTTGAGAAGTTGACTTTCTTAACGAAGTAAGTAAAGAGGATGCAAAAAAAATTTATCACTGAAGATCTGTAGACATCAAGGAGTTTATGTCAATTAAAAAAAGATATTGCACTGCTGGAGTGCATAAAATATGCGCCTCCGTTTTATTTGTCAGTAACTGTCTCTACGTAACTTTAACATGACATCTGTCCATTCGTTATATAAATCACTGGTAAGTATTTGCATAAAAAACAACAATAGTTCATGTGTTTTAGTTGTTCAACAAAATGTGACAACGAAATTGAAAACTAACTGGAAGCGTGTCAAATCAAACAGAACCAGAAGCTGTATACGGTCTAAAATGTATGTACAAGTTGGAGACACAAAAGATTACATCGTGCTACCACGTATATTATCGTGCAGCAGAAAGAAACCAAGCGAACTGAAAAATAAAAATAATTTACCAAACAAATGATGGAGACGATGACGGTAACGAAAGGACAAACAGAGCTATTGTAAGGTAGGCTGCAATCAGTTTCAGTAGTGCAAAAGGCAATGACACTTTTTTTCTTTATAAATTCATGCATATGTACAAGACAATAACTTCTTTGTATATTTCTTTTGTTTTAAAAAAGATGAAAAGATTTGTTTGCTCTTTAGATGGATTTTTGTACGAAAGGCGTATCATTGCGATAGTGGAAATTTAAAAGGAAACCAAGCATGAAACATTTTTTTTCTACCGGATTTTCGTTTGGAGAAAATATTTTACAAAATTTTGAAAATTTTGTAGACTTTTGACCAGTCGAATAATTTTTATCAAATTATTATTTTTTAGTCGCTTTGGGTATGTGCACTTAAGTAAGAATAACATTGTTAAATAAAAATAACAACAAAAATAGGCGAAAATATAGCTGAAATTTGCTTGCAGACACACTAAGAAGTGTTTGGTGTAATGGTTACACGTTGTGGTTTAGAAATTCCTAATCTCCTTGGTTCGATTACCAGTAAGCGTGATGGAGAATTTCTAAGCAACATTACAAAGCGGTTAGACAAGATCCTTCAACAAGATCGAAATTGCAATCATCGTAGTTGGTATTGTATGTAGCATTTTTTAACTTGTTTAAGCCAAAACTCAAAAACAATAATTTGATAAAAATTATTCTACTGGTCAAAAGTCCACAAAATTTTAAAAAGTTCGTAAATAAATTACCAATAATAACAAAAAAAACAAAATTATATTGAAAATAAATTACTTAATAAAAAATGCAACAAGCTTTAATAATTTAATTAATTGTGCAAAATTATTAAGTGTATGATGATTACGGTGATCATCTGCCCTTTATTGTTAGGACCAGTCCTCTAATGGTTCTATCTTTATTTCAAAATAAATGCTAGGATACTGTACGAAAATAGTAGAAGAGCCAAAAGAAGAGATCGGGACGCCACATTTGTTCGATATTGAACGATACTCAGTCGACGATAAGTTTTTCTTCAAATATTCAAAAGCATCAGCGGTAATCGTGGTGAGCATAACACAATATACAATAACGAGCCTAGCGATCTTCAAATTACCGGCGAACTGTAAAACAATGAAATGGCAACTCTTTTATTTGAGTGCGCACACATGCCATTACCCAAATGAGAGATGACCATGCTCACATAAGATTAAGCACATGATCTTTAATGAACTACTTAAAAGGCACAGCCCACTTAAAACTTGTTAAAATGTTATGTGAATAATTGAATGAATAACAAATTTGTAAGAATTAAATTGAATTGCCAGTTAATTGGATTTAAACGATATTCCATGAATTCTACGCAACGAATTGTATATTAAAAACAAAAATATTGCGTAGGTATTGTCAGTTGGTAGATCGTAAGTTCATATAACATGTGAGGATATAGCCGCAGGTGGTATTGAATTAAAGGAGATCAGTAAGGATGAGAACATCAGCACAGCTGGTGGTTATCCTTTTTAAATTGCTATTTAGCTACTCGTACTTAAATAGTAGTTTCGTAACTTTGCTGATCATCCTGTTATTTATAGTTCATAATGCGATAAAATATGTTTTTATTTTTCTGTGTAGCAATTTAATATTTGTAATGGCATCAAGTTAATTGCCAGCGACAACACATTTCACACAAAATCAACTTTGCAAAGAGGTCCTTTTTCCCACACGATGGTTGAGCAGCAGCATTTTGTAAAGTCGTTTAACTAAGCAAATGAGTAACAGCTAAAGGATATGAACATCCGGCGCCTTCTTATCTGTTTAAGAAGCAAATGTACCATAAAAGATGCGTTTAGCTTGACCACCATGATGTGCGGTGACGCAGTGAATTAGTCATGCATAAAATATTAGTTTAACCATTTACGCACAGCAAGAAGGCAACGCATTTCGATACGCGTTAATCTTTAACCCTAAGTGTTACTTACTTGCAGGCATATTTAGCCCATGAGCTACTTAATAACTCGTAGCATTCTAATTTTTCTGGCAATTTCACCTTGGAACTAGAAAGAGGGTAATGGATAGTAACAAATAAATCTACGTCTGACAAAAACAATATCTATGGTTACTGAAAAACAGGCTAGGGATAATTTACTATTTTGAACAAAAAATAGTATGTGCATATATTAAAAAGATATGACGCAGTTTTATACATAAGATAAAAAAGTGCACGTTAAAGGGTTAAAGAAATTACTTTTAATGCATTATAGCTTGAAAACACATAATTTTTAATGATATCTCAAGACAGAAGCATTGAAGATTAAAGATTTTAATAGGCGTTGTTTTAAAAGAACAAATAACGAAACATAGAACGTAGATGGTGCACCTTAAGTGCTAAGCACAGCTGGGTATATAAAGTTAAAGGTATTATTGATTGTTTTATGAGTTGTTAATTGGACTGATCTTTTAACACCAACGATAAGCAAACGAAGCGCACACGTATACACAATGACTGAAAGCAACAACAACAACAAAAATAGCAATAATAACTAAACTAACAACAAAAAAACACTCAACCAGTGAAGAAAAGACGACAGGTAAACCTGGCAAGATGTTTTGCGAGCAACAGGAAGATAAAAGTACTAAAAATAAACTCGAATTGAAGGAAATAAAAAATGGTTGTTTGTCTCAATGTAGTGTATAGAAAGAAGCAGCAGAAACATTATAACAACACTAATGTGAAACATCAGACCAACCACCACCTGTTTATTATTCATAATATGGTATTGTCAGTCAATTAGACGTTGTCAGTTTAGAGCGTTTTCAACATGTAATTGACAACATTGTGTTGGTGGAACATGAGTGCCATCCAATTGCGCTAATTTTCAGCGGCGCCACACCGCGACCCGCAGGCACCACCTCTAGCTTATTGTTTATGTGAATATTTTCTTAAGTAACATGTATGTATGTATGTAAGGCTTGGGAACATCCTCCTTTTTGAAAATTAGTTTACCCAGTTATAAGTACACAAACAGAGCATTGAAATACATTTGTACAATGGAATAAATAATTATTATTGTATTACGGGATGATGTACCAATTGAAAACCACACAAGCAGATTAAGGTCGTTTTTTGTCTTCCCAAACCCATTATACCTAGAGTGAAGTCGTGGAATTAGCTTGAGGTTAGAGAAAGAAAAACAAAGGATAGATAAATAAATAAAACGAAAATAATAATAAAAGTTTAGTTAAGAAAGTAAAAAAGAGGGTTAAAGAATAGCAAAGATGTTAGTTTAAGAATTAAAGGGTGCTGCCTGAAGCAGATTAGAAGCCCAAACAAATAAAAGGGCATGTGTGGCAAGGGGGAAAAAACAAAAAAAAATTATCGACTTGAGACTTTGCTGGGCCTGCGGACTCAGATGGAGATGCTGCCACTTATCTTGAACACAGTCTGACACGGTTTTTGAGTGCAACTTTAAAACAAAGACAAAGTTGACTAGAGTTTACCCCATACTTGTTTGCCGTTTAAACTAAGCTTAACTTCAAGTGTGGTTTAAACTTGCAATTAAACTGGGTGACACATTTCGCGTTCTAGAATTTACGTCGCAAACAGCAAGTTAGATGCATCCACACCTTAATATACAAACTCTTCTACATCAAAAACAAAAAAAAAGTAATCGAAATATAAAAAATATTTATAGAATTCGGAGCATACAAGTACACACATCAAAAATTTACACACATATGTACATCTGAGCTAAAAACAGAAATGCCAAACCCACTCGAGCATTATTAATGTGGATTATATAGGGGTTCATCTAATTGTTATTACTCAAGCGAACTAATGTGACATACATAATGATAAAGTTGTCAGATGTCGCATAAAGACAATAAAAACAATGAAGGCAGTTAAAAAAAAGGAAAAGAGTTGAGCCACAAAACCGTGGCCACCTGTGCGGTAGCAACAAACAAAAGATGTGCTACATATATTTGAAGAGCAGTTAACAAAAACTAACAAAGGTTATATGCAAGAGATACCATTTTGACTAATTTTCTAATTCTGAGCGACAACTGAAGTATTTGAAGAAGTCAGTTAGTTATTTGTGTTTTTATTGGCTTCCGCTCTGTGCTAAGGGTCAGTGTGTTAGATGTGTTCATACATATGTGCGGTGTGGAATTTATGGATGAAAAGTTTTTGTTTTTATAATTTGAACTGACACAAACTGAGCTCTTAAGGATTTGTGGTAGGTACTTTTTATGATCTGGGCTCTTAGCGACTATTTTTATCAACCTTAAGCCCTCAATTTTTCTATTATCTCTATAACCTTCAACACATTTTTCTAAACATGAGCAATTGACAGAGACGTTTGGGTTTACAACAACAACGATTACGATAACAAAAGCTCATGCAGGATTTTTGGAATAAGTTTTGATATCTTCAGCCTTATTGTGAAATTATGCATATAGTCAGAAGCTTCTGCTACTACATCTCAACTTGTGGAGTTTAGGGCCGAGAAATGATCATCACCAGCACTCAGCACTTGGTGCCAGATAAACAGAATAATCAAGCTACAGTTAAACGCAAATAATGTTCACACTAGTCAATTTATATCAAAAAAAAAGAGAGATAAGAAGCACTTAAATACTGACCATTCGGGAACTCTCATGTAAACGCAAGTATTTGGAATGTATGTCCAATGAAGGAATGGGTCTGGGAAACTTTCATGCATATATAACTGCATTCCAATTAAACTACTCACCAAAAAAGTTTTCCTTATAAAAAGCTTAACTAATTTAAGGAAATCAGTAGGAGGTATGCAACAGTGCTTAAACTGCAGCTTAGGTTCTCTGAAAGAAGTTGATGGTCCTAGAACAGTTAGACTTGCACAATTTAATTTTTACAAGACAATAAATATACTATGATTTCGAAACTATTTTCTAGGACTGTTACCTCTTGTAAGGTTTGTAGGAAACGCGGTTTCGGCGAATTGCTGCATCAGCGCTGCCGCCGTATCTTGTATATCCTATAACCACTAATGGTATTTTCTGCTGTGTAGCTCCACCACAATCAAAATCACATATCTAACAAATGAACCGTGGTAGGCAGTCAGTGGCGACAATTTTTAACATTTTATCCATTTCGACAGGTAAGCCGACCAATATCATTCTCATGATTCTTCTTCCACTACTGCTACATATCATACTCATTTGTGGCATAGCACCTTTGTGGCTCATCCCAACGATCTATACAATTTTAATTCCCCAAGCAACAGCAACAGCGTGTATCTGGACGACCGCTAAATACCTCGTACATATTTATGCACTTTTAGTGTACTTATTTTATGCACTTTCCATGTTATTGGTGTTGTTGCAGTTAATGTAATTTTTTTTTTTTTTGGTTGTGTGTGGATCACGAGTTGGGCAATTGTGACTGTCAATTAAACTCATACACTCAACACAAACAAACAAAAAGTAAATGAACGGAAGTGACAGTCATACCTTTTGTCGCCCTCAACGTTCAACGAGCTCTCGTAATTTTTCTCTTTCCCCTTTTACATTTCAGTCGCATTTAAGTACATTTGTAAATATGTACCGCAATCCATTTGCATAAATGACTAGCCCTTGGCAAATGTTCAGTTTTGTGACTCGACGCGGGGTGTATGTGCAGCAGTGTATGTATGTTTTATACCCTTTATTAGCATAGTGAGGTTAAGGAGTTGCAAATAGGGTTTCCTCCTCCTTTGTAATAATAATAAAATATTTTGGCACTACATTGCAGTTATTGGAATAGTCTCTCAGACTAATAAGTTGGTGACGGCAGCCAGCAGAGCCATTGTTTATAATAAAAGAAAGGTAAAATGGAAATATTGTACTGTAAGGAATATGTGGTAAATGTAATTTGCACAATATTTTCGGAAGTTACTTCTCCTCTCAATTACCTACTTTCTCACCATTTCTTGTTGTTGTTGTTGTCCTCCTTTGACTGATATGAACCCGGTAAGCACCTGTACTACTCGTGAGAACGATTTCATTGGCCCCGTAACTGGAATCGATGTGGAGCTATTTATCACCATGAATACCGCTCTTTTTCTTACTATCACTATATCCTTATACCTATCTCTATCTATATTCTTATTCCTATCCCCATTCCGATACCTTTCGGTGTTCAGTGTTGCCGCTGAAAAATTCCAAAAAGGGTCCCAGCAGAAAAAAGTATTCCCTCTTAAAAACTGCACTTTAGGATTAGGTTTAAAAAATGATAAGAAAATTCACTTTGAAAAGAATACACCCCTACACCTTTCGCTATCGCTATTGCACAATCTCTCAGGAGAATCTAAGGTTATCAGTGCTCCAAAGCGTGTGACTCATTTCTTTTTAGCGATAACAATTTTACTTCAATCAGAAATGGCAAAGTCTTTAACTGCTCAATGTGATAGCCTTCATTTTCTCTTCAGCTGTTATCAGCTCTATGCAGTCAGCTTTAGAAGACTTAGGAAGTGTTAGATCTCGATCTCTGGCTTGTATAATGCATAGTTGCTGTTCCAGACAAGTGATCTTAATTCTGATAAGTAGTTCCGTTGAAAACTATTTCTGAGTCATCTTGTACTTTTGCCTTCAAAGGCTTGTCGAAATGTACTTTTTTTTTTTTTTTTTTTAGGCACTCATCTATAAATTATTTTCAACATAATAAAGATCTGTGTGGGGTATCCAAGAGTACAACTTATTCATGATATTATTGTGCAGTGAAGAACACTTCAATTAATGTCAAGACACGCAAACACAGCAGGTATTCGAATATTAAGTCAATCCTGTGTTGTGTTTGTTTTTATAGATACTTGTATGTAACCTGTTGGATAATGTGATCGCAAGTACCTACATGCAGAAGTCCATACATGCGGAGGTAATAACAAAAGTTTTCAGTGTTCGTCATATCTCGGCATAAGTATGTTAAATGAGTTTCAAAAAAGTCCTCTCAAGGTAAATTCAACACACTCCCACCTCAAAAACTGAAGGTATTATTTCCATATTTCGACTGTTTACTCTTCGTCCGCTCGACATAGACTGTATTTAATCCCCGTAGACGACGCTGTGCCGCTATATTTGCAAAATCCGTATTAAGTTACGATTCTGTTCGTTTTTAGTATATATACTTAATACGCAATCAAAAACTGTTGCTAACCCAGTAGATCGAGGGTTTTTATTAACGAAATTTGTTTTTTTTTTTGTTAATATGTAGTATAGAGAAGTTGACAACATAAACTCGTCGAACTTTTGTTAGTCCCTGCTTATGCTCACGAAGCAAGTAACGTATAAAAAGCTGCAAACCAGCATAGCATCATAGTGATTTGATACCTTGATTGTTTTTCGGATTTTTTAGTAATCTTTTCACTTTGTCTGGTTTTATTTTTAATTACAGGATAAAGGCAGCATTTAATGCAGCAATGCAACAATCAGAACCCGTTTTCCACTTTAAAAGTCATAAAATTCAATTGTATTGCGCGAGTACAGCAGAAAAAACCCGAAAGATAAAGTGGTCAATGGGCCTGGACAGACATGTACTCGTTCGTATGAAGATATTCACATTCGAACATGATATATACAAAAATCTGTGTATAATTGTTTATCGGTACATTTATGTTGCCAGTAAGCTGTGGAATCCACAGATAAAAAACTTTCAGCGTACGCGTTTGTGGCAAATGAAATTGAGCACTCAAAACGCTGTGACAGGCCATGCGGTTGGTAGAGGTAATGAGAGAAAGAGGGATACAAAAAAATAATGAAAAACTGTATTTCGAAAAAAAATCTAGAAAAGTAATAAAAGGCGCACTAAAATTTCGTGGAAAAAATTTTTTCAATGAGAAAAAAAAATTAAAATGTCGGATATTAAAATTGTTTAAGCTTGGACAGAAAAGCGAACAACGAAAACATAACGCTGTGCTTGTAATAAACGCGATTGCATAAAAGTCAGTAATGTTGCTGACAATATCGCTTGTTGTTGTTGTTGTTATTATACTTTTTAATTTTGTTTAAGTCTATACTATATTTTTCAGCCTTGTCATGCTGCATTACACATCAATGAAGAAAAAATATACGAAACAGCAGGGAAAATAAATAACTACAAATAAATATGAAGGTAAAAAAAATTAATGTTGTTCCTTTTCATTCTTCCTGTCATTTAGTTTTGAGAGCATTGATTGACACAGCGAAAAATATATATGTACCTATATATAAATGACTGCACATAAAAAGTGGTATTTCAAAGGAATAACAACAAAAACTAAAAGAAATTAAAATAATTGTGGAAAGGAAAAAACGTTTGGAATGAAAAAAGCTGGGAAGGTGCTTTCAACTAAACATAAAATAAAAATAAATACAAAATATTGGCTTACAATTTCAATACATCTCCTCAGGACCGTACACAGTGGGGTGTTTTTAAAGCAAGTCTGTGCTTAGACTTCTGGGTTATAGGTGGTGCCACTGTAAACATTTGCAGGAAAAAATATAGGAACACCTTTTTCGGGTTAGCGCACTTCATTAGCACCTATTAAGCACCTAATTATCATATGTTACTTTGCTTTCTGATAACTTTGGTAGGTTTAACACAGTGCTGGCATCACCAAACAATAAGCATCAAATGTCTGATTTTTTGCTGAGTAAGACACTTTTCTTATGCGGTGCATCTACGGAAGATATTTAGAACTATTTTTAATTTAATTCTTATCAGATGAGGATAAGTTCTTAGTCAGTTATAAAGATATCTGACTAATTTCCATGTTATATTCTGCACCACGGTTGGATAACACTGTAATGCACCGGGTGCTGTTGTAGGTGTTGTAACAGCAAAAACACTCCCCGAAGGTTTTGGGGAGTGATGCCGAAATTGACAGTCCTTGGCCGGATACGAACCCGGTACGCTACGGTACTCCCTTGCGGTACTGCCCGACCGTGGTAGCGATTTGGTATGACCGGTGGAGCCTTCTAGGTCATGTCATCCCTCGATCCGCAAGGAAGGAGTCGATCGGTAATGAGAGGTGCATATTATTCGCCACTTAGGATCGGTATGCCTACCTCGGGCATATTCTAAGCCACTAACCCGCAGGGGTGCACTGGGTGCTGATGAGAACTCCCATAATAATTATAATATACGCACATGCATACTTCTCGAGTGTATGTTTGTGGTCGTATCACTCGAAAACTGCTGAATTGAATCAAATGACACTTTCACCATTATATTAGTATACGCTCAACTTAAAATTTAACATACACCTTATTTCGATAACTCGACCAGTTATGAGAGTTATCGACCAATATCTGGATCAGGGATGACCAAAAATGTGTTAGTACAAAAAGGAAAGGTGCTAACAAGTGCTGTCATAAGCAATGTGATTACTTTAAATATCTCAGCTGGTTTCGGAGATATCTGCTAAAATGTGAAACACAAAAGAGTGCGAGGCACCCGTAAGTCTACCTTTATGCGGGATAGCATCTCCCGGGTCTTTTAGCATCAAATAAAGGTAGACTTTTAAACCCTAGTCGGGCAAATGATTTACCAGTGCAGAGTACCTACCTAATAGTTGCTACAGCTGCACTTCGCATGTATCTTTCTTTCTTTCTGAAGATGCTGCTTTCAGGACAAACTCCAACAAAATAACTTACTAAAAAGCTAATGATGGCGATACACTAACAAGATTTTTAACGAGCTTCTCTTCCAACTTCAGGTGTGCCACGTTTAGACTTTTTCCTACAAGTTGGCGGGATCTACAGTTGCCGACTCGGAACGGCACTTGAAAAGCAAATGAGTTTTGGTTGAAACGCTTCTCATGGCAGAAAATCTCCCGGAGAGTTACTACTGCTGAGGGGCGATGATGTTGCGTTTTCTTGGGTATCGACCACAGCGGCCGCGGTTCCTACTATTTTACCACAAGGGGAAACTGCGGGAACTTTGAAATCAGTTTTAAGTTTCGACTATAGCTTCCTTAGTTGCCGCAATATGTTAATGATTCTTTTACAAAATCTCCCACTGTGCATCATGACTCTGTGATCCCAGCCAATGCCGTACAGAGCAAACAAAGATGTTTTTCCATATTTACATTGTACGTTTGCTGTTTGATCGTTTTTCCTTTTTTTTATGGTTGGAGTACTTCTGCATTCAATATTTCGTTTTTTGTTTCTCTTCTTCACTGGCTTTCACAAATATATTCTTAAATAAATATGCTGCTTTTGATGTTGGTGGTACTTTGTGTTGCCTAAGTAAATATGCTTTCAACCGAGCAACAGATAATTGAGTTACTGTCGACAAAATAGACAATACAGTATATTTTCAATCTCTTTTACTCATTTTTATACTATTCATATATACTTTGTATGTATATAAAATTTATATAGATAAATATGTATTTAATTTTATTGTATTTGCATTGAGGCCTTTTTCAAAACAAATACTGTTTTTAAGATTTAATGAAGCTGTCACAATGAAATTACAACAAACAATGCTGCTGGGCTAACGTTTGGAAGCAAACAATGAAAAATAGGTATGTACCGTTATCGTTTATAATTAAATTCCCACCCTCAAATAAATAATAATACCTATAAATCAAAGTAATTCTGTAAAATCTACAAACAGCGCCAAACGTTGGCAACATCAATAAAAATTACAACAACATTCTTTGAGGTATGGGTAAGAGGACCTTGAAACCAGGGACCGTCAAATATGAAACTGTGTCTAAAACCAAACCCTAAATTGGAGCGTTAAGCGTTGTCTCCTTCTAACATATACATAGTATTTTGTTAAGTTAGAAAGAGACAAAACGATAAAAAAGCGCTCAACGCTCCAGTTTAGGTATGGGTCTAAGGACTAAGATCGTATTGGAAAGAGCACCGATTGAGCTGGTAGGTACAATTGTGTAATTAAATGACGACTCCTGCCTAAGAGGTATACCTTCCTAGGTTTCGACATAAGTTCTAAGGCCTTGATACAAAGGGTCTCATGTACAACTTCAAATCGATCTCTCAAGAAAAATCTAAGTTTTTCCTAGCATATGTACTATATCATAAGTGCTAAGCATTTAGTATCAACAGTTGTAGATAATTGAAATAGTTTCCAACTCATTTCTCCTTAATTTATTAGCTCCTTGAAGCAAGTAGTAATTCAAGTTCATAGTGTGCCAAATTCTTCCAGAGGCTACATAAAACTACTGAAGCATTTTATGATGTATACATTTTTATATACAACAATCTTTTGGGCACATATGCCTGACACATAAGTACTCATAAGAGCAGAAAAATGGCACTTAAGTATGTGTTCTTAGCTGCTTCAATGGTTGCTAAGTGTTTGATAATTGGATAACTTACTAAATGGACAACGACGATGACAAGATGAAATGAGTGAAGAAATAAATAAGTCTCGGAAAAGAAGAACAAAAAGACTCCTATAAAATTAAAACATTATAAAGGAGCAAAATTTGGTGCCTGGAGCGGAGCTTTGATTTACAATCGAACGTAAAAGGGTTTGATCACCAAATGAATTTATTTTGTTTTTAATGAAAACGAAAGCCATGAAAACTATGAAGTAGGCGTTCAGGTAACAACGACTTCTTTAATATCGATAATGTCACTTCATAGCCACATTACTTTCAAGCGGTCGCCGGTGCTAGTCGTTACAGGGCAGCTAACAAACATTGTTCAAACTAATTTACTTATGTCAATATTCGCAAACCTAATGGTGGCTTGGTAAAATTCACTCGTTTCATTTCCGTTGCTGGAACATTGGTGCTGGTTGCCTGAATTCAACTCATAAAAAAGTCTACACACGTAAAGTGATGGTGCTCTCAAATTTCATACCATTTTACTTCTGTTATTTTACTCACTAATAAAAAAGCAAATATTTTCGATTTCTACGTGTCGAAAGCTACCAAAAGCCAATTGGAAGTAATGAATAATAAAGCAGATCACAAACAAATAAAAAAAAGAACTCCCACAAGTAAACGAAGAAAAAGTTAAGGTTAATTGCTGTCATAAATGCTGTTAACTGACAATATTATGAATGAATATACATAACTTGGTTGGGGGTAGCTAAAGGTTATTAATTTTATTTTTTGCTTACACATACAAATATTTTTTTCTCTTTTTACTATTTCATACGGAAATCGTCTAGCTACAGGCATTTGTGCATACCATGAGTGTGTGTTTACACATTTTTTCCCATGATGATGCTTTGTGTGTGAGCCGGTGCAACTATGTGCGCCGGTGTCCGTGTGTTTGTTTGTCTGTGCTATAAACCCCCATGATTTATTATAGAGCAATCAAAAAATCACCTAATTTGTGTAAACATTCAGACAGACAAAGGGGCAAAGAGCTGTGCAAAACATATGTATTCTAAGCACATAACATGTAGCACACATAGCACATATCATCACAATGAAGTGCCTGTCGAGTGATAATGCTGGTATCAAACAAAAAAAAGTATCTACAATTGTTTGTGGGTTTATAGAGCTACTTTGCTTTGGTCGGAAGCCAACTATCGAATTACATATGGACATAGCATGACACGCCTGATACATGCTTCTTGCTATATATAGTATATAAAAAAATCATATAAAAAATTCAAAAAGTAAATAAAACTTTTACTTTCCTTCTGGCATTATTTTGCTTCGGGTTGTACTTTTTTTATTTTTTTCTGTGACTTTGAGTGTGCTCGACTCACATACTGCAAGTACTTAAGTATATGGGTAATCCCCCATTTATACGAGTGATTTGATGACACGTTACTCTGAGTAATCCTTAGGTTTTACTGTGTTGGTGTGTGTATTTTCATTATTTTTTTTTTCTACTGGACACCTGTTGTTGGTATTTTTGCTTCAATTTTTTTTTTTTTTTTTGTGGTATATAATGATTTTTGTTGTTGTCCGGTTTGCACAAATGCTTTGCACTTGTTGTTGTGGTGATTTGCTGTTATGGCTTCTTTATATTCTAGTTGTTTATTGCTTTTTTGTAATGTGTTCTTATGTGTTCTACTTTTCTGTCTACAAACATATTTATATATATATAAATTTTTTCTATTCTATTTTATTTTTTTTTTATTTAATTTTGTTATCTTGTCTGCTTGGATTATTGCCAATATCTGGCATGTGGAAAAAGGGAAACAAATGGCTAAAGTGTTACAAAAGTCTGGTGCTGGTCTGGTCATGTTAATGGCCACAAAACCAAAAACAAAAAAATAAACAGAATTTTTTCTACTTAACTTTGCAGACACACATTTCGAGTAGTATAAATGGCATAACATATTTATAGCATAGAGTTATAATTCACTTTGATTTTATGTTACTGCTGGTCATGCATAGAAGCAGATGTAGCTGGCTTGTGGGAGGTAGGAGATTTTTTTATTGGATTTATTTTTTCAATTGAAGCTTTGGTTCCCTCCTACACATGTTACATACCCACATAGTTATGTAGGAATTTTATGTATAATCTCATTGTTGAACTTTATATAACTATGCTATGAAATGTTAAGCAAATGACTCTCGTTTTCACTTTCTATAGAAGGTCATATATGCTGTTAAATTTACTTTTTATGGCCTACTTTGAATTGAATTGAAACCTCAGAAAATGTTTAAAAAAAATGGTTTGAATGAAGAACATAAATGAATGGCTTTAACAAAGTCCCCATAAATTCTGCCTGCTTCAGTCTGGACAAAGAAGCTAGAAATTGGGTGGAGTGCCGTTAAATAGGACAAAAGAAGTAATTTCTGTCATTTAAGCGAATAAGAGAGGTTAGATAATGGCGGCGGCATGTATGTCTGCCGTTTAACAAATCCCTTCTACCCAAACGGACTAGCAGCATAAGAGGCTAGCTAGCACCGGAGGGCACCACATCCATATCCGGAAAAGAAGATTCCGTAACACTCCCTTAAAAAAAAATTCTTACTGGAAAGTTACTTAAAAATCTCTAAGATTGTTGAAATGCTCTAAGATTCTCCAAAATTGCCGAAATTTTCTAGATATGTACATATCTCAATCCATAAACCATCTAACGACTTTTTTACCATAAAAAAGCAGGGTGTGGAATCCTAACCATATTATATATAACTTCCATGGATCCAAACTCTAAAAGAACCCTCAATCCGATCCCTGATCTCATATGCCTTTAACTATATATTGTATCCGCTGCTCAACCAGTGACAATTTTCCCATATACACAAAGTGGAGCAGCTACCTACAACCACAACCTAACCACTTTTCATTGCACCACAAATGAAATCTATCGATTTCGCCCATTTCAACACCTACACACAAAAGAGGTCAACGTTCAATCAAAAATAATGTTCGCTGACACACTAATCTCAACTGTAAATAATACCAAGAGTTTATGAGCCACATTTACTAATTTGCTTTCTATTCATACGCACGCGACCAAGATTATGAACAGTTTGCAGAGGCGTAGCACAATTCTCAACTTTCTTGCCAGCAATACATTGGTAAATAACAAATACAGTTTGCTGGCAACAAATAGGGTGAGCGGTTAGCTAATACTAGAGCACCTAACCCAAATTCGGTCACCGTCAACAAGTAGATTATACCATTTACATAACAAGGCAAACATACCACCAGTGAGAAAGCAAATTAAGATGCTCGAGTTGTACTTGTGGTAATATGGTACCCACCCTTGTGCGCACTTCTATGCGCATTACAAGATACCTACTTCATAAAATAATCATTACACCTGGCTCAGTGCACTGGCGTATCAGTGGTTGATGCACGAAAAATTGTGTCAAAATGGTCCATTAGCGCTGATTGGAGTCTTAGTGGCGAGTATCCAACCAACCAACCAACGATAGATACAGCTTAAACACTTTTTGAATAATGTTCTCTGAATTGAAGTAATGAAGCTGAGGGAAGCGGAAAGTTTGGACTCAAATATTGCATCTACTCTTGAATGTGCATGTGAAGTGCTCACTGACGTTTTCTAAAGCCCATTCAAGTCAGCACTTCTAGCAACAACATAGTCCGACACCTGTTGACAACATCAGTGGCTGGGAAATTGGTAGTATTCACCCACTTAAGTGACCCAATCTAAGGTCGTTTGATCTAGTGCTTGGGGTTTAAGTTATTTTTGGTGTCCCATAAGGTTTATAACTCTTGTTTCAATAGAGTGTTTTGCGAAATCGGTGAAACAAAGCTTATTAATTGTAGGTCTTGAGGTACAGAACTAATCAAAGTAAGGTTGAGGAGGAGATATATATAATTTCGTACATAAGGAAACATTATTTACACATTTCTCCCACTGATGAATACATTTCGTTGTATGTATAAAGTCACATCGAATGTCTGGCGCCCAGAGCTGAGGGTAAAAATAAACATTTCTGGTTTACAAGTTTGTGGTTGTGACACCAGTAAACTTTTAAATTATCTATAACTAATGCAATGTAGATATGTTTATCAGCTTCCAATACATAAAATCTCAAGTTCGAATTGCTGGTGAATGATAAACGCTTAAATAAACTGTAAACTTTCAAGTTTCTTTCGACCACACACAACTTGAAGAATTTTCAAGAAACTTTTACAGCAACCAACAAAATCTACATTTCTACATATCCATGAACTATTTATGAGATATTGAAACTATCCAACAAAGTGACTTTGGCCAAGTTCACCCAAGTGCAAGAATACATATGTATATAATTAGTTACATAAAAATCAAAGACAAGAATCAAAATAAAAGAAGTAAGAAAGAAAGGCCAGAGCGTAAGAAAATCAAATACGGTTTATTGACACTATTTCTGAATCTCAAGTTTCCACTTAACCAATTCCAAAGTCAAACCAGTTATTTGTAGAACAACCTGTTGAAGTAGAACGTAAGTTGCATTTAAATAAGGCACCTAAAATGGTAACTTTTATAAGTTTGCTTGTAACAAAACTTAGCAAAACAAAAAAAAAAAGAAAAGAAGGTAAAAAGAAATTCACGTGCTACATAAAGCGATAAACTTGTAGCTCCATAAAAGTGTATTCCAGAACTCAATTTTATTATGTGCTAGTATGGTATGTTAGAATGTAAGTATGCCTATAAATATAATGCTAATCCATTTCAGAGGAAGACTCAAATATTAGGAGCATATTTTATTTCTTCTTTTTATTAAGGATAATTCTGCCAAGTTATCGCTTTGGAAAAGTAGAAAATAAATGATGGGAAAAACATTAAAGATAGCCGTCGGTAGATGGTCAAAATGGTTTGCCGACGGCATTTTAAGCATACAAAGCTATAAGAAAGATGAAAGTAAGGACCAGTTAAAGGGTTTAAAATATATTTTACCACTTTTGGCACATTTTAAACGATTTTTTTTTACTTTTGAATGTTTTTAATAAGTAAGTTATTTTAAATTGTTTCTAATCGTTTGCCGACGGCATTTCACGAATAGCAAATAGGGGCGAATATTGACGGAAAAATTAAAAAAATACATTTTGAAAGTTTTTCTTTTTATATTAGATTTTTAATTTTTTAAAAACGATTTTATGTTAAGTTTTTGTATTTATAATTTAAAAGAGTACATTTTCATGTATTTTCATGTCAAAACGATAGTTGGAATCAACCCTAGGGGCTTAGAACATGCCCGAGGTAGTCATTCCGGTCGTAAGAGGCGACTAATATGTACATAGGTAATGACAAGATAACGTTAGCATCATTACCCATCTTCTCCTTCCTTACGGATAGAGTGATGACATGAAGGTTCCAATGGTCATACCAAATCACTCCCGAGACAGTCGGCCAGTGCCGCAAGGGAGTACCGGAACGTACCGGGTTCATATCTGGCCCAGGACTGTCAATTTCGACATCACTCCCCAAAACCTTCGGGGAGTATTTTTGTCTTAACAAGAACCACAACAACAACAACAACATTTTGTAGAACATTTTTTAAAATAATTTTTTGTTTATTGCTGATCATACACAAAAATTCCTCTGCACTCCTCGCCATAACTTCAATTGACTCCAAACTAATTATTTTTTCTTTGTACTTTCTTTCTCATTATACTCTAAACTCCAACAGCGAGCAATAAAATCAAAATTGCTGCCACGAGGCATGAAATTTATTTTTAATTTATATTGTTTTTTTCTCGTAAGAGAAAATAATTACAGCTTAACACGCATTTAGACATGAAGATAAATAATTATTTCTATTTGAACGGATTTTTTTTTTTTTTTGTTGAGAAAAAAAAATTATGTAGGTACATATCTTAATTTTCTCACACTACTGCATTTTTTGTTTGGTTTGTTTTAAAACAATCGTTAAAAAAGTCAATCATTAATCGAAAGAGTAATTAACGATTGGCAGTTAAAAGCACAATCAACCTCAAATCTTTGCTCTGCGCGTTTGCATAGCTAAGTTGAAATACGCATTTTGAGCTCTTCCACCTGACAGCTAACTTACTGCAACCAAGTTAAGGTAGCTCGTAATGAAGTCAGTCGAACAAATAAACTGACGATGCTAGCGATTAAGCCAACAAGATCATCAACGTTAAGTTGGTATTTTAGAAAGTCAATGCTTTTAAAGACTTGATAAGTCACAAAAAATTCATTAAAGACGAGAATCTCACGAAATGTTTGCGAGATAAAGGAAAAAACTCGTCTGCGTATTTTTGTGTACATGTTTGCGATTGCATTTGTGACCAACCTAATTAATCGATAACTACTAAGCTGTTATCTTAGTGGAGATAGCTTTTAGTAGATAACAAATATTGGCAGAGCTTTTATGTGTATAGGTACAGTTATGTGCACAAAAAGTGGGTGCAACACAAATTCAGAGTTAATTTGTTATTTTGATATTTTTTGTAATCTTTTGTTGGTTTTATTGAACATTGGATTTTCAAAAAGGTCAAAACAAAAAAAAATTAATAACGATGAAATATTATAGGTACTTCTTGCTTTTTTTACGGTAGAGTATTTAAATTTTTAACTAAATTTATAACTAAACTATATTTTTCAAAAAAATTTAGTTAGGTGGTAATTTTTTATCATTTTAAAAAACTTTCTAAACTTCCCAACAATTTTATTTTTCAAATTTTTTGCATTAAAAATTGTCTCAATTTAAGAACTTAAATTCTTTCACGTGTACTGGCTGGCTACACGCGTTTTTTTTTTTAATTTATAATTAAAAATTCCGCTTTTTGGGAAAAAATTGTGTTCATAAAATTTTTTTATTATGTAAAAAAAAGCTTTTATAGATATATTTTTTTTTTACTTTGAGATATTATAAAATTTGACTTTCTTTTTTTTCAATATTTGATTAAGAGTTCTGTACCCCGTTTCTGTAACTGAATTCGATCGATCGCTAAACTGAAATAGTCGATTTTACGTCATAATAACGTCACACTCATTTTTTTGTTTCTGAAAAATTTTTAATTTTGACGATTTATTTTCTTACTTGGTTTTGAGGTATCGGCAATTTTTGTTTTTTGCAATTTAGAATCGAGTGTAGAGTAATGAAATTAAAATATGGAGTTTTGTCGATTTTTTAAGTTTGAATGAAATCTTTAATTTTTTATTAAAAAATCTGATATTAGGCGAAAAAAAATTTTTTCAAAACTTTTTTATGTTAAAAATGGTTGATTTAAAAAAATTGTTTTTATTTTAAGTTTTTATAAAATTTGAGTTTTTTTCAAGAAGAATTTATAATCAAAATTTTTAATTATGGTTTTTTGTTAATTAAATATTTTCTTTTATGCTTTAATAAAATTTTACTTTTTTTGCAATTTGTTATTAATTGATTCTGAAAGCCATATTAAACAAATTTTTGATTGAAAATACATTTTTATGAAACTGGACTGAATTTTTTTTAATTTTATAATAAAAATTCTAAATACTAAACTTTTTTCTACAACTTTATATGAAAAACTTTAGCTTTAAAAAATTTGTATTTTTACTGTAATTGTTATATGTTTTTCCCTTCTAGCACTTGTGAGCACTTATGAACTTTTAAAAACTGATAATTATTTACAAATAACTTTATCATTTTATGAACTTTTTTTTTGGACAATTAAATTGTTTATAGTAGTTCTGTTATTTTTAAAGCTCTTTCTTGTTTTATGGGCTTTATTCGAAAAGTTTTAGATTAAAAAAAATAGTTTTCAAACTTTTTTACTATTTTTGAAAGTTACGTAGTTGTCCTAAATTTTTTTTTTCACAAACTTAGCTTTTTTTAATGAAGTTTTTGTTTGTTTTATAAGTTTTTTTTTGTAATCATTAGACTAAAAAAAGGAATGGGTCATATCAGGCTACTATTTTTTTGCGCACGACTGTATATGAGCAACTCTGAATGCAGTTAGGTACACACGTAAACTTTATATAGAGCACGTTGTTCATTCCATTGCGCGTGAGCAAATAACGTGGGAATTGGATGATCGTTAATAAATACACGACTGTGTGTAAAAAAATGTTTGTTTTAACTAAAAATATTTAATATACATACATACACTTGTATGCAAATAAGTAGGTACATATGTACATATGTGGTGTGATTTTGAATTGTCTAATTACCACGCGAGATTCTTAAGTAATCGCCAAGAAAATTAATTATCAGCAAATAGACAGTTAAACAAACAGACAGATAATTATTTAGGTGTTTGATTTTTTTCCTCAATATTTTTGACTGCCATAATTGTTAAAGCAATTTGGTGTGATTTTTATTTTCGTGTTTACATTTTTTTTTTTTAAATGTTTTTGGTTAATTTTTTTTTTATTATTTCTGTTTTAAATTTTTGTTTGTTAAATTATTTTCTGCTCAATTGCCTACATCTTTTCTAAATGAACTCGACTTTTAACAATCGCGTTTATTACCTGCCAAAAACAGAGAAGAAAAAAAAACAACGTGAAAAAATCCCATTAAAAACGCATTCATATTGCGTGCGAACAATATTTACTTAAGTTAATTTCTTGTTCGTGCAACGCGATTGCCTTTCTTATGTTTTGTGAAGTATTCATATATGCTTACATTTTACGCTATCATTTGTTTGTGTAGCTCAAGATATTTTGGGGCGTTGAATTCCACTGAAAATCATGCGTTATGGTCCATGGTGCATTGCCTCAAATGTGCGCGTGAGTGTGTGTGCAGAAGAAGAAGGTTGCTTACTTATATGCAGCTAAAAAAATAAATGTTTAGTTTTTAAGGTACTGAAGAAATTACTGTCGGCTGAAACCTAAATCAAAAATCGCCGACGTGCCAGGCATAAAACTGACAGTGTGCATAGTAGGTAGTGGTCAATGCGGACAGACGTTAGAGTTTAAAAAATCTTGTTCCTTGCGGTTTTTTTACAAATATTTTTTTAGTGTGCGTGGTTTCATTAATCCGAAAAGCAAACATGCCACTACCATTTTTTCACCTTTTTGAGTTAATGTTTACCTTTTGATATATGACCGTCAACTTTTTTTTTTGCTTCTTTCCTTGCAACCTCATGCCTTTTAACATTTTTTTTTTTTATTATTTAATATTTATAATATTTTTTTGCTCTGTTTTGCGTCATATTTCCGACACGCTGCTGCCTTCCATACAAGAGATTTTAGGGTTATTTCATATTTGTAGAAGTTAAACGGTCACTGTTTTGTAAGCTTAAAACAAATAATTGACTGAAAAAGGTGTAGAAAATACGACACAAAAAAAAACGGGAAATAACTAGCGAAAAATTAAAAGCTGACAGCTTATGAAAGATATGCGTCTACAGAGGATGAGATTTAATTTTCGTTGGTTTCTGTCCAAAGAGTTGTGATCGGCGTGTGTGCGGCAAGTAAGGGATGCACTATGGTGCGCCAAAAATAAAGTACGTTTGCAAATGGTTTAATGGCAGAACGCAAAATTAATTGATATTGTTCAGTAAGCCGATAAGATCAGGGTTGTATAAAACAAATATCTGCAGAAAGATGCTTCAAATGAAATTTGCGTATAATCCCCCTGAGAACAATTTGACTTTTACTAAATACCTCAACCCATTCACAGTTTCAACAAAATATTGCGATCGCGGCTATTGTGAACGATCTCGATGCTCGTAAAGGTAAGGTAATACACAATATTTCCAGCGGAAATCCATGCAATAGAAATTTGTGGCGAAGAAGACTATCCTCTAGGCGAATCTTACACTTCCTCTTCGAAGCTTGTCGATGAGTGCGCTGCAGTCCTTAATGATCTGGGAAACAAAAACAAAGTTTTGTTAGGTTGGGTCCCAGGGCATGAAGGGCATGACGGAACCGTAAAAGCAGTGAATCTGACACAACAAGGTGCTCTAACAGCATTTTATGGTCCGAAACCCTTTTGTGGACTCACCAAGGCACACGTAAAGGAGACCATAAGCAACTGGGAAAACAAACTGTTTAGGCAGCATTGGCTTAGCAGCTTAGGACAGAGGCAGGTCAAACTTTTTTATAAAACCCTCGCAAAGAGCATCAACTAGGCTCATTAATCTAAGAAGGGTGGATCTAAGAACCCCCTCTAGTTATTATAAAGAGCCTCCGCGTCACACAGTAGATCGTGTAATTGGTGACGGTGTAATAAGGCCTTACAATAATAATAAAGGTAAATGCAGCAAAAATGCGTGTATTGTAGGCGCTGATCACCTTGGGGTTAGGCTGAAATCGACATGTACCCTCGTTAAACCCAGCACATAGTATCTATAAGAACAACATTTCGGAAATACTTCGTGTTTCAAAATAATATATTTGCAAAAACAGCACAAATCTTAACAAAACTAAGACAGGATTAAAGCCGGAGCATTTGATCATACCTTAAACAACAATTGGAATAGTGCACCTCTCAGCACAGTTCACACTTGAAATCCCTACCGCATACCCGAAGAAATTGAGTGAAGGGCGCAAACAGAAGTGCGCCTGGGAATTGTCTTTTTATGGCTATCAGCACAATGTATTCTGAAAGTTGTGGTCCCGAACAATGAACTCTTTGATATTTTAAGAATGGGCCGGCATTGCCCTTCGTGAAAAAAAAAAATACGAAAAAATGTTTCACGAATAGCTTACAGATTTTTGGTCACAAATATATTTGTAACAAAAAAGGGTTTGCGAAAGACGCTAATAAGCTGTGAAAACGCTTCGTGGGAAAAATTAAAAGGGGTACACCAAAAAATAATTGTAGGTACGACATGAAAAAAACAAACATTTAAAGTTTCAACATTAAATTCTTTGAAGCAATTTTTTCCACAAATAAATCAGAGCTTTTGTGAAATCTGATTGATGCCGGCATTAGTATTGGCATTTATAAAATTTCGCTGATGATTGCTAAAATCTTGGTACATATATTGTGTGAATCATGTATGCTATTGGGCTGAAACAATATTTTATTGGTTGCGATCCTGGGCTTATTTTAATTTCAAAATAAAAAGCAGCTTAAATTTATGTGAATGCTGGAGCACCAAATTACCTTGAAACAAATAAATACAAGCTTAACTACCTTATGACATATTCAGACAATTAAGTGCTCGCACAAAAAATTCAGTAGCCATAAAACCAAACTTAAACAATAACGCAAAAAAAGTTAATCTAAATCAGTACTAAGTCCTTACTTATTAAAAAAGTGACAGGAGCCCCCAAATGCAAGCATAACTTAACAAATACATAACATATTTTTGCGGCAGTCGACGTAATAAACAACGGATTAAATGGACAACGACCAAACAACGGTAACCAAAGTAAAAAAACAAAAACCAACCAAAGAAATCGCACCACATACCAATTGTGGAATTTGAAGCAGAACAAATAACAAACCACGTATGTAAGTAAATTAGAAAAAAACTCAACAACCCAAAGAAAAACTAACAAAAAACCAAATACAACAAAAACCAAGTAAACAACAACAAGCGCATAACAACAATTATAAAAACCAACAGCGGCGGGCACATAGGTGATCGTCAATCAATCAACGCCATAAAGCCAATGGACGAATATAATCTCAACAAACTCTTCAACAAAAAAAGAGAAAGGTTGAATTAAAAAACAGACAGCGGTGACAACAGCAACAGCGACTAAACGTAAAACCAACGCGACAAAACCAATGAACTCTGGAAACAATTGAAACTTGTTTTTTAGCTCCTTCTCCCGACAGTTAGGGTGACTAGTTGTACATACTTTTTAAGCCGCCGAAATAATAAAGGTACAAAGTAAAAAATGGTAAGAAAAAAATATGTCGCACTCATAGCGTATGATATTTACTTTTTTCAAGAATTTACGAATCAATTTAATGGATACTGAAAGGTATAACAATATGTTAAGCCTACAAGCAGACACACAGAAAAAGTAAGCCGTTGAAATGAACAACGGATTAGTAATACAAATACAAATAATACAAAGCGTAAAAAATAGCTAAAAGATATGAGAAAAAAGTAAGAACAAATAAAAGAAAGAAAGAACAAATAAAAAATAGAAGGAACAAAAAAAAAGAAACCACAAATAACAGATTTAATAAATTCAAAATACCTACAAACAAAACAAAAAATCAATGAAAAAACCCACAATCGTATGAACACACACCAATAAAGGGATAAGGGAATGGAAATCAACCACAAAAATTTACCGATTCTATGAATACATTGTGAGACTAGAAAACAAATAACAAAGAATGCAGATAATTCTAGTAATCCAAAAAAAAAGCTACAAGATGATGGCAGAAATGAATGTGAATTAGTAATACGTACGAAGAGGGTAAATAAGAATCTTTTTAAGTAATGTCAAGCTTGAAGTACTCCCATGACTAAGAAGAGCACTAAGACGAAGAGTGCGGTGACATTGGTGTATGTTTGTATATCGGTTGTAGATGAGATGCTAACTTACAAGAAACTTTTATCGCCATACGGAGTCAATTGAGTGTATTTAATTTGTCTTTTGAAAAGCGACGTTTCGTAAAATACTCGTACTAACAAGACAGTAGGTAGTAAGTTGAAAAAGATATTGAGACAAGACAGACAACAACAACATTGTAAGCCAGTGCAGTGAGTGTCTGATTGCGTACGACAAAAACACTTACCGCAATCATTCGAATTAATCGCTAGTCGCTAAAAGTCGCATAAAAATCTAAACTAGAAAATTGGCGCATCAAAAAAGGGCTGTTAAGAAATGTGTCAGTATGTGGCATGTGCTGGTGCTGTGAGTGCGAATGTAGTTTACGTTTGTCAAATTTATAATATGATTCTACATCCTTCATCTTATTAACTCTTCTTTTATCTCTCTCCTTTTCTTAAGTTATATTCCGTCAGAACTGTTGACATCACAAGGAAATAAAGTAGGATTATTTTTATTTCTGCTTTTAGTACTTTATTATAATTTTCTTTATCTATATTTCTCTCCTGAGTCCTTTTTACCTCTGTGTCTATTTGTTTCATTTCTTTGTTTTAAGTTGTGTATTTCATTTCTTTCTACATATGTTCTTTGACTAGAGCCTGAATTACATAAAACTTTGTGAAACTTTGACAGATGCGTGCCTAGTTTTTACCCATTCTGTTTCGATTTACGTCCCACAAAGTTTGTATGGAAGTGGAACCTGCAAAGTTTTATGTAATTGTGGCTTAAGCATTTCTTTCTACCTCGTTCTTTTTCTTACTACCTCATCTTATCTATCGTTGCTTCTTCCTTTTTTATTTCCTTTTCCAATCTTAAGAAAATCTCTCCCTTCACAACATTTCCTACGTACATCTTTATTTTTTTATTCGAGGAAAGTATTTTGTTTTTAATAGTGTAGAGATTTCTCAAATCGATGTTAATCGGTCCCCTCACATATGTACCTGTTTTTTTTTCTCCCACAACAAAAAGCAATAAAATATCTGCACGTTCTTCGATTACTACAAACTGACCTGACTAGAAAACTTTAAATATTTTGGTGTATTTGATAACTTAACTGTTTATTCTCAACTCAGCTTCTCAGCAGAGTTCATTAAATATTCGATAGCACAAAAAACATTTGCAACGATTCTCTTAAACTCAAATGGACGTGAGCACTACATAGCCAGCAAACATGGCTCAACTTTTTCTCCAACCTTTGAAAAACTGTGTATTTCTCAAGTTGATATCCAACACAATTTTCCAATTTTTCTCCAACCTTAGATAACTTTGTAGTGCTCAAGTTGATATCCAACATCATTCTCCAAGTATTCTGATAACTTTTTAGATCTCAAGTTGACATCCAACATATTCTTCTGCTTCTAATATTCAAATTAAATTTGAAGAGCTTAGACTAAAATTTATGTAAATAAAAACTTTTGTCAAACTTTTTCTTGAGAACGCCATCGTTCTCAAGTGTGTCTCCTGTTGAGAAACAACGCTTGAGGGTGGAGAAGCCCATTAGTTCTCAACTTGAGATCTAACGTAACTCAAGCCTAAATGTTTGCTGGGTAGAATTAGCGCCCCAAATCCATTCAACGGTCAGTGGTCGATGGAACGGCATATAACGGTAAACAACAAAAGCAAGCATTTCAATTACATTAATGAATATTTAAAAATCTTCTTTTATCCCATTGTTGCTTTCAGGTATCAAGTAATTAAATGAGATTAAATGCGTATAGAGAAGAGAGTAGTAGAAAAAAATCAGATGTGGAATGAGGTCAGCGGGCGGAAGCAACAAGAACACAACAACGAAATTAAGGTGAAAAGGCGAAGAGGAAAATAAATACAAATAAAAAAGGAAATAAAAAAGAGATATAAAAACCAGAAAAGAAAAAAATAGAAAACGTCAAAAGAAAAGACTTAACTAGAAGAAACCACAAAATCGATGGAATGGGAACTATAGAGAACGAAAAATATATATAGATTTTTTTATTGCAGGTAACTAAGATTTAAAATTCTAATAAAAATGCCAGACTAAAACTTAATCGTATAAAGCATTTCTTTACCGACACGTTTTCTGGCTCGTGTCAAGGCTTACGACAGCTAAATAACAGTTTCAATTTCAACCAAATACTACTTTAGGTAAATACTTTAGAGACAAGCAAGCAACAATTTCATTACAACAAAGGTGTTATATTACCGAAATTAAATGGTGCGGAATGCTTGATGATTGAACGATTTGTATAAATAAAAAATCGAGATCCATGCGGTCTTGTTGTACCACCGAAGCAGCAGATGTTGTAAATTTGATATGGTAGTTGAATGACATAAAAAAAAATAAAGAAAGGATGAGTTCCAAAATACACTTGATAAGTGAGCGACACTCAAGTGCGCTTAACACAAGTGTGTGTGTAGTGTGTAAGCAGTAGTTTGGTTGGATAGGTAGGACACGCATCGAGACATTTATATTGGTGTGGCGGAATAAAATGAGCGCGGCGCTAAATCCACTTCCCTTGGCATTTCACCAGTCACGGTGAGAAAGCACCACTTGTTGTTGTTATTGTTGTTTTGGAAGGGTGGTGATTCTTACTACAAGAGTTATAAGTTAAGTTTTATAGGTACATAAGTAAATTTTTTGTAAACAGAATTTTGTACATTTGACTGCACAGCGTAGACGCAACATCCTAATACACACAACATACACCACACGACTCAACACGCATCTCATCATTCTACGCTTGGCTCTGCGCACTGTGCGTAAAAGTCAAGTGAGTGTAATACATGTAGTAAAGGAGAAAAAAAACCGGAAAAATAAAATCCCAAATCAAATCAAATAAATAAATAAGTTGAGAAGTACTTGTAACAAGTGGATCGTTTGTCAGTATGGGGGAGCAATAAAGTTGCGGGTAAGTGATGGCAAGTTTTCAAGTGCATGCACAGGGTGAGTGTTGAAGGGTGACGGAAATCTTCAAGCCACTAAGATAACGACGCACACTAAGGCCAGCTGCTGTAGAGGAAGAAAAGTAGCAGAGAAAGAGGAGGAATGCGGTAAAGGTATTGGTATAATTAGGTCCTCCGAAAGAGGGCAATAAGTAAGTAAGAGCAATATTTGCTTTGCCCTAGCCTTTGTTTTTTTTTTTGTTCTAGGCGAAGCATCGGGAGCACCATAAAGTGATGATAAGTGCAAGAAACAAATAAGATCATAATTTCCTAAAGGCCCAATTACATAAAACTTTGTAGGATCCACTTCCATACAAAGTTTGTGGAACGTAAAGCGAAGCAAAATTTTGGCAAATGGGCAAAACGCGGCGCGCATCTATAAAAGTTTCACAAATTTTTATGTAATCGGGGCTTAACGCTTTCGTGAAATATCTAAACTAGCAAGTAATGACATCAAACAGGTGAATCAACAGGTTGTTTGAGTTTCACCTAGCAAACATATTCACCAACACCCTGTATAACGCATATGCACACACCGGAGCAGTATGGTGCCAAAAATTAAAAAGAGAAACAAAAACGAAAGAAAGAACAAGAAAACGGCAACCGAGCGTATATAGGCAAAGGACGAAGATGTTAAATCAAATCAGACTGATAAAGAGTGAGGAAAAAACAAAAAAGAACAGAAAAACAAATTACTTAATCATGGCTTACGCAGACGAAGATAACTCAATGTCACACAGTTAAACACTAAACAAAAGCAACAACAGCAAGCACCACTTGAGCGCCAACTCAGCGTATGGTCGTCAAGTATTGGCTTAGTAATGTCCAGTGTACATTCTTGAGAAAAATCGTAAAACTTTTAACACACTGCACACTGAAAAGCACACAAGAAGCAGCAGCAGCAAAAGAATAAGCATTTAAGTTGCATTTTTACTCCTGCTGCTATTTGACTTTTGGACTGGACTTTTTTCATTGCTTTTATGGCTATTACTTACATTAAAGTCTTGAAGAGCACGATTTATGTCTACATTAATATCCGACCACACATGTATGAAACTATGTGAACATGTATGATTGTATTATTGAATTGAAAGTTTGTCCGAACGCAGCACGTATAGTATTTGTGGCAAACGCTTGAGAGCAACCCTCAGCAAGCACCCTTTTTGGTGCTTCTTATTGTTGGGTGGCATGCACATAGCTGAGTATATTTGTAACGTAATTGCTGATTTATTGCTGCAATCTACTCAACACATTTTTCAACACAAGCACGCACATACATATAGGGATGTATGAACGTAAGTGTTCTGTTCCCTACCCAATACCACTTTCTCTTTCGAATATTGCAAACAATTAGCTAAACAGGGGTGTATTATTGTGGCATTTTTTTCATTTCTAACTTTTTCACTTTCTGTGCTTTGTCGAGTGTTTGTTGTTGTTGTTGGTTTTTGGCAACAAAATGCCAAAAGTGCCAGTTGAATATAAAAATCAAGTGCCTTCTGGCTACGCTACATACAAATGTACTGGTAAGTAAGCTTCAGCAGTCATAAATATTATTTATAATGAAGTTTGTTTTTGTTGTAGACGCGGGGTGGAGTGTGCCTCACTGAGTGCTTATGTGTGTTGTTATATGGCATGGCAGCGAAGCAGACGGAAGCTAGCTTGCAAAAGCAGGCGTGCGAAGCAAATATAGTATGTACTTTGTGCAGGTCACGCGTCTGGGATACATATAGACTGAAGTGAAAAGTGAAATTTAATCTCGGAAGGAATATGAATGTTTGTCGACCATTTTTGTTGTAGGTAATTGATAAATAAATAGTCATGAAGACATTAGAAACATGCTGAAGGGCGCATTAGGATGTTGTGAAAGTGGTAGATGATGCTCTGCAAAGTGGGGTATAGACTTCCCACAGAAATTTCGTTTTTTTCTGTGGTGTGAAGTGTTGTGGAAAAATTGCAAGTTAAACTTTTTGTAATATAATTTGCGTTAGAAATTTTATATGGCTATAAATCATAATTTGATAATCTTTTGTCATATTTGTTTCAATTATCTAATATCAAAAGGCGCCAGCAATAAAAGAGTACAAATACAGGGTGAGGAGGGGCTTTAAAAACAGAAATATATTAGAGGAGACAATTATAGTTCAAACAGTTGGAAACAATAAGTCATGACTTCAGGCAAGAGATTCAAAGAGTTGTGAGAAAAGTTAGCACTAATGATGACCAGGTTTTCTTCAAACCCAAAATGAAATGGGATGATGAAAAATGTGTTTTAAATCATTCATAAAATCGTTCCTTATGGAAGGAGAAGTAGGGTTGGCCTAGGCCACGTAGGTATATCAAGCTCGCATATTAGCACAACTTGCACAAAAAACCTTTGAATTGCCTATAGTAAAAAATCCTGCTTCGCACTTAGTTATGGGTAAGATTTTCAATATTTAAAAAAAAAAAATATTCAAAACATGTTCTACATAAAATTTTTAATGCATAGAATAGAATATTCCGGCTCTAAGCCTCAGTGCAGCTTAAACACACAATTAAGGACATATGCAGTAAGACAACATGGAAGGTTTCCCTCTTTCATATTCCATAACATTTTCTATGCTAATGTAAAAAGAAATTAAATTACTTTTTTATCTAAAAGCACTTTCACATTCTCAAAAGTAGACGCAGGCAGAGTAACAATGAAAACAAATCTCTAAAAAATAGCGCATCGTTGGGTGAAAGGAGGCAATAAAAAAACAACAACTCAAAAATGGATGAATAATGAGAATAACAAATTATTACGGTGTCAAGAATTTTTCGCGGTCCATAATTACCGTTGACATGCAATACATAGTTATGTATGGCATGCCGCATAAGCATTTGCGTGACTGAGTTTACAAGTACATTTCACAACAAAAACACTACAAGAGCAAGTCGCGTTATAAAAGAAAGTGAACAGGAACGGCAACCTCAATACTTAAATCATACTGTAACGCAACGAATCGTGAATGAAATACAATGAAACATCAAACAAAATTAAAACAACAAAAAAAATAATAATTATGCATAATCACAACACAATCGTCGCCTACGGACAACATAAGCAAAAACAAAGAATCAAAAAAAAAAAAAAAAAAACAACAAAATTTAATAACAAATAAGTACAAGTACGTAAGTGCATACTTAAAATATTTATTTACCATGCATAATACAATACAAGAAGAACAATGCAAAAAAGCGTAATAACATGGCTTATACGCACTTCAACCAAATTGTAGGTAGTAGCCGCGTTACTTTTTTACTTATGGCCATATGTATGTAACGGTGAAATAAGAAATAATTGACACGTTTTAGACCGAACTTATCCTTCAATTGCGTTTCGTTTTCGTGTTAAACAAATAAGGAGACCCAGTGCCTCTAAACTGGCTTCAATGACGCTGATTCATGGTTGCGTTTCAGACAAGGTCTGCACTTAAGCGTCTTGGGTGGTCTTGATAACTTGATATGCGGAGTATGTAAGACTAGTATTCCACCGAACTCGTATACGAAGCCTAATCGAACATTTTTGAAGACGCAATTTTCACAGAAAAATATTAGTGCAGATGTGGCTGGTACAATTATACGGCAAGTTTTTTTTTAACTGAAACCGAATCCAAACATGAAGACCAAACCGATCCCTCGAAAGTTGCCAAGACATTCGTAACCGTTTAAACCGCACTGCATTATAAATGTTCCTGTAATCCCAAAATTCCCGAAAGAAATCTCGAAAAAAAAAATGAAAAAGTCCAGAACTAATCTTGAAAAATCCCGAAACTATCAGAAAAATAATCCTGAAAACAATCCAAAAAAAAAGTCAGGAAACCATCCTGGAACATCCACAAAGAGACCCGGAAGAAATCCCGAAACGGTCCCAAAAAGTCCTGAACTGATAATACCGAAAACATTCTTGAAATTACCCCTTAAAGTTCAAAATGATCGTAACCACAATACGAAATGGTAACGAAAATGTCCCAAGATAATTTCGAAAACTATCCAAAAATTTCCCGAAGAAATTTCGAGAAGAATCCCAAAAAAGTCTCGAACTGATTCGGAAAAATTCCGAAGCGATCCTGAAAAAAATACAGATAAAACTAAAAATTATCCAGTAAACAAACCGAAAAAGTCTTGAAAGCAATCACTAAATCGTCAGGAAAAAGTACCGAAATGATCACGAACACAACTCATGAAATGGCACCAATTCACGGAAGACCCCACCACAGAAGTCTACTCGTGGGGTTGGACTTGTCGAGCGGTGAGGCAACAATGAATGTCATACATCAGCCAAATATCTGAATAGTTGGTAACTCTGGTTGTACTTAGTCCAATATAAGTAAAAGCTCTTGGGAGCGTGCGAAGCAATCGGCAACCATACAGTAGAATACTCAACAAGCAATGCCATGACATCTGACAAGGGAAGTAGTCAGACCAGCAACTGCTTCTCTGACTCCAGGACCATCTGTCCACCATCAAGTGAACTACACTTGGCAAAGTCCATATACCAGTCACACTTGGTTAAAAAGTGCCCCATTGGGCGAAAGATCTAAAGATCTGCGAAGCAACCTCTGGAAAGGTGCTCTCAAAATATATTTTTAAGAAGCCCAAAGTTTCATGGTTTACCCACGCAATTTCCATCCCTATTCTCTTATAGAATTTAATCCACTTGCTACCTATACAGCCATTTGCTATTTAGGCACGTTAATTTAAATCATGGGTCGGCAGATTTGTAAATGCAGGTGTATAAGTGAGAACGCTTATACACGCGCTGTGATCGTCCGAACTATATTTTTAACATTCGCTGACCAAACAAGCGACACCCCCACGCGATGTGGTTTCGCCCCTTGCCCAGCGACGACTAAATCATTTGGTAAACAAAGAGCACAACGTGTCTGTGTGATGAATCCAACTTGTTTGACTGATCTTAAGATCTATGGGGCGCCGATGCTTGATTTAAATTTAACACACACCGACACCTCAAATAAATCGCACTCATTCGACTTCAGCTGTCTTCATTTCACTTTGAAAGCTAAACAAAAGGTGGTAAAAACTACGCCTCCACCATCCGTTTCAGCCGATGTTATCGACATAATAAATTTTTTATGAAATTTATACCGACATACAATGGAGCCTACAAAAAATTAAAAAAACAACACTGTTTTGTAGTTGTTTATCCATCAAGTGACTATCACTTTTATAGCTGCTGCTGCACATGCGTACGAATGGTGTCGGTGTGTTTTTGTGAGCTGTGCTTGCGTGTCGTTTAAGTATCTCCTTAGCTCTACATACTTGAATATTCATTCAGCAACGAAAATTGCCTGTAATCTTCAAACAATTGAACAAAAATTGCTGTTAAAGCTGTTTGACGTGTGCAAAGTGAGTGATATGAATTCATGTATGAGTAATATGTGCTTAATAGTGCTATTAGTGCTTTTGTATTCCTTCATGTTTGTTGTTGTTGTTATTGTTGTTATGTAAATATTATGGCATATTGTTTATTTTAATAGCGTGTTTTTTCTTCTTTCTTATTATTGTTGTTGTTAGTTTTTTGTATGACACTACAAAAGTAAATACCTCTTTATTGAAGCACTCTTACTTCAGCAGCCGCACACTTTTTACGCTCAACAAACGTTAGATGGATGGGGAGCCTAAATGGCTGTTTAATTTACGATTACTTTTTCTTTTGCTTTTTTTCCATTAGCTCCTTAACGCCCCTACTTGATTGATTGGAATCAATTACTTATGCTAATGTAAATATGCACCTATTGTTACTCTAATAAAATATTTATAAATAATTATTTAAGCAAACCATTCAACTATTTAGGTATTGCTCAAATTGAACGATTATCAAATTGGCTTCGTTGTACGGTTTGTGAACATTAAATGTGGGGAAAGCAGCCGAGCTAAGGTTAAATTCGTGAGGCGTTAGTTAAGTGCCGTAAATGATTTATTGTTAATGCGAATAATTTTACTAACACTTCCAATTATATCAAATTAAAAATTGTTATGTAAGTCAGATGTAGACTGAATTAATAATTTGATTACTGTGCCTATAGCGAATTTGGTGTTGGATAAATTGGACGTATGAGGCCAAATACAAATTATTTTAATTTTTATAAATTTTTTATTCTATGTAATGTTTATTTTTCAAATATTTTTCTTTTTGTTTATTTAACTTTTTTTATTTTGTTTTCTTATTTATTTTGTTTCAGAGGATGCAAAAACAAAGTATAGGCATCTCCAAAAATTAATATAAAAGCTTCCAACCTCGATATAGTCTGGTCCTGAAGAGGGAAGCAGCTATAGAACACTTTTTACTCACTTTTTCTATATACTTTTTTCTCATTTTTTTTAGGTGTCTTTTTATAATGCTTACCAAGTAAGTGATGCTTTCAAGTACCTTCGACCGAGACTATCAGCAAACCAAGCATGGAGAATAAATGAGGAGAACCAGATTTAGAGTGGAACTTACCTGAAATGAAAAATAATACAGAAATTTGAATACGAAAAATTTTAAGAAGCTGAATGATCTTTCTTAGAGCTGTTTATTTAAGGTGCGAATGCAAATTATATTAGTATATATTACGGGCAGGAAATCTGAAATGCTTGAATGAACTATTGAATCAAGTAATCGTCAATCGAGCATTTTGATGACTCAAAAATTATTCCATAACAACAATGATCATTTTAGGGGTTCAGTATAAGTTTAATAAATACTTGTTGATATTGACTTTAGCATATTTGTTCAGTTTCGTTTTTTGGACCTTGACAACGACGCACGTGTAGATAACTATTTGTTAAAAATCAATCAAAACTTTGTATGCCTACTAATGTGTGCAAATTTTAAATTTTGTTTGTGTTTTATTATTTTTTATTTCTTAAAGGAGTTCCATGTCGTTATAAAAATTATAGCCTCAAAGTAAACAAAAAACTAAAAAAATATATTTTCATTTAATTAAATTATTTAAGAAGAAAATCTATTGCTCAAAATCAAATTTTTTGACAAATAAAAAAAAATGTATGATTTGAAAATAAATATCAAACCATTTTGAATTATGGTGCTTTTTTTCTGACCACTAATGTACATAAAATAAACATATGTAAATATAAATATCTCGAAATAACTATATGCATATATTTCTTTTTTTATAACACTAAATTATGAATCACGTTTTAGGTTAGCTACTACCGACCGAAACACTGTGAACCTGAGGTCAATTGGACAAGGCAGATAACATTAAGCAAAAGTTGATAAATTATAAAAAGTGGCAAACAGAAATTTAAAACCAAGTCAATTAAAATAAAAAATGCATCATTAACAAATACAAAAAAAAAAAACTATTAAGTGAAAAAGTAAATGTTTATATAATTTTTTTTTACGTATGATTGTGGATTGTTGCTTTAAGTACCAACTAAGGTAAGGTCGGACAGTGTTCAAATTTGATAGAAATCTGATTTAAAAAAATTTGAATGTTTTAACTTATTTTGTTTTTAAAAAAGCTGGGTGAAGGAAATATTATAATTGTTTTTATTATTTGGTATATAGGTTAGGTGGCGCAGAGGCACATTAGGTCAGTTTTAAGAGACCCGTTGTTAAACCCGCGACTCGGCCATATGGAGAGTTCCTGTATTGTCGGGAGAATGGGCTACGCAGGCCATCACCTCAAATAATTTTTCTAAGCGTTGAAGAAGTACTTATTTTGAATATAACCAAATTTTATTTTTACTCTTCTTTTATGTTTCTTTCTTTCTTGCCCTTCTTGGTTTTATTGTTATTCCTATTTCTCTTTCTGTTCATATTCATCTTCCTATTTCTGTTCCTATTCCTATTTCTCTGTCTATATGTTTTCTTTTCCCTTTCTATTCATTTTTATATTTCCCCCCTCGTATTTCTATTTCTCTGCCTATTCCCAATTCTCTTTATTTTATTATTTCTCGTTGCCACACTTAAATTTTGCACCTCATCACATCAATATCACCCACTGTACTTTGGCGTTGTTGTACCAATCATACCTCGGCAATCAAACGCATTCGAGTGTCATTCAGCATAATTTATCATTAATTGGAAAAGTAAGGCTGCGTATACGTCTACTATGGCCATAAATTGTTTTTGTTACGCGGCTGCTATGATTATCTTGCTCATAGTTTATAATTGTTTAATCACAGCGGTATGTAGATATGTAACTTTTTTGTTGTTGTTATTTTCGCTGACTATGCTTTGCGGTTTGAAATTTTGATTTCGACAATTTATTATTTTCATATAAGAGACTGGCGATGCTTGAATAATTACAAAATGAAAATTATGTGCAAGAGCCGGTTCCGCAGCAAGCAAAGTAGACGAGTAATAATGATGACGGTATATGAATTGGTAAGAGAGAGGTTATAAATGAAAAAAGGGGAGCACAAATTGTTAAGTATGTTTTTAGGGGGAGTAGCTAAATTACATGTAATGAACAACGAGTGTCAAGGATTATGAAATTATGGTTTTTAGGAAAACACTTGACGATGATGAAGTTGTGTATGGATGCATTGTTTGGCGTGGCTAGTAAGGGGGTGTTGGGAATTTAAGTCTGCGTTTCTCTTTTCTTTTGTAGCGTTCATCACTTTTCTTTCTTGTAGCTTTGAGCTGGAGTAAGACTTTTCTTGTTTGATTGGCTCTTGGAGTAGAGTGCTGCACTTTAAGAGTTTCTTGTACGGAGTCTTTCTGCTGTGCCCACTTTTTTGGTCTTGTAGTGACTTTTAGACTCACTTCGTGCTTAATATAGTGGTTGGATTATCTACAATTTTCTTCGACTGTGAATCAATGTCTCATCTTTTCATATCTTACACTATTTATGATTTTTAAAGTAATTATGACCATATATAATTTATTATATTAAATCTTGATAGATTGTCAAGATCGCATTTTCGACACAGATGTTGTTGTTGTTGTAGCGAGGTGTAGCCCTACCTAAATGTCAGACCGGTAATACAAGAAACTAGCCGTGTAGGCTATGTAGGTCATTTAGCGTTACCCAGGGTGCACCAACTGGGAGGCGACCTACTTTTACACCCCCCCACACAGATATTACGCCCCGGTTGGACAGGGTGTGCCTAAAAACGTTGAGGCCTTATTTCTGAGACCAGTGGTGAGTCCAAGCCGCACCCTTAAGGAGCAGGGCTATCTCGATCCAGGATTTTTTCATTAATAGTGACTGTCTACTTCTTTGGAGTGGATAGTCACTCAAAAACCCTTCTGAACACCCTTAAGAGTGGGATTCATAGGTTTCGAGGAACAACATCTTAAATGCACTAAGTGGACTGATTAATTGACATTCCCGGCTAGCCCAGCATTATCTACCAGCAATGCTGTCTGTGAACTGAGCTCAACCCTGATTTCAATGTATTTTTCTGTAACATTTTTGTATCTGTTTTTCAAACTATGTACATAATTCTTTTGTTCCTTCTGAAAGGGACACTTGATTTTTCGTTTTATCCATACATAATAGATGAGTCAATCCACATATATTTTGGATGTACGTGCTTTTATTTCTCGTTAAATAATGCTGATAACACAATGTAATTAGGCAGCTGTTTTTATACAATTAATAACAATTGTTAGATGAAATCTCAATACCATGTTGATGGCTGAAACTAATGAAACGTTAACAGAATGCTAATAAAGGAGAAAACCGAAATAATAGAATTTCGGACAAAGCAACTATATTTTATATACTAATACACATAGGTATATCGATAAGTAATTTCGCCGAAAAGCCGAATGAGTTTATGCTGGCGGCAAAACCATCAACAACAGCTACAGAAGTGGAAGTCGTAAGGGAAAATTGGCAGCCGCAGTGTTTTTAATAGCGGTAATTATCACGCACCGACTACAAATTATTTATATATATCTAATAGATATGAAACAATCGATAAAAGTTAATGTCAGGTTATGTCATGCCAGTTAAGAAAGGTGTTTGAATGAATTATGAATTGATAGTAGAATGAGTCATGAAAAGCGGAACACAACAAACAAACAACAAAAAATCTATTTAAAAGCCTGCTGGGCTTTTGACGCACAAAACTAACATAGGGAAAAAGCCGCTAACACAAATGAAGCCCGCAAGTGCCGACGGAACATCGCAACGAAACATATTTTTTGACAGCAAACACAGCAGGCGCGAAGTAAATAAGAAAATGTTTAGTTCACCAAAAAGGTGCTGAAGTTAACGCTGAAAGGGTTAAGGAGTGCAAAGATACATATTTATACAAGCATAAAGAATTTAAGCATAACCAATTCAGGTACACAAACAAAAATTGTATGGACAAAAAAAACACACGTAAGTGGAGCTGTTGAATTAACCTGCACAAGCGAAAAAAAAACCCCAAACGGTCGGCATGTAAGACGATCTTTTGTTCACAAAACGGGTAACCTATAATTACAAGCAAAAGTAACAAGAAACTAAATGCGTTAAAAGCAAACAAATATTTAGTACATGGATAGGTGTGAAAATGAGGTTAAAAGCGAAACGAATCAAAAGAAGACTTCAACGGAATGAATTAAAATCTAAGATTGAGTAAAGCTGAACTTCATATTTATAGCCGTATGTGAGTGTTACGCTAAAATGCCTAAGGGAACGCACAGCAACGGATGAACAGACGTAGCGAAAAGTGGAAGCACGAACAGATGGAATATATATCATATCAAACATGTTTTCAGGCGGAGAAAAAACTAGAGAGTTCGGCATGCCAAGAGATGAACCGAGCGTCGAAATCACGGAAGCATAGGGAATTGGAGGACGTGCAGACGAAGAACACAGCCCAGTTTGTTTTACTTTTCATTCTCCAGGTTTTTGTCAGTTGGAAAAAGTTTATATAAAAGGATCAGGTGGTAACCCAACCCCTAAACCCTCTCCTTTCACTGCACATCAATTAGAGGGGTTGAGATAACAGTTACCGCAAGGTGCTGGTACCGGAGCGAACCAGACTTATCGACAATACTGCCTGAAAAAACTTCCCAAAAAGATGGGATGTCCAAATGTTGCCCCGACCGTCTATATCTTCACGGAGGGAACGGCTAGCTTCTTTTCAGTGGCCAATTCTTATGTGGTAGTTTCACCCTCCTCAGATTTTACCACCTGAAAAGCTATGAGGGTATAAAAGGGCTTGTCTTCTCAAGCCAAACACTTTCCAAATACAATGAATATCGAATTAAAGTAAATGTTAGGTGATAAATACGCAGAAAGCTTAAGAAGAGGAAGTGGACAAAAACTTGTCCGACGTGTCTATTGACACAAGGCAGTGACGGAAACAGCGCAGAAAATGTGTTAATTGGGAGTGTCAATAAAATTGCGTCACTTGCTCGCAAAGTCTCCATGATACGTAGATACGCTAGTTGCCGCTACTGCAACCATGAAATCTGCGTACAACAGCTGGATAAACAAATACCTACAAAACTTGCGCTCAATCTGGGCACAAAGGTGTCTGCCTCCACTTCTGGAAATGTTGTGACCGGCATTCATCCACTCGATGAGCAGACAAAATAACCACCATTTACGGATGCTGTGGCAGTTGTACGCACAAATATGTATAACCCGTTACGCTGTTGTCTCGTTTTGGGTGCTTGCACTTGTGTTACAGTGTTGCTACACGTGTTAGAAATGGTAAAATCTTGTACATATACACACAAATACATATACTTCTTGGAATGTGAGCAATCAAAGGAAGCGAAAAGTGTTAAATAACCGACTAACATGACCTTGTCAAGTATTTCAACTTTCATGCATAAAAGGAATACTGAGCATTGAATAATGAAAAAAGATTTATGTGGTAGAGAATATGAGGGGGCAATCAGCTGCTTACTGATGCTGCAAAAAGGGGTTGTTGTTAAAAATAGTAGGTCATTCAACTCTGAATGAACTTGCCGAATTGCAAACGGAACATTTGTTATGAATATTGGGTTTTAACGAGGTTAAATATGGATTCAAATTTCTAAAATATTCAGGGCCAAAGATTTTTGCTTGATATTTGCGATGTAGATATCTTATTTAAATTTTTTTTAATTCTGATAGGTGGAAACCTTGTCATAACATCCCAAGTGGGGTGGCCTAAGTAGGAGAGCTTCAAATTCAAATGGGTCAATCCGTTTTATCGATAATAGCGGATTTGCAAAAAAATAAATGTGACAGGATGTCCTAGACACCACCTGGAAGTGTTCGTTGAAATACTTAGTAAATTACCTAGATTCATATATGTCTCAGATATTTCGGTTTTAATTTTGAGATAGGTGAAAGCTCCGAGAAAAAAACACCAGGCGGCAATATTTAGTAAGATAAATTGTTGATTGCGACAGATGAAAGGTTAGAAGCCGTTTTAAGCAAAAAATAAGCATGAAATTTATCAAAGCACCCTCTCGTTTCAGAGAACTCTCTCTTTGTCTCTCTTACACTAGTATCGAAAGAATGAAGATAAAGGATATCATCCGTCTATATCCTATAGAATTAATGTTCTGTAATGGCAGTACAAGAGATTTCCTTCCGATAGGAGGCAGAGAAAGGACTGATAAAAGCTAATAAGGTCACAGCCAGCAAGTGTTGTTCACTTATAGACACACAATTGAATACCATCCCTATTTCAAACCCCATAACTGTACACACTTGACTAAATTAACCATGACAATACCAGTAAGTTAGTTACTTTTCCGTGACTAATTGTAATCCGGTGCGCCATCCTCCACCCCACTTGCATTACAAATCATAACAGTAACTTATACTCACACTCATATACGCTTCTCCTCACCTTTAGTTCACCCACTTTTAAATGCAACCATTGCAATGGTCGCACAAATTTCAATTAATTTTCTATATCCTGCCCTTTTCTATTGTTCCTGTTTCAGTTTAAAGCGCTCGTATAAATTTCGTTGTTGTTTAGCATTGTGTTTTTGTTTTTTTTTTGTCGCTAATTCAAATTCGCCTTTTGTCCTTTTCAGCATCAAACATACAAATAAATTGAATTTGAAAATAAATTTGTCAAGTCTCTTTCCACAATTGTATTGCTTCTCAAAATCAAAAATGTAAATTTAAATTTACTCATCTCATGATGATGAGTTCACCCAACACCATACGGATGTACAATTTGTTCCATTTCTATTTCAATTTGTTCCATCATATAGCCATTTCCACTTTTAAAGTGATTTTGTTTGCAAGTGCATGCGTATTTATTCCCTTTGTTCAGCCTTATAATTTTTACTCATTTCGTTGTTGTTTTTATCTTTAATCTCCTTGTCCCATTGTCACTAAGTATTAAACAGTTATTCATCTTTTCAACTACCGTTTTGACGATGTTGTTTTTGTTTCACCTCACTTCTTATACCGTACATATGTATGTATGTAATGGATGTTTTATGGTTCCACTGGGAGTAAAATGTGCGCTTTTGATTAAATTCAACAGCTACAAAATGTTTGCCATTATACCGTGATTTCATGGTCATGAAAGAGAGAAAGGAGAGAGTGGGAGTGCTATGAAACGAGAGGTTGCTATGATAAATTGCACAGGGATTTGATCCTTTTTGTGCTAGTTTTTTTTGATAATTTTGCTTTTTTGTTAAGAATTTTCAAGTTTTTTTCGCAGTAATTTTAATTATGAAAGCATAGATTTCTTCAAATTTATTTTTTGCGTTCTTCTTTGACAGTAGTGGTGACTCCCAAGATTTTGAAGTTTTGTATTTGAGTAGTCACTTGGATCTAATTATAATATTTCATTTGGATAAGCTTAGACTGAGCTGACTAATTTGAGTTTTGATGTATGTATGAATAAATAAAATTTTTGTTTAAAGGTGGGCATATTATTTCGACTTTGGGGAGTTTGGGCTTCACAACAACACCTACCGTAAACAACACCACTTAGCAAATATAACTATCGTCCATTGTACTGTTTTCGTGTTCCCACTAATCTGTTTTAAATCTACGCGATTTACGAATAAGTAGAAGTAAATTCATCGGTGTCGAAGAGTTCAGGTGGTCCGAACACATTAATCTCAAAAAACGTGTACCTTATATTTTGGCCAAGACAGCGTTTGCCGTGTCTGCGAGTCTGAAGAAATCAAATTAAAGGAATTTATTCGTCAATACATTTTTTATGAGTGAGAAGATCCTGAAAATCAAATCTTATAAACTTGACCTATGTTCGAAATATTTCAGTCAGCATCCAATTCTCTGCTTGATTTCCAATTTTAAAGCCACTCCTCCACGCGCAACTGAAAATTAACAATCCTGCATTGAGGGAAATTGGAAAATTTGATTGTTTTAGCAATTTCAGTGGGTACACCCATACATATATAGTATGTAAGTTTATGTCTTTGAAGATATTCAATAAAATGCGACAAACGGAAATTAAAACGCGGAAAACACTGCCGAAATTTTTGATGATGTCAATGGAGATGATGTGTGAGTTGTAACAACAACCCTGTCAGCCAGAGGGCTATTGAAAGCGCACCACGAAAGCCGTTATCCTAAAGGCTAGGCATATATGTATATAGCGCTGCTGTATTCAATTCAATTAATTTGGCAAATAAACAAAAGCCATAACACTAAATTGAATTGCTACGGAAAATAGAAAATAGCAAAAGTCAGAAGCTCGATTAAACAACAAAAACACAACAGTACCATTTGCGATAGAATAACAAAAATTAAAAGCAATAATAGTTAAGCTAAACGAAATATGTATCATATATATGTATATATATCTCACTCCCCCTACGCACCATATAAAACAATAAACAACACCAACAACTTGTTTAACTAATTGACGCAGAGTACACAAAAAACGCAAAGGCAAAGATGAGTGACCCTAAACAATAAATTACAACAAAACGACAAGTAAATGTATTAGCACTAACAGCAACAAACAACAAATGAGAGCAATCAGCGCAACAATGTTGCGGAAACACAAAAGGTAATGCACCAACACCAACCCCAAAACATCGTCACCACAACAAACGCGAAACATATGCGAGCGCGCAACATGTAGCATATCCTCGAGAGCATATAACGGATAACATATTACACGCGCATTTGTGCAGGTAACGGGAAAAAACAAAAACAAGAAAACGAGACTGCAAAGTAAACAACAGCAAAAATGAGCAGCAGTTGAGCGATTTGTAAAGGCAAAAGCAAAAACAAATAGCCAAACCCAACAACAACAAATCCAATTACGGCGAAAATATCCACAGCGGCAATAGCAAATAATAATAAATGCAAAAACAACAACAACTAGACATGAAATACGCCCATTGCTTCGCGTGTACTGTTTGTAATAGAATCAACAACAAATATAATAAAACCATCAACAACAATAAAACAATTACAGCAAACACAAAATTTAATAAAAAAAATATATAGCAATAACAAAAACAAGAGCGCATTTGCAATAGCAAAAATAGGCACACAGAAACCAACAACAAAAAAATTGAGGCATAGCCCGTCGTGGCAATGACGACACATTGCGTTGAGTTGAGAGCATGAATGAATGAATATATGTTTGGTTGAGCGAAGGGTAGAACTTCAGTGTAGTGCATAGAAAAGTAGGAAGAGTAGCACAGAGGGTGATTTTGGGCAGAGCAGTGATGCAAAAAATGATGATGACAATTTTACATTTTAAAATAAAAAAAAATTTAATATCCTATTTGCTAAGCACAGCTGGATATGTGTTAATAAAAATGTGAATGGCTAACGGGACTTGTATACCGCAAATACTTATGGAATTTTAAGTGAGTTTAATATCACATAAAGTTCGTACTTAACTGGTTGACAAGGATTATGGCCAGGGTTCGGAATGAAAGTTTTTTATACTGCAGTAGATCCGAAAATACAGTGGATTAAAGAGCTCAACAGTGCAAACCTGTAAGAAAACTATACTAGCTGGTAATCGATTCGACAACGATTAGAGGACTAGCTTATTACCCAGGCCCATGACTTCCTCAGTTAGCGTATGACGTCACGAATACGCTGCTCAGTCCGCCATCTTGAATTCGTCCATTGTTACCCCCACAACACAATTTTTTTTAAATCACAGCAGCGGTAAAAGTAGAGTATGGTGGCAACTTATGACGTAGCAATCAGCTGATTCTGTCAAATTTATTCTAACGGTATCGTTTTTGGCATAATCTTCTCTCTTGGGTTCATGCGTATTACCCTAAAGGGGGTCATTAGCATTGGATTAGTTCTTAGTCCTTCTCTAATCTACATGTTTGCTGGGTGTAATGACATTTCTTAAGTGCTTCCGAGTTTTTAAAAAATTGCTGCGATAAGGAGGCCAGTTTCTATCAAGTTCACCTTTTTGGTTACAGTTTCGACTTGCTCTTGAACACCTTAAAAATCAGTACTACCAAGTTTTGGTTTATTGGTTTTTTATTGCGCAGTCGTTTTCTCCTCTCACTTGGGCAAATATTTAAATGCAATTATAAAAACCAGTGCTGCCAATTTTTAGGTTACATATTTAAATTAATAGTTTAATCATTTTAAGCTAGGTAGTTGCATCTATATATTTTCATCGATTGTTTGTCAACTTCAATATTCGGTATTCAAAATAAGTGCAGACAAGTTTTTCGGAACTTGTTCTTACTTCTTATTACATTTTTTGAACTTGAGTATTTTTCCTTCTTTAATTGCTTGCCTGAAAATTAAAATCCAATATTCAATTACAAAAACTTACAAAACAAACATTTTTGTAATTCTCAATAGCTGCACCTATTGTGCTTTGCAAAAGCTAGAACAAATGAGAAAATGTGCAAACCTGTTACAGCAAAACTGCACCGCAGAACAATAGCCCTAAAGCAACAACAATCAGAAAAAACACAGCAAATAAGATCACCTCGAAACTTTAAATAAAACTCGCGACATGCAATAACCGTGAAAAATAGTAGCGGAACCAGGTGTACAATGTTGCAGCGGGAATCAGTTAAGAGATACCAACATTGAACAGCCGCAAGCATTTAATGGAACAGAGAGAGCACATGTAACGGTAAAAAGGACATAACAAGAGAGTGCATCATATACACATCACGCGACTTATGGCTAGTGAAGCATAGCAAGCAACACCCCTTTGAAAAAGCAATAACAATAATAATAAAATGAAATTAAAATAAAATGCAACATACAGCCAGACAGAGCGCCTAAAAGTAGACATATTTACGTCACACACACACATACAGACAAAAAATGAAAAGGACAATATGGCTGGCAATAAAATGGACAGAGCGTGCGGAAAGACCAAGTTTAAAAAAAACGCAACCGCGCATCGCATATAGCGAAGACAAGACAGGAAATACATAAAGTTGCAAAGTGAAGTGTGCCGATGTGTGGGGTGCCATAGAAGTGGACGAGAGGATGTGGTGAAGTGTAGGCGAGCGAACGTTGTGCGGAAATAAACAATACAAATAAATAACAAAGCGTTGTACATTCTAAAGAGGCGCGCGAATGTTGAATACTCGCGCATAAGGGGAGGAGGAATTAAAAGCGGAAGCATGTAAACAGGCAGCAGTACAACAACAACAACACAGTAAAAGGAAAATAAAAATATGAATGAAAAGCAGCGGTAGCAACATATGAGTGGTTGGTTGAATGTTTTAACTTTGTTCGTGTTGCTGCTTTTGTTATTGTTCAAGGATCAGCGATAGCAAAGTACGAGATAATGAAGCAAACCAAAATGCAAACAATAGAAAAACATTTTTTAATAGGGAGCACCACTTGCACATAACAGGCGGATTTCGTTTTTTATACATCCAAAAAACAATAAGATTAATAAAATGTAAATAGATACATATGTAAAGGAGGGTTACGGTCGAGTATAGATTTGAGTGCATGCAGCAAAATGATAAGCGCAATTAAAGGGCTTTAAACTAGTCTTTACTGAAAGCACATGTAAATGTAGCTGCGGGATGTAATAAAGGATCGGTGTAGAGTGATGTTAAAACACTTTTTAAGATAGAAATTTCGAGAAAGCCTTTTTAAATTCAAATTACTGTGCCCAAAAATTTTGTAAGAATGGCTACGAGACAACTTAAAATTGCTTTATTAATAATGCTGCTGTTGATGTATTACAGCCAAACCTAAATGGGAAGCGTGAACAAGTAGTCAAAAATCTTGAACCGAAACAGCGCTAACGCTGATCTAATTAAATTTTCAATTTAGACAGAGTGTTTCCTGGGGAAGTGAAAAATGGGGGTAGGAGGAAATGTAAAAAATTAGAGAAATTTAGCTTTTAGTTTTACTTAGCTTTAGTTTTTTTATTGCATGTTATTTTATATTATTATCATTTTATTTTATTCTGATTTAATTTATTTTATTATATTTTTTTACTTCTGTATTCACTTAATTTTTTTTCTTAATTTTTTTTTTTAATTTAGTTGTAGTAGAACATTCGTTACACTCTCCCTGTCCAAAAACTACACAACAAACGAACAATGTAAATGGTAGTGCCATATACGATATGACCATTCAAGGGCTTAATTAAAAAGGATAATTCTCATTGTATTTTAATTGACTTTGACATAGAGCAGAATACTTTTGTCTTTACAGCTGAAAGTAACAAACGCAAACAAAATAGATTTGAGTGGCAAAAACTACAAAAACTAGAATCCTCTTTAAAAACGAGAATGTCAACGAAAAGAAAAGTTCGTTACAAAAATTTATTGCGAAATTTGTCGCAAAACTTCAAATGTTTTAATAAGGATTAAGTCGCAAACACTTATGCAATGGAAATAATTGCAATGAGAAAGCAAATAACTAATTGAAAAATTGAATTTATTTAATTTCTCAACGAAATCATTATTTGTAGAGAAGTTTTGTGTTTGTAAAACGCCTTGACAATAGTTGGCTTCGGTTATTTGGTGACAGACGGTGGTTGTTTGGTCAATGTTTTCGCAGCTGCAATAAATCAATGTACACTCAGAGAAAAAATACGATCTAAAATGAAACAAAAACGTTCACAACACGCAATTTGTGGATAACGTCTATAGGCGTTTTCTCACGAACGATGGCTTTGTTTTAAGAACTTATTGAAAAAAAATTCATCTGATTTTAGAGAGGCAGTTTTTCCCTCAGTGTTTAATATATAAAACAGCTATTTAAGACCAAGTGCCATGTTTAGACTTTTTGCTTGCGGCTACAGACTTTTGTTTTTGTGGTATGTTAAGAATTTGTTTCAAAAGGTGTTAATCTTTTTTCTTAAACACGTGCTGCTGTTCAATATTTGCACTGTAAAAATTTCAAATCTTAATTCATGCATATGAAAATATTTGTTTGACAGATGAATAGGTGTTAAGATCCATGTCATTAGGATTAGCAATAGTGGTTTTAATGAATACGTAAACATGCGTCAGGGTAGTTTGCATGTTTTTTTAAACGTCTGTCGTAGTTTTTAGGCTTATAACAGATTATATGCTGGCGTAGTTATTTTGAGCTTAAATGTGTAACAAAAGCTTAGCCATTTTTGGAAAGGGAGAAATTCCTGCGTTGGTAACGAAAATTTTTAATTGGGTTAGTTTAAAAAATCCTATAAGTAATATTAATATCTTGTCGATGGCCTGATTTAAATATTTTCATAGTAGTATTTACTAGTTTTCCCTTGTTAGAGTAGTCTAAGTAATAATTGCTTTTGTTGTTGTTTTCCCTAACCGTAGTTTTCGATTGTTGTTCTTATTCTTATGTTTTTCGTTTGCTGTACTGTTTACAAACAGTAGTTTATATTATTGTTAAATTTTGTTTTATTGCTGGCGTTTTCTTTCCGGCTGTTATTTCTATTCTTCATATTCCTGCTTCTCACTCTTATTGTTGTTGTTTTACTGTTGTTTTCCCCGCTGTTACTATTTTCTTTGTTGTTCTTATAATATTTCTTTAGTTCTTTTTACTTGTACCTTTTTTGTTGCCTTATCGAAGTTTTTGGTGCGTTTTTTGTTGCTATTGTTGTTGTTGTTTTGTTGTTGCCATTGAATCCATTGCAACGCTGTGTTAAGAAAACGAAGCTGAGATACGGTGCACTCCGTTCTCTTTAAAAAAAATGGTACTACCGGAAAAAGGGTACGAAATTGGATCGAGTGTAAGTTTCCAATAGTGATAAATTGAAACAAGTGTCCACAGCTCTAGCCGACTGTGTTGACGACCCAAAGAAGCTCCAGTTCTAAGTCAACATATATTATACCGAGAAGTCTATCGCCCAAGTTCTATCGAAGCTCTTCAGATAAGCTTGCTCCACTCTTAAAGACTAATTAGTAACAAGAAGGTTTACTTCATCCTTAAATTTTTACCACCCCCTCTTTGCCAGTATGGAAAGAAACTCTGCTTTGATAAACGTCCCTTGTCGTTCACATGTCTGCCAAGCGTAAGTGTAATCCATCACTCTTATTGACGTTATTTTACGAAATTAAGCCTTAGCACGGTTTAGCTAGTGAACTTCAGAATGAGGCATAAAGAAACAAATACAACACGTTACAAAATACAATATTGATCAATTCAGAAAATTACGCGGAAGATAAACTAAAATAAGCTTCGAATCCCAGCCATTAAGAAACCAACACATTATCCCTCTCAAAAGTACATAGCTTCTATACATTGTCACAGTATTTATCGTAATTATTATTATTACTAATACGCACGTAAACTTTAACGAAGGCAAGAAACATCCGCACACCACACAATAAGATTGTTCTAAGCTAAAGTTATGTCCGTTCAACTTTGAAAAGAGACTATGCTGCTAGTTGCTTAAAAGATTACTCAGCTCCAGCTCATTGTCAAATGGGACACACCTACATGAGTACGGGTGCACGTAGTTCATAGCTCCTTTGTCCATTGTAATTAAGCAGTAAGTAAAGATTAGCTAAGGATATTAACACTAAGGCAACGGCGAAAAACGGTTTTACGGGGGTGTGATCTAAAAACAATACAAATGCTGGGAGAGTAGATTGTGTTTGCAAGTTTGTAATTGTAACATTGAGTTTTAGCTGGGGGCAGGAAAGTAACGTTTTATAACTAGGTAGGATAATAATGAGGAAGATGAGTTGTGTGAAGAAATAATAAGCCGCGGTTGCAGGTCGTCTTAATGATATGGTTTAAAAATGTTAGCTGTCATCTCTGTCTCTGTCCTCGACGATTCGAAAAGTATAAGGTGTATTAATAATGAAATATAAACGGAAACACAAAGAAAAGAAGCAGGAGTAAAGTTAACGTGAGGATATTGTTGAGTAGGTATTGAAAGGAAGCAAAAAGAAAAAAAGAGGAAAAAGACATGAGAAAATATTAGCAAAATAAATAAAAGAAAGAAAGCAAAAAGTAGAAGAAAATTTTCGAAAATATATGAACGGAAAGGCAGATGAGGGAACAGATCAACTAGCAAGAAAAATAATAGTAAATAAGATGATCTCTTCGGCCAAATTTGGTGAACAAAGCTGTCGTTAGACACGGAAGATACTATGAAGCAAGGATTAGAACGAAGTGTGAATGACAATGTTGCACCGATCAGCAGGATCATTTCATACTGCGATTACTTAATGGTGTAGCTTAATTAAGATATGAGATCATGATGAGATAAGAATCGACCGTGACTCAGCCAATAATTTTCTTCCTGCATTCCACTCCAGCAGCATATTTCAAACGCTTGGCGGAGTGCGGTTACAACCACAATAGCACTGAGAGCCAGAGCGGTATTATGAGCGGATGCATAGTTCACATAAGATTTACGCTTTAAAATTAAACCTTTTTTAGATATTCCTCACTTAAATCTCAATTTCTTGTCTAGTCATCACCCTCTACAATAATAGGAAATCGATTACTTATGGCTGTGGCTTTTATACTTTTTTCAGTGGATGTTAAGCGGATTTTCTACAAAAAAAATTTTTGTTTTCTTAAACACAACCCTTAAACCCATGTTTAGAAAGAAAAAGAGCATACCTGCAAAAAAAAAATCTGCGAAAAATAACAATGCATCTGTTATTGTTTCTTTTTATTATTACATTAAAGAAAACAATATTAACACCTAAGCTGCGGATTAAAGCTCTCAAACTTCTGCTGTGTGTGAATCAAATACTTAAGGGATTTGAGAAATAATTTTTAAAAATTTTCATCCATCTCATGGGAATATGGCAACGAAAAGTTTAAATTTGGCCGCAGGTCATTTGTCGACGGCAGTCAAAACGACAGAAGGCAGTAAAACCGCGAAATAAAGCAACAACATTGAAAAATGTAAAAGTGTTGAAAGCAAAAACTTTATACGCGAGGGTTGCGAAATACTTTCACCGAGTCAAATTTGCATAGCCAAAAACTGAAAATTGCAAATCTGAAATTCGTTGGCCGCGCTCGCCGAATGTTTGCTTAGCAAACAAATGACGTGCGCAGTTTTGTAGGCGGATTGAAAATTAAGTATTTAAATAAATGAAAAATAAAAAAAATGAAAACACAGTTGCGATGATCAAAAAAAGAGGATGAGAGGATATCAGCAAATGCCGAAGGGATTCACAGTGGGATTTAGAAGAGTTGGGGAAAAGTAAATATACTTTGATGAGATTATATTTAAACAATTGAAATTGGTTGACGAAAAAAGAAAATATGTAAACAACAGTTAAAGAATGGCAATGAAAAATTAGCTGTTGAGATAGAGAAAACAATGAGTTTTTAGTTTATTTGTTTTGATAGGAAACGAAGCGTGTTTCCTAGAATGGCGAAAGTGAAATTTATCAGAGGAGAATGTTTCGGTTTTTATAACACGATGAACTTTTATTGTTATAGTGCTTTGAAGAGAGCTTCGGGAGTGAAAGTCCTTGGATGCATGTAAATTCGTGTGGTTCCGTTACCTGCAAACGCTCGTTGTGGGAACGACTATGGTGATCCCTGTGCTGGGCACCTTAAATTTTTCTTGAAATTTATTTTTTAATTAAGCAGTAATACCTATTTGATATGGCTCCACTTCTACGGATGCCAGTGCTAGTTGTATCTTAGATTTGTGGAGTTCTACAAAGTTACGGCACCCACAGTAAGACGCCGACGGATGCTGCACATCTGTCTTGGACAAACGCTGTTCAGTGGTTAGAAAAAAGGTTTCCGTGAGTTTCAGGCCCAGTCAATTACGCTGAAATATTGGATCTTGAGTCCGCCCTGTCCAACTCACAAGAAAAGGGATCCCTAAAGGTCGCTGCTTTTTACAGCGAAAAGGGGTTCTTTCGGGCGTGCTGACATGTCTGCAATGCTTATATGGCTATGCGGAAAGACGATGTGTAATACCAACAGCTCAGTCAGGATTGGGAAGGACAAACTTCAAGGCAAACTTCTCTCTCGGCGAACAATCAAAGCAGAGCAGCCGTACCTTTTTTGAAATCTTAAGCAGTGTCGAGAGAAGATAAGATTGCACTGAGTATTCAATAAGCAATATTCTAAACTGGAGTCCTACAAACGGAAATTTAACCATGAGCTGTACGCGCTGAAGTTACGCCGCCTAGGTCATGTTAAGCGAATAAACTTAACAGGGCAATTATAAATATTTTCCCGGAATTTTGTATTCTTTTGCAAAAAATTCCTTTAATTCCTTTCTCTAGGGAAAATTTCAAGTATTGGAAATCATCTGTTGTGGCAATTGATTAGTAAATAATTTTTGGGAGTGGGAACAACATCCATGCGGAATTTTATTTAGAATTGCCCTGTAAATCTTTTGTTGTATCCATCTATGATACTCTCATTTTATTTTGGTTTCCTCCATTTTTCCGAAATTTTGCTAAGTGGCTCAGGTGGTGCATTTCTTTTTACGACGGTGTTCATTGCAAGGGGCTTGAAAGAGGTGCTTACACACACTTTTTCAGGTTATTATTTTTCAACACTATCAATCATGTTATTTTAACATGAAGCTCATGTAAAATAACTTCACTTCATGTTAAATTAACATGACTTCCTGTTAAAATAACAAGAATTCCTGTTAAATTAACATGAATTCCTGTTAAATTAACAGTAATTCCTGTTAAAAGAACACTATCTGCCTCAATATCTCATGCAAATTTAACTGGTTATTTCTTGTTAGTTTAACAGGGTTCATGTTGACAAAAATTATTCTGTGTGTAACGACTTTGCGGGTGTGTTTGGAGGGAACGTCGGCGAAACTTTCGCATTAGCAGCTTCCTTTGGGGGTTAGTATAAATTGCACACCCCAAATGGGAAAATGAACGCAACCACCTACCTACTTAAAAATTTAAATCAAATACCTACATATATAGATTTGCAATTACACTCAAATCTCCATTACAAATAGCAAAAGGATACTTCAAAGAGATTTTCCTCAATTTTAATCCTAGAAAAACCTGAAACAAAAAGCATCAAAAACCATCAGATTTCCGAAATTAGATTATGATTGATCGCTTTGATATGCGTTGTTATTGGTTGTCATTGCCACAAAAAAAAAACACGCATTAGAAATTCTACACAATTCATTGCTTATTTATATGATATATGTATGTATATACAACACAAAAAGTTCGCGCTGTAAGTACATGTCACATCTACGCCTCTAGAGACTTCAATAAGGAAATTTGTTTTTAGTACAACATAACTGTCATGAATTGTAATTTGCTAGCGCTCTGTGTAGCACATACTCTGCTACTCGTTACATTTGACGACCGCTCGTTGTCGACACATACGAATTCGTGCCATTATAAATTATTCCGTGTCGAATATCGAAAAGTATTCACATAAAATAAACCCAAAACTCTTTCACCACATACCTACATACTTTCATATATATGGCAATTACAATTACAATAACAATCAAAATTACAATTACAGTTAGCAAACGCTCAATCGAACGTAACGAGAGCTTACGATTAACAACCGAATGAAAAGCCGTCAAAATAACGAGCAAATAATGCCGCCATGCCATGCCTTGGCAAAATAACCAAGCAAAAGAAATAACAACAATAACAATCGTAATTGCACATAACATTCAGCAGCATAAAAATAACAATAAAAGGATAAAAAGGAAATGAAGGCGCGAGAGCAATGAAAGGTGAAAGATGGTGGAGAGAGGACAGACGCGTGTGTTGTTGTTGTTGCTTGTGTCATGACAAGCAGTAAGTCAGACAGCAAGACAGACAGACAGGAAAATTGCAGCCATTATCCAAGCATAACTCCACACGCCACACGACACACATCGACATCCGCACTCAACAGTTCAACAACAACTCAAATTTATTCACTCACACGCACTCTCTCTCTCAATTTGAGTTTGCCACTCCTCTCTGCTCAAGGGACTTTTGTTACTCGGCGCTCAAATTTGTCTTCGTAGCTTTCCGCTCACCTTTCTCTTCACTCTATAACTCATATAACGCGACTGGAAATTTGGTTTTTGAGCGCGTAAACAACAAATTAAAGCCGCAGAATCCTGTCGAAATTCAAGGGATGCCCGCGGCTAACTAATTTGTTGGTGGAGCATTGAGTGCACAACAACAAGAAACTGAGAACGATGTTATACTTTGGGAGAGCATAAATCACTGTATTTTTGGATGCTTTCAATTGAGTGGAGACAAGCAGGAAACTTTAGTGCTTGTATTAAGTTGCTTGGGGAGTCATCAGGAAAAGTTTCGTGGGCAAGTACTCAACTCATTTTGCATTCATGCTCGCGAGTTTGTTATGGCGATACGTTGTTGGAGCCGTGTGCGGATGTGAAGAAAGAGGATGTTGTGGCAGGCAGGCGGACAAACACAAAAAAGCATGAATGGCAAAGTTAATGGCTTTGTTTTGGTTGGTTGATTCGTTTGGCGTTCGGAGCTCATTGGATGGACTGGCAACACTTGGTGGAATGTTGGCAGCACCAGCCAAAGCACGCACACATCTGCACATATTTAACATAAACATATGTTGCTTGTGCAAACACTTACACAGCCATTGTGTTGGGTGCTTTGTTGTTGCCTTGAGTGGCTTTGTCCGTGGCAAGCCGTAGCTGCCCATGCTAATGTTGCAGGTAAATTTGCAAGTTTTATTTGTTATTTTTATTGTGTTTGTTTGTTGCTCGCATCACGGTTGGCTGTTCGGATTCTACTTGACTCGAAAAGTTTTGTTGTCGTTGTTTTTGCTTTGAGAGTTGTATGCTTTGTTGCCATATCGGCGAAACAGCGCGATGGTGGCAAATATGCGGGCTAAAGCTATTGTTGTTTTTATTATTGAAATTGTTTTTGTAGCAACTGCTTCTATTGTTGCAATGGGCGTTGCTACGGCAAAAACTCGTGCAAGAATAACTTTGTGCATTGGTATGTGTGCGGGGGTGTTTTTGTCTATGTATGTGCAGCTGATGCATGTGTTTGTGTGTGGGCCGGCACTTTAATTTAATTGCTGCTAGCGACACCAATGGCGGCGGTCATGGCGTTCCGCGAGAAAGAACAAATGCCAGGAGTTAAGTACGCCATAAGCATAAAACCGCGCGCGATTACGGTACACGAACACGTTCATACATATAAATAGCGCGCCATTGATACATTGTATCTATTAAATATGTAAATACATGTGTATGAATATACATATTTCAATTGAAATGTCGACAGCTGAGTAGACAGATAGGCGGCGGCACGTGACAAATTAAATAACTTAACAAAAACAGCATGTAACAAAATACACCAACAACAACTTGAACAAGACCGACACTACAGATAAAACAGTGTTCAAGCCTTTAGCTGCTACCGGTTAGGGTTGCCACGTAACTTTTATTTTGGGTAAAAATTTATTATAAAAATTCACCTTATTTACAGGGAAAATGCATCTACGAATTCTAGCACAAAGAAAGCTGAACGAATAACTCAAATATGTACCCAATAGTTTTGGTTTTTGTGTCTAATTTTTTGTAGAGTAGGTACTGGAGAAAAATTCATGATAAGCCAAACAAATATACCAGTTCAAAGCAAATGTGAACACCACAGCAAATCTCAACAAACACACCACTTTTTGGTCAGAGGGGACGCAATGGCAACCATGCTCGCCGGCCTGGTTGAGGCGTCCGACAGTCACCAGGTCGCCAACAGCAGGTGGTATATCTTGTCGTAATCGTTGACTTTATGCATGCGTGAATATAAGCATAGAAGCATAAACCATAAATATCTACTCCCATTATAAGTATGCACAATGTTGATGACTTGTGGTATATTATTATTTAATGTTTGCTGTTGTTGTTTTTTGTTGTTGTTACATTTTCGCGAGATAAGTAAGCATTGAAGTTGGGGTTTGGCGCTTCAAACTGACTGTCATCAAATGTGGTTTGGCAGATTTAATAATTACGCATGTAGATCAATTTGGTGAACCCTGAGGTCGTGTCGCTGCGGAAAAAGCTAAAACCACAAAGCTTGATTACAGATACGATTGAGTGCATTTCCGCAGATTAAAGGCTAAACTACGGTATGGAAACAGCAAAAGGGTTGCAAATATTGGAATTGCAACAATTGCACAAGGTTCATTATATGCTATAGCATCAAATATACACACTTTGATATATGAGTGGCTCAGTGCCATCCTTGCCTAACCCTCGAAATTTTCTATATGGAGTTATTATGCTATACTACTTAGAAATACTCCAAACTATTCTCATTCTTCAAATATTGCTTTTTTTTCTTATTTATTATTAGGAAATTACTAAATTGAGGGTTAGGCAAGGATGGCACCGATCCACTCATATATCAAATTCATGAATTCCATGGCAGAGTTCTTACAAAGTTAGGTATACGCAACGGTGTGATGCAGACTATCGATGCAGCTTTCATCTAAATTCCACGGTGTAGATGCACATCACAGGGTCATGTTTCTTTTCATTGACCTATGAAGTTGCAGACTCAGGGAGATTTTCTGTAGACCCTACAGCAGCACTCAGATAGTAACATAAGATAACGACGAAATTTTAGTAAGCCCTGCTGGTTAGGGGTTAAAAATACGCCCGAGGTATGCCTAACGTAAGAGGCGACTAAAATCGGCGACAATCAACGAAACCGTTCCCAACAACTACCCTGCAGCGAAAGCAACTTGAAAACTACTTTACAACTAGTTGGTGCACCGGGCCCAACTAGTCAGTGTTCTGTCTTTTTTCCATATAAGCAACTGGTATTTTTTACGTGTTGATGTCCTACGAGATGTCAATTGTCAGATTTCGACCAGAATATACCAGTTATCTACTAGTCAGGAAATACCAGTTTCATACTAGTTGTAAAATACCAGTCCCATACTAGTTCAATCTGGACTAGTATGATTTCCAAAAAATAAACTAGTCCCCATACCCGTCAAAAAGGGACTAGTATGAAATACACTAGTCCCATACTAGTCCAAAAAGCATTGAACCTGGATTAGTATGATTTCAACCAGAATTTTCATGGCTTACCCTTTATTTTATCATTTGCCTTTATTTTCATGTTTATTCTTAAGAAAGCAGCTACTATTTGTATTTACCCTATCACGAAAAAGAATCTGTGAATTATAAGAGAAAAAAGAAGCAAACGAAATAAATGAAGTTTGTATTTTTGAACTGGTATGATTTCACCCAGAAAAATTTTGTTGTATACTAGTATGGACTGGATATTTCCTGACTAGTATGGGTTCACACAGAAAATTCTAGTTGTATACTAGTATGAAATGGATATTTCCTGACTAGTATAAGTTCTGCCAGAAAATTATAGTTGTCTTCTAGTATTTTTCTGGCTAGTTTGAGGTTTCGCTGCAGGGTAATTTCTAGCAGGGACTAAAAGAAAGGTGGTAACGGAGATCATACATGGTTTTCGGTGTCTATTCTGCTTTGTAGTAGCAAACTTTCTTATTTTCAGGACTCAGATGTGCGGTCCAGCACCCACCTTTTATAGGGGTTTCAAAAATGCACTTTAAACCTCGCAGTAGATAATGAGTCTTTTTTTGTTTTACAGTATTTTAAAGTATTCCAAGTCGTGTTCTGTTGTTTTAACGACGAAATAGTTTCCCATAAGTGCTTGGGGAGTGCTATCACACTAAAAATTATTTGGTGGATATGAGCGCGGATCGTGCTGGTGCTTATGCACTCCATAGATGCGGTACATCATTGTCTCTACTCATATTTGCAAAACATGACCAACCGGAGCCGCTGGGTTGCAATTGGGTGCACTATGCGCACAACTGCTAAAAGCTCATACAGCCAACAATTAAATTTCCTTAGATATCCGCTGGCATCACGTCAATGACAACAAATCTTCAGACGGACCATCTCTAATTTTTTTGTACACTGTTTTTCAGTACAGGTATGATGAGAGACTTGTACAGTGTGACCTTTATTCGCCGGGAGAGGACTTTAACCTACTTAGCCAAAAGTGGCACTTGTTTGCAAGAGTGATTCTTAGTTTATTTTCTCAGCTGACATTAATTTCGATGTTGGTGCTGTATTCTAAACAAACAAAGTCCCTCACAATTTAAAGTTTATAACTATTAAAATTGTTTTCGGAGACGTAAAAGAAGCAATTCATCATTTCTTTTCCCGGCCAGATTATATTAAACCCGTCCAGTTTCGCCCCACTATCTCGAGCTATCTTTTCATGGTTCAAATACAGAAGTGGTACGATAGGGAGTCGCCTTTTCTGAAGACTACCTTGGTTTCACTAACACTCAGAGACTTGGGGCACTCGACTTAAGCTAAAAAGAGCCATATTTTTTAACAGATGTCTACCAGTATTGGAGTAGGTACATAAAACACAAGAAATATATATTTTTTCCACTTAAAAAGAGTAGTAGCTTAATATTAAAAGCGGCATACGCGAATTTCGTGGTACGGCAGATTTAAAAGCCAAGAAAAAATGATAACATACAGTACATGAGATTCCTAAAATTAGAGTCACCAGAATAATAAAAAAATAATAAAATCAGTGGTGCACTATGTTGGGTGCTTTCAATAAAATGGGCGTACAATAAGCGCTACAGATTTTTAATGTTAGCAGTAAAAGCGCAAACTGATTCAGTGCTTGCTTCGCACATGTTCACTTATTGCGGGCTGAACACTCGTGCATCACTGATTTAACCCCAAAATTCACAATAAAACATCTGTAAAAGGTAAAGATGAAAAGGCACGTGCTACACCAGTCAATTAAAGTTTTTTTTTTATTGGTGGCTGTGGTAACCTTATCACGCGCCTACATCGTGTTCAGGCGTACATTCAACATACTACACGCACATTATTTACCACATATGAACACTTGTATATGTAGCACATGTGCTACTACTACTCACCACAAAAGGATTTAACTTATCGCGCGCTTTTTATCAGCGCAAATATGTGAATACATATGAAAATTGCATTTACCGCAAAAACACAAAGTAAGCTGCTTAACAGCAAACAACGATCTTGATGCCTCTCAACCACAGAATAATCACGTGCTTCACGGTGATGCCCACGCACAATACGCACATGTTTATGCCGAATATGAATGTTGAATGTATGCCATGCACAAGTGTCAAAATCTGTTCATATGACAATTTGCAAAAAAGAAAAAAAACCAAAAAAATTGTTTTTGATGTTTGTGAAATGTTTGGTTTTGAAGTTGTGAGAGATAAGTAGTGGTGACATGATATGTACATACTTCTAAAGAAGGGTTGCTTGCGCTTTTTTGTTTCGAGTTCATTTTTTTTTTTTTTATTTTTTTTTTTTTTTTTTTTGATGATTTAAACAATAAATTTCCATAATGAATAAAAAATATGCAAAATTATAAATGCACTTTTACACAAAAAAAAGTGCTAACAACAACACGACTATATCACTTTATGGTAAGTGCATTCAACTCAAGGTTTCATTGAACGTGAGGAAGCATAGCACAAAAAAAAAAGCTAGCCAAGAAAAATTTCAGAAGCTGATCAAAGAAAACCAGTAAAAACACAAACCTGAACAAAGAAGGAAATACATTTGTTTGCATTGAAACCACAAAAAACCTGTTAGCGGGGCTCGTCTATTTTTTATATATAATTTTACTTAACGATTTTTTAATTTTTTTTTTCCAATGGCAATTTATTCAAACATATGCCATTTTTTATTTGCTTATATTATGTAGTTGTGGATGCTTAGCAGTTTTAGGTGACGCAAGATTAAGAGTCAGTAAAAATTAGATAACAAGTGTTGTTTGCTAAAGCAGCAGACATTTATGGATGAGTTGAGTTAATAGTGCGGTAACAAACTTGGTCAAACTTGTATTTTAGACAACCAACGTATTTGATCTCTAAAGTTGCCGTGAGTACAGCTATGCTGTGTGAGATTCTGGTTTTGTGAGCGGAACAGAAGGTAAAGATTTATGCAAAAATGCTAGATGCGGCACATGGATTTTCCAGTTTATGTGCACTACACTCGACGACCTCCTAAAATGATTTGTTTCGCCAGCAGTAATAGAGAATAAAGAGGAAAGGAACGCAATCCCATCTATTATCGGTACAATGCATCTACCCATCCCTCAATTACTTAAATGAGGAAAAAGATCGCAAAACCACTGAAGGAACATTTCCGCTGTGTGTCATCTAATCTCCGAAGGATCGTCTTGCAGCCAAATGCATTCAAAGAAGTCGATAATAAGTAATTTGCGTATAGGCAACGAACCCATTCAGCACCCTTTCAGGCACTAGACCATGGCAATTAGAAAATGTTGTACCTTGGAACACCTCCTTTGTTAATTCCAAGCATTATGAAGACTGAAACTTGACTGGCTTACCTTGACCTATTTCTTTTAGAACACATTGCAGGCCAAGGTATAAGCTAAAACTTAACATTTCTTTCCAAAGAACCGAATATGTACATATGTATGAAGAGAAAGCTATTAGAAAACAGCAATCAATCACACAAAGTCGTACTCCCAGAAAACTGCAAAGTGTTTAAGGGTGCAATTAAGTTTTGATATTTTTCGACGCGCACATTACCCAACTAAGCTAAGATTCGATTCAACCGAATGCTCTCATTTATAAGCACCACAGCATTTTTAAGTGCAATGGAAATTACTGCATTGAACTATGATAATATCTTTTACTACTATGCTGTAGCGCACACTTCGCAATCGATTATACTCGTGTCCCAATAAAACAAAAAGCACGTCAAAATGCTTGTCACTCATTCATCATCAAACGACGGGGTTTGATAATGACTGCACTCATTCACACGCTTAGCTTATTCAGCGCGATTGTAATACTTTTTGTGATGGGAGGATCGACAAAAAGTGAGCATATGTTCGTGTATACGACCGAACACAAGCCGAGAGTATGCTAGGGGCAAGGGCAATCATCGGTTTGGATAACTATAGTGCACAAGCCAAGTTGATTCAAAAAGTGAAAAGGCTTGGTTTCTCTAGGAGATATTTTTAAATAGAACGACAAAAATAAAATAAGCATACTGGACCAGAGAGGAAATTCTCGTTTTATGGAATGATAACGTGAAAAAAATTTGTAAGAATTTTAAGTTTGTTTTCATAAATTTTGTATGAAATTTTTTTTTTCATGAATTTGCCCCCTAGTTCTGAAAAGAAGCCCGATTGTTCTCAGTAGCCTGTGACTAATATAGAGAGTAGAAGACAGAGCGCAATAATCTGTATTAATAGTGCGATCTGTGAACTATGAATGGCTTAGACTTAAATGAGTGTTTTTTTTTTTTACATCAATGACATTGTTTACTCTCTTGATTAACCTTACAAGATAATAGCAACATATTAAGTAATTAATTGTAGTAGTTTTGTATTGTTAACATGGAATATTAACTTTTATTACAATAAATTTACTCAACAAAATTAGCACCTTTCAGCACAAAGTGAGTTTATTTAAATAATTTGAGCAAAACTTTAATTTATGAAATTATTTTGATTTTAGTAGTTTACACTTGTTATTCAAACAGAATATAAAGAATATAGCTATAAGTATAACTGGCCAAATGTTTCAATGTGATTCAACTGTGACATAAAAGTATTTAACAAACTTGAATTTTTGAATATCACGCGCTGTTGTTTGGTGCGACATTAGTTCAAACAGGAAATTAACACAAAAATAAAAACAATGACAAATAAATAAATAAAATAAAATACTAGACAAAGAAAAATCAAAGCAATAACTATTCGATAAAAACTAGAGAACGACCGAACATGGATTATTAAGCCAAACCGAACATTTTCAAGGTTCAAAATAATAAATAATAAACTTTTTATTATTGTTATAAAAGTAATTTACATTGGCTTAAATAACCTTAATTTCCATAACAAAAAAATTCTTTTTACTTCAAATTAATTAATTTTATATTGAAATTTTCGGCAAAAAATGTGAAGGTGCAATAACCGATGCACGTAGAAGGTTAAAGAAAAACATGGTTTTTGATTAACCCATCATTGGCCAAAGAAGCTCAAAGTTTTACAAAAAAATAGGTTTTTTCGCCGAAGCCAAACCGAAATTTTGTGGCCGAATATGACCGATGCCAAATATCAGTCGTTTCCCAATAAAAACTAGATATCTATACATATATGTATAACGCCAGTTCAAATATTAAAAAAAAAAAACAAGCCTGCGCAACATTTATTAACGTATGCATATCCGGCATATGATTTATAAGAGTTCTTGGTCTTGCCCATGGGCTACGGGTTTCTATTCTTCAATTAACAAGCTGTTCAATCATAAATTTTGGAGCTAAATACTTTTTTTAGATTTGTATATTAATACAGTTGTGCAAACAAAAATTGAAGCGCGTCAGCTGACAAGTTGTAAATAACTTTTTTTTTGTTTAAAGTCAAACAAACTCTTCTGTTGAAGCTGCCTTAACGTTTCAATATTTAATAACTTTGAGTTGGTTTTGTTATTTTTGTAAATTGTTATTTTTACAATTTTTATTTACTTTTCTGTTAGCCAATTTTTATTTGTAAGCAGCATCAGCATGTCAATGATATAATAATAAACCTATTTTTCTTCAAATTTCGAAATTTCATTAAAAAATGTGTTTCTGCCAGCCTAATTTTTCCCTTTTCGTAATTCGAAATTGTTTTTCGTTAAGCAGAAAAATGTTATCTACCTTAACTCGGCACTATGAAAATTGCACTTAGCATCACCGAGGGAGCACTAATTCTTCTCCACTTGATCTTGCAAAGCAGTGCAACGCATCCTACTACTAATGCTTCTTTACTGTAAGCAACTTTACTCGCAATTTTGTTTTCATAAGAATATTTTAATCGTAACTCCTTTTAATTTTTTTAAATTTTATAATATTTGAATTTTAAGAAAAAGCACTACTATAAAACTGTGTCAGTATTTCAACAACTTATTTTTTTCGCACGCAGCTGTGAATAACTATAAGATATATTATTACCTATTCTATTTATGATATTGAATTTAGACATTTTTCAAAGGTTTCTTTTATGCTTAATTGGATTAACTTTTGGTGCTGAGTTCAATCTTAAATGACGTTAATCTGACTATAATTATGCATACTACTGACCTATTTATTGTAGGTCAATATTTTAAAAATCAGCTTAATAGCCTTGTGAAATTCACTGCTTTTGTTAGGCGCCTTATACCAATTATGGTGTGAGTATTGTCTATTGGCGAGTCATAATTATATTTGAAAATTTGCAAAGACAACTGGACAGCGAAACACCTTAAGCTCACAACAACATGAAGTTTTCTCTCAAAAGTGCTCTCGAATTATATTTAAAACAACACACGACAATTTTTCTCACAACTGACGCCTTGTTTGCTGATGCTATCGTGTTTTGTGGTAGCAGCAGTTCTGCTTGACTTGCATTGATTCAACAAAAACATGATAATATATTTTGAGCGCAAAATTGTCACTACTTCATAAAATGATCCGCTTGAATTGCATTGATTCAACAAAAACAAGGGTATACCTTTTGATAGTATATATGTATATCACTGCTTTACAAAAAGGTTTTGGGGTCAAATCATTTTCTGCGTATGCTGTCGTTTCACACTATTTGCTAATTTAGCTGAACATCTCAATTATAAATACTCCCCTCTAGGTTCCTTACAAATTTGTGCAACATAAAATAAAGAATTTCAAGGGTTTGCTCAATATCATTGACAAGCAAATCCTTCGAAATTATGGTTTTGAATGACTTTTGCGCTCAGTATTGTTCTTTTGTATGCAAGTACAAGAGGTGTTTGTTGTTACAAATAATAATTTACAAAATATCTAAAGAAACTTGCCAGCTGCTTTTTCCTGTAGGTTACATCTGAGACTTCAAAACAACACTGCAGAAGTGGTATGTGCCGTCGGTTTTGTTATTTTACAGTAAGCCTGCTCGCCGCAGATTTTTTTGGTGCTTGTTGTGTGATACTATTTAAGGGTGCTAACTGAGTGACGGTGCTTGGGCTTATATGACACCGATTGTTAAAAAAAAAAAAAAATTGGTTTGGTACGAAGGATTGAATAAATTGAATTATTTAGGTCATAAGTTCTTTAGTTAGCACTCGTATAGGAAAGCCTAATCTGGTCGGGAATTGGACATTTTCTTTTGTTATATATATTTACTCTGGGAGTTTTCGCAAAACCGTGATTTGTATGGTAACTATTAAATACTCTCACCAATGATAATATTCTCGAACATAATACACGAAGTTATCAAATCCACGAAGACGGAAACTTACCTGAAATAGAAAGAAAATGGAAAAAGTTTAGTTTGAAGTCAAATCTTTTGATTTAAACATAATAATTTGTATAAATAAGTAAACGAAATAAATAATGGAAAATGAGAACCAACTTAAATCGGAGCTAAAAGTTACACTAAAGATAGAACAAGGACGAAACAAGAAAGCTTTCAAACTTTGTATGGCGGGAAGTGGTTCAAGAGTCACAACTCAAAATAAGAGTAACTTTCAGTTAATTGCTTCTGGATCGCACAAATGTCATTTTATTTTTAAACACTTGGTATCACTGTGCTTTTTAAAGAGTAACGATAATAGCCAAATTTTTAGTTGTGACTGTTTTTGATTTAGGGTGCGATATCTACCATTTTTTAATTTAAAAATGTATTGGAACATCATTTATATATTTTTAATCTAAGGGTTAAAATTAATTTTGAATTAAAAACAGAAGAGAAAAAAAATAAAATTTTTGTATCATTCTCTGTGCAAATGGAGTGCATGATTCGCTTCGAAATCAAACAAAATATTGCATTTGGCAAAATATCCCACATAACCACAAATCCGTTTGAAACCGAAAGAAAAGTTAAAAATATAAATTTTAAACAATAATGGTTTTAATTTCCATCAACCCTCCAAGAGAAGATCGTTTCTTTTATTGCGGCATTGCTTCACATATGTTTGTGGGCACTTGTACTTACAATAAGACATGGCACACGGGAGATGTGTAAGGAAAACTTGAGATCTTTTGTTTTCCAATTTTGTGGAACCTAATGAAATTCTAAAAATACAATATGTTCCGCACATGCAAATTATAATACAAATTTACATAGATATGACATATGTATATGGTAGAGTTGTGTAGAGCAGCATAGCGTTATGTTTTCAGGATGATGGTGCACCGTGGCACAACGACGCCGCCGGTGCCAAAAAAAAAAAAAAACAGTGGCATCGGTAGAGCAAGTTTTACTCTGAAAATTTGGAGGTACCTTGTATTTAGGACAGGGCTCAGCACGCGATATACATTGATTGGTTAGTGCGATCATAGTGCTCTCACAAGAGCACCAACAATGTGAATTTGCTTCTCAGATTTTCGAGAGATAGTCCCCCGAGCTGCCTCGGCCTGATTTAAAAGCAATCATCTTTATAGAGTGGCTATATTAGGGACGTAGGAGATTGCACAAGACCAAAAATAGACTGTCTTCGAACCATATTGAACAAGGAATGCAAATACAAGTACCCCTGGTGGATTAAACAAGTACCCCTGGTGGATTAAACATTGAGTATCTTGCGCTATTATGAAACTCATTGCGCCTGGCTATATGGCGTCATTACCCACTACTACCATACATACTTATGTTTGTAAATATATTGGTTTTTGCAACTCTTGTACGCGCTGTCAAATCAAGGACGGATGCAGAAATATCGAATGGAGGGATGCTCTGTTGTCAATCAAGTAAACTTGCTTCTATCACACCTCAAAGAACTGAATAATCACGATAATACCCGACTAGCGCACAATAAAATAACATCAACTCAACAAGATCGCTGGACACATAGCGCGCCTATGGTAAGGCAAAGTGTTTTTAAATTTTTACTGGTGTATCTTTTTAGTCGAGTTTTTTTTTTGTACTGTATTTTTTTTACATCTAACGCAATCTGAACTGGTAGGAAGTTATCGTTATCTGTGAAATGATAAAGCTAAAATATGGTGTATATATATGAAGTTTTTTCATAAAGAGGCTAAACTTTTTCAGATAGCGCTGAAAGGTTTAAGAGTTGAAGAAGTGGGTCTGTGCCCCTTCCATCCTCCACGCTAAAATTGCCAATGTGTTACGTACTTACGAACGTATGTTTAGTTTTTCAGTTTTGTGTGGGGTGTATAACATTTTTAAATTATAACCAAACGGCGGCACATTTGTTCTCTTATACGCCTAAATGTATATTTTCATATTTATTTTATTGTCACATTTCATTGTGTGTTGGTGATTTTGACTTGCCATTTTTTTTTTCTCTGTTTGATTAATTGTATTCAATTTATTTTACTTTCCGTTCGTTATGTGATTTTTTGACTTTGTCAACCTCCCCATAATTTTTGCATTGTGCGTTTGAAGGACAACATACACACCCATCAGAGAAATCAAATCAAATGTGTTTGTGTGTGTCTCAAGCACTTTTGCGAGAGTTCTCTTACTAGACTCATTGACGAGTGAGTGTGTTTGGCAAAGCACTTGTGAAAGCACTTCACCACCACCCTCCTCCACACATAAAAACACCAATTGAACTTTCATTCAATTATTTCACATTCACTTACTCCGACACTCAACCGGCAACTTCCTCAATCGTCGTTGCCTTTGTGCAAATATTTGCTCAATACCATTCTAATTCAATTGACATATAACGTTAATTATACATTTTCGTAGTTGTATGTTTGTTTTTGTGTAATTTTGTCACTTAACCGCTAGATCATAAATTGATTTTTATGATTTTGACTATATGTTTTCTAAAATTTTTGTTTTCTACCTACTTCTATGTAAATCTTAATTTAGGAATTTGGTTTGTTAATCAAGTTTGATTGGACGACGTAGCCGGAAATCACGCTGTGTCGCATTAATTAGAAACATTTTATCGTACTAGTTTGCTTCTCTTGTGTTGTTGTTGCTATTAGCAGAATTTTTGCTGAATTTGTTGTAGTTTATGTGAGTGGATTTAGTGCGGAATTCACGTACATAAAACGCACTCGTAGGCAATTAAGCACAATCAAGAGAAGAACCACTTACGTTTCTTGTTACGCTTTTTTGGGTGGAAGTAGTTTTGTCATAGATAAATGGAAAACATTTGTATGCACAGTAGATCGAAACTCATTAATTTAATAATAGCAGACACCGAAAATGTTGTCCTGCACAACAAATTGTACTACCTCTCCCACATGCTAGTCCTATTCGCTAGTCCTCTTCCGTTTAGTATTATTCTTTCCATAATTTTTCCTTTAAGTCTTGATCTCATTACTAACTATCTCGTCCCCTTTACATTTTGTTCTTCATCTTTATAACCATATTCCCGTCAGCTTCCTTCTCCCAGCTAATTTTTGGATAGGTTAAAAATAGTTGCGAGGATATTATCGATCTAGAGAAGACTGTCACTTGTAGGAGGTTTAAAATTAAAGATTCTCAGTATAAGAGACCTATTTGTATATGTGTTAATAGAACATTCTTGAAAATATTTTTTTAGAAAGTACTTTTCTATCGTTTCTTCTCTACATTTCCGAAACCGAGCTATTGTTCAATTGTTTGATATAAACTGCTATGAACCAGCAGCCAAGATGCTGTAATTTTTGACTCATTCGACGATTTTCTTACCCACTGTGCATTCTAATTTTCATACGTACGCGTTAGCTCGGGTCAATTGCAATAAGAATAAAATGCAATTATGTGGAAAATGCATTAACATTTAACTGTCTCTGCAGCAATTGTTCGCATGAAAGAGATTTGAAAGCGAAGACGATTAGTTACTGTTCATTTCTAGTGTTTTTGTTTCTGTTTTTCGCGATTTCTCCTAGCGAATGGTGCAGAGTGTGTGCCCCTTTTAATTAGTGTTTATTGGAGTTAAAGTTAAATGAGCGGAAATATACTCAATTTCATAAGCAGCAATAACAAAATATTTTGTGCAAATCGCTAATAAAACTTATTCAGAAATTATTTTGTTTACTTCCAGAGGTTTCTCATCAGATGTACGCTGCACTGCTAGTATATGGTTAAATTGCTCCTTTGAGAGGGAAATTAACTTGACTATTGCCTACTTAGGGTCTCATTTCTTTCACTTAGATTTTAACAACTTCCCTGCCCCCATACAAAGCGCTTTGAGAATGCCCCATGCCCAGTTTTTTGTATTGCTTAACTGAGTACAGAGAAATGAGTCACATGTGACTTATGAAGTTACTTCAATACGCTCTCGTGAGTCACATATGACTCATTGGACAGGGACGTTGTTACGATAAATATCCTCTGAGTCTCGGAACCATGAACTGTCGCGTCGATCTCTTGACCTAATTATGAACCAGACGTGGGAGGCTCTAGAGAGCCCAAATCTCAATCGGAGTATACGCTGTGCACCTCAACCTTTACTACTGCTATGCTGTCCAGCTTTTACCAGATTTCAGGGAAGGTACTTTGGCATTGAAGAAAGGTATTGTGATTGGCACTAAGGGATGGAGACGACAACTCGGATGGAAGGACTAAGCGGTAAACGATTTGAGACCCCTTGGTGTATCCAGTTAACAAAAACGAATTCTGATTCGAGTCCCAGCTCAGGTTCCCAGAAAGCCGCGAAGGCTACAAAAATTCTTGCCCCACATCTTGGAATAAAAATACGGCGCTTCCCAACACAGTAAACAAAAACAAAAAGTCAAAGCTTACCGCGTTCATTAAGGTGTTTAAAATAACCAAAAATAACCGGAGTGCAATAAGACAAAGTTATTGATAAAAAAAAAAAAACATTCTTAACAAATACCAGCAAAGTTCCAAGCAAAACAAATACATTCCAAAACAAAATTAATTCCCAGAAAAATATTTGTATTACTGAACTACAGGTCAAAGACCAAAACAACTCACCTGTAATAAAATGCAAATAAATAAAAAAAAAAGAAAACGAAAATTGAATAGATGGATATAAAAAAAATTAGTAAATACGGCGCATTTTACGGCTATTAATGGATAGCAGGCAAAGCCATTAAAGATGGTATCAATGATATCGCTATTTGGGTACCACTTTCCAACCTTCTTTTTTTATACGAATTCTTTTTTTTTTTAGATTTCTCTTTACCTAGTCAAGCATTCGTGGTGAGAAAGATTTTCATGCGGCATAGGAAGAATAGAAGTGGCGGCTTAATATCAGGGTTACTTTTTGGTTTTATTATTATTATTATTATTGTTATTTTCTTTTTTTTTCTTTTTTTCACCATAAAATTTTGAAGGATACGGATTTATAAGCCATGAAGAAAATGTAGAAAAATGGGACAGTAGCTAAAGATATAAATCTTGTTGATTGAATAAGTTAATTCAGTCGAGTGAAGTATGTAGTAAGTAATAGTGAAGTACAAAAGTGTACGAAGAAAATAAAGCAAAATAAAGGGGAACAAAATTGATTGTAAAGCAAACAAATAAGGGTAAACGTGTCGGAAAAAATTATGAGCGAGTTCTTGAAGGAAATGAAGCCGCAGGAATGCCGTTGTCGTCCTCTGCGAAGTATTACCTGTCGGTTATTATTATTACTTAGCCTTTGTTGTTGTAATTGTTGTTGAACTCTTATACTTATTGTTATTTGTATTTTAGCCGCCTGTCTGATTTTGTTGTTTTCGTTGTCAAGGGATTTTGATTTGTTAATAATTATTTGTTGTAAAGCCGCTTACAAATGAATAACGGATGGCATGGGATGGGATGAGTTCTATTATTATTTGAGTGCAAGATAAGCCTATTTCAGCATAGCGCTAAGCTTATCAACATTTTCCAAAGGATATACTAGTAGGTATACCCTACTTTACTAATGTATTTATGAGCGTTAACGATAATACACACTGTATAAAAGCAAACAATAACAAAGCAGGTGGCGCGTAGTGCTTTGAGGTTAAAGATTAAGTGAGGCAAGGTAGTAGATAATGGTAGATTGACACGAAAATCGCGATTAAAGAAAAATGCGTTTTAACAAAGGTATAAAGATTAATATAAATATTCAGAATGTAGGTATGTATATGTATATCCATATGTGAAAATAAATGGGCGTACGCCTATTGGGGTCACTGTGCCGTAGTGAAGCACCGGCCCATGAATTCCCCAGTTGGTGTATGACGTCACGACTGCGCTGCTCAGTCGGTCATATTGAATTGGTCCATGGTTGCCCCCACAACGCGGTTTTTTAAATAACACCAGCACCGGGATCTTTTTTGTGGCTTCGGGATTTGATGATATACATTATAGAGGTCCATATTAAAAGTTCTTTTTTTGCTAACCGTTCTCATCAGATATGGTCAGCGCTTCGGCTTCAACCTGCGCTAAGAAGCTTTTCGTCTTGGCTGAAAAAATTGGCACTACTTTTTGTCAAACGTCAGTGATGTCACGCCTCACACTATACTGAACAAATCTCGTGCTGACAGATGACAAAATTCTCGCTCATCGGATTTCTTGATGAAGTGATTGAACTATTTTTTGTTGACTTTTTTTTTTAAATAACAAAACTGTGGCTCATTAAAAATTGGCACTACTTTTCAGAGGAATAGTCTTCAGCCAAATTTTTACCATTAGGCCCCGATACAGGCTACATTTTATCCTTTGAACCTCCGATTCTGCAGACATTTGAATGGTACAAACTACAGGAGCAGCAGCGCCACTTGGTGGGAGACTCTTGTAACAGACTGTCAATCTCCCGGTATTACCGATGGACTGTTGTATTGAATGTCGATATAGCCACACAAGCACCCGTAAAATCGACTTAGATAGAGCATAAAAGATTGTTACACCATCAATTATTTTAAGGTTAGCTATAATATGGATTTGAACGCCAGTGATGCCAAGTCACATAGTTTACTGAGAAAACCAATAGCTCATGGTTGTTGTTTTATTTATAGACCTTCAGATCGCTTTATTCGAAGCAGTGACGATTCAAGTAAAAGATCTACCACTAATCTTACACGTTATGAAATCTTATTAAACATTTCAAAACACAAATGCCCACCGCTAAGTAAATAAAACTATTTTCTTTTTTTAGTAAAAACAAACTTCATGCTGTGAGTCAAGCTACCAAGAACAATCAAAAACACCGATGCTTTCACAATCAACAGAAAAAGAAAAGAAAATTCATAAGGAAGAAATTCTCAGCATTGCTTGCAGGAACTTAACCTTACATACAACCAAATGTTTGTTTTTATTTTTAATGCATTTTTTATGTTTGTTTGTAGGTATGTAAGTTTGTACATATGCACTTTTGTGTGCTTTTGTTGAATGTTCCTTTTTACTTTATTTTAATGGAGCAATTGCTTAGAAATATTCAACTAAATGGCTGAGTACTTTATCGGTTTTTTTTTTGTAACTACATACATACATACATACTATAAGTACATATATATGTATATGTAGTGTAAATTTATTTTTATATGGTAGTGCAATGTAACGTGAAATTCTTTGAAATCGAAAGCAGAACGCGCGCTAAGTACAGTGATGGAAAGAAAAATAGGATCAAAAAGCTTATTTTTAATAAAAGGAAGAAGTGTAAGAGTTTCTGAATTATTCGTCTTTTGCTTGAAAAATTCAATATATTTTTTAAATATTTTGAGGTTCAAATAAAACAAAATAAAGAATCTAAAATATCAAAATCGTGATCAAAGTATTTGAAGAATGAAATTTATTTTAAAAAAATTGATAAAACACTCGAAACTTTTAAAAGCCAGATTAGTTTTAGCTTTTGTCATATGAAAATAATACAGAAAAAAAAATTTGCCCATAATTCGAAAAATAAGTTTGATACTTACAAAAGGAACATAAAAATTTGATAAAAATAATGGAAACCAAGGTTTTTTTATGTAAAAAATATCCAAAAATAAAGTTTCTTTTTTTAATTTTGGATATTCAAGAGAAATGGAGTGAATCTCAATGTTTGGAACTCCGATTAAATAATGTGTAAAAATTATTTTTTTCTTTATATATAATACCTACTTGAAATAAAAAAAAAGTTCTATACAAATAATAAAAAAAAAAATTGATCTTTGGCACAAATTAAAAAAGCTGATAAAAAGCATCTGAAATTTTAACAGGTTTTATTTAAGCGAAAGACAAAAAAATATTTTTGTTTCTACAATTTTTTTTGTTTCCATTTTATTGTTGACTGCTGTTTGAAAGGAAACTTTCGGAAAGAAGTGCCGCAAAAGCAAGGCAAGAAAATTAGACCAAACATGCTTCCTACCGAACTTGCTAGAAATTACACATGTGTGTGTGATGCTTTACAAATATATTTTTTTGAACTCAAGCAATAACAAATTTGTAGTTATTGTTGCACATTGCATGTTGTGCATGCCGAGACAATGCATTGCAGTAGGTAGGCACCTAAATACTCTCCCTATCCTAGAACAAGCATTCTGCCCCATTTCTTACTCCCAATGAATGTGCTATTGTTGTAGATGTGTACTTTTTTTATAGCGTGTACCTAGGTTTTTTTGTCTTTTTTTGGTTCAAATCAAAACCTTGTCTCGCCTTGGGGTGCCAGTTTTATTTACAGCCATTGCTTTTAATGTTGTTTATATACACAAATATATGTATGTAACACACTCAAACAATCTCTTACAATATATATATTTATAACTTTCAGACAATGATTGGATTTATAGCTTTATCTCCTCGGCGTCGATTGCTTTAACTAAAAACCTACAAATTGTATGGACGTGTGAGTGAGTGTGTGTCTTGTGTCAAATTGGTTTTCTTGTTTTTGTTTGTTTATTTGTAAAGCGCAATTGAACGCATCCGTGACAAAGTTTTACATTGGTATTCGTATCTGTCGCGTTTCATTTCCATGTCCAATTACAAAAATGTCGACTACGTGTAGTGTATTGGCTTCAATTTCCAATTCGAGTTATAATCCCAGCTGGATGTTGTCTTTTTCTTAGAAAATGATGAAATATTCTTCCAATTACTTCACTTCCGGCATCCTCCTTGCTCTTTCTCATATAAATTTAGTTTATAGATTAGTTTTCCAAAAACTAGTCAGCGAATGCATTATTATTGTTTTACGAATTAGACTTCTTACGAAAATAAACAAGTTTATTGACATTCATAATTTTTTCGCCATCCTTTTGCAAATGTTATATAGGTTAGACCAAATATAACAGTTAGAAAAGTTCCCACGGAAAGCGATTGCATCTTTTCGCAAGCTGCGAAGCACTCCACGAGGCGGTAGAATATTATATAATTATTGTTAAGGTAAACCTTATCCGTAAAATCGCAGAAGCAAAAAGGGGATATTGCAGCAAATGCCCAGTTGGTGGTCTTTGAGTGTACAATACACAATATTCTGATACTGATTTTGGGGAGATTTATCAAATTCTAGGAAAGCTAGAGTTTAAGCTACTCGATAAAGCTTAATGGAATTACTTTTTTTTCTGCCAAAGGCTTCCCTTGTTATGTTCATAAGAGAGCGCCTAGCAATGTGCTCTATTGACCGGAGTTAGGTCTTCAGCTACAGTGCCGCTGTTGGAAACATGAAAGAGCGGCAGCATGACTCGCGTTGGACTGTGATGAGGGGTATCTGTACTGTGACAAGAATAGAGACTTGAAGCTGCCCCTGCGGGTTAGGGGTTTAGAATGTGCCCGAGATAAGTATGTGCCTGTCGTAAGGGGCGACTAAAATTCGCTTTGACCCCGACTACGGAAGTCAAAAAATCGGTCCCAAGACAGTCAGGCTAGTACCACAAGGTGCTATTCACCACAACGTACCGTATTCATATCCGGCAAAGGACTATCAACATCAATACAACCCTGTCTGGCTCGTCACGTAGCTTTAAGTGGATTTTCCGACAAGGCAGGGCGAAAAACTGGTACAACAATGAGCTATCGCCATTCCATGGGAATACCGAATTGATCCCTCTTCTTGACAGCCCCTTCAGATGGTTTACAGCATCTTCGAAGCATTGCTTTAATATCACATGCCAGTCATGGCCACTTTTAAGATTTGTCTTGGGATCGGTTGCTCCATAGCAGCCTCGATCCTCTTAAAAGGTGTCTGGGATGAATCCAGGAAGAGCCGCAAAGCAGCTATAGGCTACCGCACAAAAAAATTAATAATACCGATCCCCTCGCTTTATTTTGTTCTAACCTTCGGCTTTCTGCTTCCCGTGTCACCATTCCAAAGAATTGTTCGTTTTTGAAAGCTTTCCTTCGATCCTAATACCCGAAGCCCAACAAAATCTGAAACTAATGGCGTCGTACTGCCTTCTTTATCTAATGAAACACTAAACAGAAGTTAAGCTGATAATTACTTCCCCTTCCCTCATAAGAAGTCTCATTCGCATATCAAGTACTAAATTATAACATTAAAAGCGAGATTGTTTCATGTTGACAACATTAACAAATTATATACAAACGTCTCCCATGATAAGTATCAGTAAACGCATATTTATGCACCCCCCTTTTGTCCTTCGAAACGCTTTCCCCTCTTCTACGAAACTTTCTTTCGTCTTAATTGAGGCATATGAACCAAATAACCTTAAGCGAATTAAACGTGATTTTTGATAGACAATTTTCTTCGTCAATGCCTCTGAAGATGCGAAGAAGAAACAGTAGTGTAGGCACTCATAGCGTCTCGTCGACGCGCGCCAAACCGCCCAAAATTGCGCGCCGCTTCACATAAATAAATGCCAATAAATTCGAGTAAAACCCAATTGAGAAAGGGAACGATGAAATAATGTTTGTGGAGCAAACGAAAAAAAAAAAAAAATTGAAATAAAATGCAAATAAAAAGGTAAACATACAGCGACTACATCGATTTTGGCCGCAGTAGTATATGTACATATAAAGGAGAGCTCGCTGACATAAATGTACTTTGTAGTACACGGAGTAAGCATACTATGTAGGTGTGTTCCGTTGAGAGCCATTGATATATTGAGAAAGTTGAGCTAAATTGAGCGTGACAATCTTCAAATCGACAGTGTTCACAAACTTACTTGGACTTCTTATCCGAGATACTATATTCTGTTTAAAACTGTTTATAAAAAATACCTCAGAACAACTCGGAAACTAACAAAACGAACAAAAGATCAACCGTTTGGGCACCTTCGGTCGACCAGGCGCGCCTTTGCACATCAAGAAGAACACACTAACTATCAACATTTTAATACGTAAAATTAATAGACCGGAATTGTTAAGAAATGTGCGATAACGAGTGCATGAAACGCATATACAGACCTACATACCTGCGTTTAAAAAGGGAACACAGCAGCCCGACGAACGTATAAGGGATGTAGGAAATATTGAAATGAGATTATTATACAGTGATATAATGAAATAACAAAGTATGCTGCACACGACCCCCTCAACGATTTAGATTTTCAAAAAAACAACGAGAAATGAGTAGATGACAGCACACACGTAGGTACACATGACTTATAAATGACAACTGTTGAAGTACAATTGTAAAGGGTGGGTTATGGGTTGGCTCAGTCTTCCATGAGACCAGACGATATGTATCGCTTTAGGATTAAACAATGTTTCAAAACAATAATAACTTACTTTAGAATTTCAATGTTGAGCTAAAAAAAATATGATTTTATTACATAGTTCCGATTGTCAGCACAGAGATCTGCAACAGTTCAAGGTAATGAAAGAAAGGCTGTCATTTGGAAGGGGAATGACGCTGCAACTCGAGATTACGATAGGTTAGATCTGGGTGGTTGGCAATGTCATCATCCGACTGCCGAGAGTCTGTTGACTCATGATCTTCTTTAGCAGGAAACTAAGGCAGCTGGGTCCGCATGCTGGAGTGGTGTTGGGTGTTGCTCAGGCTTGCAAACTTTGTAGCTATATAGATTTCTATATCAAATAGAACTTTGTATATCAAATAGAACTTAGAAAAACTATGGCCCGTAGCCATAGTCGAAATAAAGTAGGTACTAAAGTTAGCGTCGAATTTTTGACAAAAATTCCAACGGTATATCTGTCAAAACAGAGGACGCTAACTTTAGTACGGGCCTATATCGACACTTTAGACAGCACTAGACTTGAAATCTGATGTTTCACTTAAGCCCAACTCAAAGAATTGCAACTTAAGGTTGGACTATTGCTGGAGCATGGACTTGTCAAAACACGCGGATCACTGTTTAACATTTTATTGCGATTACTTGTTTGAGGGCTTTTGAATGCCTATATAAGACCCTTTCAGGTATATGGACCCATAGTTTTTTAAGACATCATCTAAGTTCAGTGCAATTGAGCTATTCCTTGAAAGATTCTGTTCCGAAATCCACAAATATTAGTTGTTGAACAATTTAATTGTATCAATTACAAATTTTATTTAATCCCCAAATGACACACCCTGCCTGAACACAACATTGGGTGAAGAAGGCAAGGAAAATTAAATTGAAAAAAAAACACCACATCATGTACAGATTAAAACTAAATATTCATAAAATATACACAGCATCACATTCAACACACAAGAGCTAAAATGAACAATAACAATTACAGTAGTTATACAAATAAATTGAGGAAAGCATAAGACACAAAGTTCATGACGGTCGAGGCTATCACAGCACACCAGACTAATGTAAAAAATAAAAATAAAAAATAAAAATTTGAAGTGGAAGAAGTATATAGCATATAACGCCACTACAACAACAACCGCAATAACTTAACAAATTCAACAGCATTTAATGGCACTCAAAAATACATACTTCAACCGGACGGGGTTAGTTGAGTTCAGTTGAAGCATGAGCGCGACGATAAAAGGATTTGACATATTACCCGCAGGCAAATGGAAAAATTATACAAAATAATGTCAACATAAAAACAACGTATGAAAATAATAGATAATAGTAGGATTAACGATTGAATACGATGGGAAAACAAAAAAAAACAAGATTAAAGAACGACTTAATACTATAATAGCGAAAGAGATATTATGTTTCACAGTTTTAAAGCACATAAGCTTAACAGAAGGAAACAAAATTAACAAAAGAAAAGAAGCTCACTCACTCGCAAACTTAAAAAGAGTTAAAAAATTGTACATTTTATCAAAAGCATCACAATCACTTCCTTCACTACGAACCTCGAAAATGTTGTAAAAGATCGCGAAATAATAATAATATGAATTTTATTAAAAGGCGGCGCCATCATAAAACCCAAATGTTTCGTCTCCTCTTTGCACAACATGAGAACTTGAAAATGTAGTGGTAACTCTAAATTTGCCATCTCCAAAGCTATGTAAAAGTACAATTGAATATTAATGAAGCCGAAGTTAAGAGAGGGATAAAGATTGCGACAACAAAAGCAGCTCTTGTTGGCGCTAAATACGGATACGAAAACAGTTTCCGTTAGGATTTTATGAACAAATGCGCGTAAAATACTAAAAACGATTTTGTAAGTAACGTAGAACGGACAAAATATTGACACAATAGATAACAACAGAAATATTTTTTGTATACATTTTCAGCAAATATATACAATACGTGATAATTTATATCAACTTTTGTGTGTCCTATTAGCAATTATTTATTGTTGTGAAAGCACATTGTGTAACAAATAAATGTTTTTGATCAAATAAAGAAGAGAAAGGGAAGAAACGAAACATTAACAGCTTATTCATATTGCTTTTATTTTCTCTTACTCTGACTCTGAGTTGCTATATGTTTTATTTGACATTATTTTTTTCTTTATGTTTTATGTATTTTTGTTTTTATAGTACTACTTCAAGTAATCGAATACTCTTGATTTTTCGAAAAAAAAAAGTTTCATAGAACTTAACTTGAACCTGCTGTTACCACTCGAGTTGTTACCATTCACAGTTATTATTATTATTATTATTATTACTATAAGGAATTATTACACCGCGACCATTTACACGATCTATTGTGTATCCTTTCAGCTTATTGCTGTATAAGGAGGTTCTCTATAAATTTGAGCACCTCCTAGGGGTTTCTAGTCCATATAACGAACGGATTGAGAGCGATCCCATCTAGGAAGGAACTCTCTTTCTTGCTAATGCAATGCATTCGCAGAGTATATGAACCGGCGTTTCATTATCCAGTTCGCAAAACCGACAAATTGTTGTATCTGGCAGATTCAGCTTACTCAGGTGATAACGCAGACGAGGGTTCTTAGATCCACCCTTCTTAGATTAATGAGCCTGGCCGATGCTCTTTATGAGGGTTCTATAAAGAGTTTGGTCTGCCTCTGTCCTAGGCTGCTAAGCCAATGCTGCCTAAACTGTTTGTTTTCCCAGTTGCTTACGGTCTCCTTTACGTGGACCTTGGTGAGTCCACAAAAGGGTGCCGGACACTAAAATGCTGTTAGAGCACCTTGTTTTGCCAGGTGATCTGCTTTTTCGTTGCCATCATGTCCTTCATGCCCAGATCATTAAGGACTGCGACGCACTTATCGGCAAGCTTCGACGTTGTAGTGTAAGACTGCAAGGCCGTAGGATGGCCTGACTTTCCGTCATAATGTAGATTCGCCTGGAGGATAGTCTTCTTCGGAGGCATTCTCTGCCACCTATTTCTATTGCATGAATTTCCGCTTGAAAGATTGCGGGGTAGTTACCCATTGGTACCGATTTTTTGTAGTTTGGTCCATAGATACCAGCTCCCATTTTACCATTTTCAACTTAGATCCATCCGTATACCAAATCTCCGAATCGGATTCAGCATAAGGGTTCGCCATTCATAGTTAGCAAAGCTGATAAATAATTTAAAAGTGTGTCATATGCTCGCACTTAACAATATGCCCAACTTTTCACTTATTCTTTGACCTGTAATTTTATTACAATGTCATAAATATCAACTCAAGTGTATAAATAAGTTTTATCGATATTTGAAAGGATTACCCAATTCAAAATATTCCCACTTTTATGTCATTTATAATACTGTTTAAAAAAAACTTGATAAAGCAATTTTCGCAACTTTGCCATATCTTCAGGCAATCTACCTTGCAGGTTGGTGCTTCATAAATATAAAACAAACATACTTGTAAGATTATGCTTGAGTGTATACCTTAACGGAATTATTAGCACACTTATTGTTAATGAAATTTTATTTACTTTTCAAATTATGTCAACAAAGTTTTTGAGGGTTAACTCATGTAAAGAAGCATAAAAGCAATCATCAAAACTACGCTATAATGACATTCATACACTATAATCGATAACATTAACAACTTACAAGAGAAGCTACTTAATGGTGAAGATATAACGAGGAGTGTTAATAGAAGCAGATAAGTTTGTATATGAAAAACCTGAATTTATTATTAAGCCTTTCCCACAATTCTTCACGTGAAACCTTCAATCCATTCTACCTTCTCTCAGCATACCTATACTAGGCTTTTTTTTTAAATCAAGTTTCCTACAGGGCATGTACCTATGTATCTAGCTTAAGTATACCCATAGTGATCGACATACACTGACAGTCAAGTATTAACTCATCAAAAAGTTAAACTTTTTCAGCTGTTCTGCTTTATTTCTTTTAGTTATTTATGGCTTTTGCCGTCACTCACTTCGGGCGACGACGATCTCTATCTTATCAGTTTTGGAGTTTATAAACACATAAAATGGTAGATTATAAAAACTAATAAAATAACAAACTGATATCAATGTTTATTATGGCTTGTTTATATGCGAGAGCTGTTTACGGGCTCGAAGTCATATTCCACGCCTGAGTACATATGCAGTTGTCCAATGCCACTTATCACATTAAGTAAACTCAGTCATTATTTATTTAAATTTATGAAGTGTTGAAAATGAAACCTTAATGTATAAATAAAATTTGCAGAAATGAGTCAAATGAGCTTTGCTCGACTTATTGGTTATTGACTTGGTATTGGCAGGACAAAACATTATATCGAGTTGCAGAAGCAGTAATTTATTGCATGTTTATAAGATTTAGGTGCTAGATTAAGGGATTGAGTTCGATATGCTTGATTTAAGTCTTACATTTTTTTATAATCATTTTAAGGCAATCGTAATTCGATGGATTTTTTAAAGGCGCTAGTTAAATCTCCCAAAGAAGTGGAACTCATTTAATTCGTTGAAAGTATGTAAATCATGTTAATCGTTAATCTTCATAGTCTTACTGTTTACTGGTTTGCGGTGCTAGAAAGTGCTTCGCGGTGCAAGCTAAAGTTCAAATTTCCTTGGATTTCCACACGTTTCACGGTTTGTAGGAAAGATAGAACTTTCACAATTTGATTCATGAATGCGTTCATTTCCACAAAATATTCGGTCTGTGTCGATTCCAAAATAGTTTTCTTGAAATATTCAAGTGATTTTAGCCAAGCCAACAGCTAAGAACCGCTGCGGGTTAAGGGTTTAGAATATGCCCGAGGTAGGTATGCCTGTCGTAAGAAGCGACTGAATTCCACTTCGACCCGGGCTACGGGATCAACGACATCGTTTCCAAGACAGTCGGGCTAGTAACACAAGCTGCGATACACCGGAACGTATCGGATTCATATCCACAAAGGACTGGCAACATCAGTACAACCCTGTCTGGTCCATCATATAACTATTTATAAGTGGATCTTCCGACTAGACAGGGCGAAGTACTACTACAACAACAACAGCAGCAGCACTCGTGCTTTGCAACATGTAAAGTCGTCTTGCCCATCTTGACTTGGAGACAAACTGGTTGGTGCGATGACTATTTCTATTAACGAAATTTACACCGAGGATGGCACATCACCGACAACAGTTTATCTCCAAACCAAACTTGGCAAGCGATGTCCGAAAATCGTTTCTAAATAGTTCAGTTGTTTACCCTCTCGGAGACATCAAAATTAAAAAGAAGTTATGCATTACACCCATTTTGTCCAAGCACACCCTACACCCAATACAGACCTAACAGAAGCAACAATGTCTGGTCTTCCAACCACCATTTTAATTTTAGTGTTTACACTGCTTAACAGCACTCAACACACATTGCTCATATGTACATAAGTTTCAAAAAATAACGTTTGAAAATATGAAAAAAAACGATAATCTTAATTAAGTTTTCCAAATGGACTTCCTTTATCTTTTCAGCAATAAAAAAAAAACCTCTAAAAGCGTGTGGTAGCTAAGGTAGCAGTTGGCAGGCGTAATGGATTATCTATTACAAAATTTGTATTGCAATTTACGAAATGTATGAGTAATATTCAAAAATCTATTTAGAATGCCAGGGAAGTGATGTAGGTTAAGTGCATGAGGCTTAACCACATATGTACATAAGTACCTACACACGAGGCCAGCACTTAAAAAAATACTAAATTTACGTATTTTATGACCTTAATTAGACGTGCATGGAATGTCAAAATCATATTTGCATATGTGAATATGTATGAGTAAGAAAGAGTATAAATTATAGGCAATTCTTCCATAGTAAAAACAAATAAGAAATAGAAATGAATAAATCTTTTTTTAATCCCCAAAATACATAGCAGGGGCTAGGGAATAAATATCTGATGATTGACGAAATAATTGGTGGTAGAATAAAGCACTGCGTCTGGATAAGTTAGAGAGATGAAAGGGAAACAAAGAAAAAAATATGTAGCTGAATTCGTTTGGAACAATACAATAGTATACTCAGCTTTGTGGTTTTAAACTTATCGCTAGGCCGTGTAGGGCTACAATGTGCTAATACACAAAAGGAAATATTTTTACGGTTACAACAACAACTTCTACTAGTAGTGTACGAACCCAGCGACAGATAGAAAATTTTCTCATCGAAGCGCAACTGGTTATAAAAATTACTATGCCACATACAAACCCAAGCACATGGATAAGTAGGTGGATTTAATTTACTCACTCTGAGGGAGATCAGTCGAAAGCAATTAAATGAAAATTTATAATAATGAATAGTAAGTTATGTTTATATATTTGTTTAACAGCGTATGCATGGCGGGTATTTTTAAAATTCTTTTCATAAACAACAATTTGACAGTAGTAGACATGGTGCGTCAGTATTGTGCCCACACGTTTGTGTGAATTCACTACTGTAAGTCAGTCAGTCAAGCAGCCAGTGAGGCAGTGAGTCAAGTAGACACTTGAAATATGTACAAATTCAAAATGAAAGTCATGCTATGCTATACTGCTGCAGCTAAGCGCTTAAATCCAAAAATTATTAAAGATGAGATGAGTTTACCCAACAAACATTTTTAGCTAATCTCAATTTGAGATGCATTTGAGAACCAACCATCTTCTCAAATCTCAAACGTTCGTTTTCAATTTGAGGCGAAATAAACGTTGATAGCATTCTCAACCTAAAAGGCTCATTTTTAATATGGGATTTTCCCTGATTTTCAAATTGAGAACGGCAGAATTTTCAAACGTTTCTCAAACTGAGCCGAGTGGATCGAAATGGAATCCACATGCTCTCATTGAAAGATTTTTTCAGAGATGCCAATCATGCAAAACAAATACCCATTTTAATAAAAAGCGAGTTTCCATTTATGCAGTTAAATTTTACATAATATTTTTTTAATTAATATAGTTCAACAAATAATCCTGTTATATAAACAACATTTGAGAAAAAGTTGAGAATAGATGTTTTCTCAAACGTTTGAGTTTTTGGTGCTCGATTTTTATTGGGTAGTAATGTGTATGCCTGTGCGTATGCAGCTGTGTGAGTGTTATGTTTGGGGGGCGTCTGACTACATTTGGGTGAGTGGCTGGCTGGCTATTTCAAGTAAGCCAGGAGCAACAAGCACGTGGCTCTTATGTAGGTGTGGGTTGATGTGCCACACATTGCATGCGTTTGATTGTCGGTGCTGGTTGTGTGCGTATAGGCGGCATCGCCGGCGTCTGTTTAGTCTTGGTTAAGTGCTTTGTTTGTTTGGGTTTGTCTACTTACTCAGCTAACCGTCTGTCATTTATTCGAGTTATCTCTGTTAGACAGTACCTACAGTCTTGGTCAAAAGTGTTAAAAACATCATTACAATATCGTCGCTCGCTTGCCAGAGGCATGAATGTAGCAATTTTCCAGATTTGAGTTGAAAGACTCAAGGAACCCCCTGAAATTTGTAATGCCATTTTCATGAATGTGTAGTTCAATCTCTGAAAATTGTGCCAGAAAAACGAATGTTCTGGCGGAACGAAAATGTTTAAAAAATAAACACCATGGCGTATACGTAACAATTATGCTACACATTCATGGCTCTGGCTCCACGAAAAGTTTACAAAATATAGAAATTCAATTTTTAAACAATTTTGTTGCGCCAAAAACATGAATGTGTAACACATTCAAATACGATCTCCCAAAATTTTAATTTTGGCACATTCATGCTTCTGGCAAGCGTGCGACGTTACGTGGTACTAGAAAATTCGAAAACACAAAAATCATAAGTGCGGTTTCTGACTCTGAAGACGGCAAAACCCCGAAACTGAGCTATCTCACATCCAAATTGTACAGAAGATGACAGAAATTTGTGTCTAATACTTTTGCATGACACTGTATACATACATATGTATGTACATCCAGCTATATGTTATGTTCATAATTATGTATTGCGATTTGTGGCCTATTTCGCTTATATGCAAAACAAGATCTAGTTGGATGATAAATATAAGCCAGCGATAAATGTTTTTTTGGCTTTATCAAGATGCTTAGAATATATATATTTTCCCCCCTTGGAAATTTTCAAAACACCACCAGTTGTATGCGTAAATGTAAACGAAACCCAGATAGTTAAATAAAAATAAATGTTTAAACAGTATAACAACAAAAAAATATCAATATAAATACAGTGTGCGTGCAAGCCAGCAAATATTTGCTAAAACATGTACAGGGAGTGGAAGTGAGAGAGTACACTCTTTTATTTACAGGAAAGTTATAAAACTTCATTATAATTACTATAAGCCAATAATGGTTATGATATGGATATATGCATGTAACGTTGTCAAATAAATAGTTTACTATTATTTTACAATATGATTTATTAAGATTCAGCAAGGTTTATTGCGAATATAAACAAAGTTGGTGCAAAAATGTGAGTGTCAAAAAATATGCTTAAATTTCACGAAAAATGAGCGCATGTAGGAAGTGGCAAAGGATGCAGCAGAGAAGGGGAGGAGGACAAGAAAAGGAGAGAGGAAGAGGAATAGGATGTAGATGAAGAGGAAAAGGAAGGAAAAGTGTATTACTAATGAATTAGCAATAGGAATATGAGGGATATGGAAATAGGCACATCACAAATATTCCCTAGCACACATGTTTGTCAGGTTTTTTATTAAGGTAAGCCAAAGTCTACATCTGCGACAGTTGTCTGAAATGTTATGTTATGTTTTATTTACTTTAACTACCAAACTACGTAGTTTTTATAACCATTGGTGTCGTTGCGGTTATTCCCCCCTTTCCCATACACATACATACTTCGCACAGTTAGCCTCTGTCTAGTACCTATCTGACAAATTGTTTTATTTACACTTGTTGCTTGCTTGTGCTGCGTGGTCGCACAACAGTATGAACCTCAACTGGCGGGTTGGAAAACAAGATTTTCGTGACGTAAACGACAAATAAACGATGAAGCTAATAAATAAATAATAGAATACGTAAATGTTAAATTTATACTTTTACTTAGAAAAAAATAGTGTTAAATGATTACGATTAAAATTTCATTACGAAACTAAATAAAAACAAATGTGGAAGTAGTACGGGTGAAACCATGTGTATTATACTTAGTTGCACCTGTAAATAAAACAGTGAGTGTGCTTAGTTTTTATTACGATGCAATCCTTTCCAATATACAACTTTCATCACAACCATCGTTGTTGTTCTTCAAAGTTGTCGTGATATAAAAGTGAGCAAATTGTAGAAATTTCAAAGTGACTGCTGCGCCGGGACACCCATATTCCTTTATTTATATCTTAATATCTCCCCGGACGGGCAGATATGGTTTGACCGATTACTCTTGGTAATTGTATGCCTTAACAATCGACTCTTGGCGATAAAACGTTGGTGTTGGATGTGTGCTAGGCACAACTGAGTATAATTAGCATATATTCATGTAGCTATGTTGTTATATATTTAGAATTGTGTGAGAGAAGGGGTAAGGAAGAATGCCAAGGCTACATGAGGACAAACGGAAACTGGAGCATTTCGTGTGCTATGAGCACGAGTTTTGTAGACATGTATGTATAGATTTGTGTTGATCCATGTTAAATAGGGAGATTAATGCTGTTACAGTACATACATAGATATGTATGTTAATAGGTTCAGAAATACACTCATACTATCCTATACATATGGATTATTTATAGACGAACCAAGCATGGCACGGAATGCTACACCACGTGGTCCCATATATTTACATATTACTTACTATTTCCATTCATATAAAGCTTCGATGAAAGTGAAATGCCCCGTACCTACGCAGTATAATGGAAACTACAGAGGGATGTGTGTAAGTATTGCCACATAATTTACAACAAAGAGACAAACAGTTTTTCTTCATATTTCAGGGCCTTCCTAATCGATGGGTTAATTTAAAAAAATTACACTTCATGTGGCACAACTTCCACACCGGGATGTCTCCTACGCAAATTTAGCAATAACGAAAACACTTGAAAGAAACCGAAAAACACAAATGCCATTGTTAAAGAAGATAAAAGAAAAGAATAGAATTAACAATTGAGGTACTGCACTGCGACCTATAGGTCTATTGTGATCTCTTCTCTCTATAACACATCATCCAGACCGAGCTCCCTAACAAAGGTAAGGATCTTATTCGGCATCATGGAGTGTATATTTCTCATTTCCGGCTTATATATGTCAAAAATGAACATGTGCTCTGGTGTCTCGTCTGCGTTGTCACAGAAGCGAAACAGACTGCTAGAGAAGATGCCTTGGGGAAGTTGCTAGGGGTCTTATGTCGCTTATATCCCCGTAGCAGTAGTTTTGCGTTTGTGACCAGTGCTGATATCGTAGGTGTGCCTCATCCTGGCGTAACATATCCATGATGGTTTGTTTCCCTATTGCCAAGCCAGGTCCCGGCCCAATAAACCTATCGGCAGCCGCCTTCCTAGCCAGACTATCCGCTCTTGTTGCCATCGATCCCTTTCTTACTCGGAATCCAGGCCAACTTGATGGTGTTCCTATTTGCCAGACGATTTAGCCGCTCTACACATTCAAGGACTAGAGCAGATTTTATCTCCACTGAAGCTATTGCTTTAAGTGCAGCAGTGCGAAATAAAAAGAGCTAAAATCTTTCAGTATTCCTACTTCTACAACCTTCTACCTAACAAACGGCCTACGAGCCCTGGACAGGGGGTCTCCCTGCATAATCCCATTCTACGGAATTGGTATGTACTTGAAATAAGTACATATTTTACACTATAAAAAGCAGTCAAGTATCTATCAATATTAAACTGTTTACAAGTGTAATTCAATCATATACTAAATATGTATTTTTTTTTTCAATCTCAATCTAATCTGGAACGAAATGTGTTGAACTGTCAGGGTTAGGCTGTTTCTACTGATAAGTATTTATACATGTATACATTAGTTTGTATACTACCCATAAATGCATGAATGAAAAAAAAAAAAAATATTTCATACACATTCATACATACAAATATAATTTGATTCGACATTTTTCACGCGTTGACGTTCACGAGTATACAAAAAGAGGGAGGAAACAAAAATAAAAAATGTGGCGTAAGAAAAAACCACCACGAACAAAATAATAAATAAAATAAAAAATGTATTTAGGAATATTAAATTATTTATTGTAACTTGATTAGTCTGTCGACTGCGAAATTACAAGTTGACGTTTAATAAATTAACGTCCATATACAGTGATGTGCACAGAAATAGCACACTTTAATCACACTCACTTTTTCAGAATTTTATTTTAAATTGGACTGGACTGGATTGTTTAGTCGTCAATCAGATGGGTTATCAAGTTATTGTTGAAAAAGTTTTAGTGATTATCAAGTTATCTGAATTAAGAACGGAAGATTGACATTGAAGATTACACATCGCCTTACACTGCGGGTTAGGGGTTTAGAATATGCCCGAGGGAGCATACCGGTCGTAGAAGGCGGCTAATATGCACATAGGTAATGACGTACTAACTCGATAGTTGATCTACGGATATGATGCCTCTCAACTCTCCATCGTCTCCTTCGTTACGTATGGAGGGATGACATGACCCAGAAGGTTCCACTGGTCGTATCAAATCCCTCCCGAGATAGTCGGGCAGTACCGCAAGGGAGTACCGGAGCGTACCTGGTTCATATCCGGCCAAGGACTATCAATTTCGACATCACTCCACAAAACCTTCGGGAAGTATTGTCGTCGTTAACAACAAGGTTGACAGAAAAACGTTCTAAAATAGTGTATTATCTGATAAATATATTATTTCTGTATTTTTCCTATGCGATTAGGAGAGAAATAAACCCAGAAAAATTTTGTTTAAATTTTATCTATAGTATAAATTAAAAGTTTAAAACAAATTATGACTATTTTAAGAAATGTAGTGCGCTATTTAAGTGAACATCACTGTATATTAAACTTGAACGTAATACAATGAGGTGGAACGGAAATTTACAATATGTATGTAGGTATAAAAAACTGAAGGGGAAAATTTCTATGTGAGCTTTAAACAAATAAACTGAGTTCATGCGAGCAATGGACTTTTTTGTCGCTGGTGACTGATAAGTTTTTATGTAGGTATTTAATACAATGTATTTCTTTGATTATAATGTATGTGAGAAAACATTTTTAATATTTATAACAACTATATAAATATAATTACCATAAAGAAGGGCAATAGAGAAAGCTAATAATTTCATTTTACTAGAGAAAACAAATTATAGAAAAAGTTCAACGCGAAGAAAAGTGAGAAACAGTAAACCATTTGGTAAAGGGTGAGCAATTCACCACAGGAGGCATCTGGTACACTTTCATTTTGGATTAAGTAGGCAAAGGGAGCGTTGTCACTCATATCCCTCTCATACTTGTCCTGATGTAGTTATTGGAATAATAGACTACAACACAAGAGGTTGAAAAAAAAAACTAATGGCGACGATATACCAACAGGTTATCATAACCTCTAACGAGATTTTTAGCCAAGCTTCTCTTTCCAACTTGTGGTGTGTTGCTTTTTTGAGTTTTCCTACAAGTTGGCGAGACCTACATTTTTTTGCGACTCCGAACGGCATATGCAAAGCAAATGAATTTTTTGCTGAGAAGCTTTTCATGGCAGAAATACACCCGGAGAGTTTGCCAAACTACTGCCGCGGGGCGACTCCGTTTAGAAAAATTCTTTTTCTAAATAATTTTTGATTTTACTTTTGCCGGGCATCGAACCGCCACGACTTGGTGTTGAAGGCCGAACACTTAACCGCTACACCACGGCGGCCGTGTGAAAAGGGCCCTGAAATTTTGTATAGAAAAGTTCTACAGAAGATTTGTAAAACTTCTATTGAATCAAATTAGAATTTCATACCAAAAATATTTATCTAGGTGTACATATATAAATGTTTTCGAATAGATGTCTGCATTCATCTCTTCTTTCTCTGCTGCAATTATTTATACACAGCAATAAGATAAGCAATTAAAAATTCCGAAATTCGTCATAGACAATTAAAAAGAAACACATTTATCGCTCTTAAAAGAGAACAAAATATGTATGCAAAAACAAACAAGAATCGCTTGCAAAATAAGACGAGCAAAAATTAAAACAAATAAACCTATTAATATTAAAATTTTATATTGTCACTAAGAAAAGAGTCAATAGTGCAGATAACGCCAATTGATGCCACAATTGTGTACGCTCAAATCTCACAGATTGTTATTCGCCTTCGTCTGCATCTCTCTGAAATTATTCATGGTAGAATATTGAAAATAAATAAAGAGGTAAACGGGTTAAACGGGGGGAGGGGGGGATAAAGGGGCGTGGCACCATCCATACAAATGGGATTTTTCGTACTGCATATCTCTGCAAGTATACATGGTATTGAAAATTGGTACAGAGTTAAGAGAGATTAATCCAGAAAAAGGGGATTTAGAGATAATTAAAGAGTTAAATTAGATTAATCTCTAACACATTCTGCTGCCGCAGAGGCACACTTAGGCCAGGTTTGAAAGGCCCGTTGTGATACCACCACCACTAGCAAAGTCAGTCCCGCGACTCAGTCTTATGGAAAAACGCCTGAGTAGTTGGGATTCTCCACATAGCACTGACCGGACTGACACTCCTAAACCGACACCGTTACTTCTCTTCGAACCATTTAGATGACCTGATGAAAGCCAATAAGTCCTTTATATAAAGCTCCGCGATCTGGCTTAGGCTATCCAGGAAGGTAGCTTCCAAAAAGCGCGTTCTCGCCCCGCTTAAAGCCGGGCAGTTCCAAATGAGGTCCTCCACCGTTTCCTCCTCCTCATCATTTTTGCAACTCCTACAGCATAGTCGGTAGGGCACGCGTAGCCTTTCAGTGCCCAGTTAATACGCCTTTTAATATTGAGAGTTCTCTCCTTCTGGACGTGAATGTGTCTAGATCTTTTATGATCCCATTTTGGCCAGGATTGCTTGGATATACGGCACACTGGGGATTGTAGCCAACTTTCGCCGGCTTGACGGAGCGCATAATCCTTCAGCATTAGCTTGTATTTGCCAAACGGCATACCTAAGCGCTCTTTATCCCGAAGAACTTACTTGATTGTGCCCTGCCTGACAAGTTCGTCTGCCCTGTGTCCCGGGACCCATGTGAGGTTCACGTCGTTCTGTTGGGCCATCTATGGGAAGAGATCGTCGGCGACAGCTGAGCGTCAGCTGAGAAGGCTTGAAAGCTTTCATAGAAATAAGATTTATCAGTAAGCTTACCTTTTTCTAGAAGGTTTAATGGTAGAATAAGGGTGTTGGTGGGGATTGGGATAGGGTTAGGGGAATTGGAGTAGAATAGGTAGAAAAAGATTTTGTGAAAGAGGAAAAGGAGAAGAAGAATTTTGTGAGCAAGAGAACGTCTGCCGGGCCCCCTAGTTTTACATATAAAATTAAAGCTCGAATTTCATATGAATAAACTTGCCTTTAAATTTAAAAATGTTAAAGTAATTTTTCTAATTAAAAAGCAAAACAAAAGATTCTTTTTCAAATTCCACACATTTTCAATAAGCTTTAGGTAATATGAATAACCTCATTGAAAATGAATTAAAAATATAGATAAATACATACATATAAAATGAAAATAAGACATTAATGCGTACTTAAAAATAGTGTTTTTTTTACTCAAAAATCATGTCTAACCACACACGCAACTATTAAATTTACCCAAAAATAGATAAAGAAAAAGCACGTCAAAAAAAATAATTTTTTTTTTGTTTCTGCTGGCTTATTCGCTGTGTGTGCGAACAAGTGTATAAAGAAATCGTTTAAATTATTTTATAACCTACTACTAGAGTATGAAAATTAAACAAGAAAATAAAACGTTGAGGTATCGAATTCAACTAGCAACTAAAATGTTGACTGTTTTTGCTTAATGCTGTGTATAAATACAAGCTTTCGTGTGAATATACCCTGAAGGAAGCATGGGGTTAAGTGTCTATTCTGGTGCTTCCACCAAACACAAACACCGCGTTTGCAGGATTTGGGTTTGAAAAAAGCCGCATGTGTATGCAAACCCAAAGCAAACTAGCTTTGAAAATGGGTTTGAAATGGGTTTGGGTTATGAAATTTATATGAGATTTTCGAATGGTGTTTTGTTTGCTTCTAAACACGATAGGAAAACACGATATTCGCTTTTGGTGGAAACGCCGCATAAGTCAACACTGTAATCGACTATTGTGGTGAATTACTGTATGACACTGTCAACGAGATGTCTACTTTAATTTTTAATAAAAGTCTCCAAGTAGGTCCTCAGATTCCATACAGTCAGTGAGTTCCTGGTTCCAAAGTGTCCAGAGGAACCACAAAAACAGTGATGAATTCGTGGTTCCAAAGTATTAAAATGGGTCCTTTGTGGTTTACAAAGACAGAGGTGGATACCTTGTTTTAAAGTTTACATAAAATTGCATTGATTGGGATATAGTTGGCCAGTAGAACTGTTGACAGTGGCAGCTGAGAATCTCTACTGTTTCGCAGTTGACATTTCCTACATGGTATCTACATATATGTACAGACATAAATTAAGTGAATTTTAGCCAGCGGGTTATTTGGTAACATTACTCTTAACTAATAGCGGGGTAAGTTTTAATTTTATTACCACTCAACTCAGATTGGGTGCGTTGTTTAGCTTTGGCGTTCATTGACTTATGTGTTATTTATTTATTTATTTTTTTTTTTTTTTTTCAATTTACTACTTTTGATTTATGCAAATTTCCCAATAATATTATGTTGTGTATAAATTAAATACGCAAAAGTCACCAGCATATGGTAGATGATCAAATATTTTGTACTTATAGTAGCTATAAAATGTTGAATAAATTAAAAATGATAAATAATTAAATTCAAGGCAATAATTAAAAATAAATTGTCTTTATTAAAGCTAGACAATAATTGATACAAACTCGATCTTGGCTAGCTATAACTAACATTAATAAACGCTCTAAATTAAAAAAAAAAAAAAATTAAAAAAAATAAAGCAAAAAAACAAGTAAGGACAGAATTATTTGTGTCAATGTCTTTACAAATGTTATGAATCAAATTGCCTATTTCTTCGAAATAATCACTCATCCTAAACCAACACTTTTTCTGCTATACGATATACAACTGGCAGAGAACGAACGACAGCGATAATGTATTGGAATTGTTCGAAGGGAAACCGGTTGATAACGTTGTGCCAAGTAATGCACATGCCACGCTCTAGAGTAGTTCTAAAATTATATTCTCCGCGAGGTTACTTTGTCTATCCAATCACATATTAAACTCTTTTTGTTTTTTATTGATAATTTTTTATGATATGACTCTATTTTTTTTTAATACCAGAGCAGTGGTGTTCAAATTATTGCCACTTTACATGCACCACAGGGCACACACTGATTTGCATAACAAAATATTTAACTATGTAAATAATAAAATAAAAACCAACAAAACACCTGTTTGCGTTTGCAAGCGTTTTTTTGTAAGCGAATGCAAATTGTGTAAACACAAATGAATATTTAAATTTAATGAATGAGATGTATGTAAATGAAATGTGAAAAATATATGTAAACGCAAACAAATTATAAATAAAATTGTTAAACTTTTATGTAAATAAATAATACAATTAATTAACAAATTAGTAGCGCAATTAATTGTTTCCCATTGGTACAGTTAATTAAATAATTATACTAATTCTGATTATGCAAATGCAATTATGCAGATTTTCGTGAATCAAAATTCCCAATAAAGTAGCAAATATTTTATAATCAAAGCACGCGATAAATTATATTTGATTTTTATTTTAATGACGGTGTATATTGTATATTAAGCTAAATTTCCTACCCATGTGGTTTGTCTTTTCAATCACTATCTTCTTGGGAGCACTTAAAATTTTTGTAGATTTGGTTTTTTTTTTTAAACTCACCTGCAAAGAAAAGAAAAAAATAATGTATTAAATTAGTATTTCATTGAATTTAAAGCTGGGAAATTAGGACAGCATAATGTGAGAAAATTTTAAATTTATGCTATAAATCTAGTTTATATAAAATAAAGCAAATTAAAGCAAAATTTGTGCAAGGGCAAAGCAACCGATCCACTGGTCTGATTTATATGATTCAAGTTAAACAATAACATATTCCAGCTACAGTAGGACATAGCATATTTACTTCTATCTTCTATACTCAATATATAAAATTCTAACTCGAAATTTTGTAAAAGCTATACAGCTGATCCACTGGCCCGATTTTTTTCATTAAAATTTTAAAATATCATAATCCGGCAACAATAGGACACAAGACTAATAAAAAAAAAATAATGGCGGCGATATACCAACAGCTTATCATTACCTTTTTAACGACTCGCTGTAGTAGGCCGAGCACTTAACCGCTACACCACGAAGGCACAAGACACTTCTTTCAATTTAAACCCTGCTAGACATGAATTATTTACAACCAATCAGTTTGTTTCATATTGCCTATCAGAACCTGATGGTAGGGATAGGAATTGAGTTAGATATAGGGATGGGGTTGGAGAAACATGCAGGGAAAGAAATTTGTGACAGGACAACGTCTGACGGGTCAGTTATATACATATGTAGATAAGTTTGTCACTGTACTCTTCCTATTCCATGAAGGTAAAGGAATAGGGATAGCATTTGGAATATCATAGGAAAAGAAAAAGAGAAAAGGGCGATTGAGAGAGAAAAAGAAGAAAGGCGAGGATGGAGTATATAATAGGAAAGGATATATGAACAGTAAACTCTTTTAGGTGCAGAAGAGGGAATTTTCCGCCAGGACAACGTCGGCCTGGTCCTCTAGTATATGTCGCAAGAGCAAAACAACCGATCCACTGGTCCTTCAGAACAATTTACCGAACTCTGATCGCCCTACGCCAAATTTATTTATAAACGCATTAATGAAGCTAAACTAAAACCTGAACTAACCACACTGAATTCCCTTGCATACATTACTTTACCACTATACAACATACATAAATTTTCGGAGCACTCATATCATCGACAATGGAAGTAGTAGAGTCAGTAGCCAACTTTCATAAAAGGCATGACAATTACCAGCACTTCTTCTTAAGCTTTAGTTAACCTTGAGCAGAAATCAATCAAAATGCTTGAAAAACCAATAATACCCCAAGGAATTGTAGTAAAATAAGTAATTAATGAATTTACTTACAAAACCACACAAAAGGCGAGCAAGCGGCTCAAGGAAGAGCTATGCTTGTTTGAGTTTTGGCTTTTGTTAAAATTTTGAGTTAAAAAAAAAAATAACTCTTAACCCAAGTCATAAATCACGCCGTAGCATAACTAAAAAAGATTTCATTCAAAACAAATTTTGTTTATGTGCAAAAGAGTAGAAAATTAAAAATAAGTAAATGCGAACTGTTAAGTAATCATACGAGAGTATTTTTAAGGGTCAACGCTTGTAGCCATTGTAACTACTGTAAATTTTTGCTCCAGCTGAACTCACGTTCATTGTACTTAAATCTTAAAGGATGCACACAGCAAGTTAATAGGGTTTTATGGGTACTTAAATAAGTACAAGTATGTTTGTAGTGCAGTGAGGCGAGCAGGATTGCGCGCAGTAGAAACGTACAACAACATGCGAAAAGCGCAAAAAGACGTGCCAAGAAAAATATTTCAATTAAAAAGCAATAACCACAACAGACAATTTTTTTTTCTGTTCTGTTCGTTTCAAATTGCTTATGGCCAGTACTTTCTTGCCGCTGCTGGTAGTTGGGATGCATGCATGATTGCGCTTACAGTTGCGTGAATAATATTAAGAACAAAACGCATACATTAAAAGTCAAACAATTTTTTTCGTATTCCCTTAAACACCACATCTTCAAATATTGATAAAATTGGATTGGATAAAAAACTTTTCAAAAGATTATTTTACACAAATTTAAAACAGTGTGATCTAAAAGGTAAAGAGATATGTATTCATACATATACAACAAAAAATAACATAAAAAATACACGTATTAACGAACAATTATCCCACGAAATCAAACAAGCAGTGTTGGTGTAACTAGTATGTCACGCTGCGGTTAGAAATTCCTAATTTCTCCTCGGTTCAATGACCACTATAAAGGGAAAATGAAAAATTTCTAACAACAAATACAAAGCCGTACGTCTAGTTCCTTAGCAAGAACGAAATTGCAATCAGGGTAGCTGGTATTGTTTGTTTGTGAGTTGTTGCTCAGTTTGTTCGTTAATAACAAAAATAGAATAATTAAAAAAAAAAAAATAAAAAATTACATATTCGATCGGTCAAATAGTCCATGAAAAATTTTCTACTGTACAATAACATGACCATAACATCAATCTTACAGTTCTTTTTTAGTTTTTTTTATATTTTTTTATTCAAGTTGGTTTTTTTAAGTTTTGTAATATTTGGTTTCTAGTTGGTTTTTTTTAGTTTTATGTAATATTTTAAATAGTTATATATCTGCAAGTTTTATTAAAAAAAAAATGTAGTAGTTTGCAGTCAAATAGGCCCAAAATTACAACTTTTCAATGTAAGAAAAATAATTTTTAAATTTTTGAGATTAAATATTTACTTTTTTACAAACTTTTAAACACAAACTAATTTTGTTGAAGCTAATGGTTTTTTTTTTATTTATTAAAAATTTTATAAAACTGGCCTCAAAATAAGACTTTGTTGAAATAATTTAATACTTCTACTTAAAACCAAAAAAAATGTGTTTTATCATTTCGTCGCGCTCCAATTTTATGCCCGCAGCTGTTTTCTGCCTACCTGTTACCTGCACAGTAGTTGTACAGTAGTAAATATGTTTACTTGTAGCAACACGGTGGCAAAATCGCCAAGTTCGACAAGGTATTTGTAGTGGCCTATTGTTTATGTGCTAGAGTGTGTGTATTGTGGCCAACACAATATGGCAAGAAAAAAGCAAATATTTTAATTATAATAAAATGAAATGCTACTTGAAAGGAGCAATAATTTGTTAAGCTTTAAGGGCATTTAGAGTTTTGAGTTTTTCTGTTAAGAAAAATATTTTTTGTTTCTTTTTTTCTTTTCGTTTTCTCTTGTTTTGCGGCAAACATTCAAGTTCCGTAGAAAATCAAGCAATTTAACGAAGAATTAATGAGTTGAGCGGGGGCAAGGAGTTGTGCAGAAAAAGGAAACAACTGGCAGCGAGAGTTATGCAAAAAAAATGGCCTTAACGGACACAGATTTTGTTGTAAGGCGAAAAGTTAGCAAAGCTGCGACAATTAAAGTTTGTTTTTTTTTTTGTTTGCGCGAAGTTTATAAAAGTAATGCGACCTCTGAAATTAGATTAAAAATGTGTAATTAAAACAGAAGAGGATTTTATGATCAAAATTACTAATTCATGATAATAACAGATTGTGGAGTGTTTTTACCCAATTCTACCTCAATCATTCCCTCATCTCTTTTATTTTTCAACTCTTTTTTTTTCTTTCCTGTTAGGTGCTCTTATATTGCCTCTCTTCAACTGAAACCTGAAAACGTCGCTCCCAGCGAAGACTAGCACGGTTCAGTTCTATGCGAACTATGCTAGTTCCACGCAGAGAACGAACCATACTAGTCTTCCACGCAAAAAACGAACCGTGCTAGTCTTCACTAATCATTTGCATTTTTGAAACAAATTCTAAGATTGGCCGTTCCTCAAAAAGTGTATTTCAATACGTGTCTCTAGCAAACTTTACTCCTGAAAACCAGTAGAAGAAATATAATTCTGTCAACTACGTGGTATGTAGTCTCTTTGCTTGAACCAAGATCTCTCAGTTGCTATGCATCTGTGCAAAAGAGATACCTGATGGATAAATAAAAATAATAGGTGGTCAAGGCACTCACTCATTACGAAGTCACTTGTGATCACAACGTCAGTTTGTTGCTAACATTCTCTCACCAACACTTAACCTTTGTAAATGAAAAAAGTCAAATCAAAAATGCATGGGGGCAACTTTTTTTTAGTATACAACAATCCCTAGCCGCTTCATACAATTTTTTACGAAGGCAAACAAACAATAGTAGAAAAAAGAATAAGAAGCAATGGGAAAAAAATTACGACAAAAAGTATTTTTTTTGTAAAAGCTGATTCAGTAGAGTTAATGAATTGCTGCTTTGCATGTGGTCGAATATAAATAGTGCGAGAACAATAGGAAATACTAAAGCATACAAAAAAAATTGAAAAAGGATAACAATACACCAATAAAACACACAGAGATGGATATGAAATTAAATAATACTGGAGATAAGTGGGAGGAAAATGCATATTTTGTAATACACATGTTTTCCATTTTTTTTCTTTTTTAAGTCAATTGCTGGACGCAGAAAAAACGATAATACATGAGCGCCAACCGCGGCATGCCACCAGCAAACACCAAACCCCAACACTTTACTAATTTACACATTTTATTACGGTTAATTGCGGGAACAATTGGCAAGCATATGCCAAATACACAAATTGTATGCGTAAATATGATAGAGATGCTACGGAGGTTTGGCTACCTGGAGACGGAGTTTTCAAAGTGTGAATCGTAAGTGTACAGATACTAAAAAACTAAACTTAGATGTAGAGGAAAAACTAAAAAATATAAAACGATAACTTTTCCTAAGCGAACGATACATCTAGGAACGAACTGCTTTGCAGACGTTTCGAGCAATGTAAAGTTCAGATTCAAGAATTTTAGTCGAATGTCCGTAGCATCCATAAGAGACAGATATTCCATAAGACCTAAAGTGTGAATTTTGAAATATATATGTAGTAGGTATCTGTTTTTAAGAAACATACGATGATAAAGTAGAATAGCAATTAAGTATATGGGCCAATCGCACTGTAGGGAGCTATGAACTCGAAAGTATTTTAATGTTTAATGTACATATTTACTTAAAAAATCATTATTAAATTGTTTGCTCCCTTCATAGTAACCCGAAACTACATCTAAAGTGATGGATACACAGCGGGGCGTAAGCTAATGGAAGAATAGATTTAATTTAATAGATAAATTTTCAGGTTCTATTAAACAAATATTTGTAAGAATTTATTTACGAAGTGATAAGATCTCCATTAAATATATAAAAAGAGAATTTAAATTCCCGTAAAAGCAAACCACCAGTCTGATGGGCAGATTTTTATTGAATCTTTATAATAACACAACCTGTTACTATATATTTTTAGAGATAAATCCAGAGTAAGCTATTCACATCGTAAAAACCGATCAAAATCAGTTAAAAGGTCAAATAAAACGATACCGAGGAAGTCGACAAGACTAGTATCAAAAGGTACTAGTACCAGATAGCACCTTAACACTCGTATTATTTTAATTGTAGCGTTAACAAGAGTTATTAAAAAAAACAGGAAAACGCTGGCGGTTTGCGGTGCGAGTAAGTGACCCAATTTGCACCCATTAGAACTTAGTTTCAATTCCCGTTTTGGCATTCCATCTCATGTTGTATTACAATCGCATTTTGTTGAGTAGAAAGTTATTTTACCGTCTTCCTTATAGTCATCACTGTTTTAATTACATAAATCCGGCTTGCTATTACATACTAAACACTTTAAGCAGGTTTTCTAAGAAATAAGCGGAGGAGTCATGCGGTCAATAACTTATTCAGCACATACATAGTAGTAGCTTTACTTATTTGGTTAGGACTACATACATATTTAGTTCATTAATAGTTCAAGAAGATAGCAAAAAGAATGAATAGTGCTTTAATTGTACCGTTCCCATGAGGTACGCGAAGAACGAGTTGTGTAAACGTGGAAACAAAAAATGAAGTATCGAATTGTACGTGCCATGGTGCATATGTTTAAATAATAAACTGGTTTCAATAACGGTAATTTTTGTCTGTCTACGCACTAGTAATCATTGAATGCTGTGTAAGAGGCCGATGATGCCAAAAAATCAGAGCATAGTCTGTATGAAACCCGTTTCCTGCCACATGTGAGTGCACATAGCGGGCACCAATTGATTTTTACGTTAAGTAAATATTTGTCACTTGTCACACATCTACACCTTAATTGTACCAATACGTTCATACAAAATTGTGCTGTGCTTCAAGATCCAAATATGTTACAACAGCAGGAAGCAATGCGTATAAAATGTGGTTTGCATGCAAATTGTGAAAGCATAGATCGGGCGAACTAGGTTACACCTTTCGTAACCAACTAAAAGAGGAAGGATGAATTTTAGTCAATGAAGAAAATTAGGATACTTTGGAATGATGTGGCTTTTTTGGGACTTGGAACCACTCATTCTTGAAGCTTTTCCGACACTACCAGAGTTTTAGCCGTTCTGTAGACCAAGGAGTCACAACTTAGTGTAGCGCTTCTCGGTCTCAAGGCTTAGATCAAAGGTCGATCAGAGCCTGGGTCAACTCTGGCACCTTTGATCTCGGCGCCACTGCCTTCAGGTTGAGACAACAGCGATGAGCTGTTTGGTAAAAACCCTTTGTGTTTATTAATGATATTTTCAAAGCGGATTCGATACATGACTAGGGGTATCACGCGTACTATTTTAGCTCATGCCACTTCATTAGCAAAAATAATGTTGCTATCCGAATTACACGCTTACACAATTATATAAAGTTCAGCAGTGACAGAGTTGCTTCGAAATTCTTGCATAGCCAATCAGAGGTGAACGAAAAGTGCGCTGTTGGTACTAGATGTGTGGTCCACTCATCCAATAACGAACTCCGGTCAACGTTTAGCTTATCAGTGTGTTAAGTTTATCGCATATAATGCATGTGTTATTTGTTTGATTGTGAGTTCTGAGAACGAGTCCAGTGTTTTCATCTTACTAATTTTTTATTTCCACATAACCACTCGATTGCTTTATCGGTGCTAATAATTTCAGTCACTATGTTGCGTAAATGTTGAGTGCTGTTCATTTTTGTACTTATAATTCTCAATTCCTTTCGTTGATTTTATTCCTCATTCATTAATTTACTGTGCTGATTTTATTTGTTATTTTTGCTTGGCTTGGTCTCTTATTACATGATATGGACGTCATCTTTTCCTTCCTTTGTTGTTGTTGCCTTTTTCACTTCGTTGTTTTTAGACACACATTGTTTAATTTTTGTTTTAATTTTGTTATTTGAGTAGATAAGAACAATCCCAGCAAAAAATTGTTTAAACTCAAGAATCAAACTACAATTCTCAAAGAATTTCGATGGTGTATAATATGCTAGTGTCGCGGGCTTGATCGTTGACTGTTTCTTACTTGTTCCTGTAGTTGAGCAGTTAAAATTTGATTCTATAAAATGTAATTTGAGGTTATTTAGAAATAACATACTCAGAAATGTAAACAAATAAATATCATATAGTTAAATATTTTCACAGAGCTCAGCACTTTCGTATCTTAATCGTTATCATCGCCAGTGTTGTCGTCTACGGTGTTTTTAACAGTATAAATCAGTGGTGCAGTGTGATGAAGCGCAACGTAGAGGTACAAGCATTACTGTCTTGTTATGTCGATTGACTGTGCGAAAAGGTTATATTTTAGTAAAATCTGGTTTAAGGAAGACTTGGATGTTGAGTTTATGTTGAGACAGATGGACTTTGGACGAAATATGTCAAGCGTGTGCTGGAAAAAGTGTTTGAACCAGCAATCGCAAAAGGGGGTCCTGAGCCCTGCAAAAAAGGCAAATACTCTTATCAATACTCTGTAGAGTATTTCAATGCCGGAGTACTTCAATAATAGTCCAATTTCATATATAAAGGGTGATACAATTAACATAGCGATGTCCCAGGATTGGACTACCTACATATATACAATTAGTACACCATAGAGTACTGCAATGTACAGCGAGAGTTGGAGTAGGTGTTCCTCTCTCGCCTTGCTTTGTACTCCAACTGGAGTAATCTAGTTGGATTAGGTGGTTTAGTCCTAGGACATCGCCATGTTAATTGGATCACCTTTTTTTATATGGAATTGAATTTTTCTTGGAGTAGTACGGGTACTCCAATGTTTTTTATATAGGGAGGCGCAATCGCAAAGTTATTCGTTATAGCAGAGCACCTTCACACAACCGATTTGTAGTTGAAAGAGGAGGAGTACACTAACCCACGAAGCCCATATGTGCACAACTGGCGTTTGTAGTCTTCATATCAAGTACAAATTTTCCACCAGTTGCCCTTTTTATCTTTCATTTTCTCTGAATACATATAACATGCATATCTTAGTTTTATTATGTGTAAAAATACAAAAATTTATGACTTCACACCTTAATTTACCTTTGCTTCTATTTACCTATAAACAAAGTGCAAGCCTTATATTGCCCATCTTGGTACATATATGCCCCCAACGTCGTAAATTGTTTTCTTGCCTACCTGTTTTATGGACTCTTTTGGTTGTTCTTAGCGAAATACCACTGAATTTGTTTGCTTAACTCAACCTAAAATCTATATACGTTTTGCTGACTTTTTAATTTTTTTTTTCACGTCTCGTGTTGTTTGCATGCACTTTGAATTTTTTGTACCCTCTTATCCACTGTTTTTCATTTGATTTGACGCAATTTTCACACATGATAAGAGCTCAAGATTGCTGAGACGCATAGTGGAGCAAAATAAGACTGAAGTTAAAAGAAGCCTTTCATTACCGTCTTCCTTATAGTCATCACTGTTTTAATTACATAAATCCGGCTTGCTATTACATACTAAACACTTTAAGCAGGTTTTCTAAGAAATAAGCGGAGGAGTCATGCGGTCAATAACTTATTCAGCACATACATAGTAGTAGCTTTACTTATTTGGTTAGGACTACATACATATTTAGTTCATTAATAGTTCAAGAAGATAGCAAAAAGAATGAATAGTGCTTTAATTGTACCGTTCCCATGAGGTACGCGAAGAACGAGTTGTGTAAACGTGGAAACAAAAAATGAAGTATCGAATTGTACGTGCCATGGTGCATATGTTTAAATAATAAACTGGTTTCAATAACGGTAATTTTTGTCTGTCTACGCACTAGTAATCATTGAATGCTGTGTAAGAGGCCGATGATGCCAAAAAATCAGAGCATAGTCTGTATGAAACCCGTTTCCTGCCACATGTGAGTGCACATAGCGGGCACCAATTGATTTTTACGTTAAGTAAATATTTGTCACTTGTCACACATCTACACCTTAATTGTACCAATACGTTCATACAAAATTGTGCTGTGCTTCAAGATCCAAATATGTTACAACAGCAGGAAGCAATGCGTATAAAATGTGGTTTGCATGCAAATTGTGAAAGCATAGATCGGGCGAACTAGGTTACACCTTTCGTAACCAACTAAAAGAGGAAGGATGAATTTTAGTCAATGAAGAAAATTAGGATACTTTGGAATGATGTGGCTTTTTTGGGACTTGGAACCACTCATTCTTGAAGCTTTTCCGACACTACCAGAGTTTTAGCCGTTCTGTAGACCAAGGAGTCACAACTTAGTGTAGCGCTTCTCGGTCTCAAGGCTTAGATCAAAGGTCGATCAGAGCCTGGGTCAACTCTGGCACCTTTGATCTCGGCGCCACTGCCTTCAGGTTGAGACAACAGCGATGAGCTGTTTGGTAAAAACCCTTTGTGTTTATTAATGATATTTTCAAAGCGGATTCGATACATGACTAGGGGTATCACGCGTACTATTTTAGCTCATGCCACTTCATTAGCAAAAATAATGTTGCTATCCGAATTACACGCTTACACAATTATATAAAGTTCAGCAGTGACAGAGTTGCTTCGAAATTCTTGCATAGCCAATCAGAGGTGAACGAAAAGTGCGCTGTTGGTACTAGATGTGTGGTCCACTCATCCAATAACGAACTCCGGTCAACGTTTAGCTTATCAGTGTGTTAAGTTTATCGCATATAATGCATGTGTTATTTGTTTGATTGTGAGTTCTGAGAACGAGTCCAGTGTTTTCATCTTACTAATTTTTTATTTCCACATAACCACTCGATTGCTTTATCGGTGCTAATAATTTCAGTCACTATGTTGCGTAAATGTTGAGTGCTGTTCATTTTTGTACTTATAATTCTCAATTCCTTTCGTTGATTTTATTCCTCATTCATTAATTTACTGTGCTGATTTTATTTGTTATTTTTGCTTGGCTTGGTCTCTTATTACATGATATGGACGTCATCTTTTCCTTCCTTTGTTGTTGTTGCCTTTTTCACTTCGTTGTTTTTAGACACACATTGTTTAATTTTTGTTTTAATTTTGTTATTTGAGTAGATAAGAACAATCCCAGCAAAAAATTGTTTAAACTCAAGAATCAAACTACAATTCTCAAAGAATTTCGATGGTGTATAATATGCTAGTGTCGCGGGCTTGATCGTTGACTGTTTCTTACTTGTTCCTGTAGTTGAGCAGTTAAAATTTGATTCTATAAAATGTAATTTGAGGTTATTTAGAAATAACATACTCAGAAATGTAAACAAATAAATATCATATAGTTAAATATTTTCACAGAGCTCAGCACTTTCGTATCTTAATCGTTATCATCGCCAGTGTTGTCGTCTACGGTGTTTTTAACAGTATAAATCAGTGGTGCAGTGTGATGAAGCGCAACGTAGAGGTACAAGCATTACTGTCTTGTTATGTCGATTGACTGTGCGAAAAGGTTATATTTTAGTAAAATCTGGTTTAAGGAAGACTTGGATGTTGAGTTTATGTTGAGACAGATGGACTTTGGACGAAATATGTCAAGCGTGTGCTGGAAAAAGTGTTTGAACCAGCAATCGCAAAAGGGGGTCCTGAGCCCTGCAAAAAAGGCAAATACTCTTATCAATACTCTGTAGAGTATTTCAATGCCGGAGTACTTCAATAATAGTCCAATTTCATATATAAAGGGTGATACAATTAACATAGCGATGTCCCAGGATTGGACTACCTACATATATACAATTAGTACACCATAGAGTACTGCAATGTACAGCGAGAGTTGGAGTAGGTGTTCCTCTCTCGCCTTGCTTTGTACTCCAACTGGAGTAATCTAGTTGGATTAGGTGGTTTAGTCCTAGGACATCGCCATGTTAATTGGATCACCTTTTTTTATATGGAATTGAATTTTTCTTGGAGTAGTACGGGTACTCCAATGTTTTTTATATAGGGAGGCGCAATCGCAAAGTTATTCGTTATAGCAGAGCACCTTCACACAACCGATTTGTAGTTGAAAGAGGAGGAGTACACTAACCCACGAAGCCCATATGTGCACAACTGGCGTTTGTAGTCTTCATATCAAGTACAAATTTTCCACCAGTTGCCCTTTTTATCTTTCATTTTCTCTGAATACATATAACATGCATATCTTAGTTTTATTATGTGTATAAATACAAAATTTTATGACTTCACACCTTAATTTACCTTTGTTTCTATTTACCTATAAACAAAGTGCAAGCCTTATATTGCCCATCTTGGTACATGTATGCCCCCAACGTCGTAAATTGTTTTCTTGCCTACCTGTTTTATGGACTCTTTTGGTTGTTCTTAGCGAAATACCACAGAATTTGTTTGCTTAACTCAACCTAAAATCTATATACGTTTTGCTGACTTTTTAATTTTTTTTCACGTCTCGTGTTGTTTGCATGCACTTTGAATTTTATGTACCCTCTTATCCACTGTTTTTCATTTGATTAGACGCAATTTTCACACATGATAAGAGCTCAAGATTGCTGAGACGCATAGTGGAGCAAAATAAGACTGAAGTTAAAAGAAGCCTTTCACATTCCGTTCAGATGGCACTGGTGAGTTGAAACGTTATATGTAGAAAGAATTCCGTGATACTTTTTCTTCGATCGGATCAGAAAATAATTGAAATATACCTTAAAGGGCCGCTGAGTTTTGTATTTGGTTTTAAATTTATCTTCGAGTTTATTCAACTTGTAACCACTGTTAAATCAACGAATGCACGAACATCAGGAGCGCACAACAAACTCATGGCCAAGCGCAAACGCGCTCAATTGATTTATGGCGGCGTTGCAGCGAGACGAAATTGATATTTGCTCAATACTAACGCTGGGTGTGTTTGTTTACACGACAATTTATTTACACAATTTTACTTTTTTTATATAATATTCGCAAGAATCAAGAGCGGCGCATGGTTTATTTGAGTGGTAACTTTTTTATTTGAAGTTTTTGTGACCCGTTTTAAATTAAGAGAAAAACTTTCAAGTGGTAGTTAATACAATTTCAACATCAACGAGTAAATTTAATCAGCACAGCAGGCATGTTATCGGGTCAGATAATTGAATAACGTGCTTATCGTACACACTTCAACTGCCAGTATTTTATCGATTTCGGCAAATGGAATTGAGCGTGAGCTGACGAAGCATCTAGATACGTAGTCAATTTAGCGCTCTTTTCAAGTAAACAATGTTCCCACTTTTTTACGAAGTTATTTATTTAAATAACCATACCAAGAGTTTCTAGAAATCCTAGAATGCACATAAAAATAGTGCCACCAACTAAAGAAAACTTCTATGCAAAAGCAATATGACACAATATCCCACGTTCATAAGTTAATTTTCTTTTGGGGAAAAGCAAACAAAGTCTTATTTTTTTTAAATTATATCATAAACACTAATTCAAAGATATCTATTACTGACATTTTTGTCTCCTTCATAATTCTATCACTGATTTTTCAAAAATCTAACCAAAAAGAGTGCGAAAGCTCTTCAGGAAATCACTGTTTTCTTTACAAATCTCCAATCGTATTGTCCCAGCAAACATTAAGTTAGAGAACGATTAGCAGACGATGCAAGTTCTAATGACTTTCTCTAGGATAGAAGGTTAGAGAACGATTTGAGAAACAGTCGAGCACTATAGCATCTCGACAAAAAGTGGAATTAGTTCTCTATATCGAGAAAAAGGTTAGGTTTCTAATCGAATTCTACTGTACTTCTCTAATGTGATTCCAATATGCTCGAATTTACGTTAGTTCTCTAATCGTTTTTGAGTCGATCTCTAGGGTAGTTTTCTAAAATTTTTCTCGGTTAGAGAATTACACCAGTTTCTAATGTGCTGTAATTTTCCTATACGAACGCGAATTGAATTGGCATCACTTTTCTCTAGTTTTCTGCCTCGTAAATGCCAAGAAAATTTTGTAGATATCTAGTGAGTCAACAAAAATTACTCTGACGCTAGAGACTATTTTTGCAGGGTATTTGTTTTATTTTTAGCTAGTTTAAAATAGAGCACGAAAAATGTTCGTCACACCCTCTACAGTTTTTGTTTACCTTTTCCAATTAGTTTCGTTTAGAAACACAAAAAATTCATAAATTTATCACCACACAAAACAGCTGCATATTTAGCCCAATTCTTCAACTAGTTATAAATAGAAATTACAAATGTGGTGTTAAGGGCAAAAACAAGAGTGCAAATTAGAGGTGGATAACGAAACGATTTGTTTGAGTACTAACACAGTAGCACAGAGGCAGTTGTATTATGCACACTGTATTTACACATTTCTGTTCCGACTATGAAAGATGGATAAAGAAGCTTCAACACTTTCAATCTGGAGACAGTAAGAAAAGAAAGAGGAAGAATAGAACAAAAGACAAATGTTGAATAAGAGTGAGAGGAAAGTTAAAGCAGAAAGACAACGCTCAAAATGTTGTGTAAAAAATAGGTAGCTAATAAATGAAGTACAAATAATAAGCGAAGAAGAGGAGATAGGATAAGTTTTTAGGCAGAACAACGTTAGCCAGATCAGCAATGCGCTATGTATCAGAAGCATACTTGATGCTTTCGGTGTGCTACTCTTGGTGTCAAGTGTGCTGCTTTGGGTGTATCAAAAACTGCGCCACAATTTTGAGTGTTACCACAACAACACAACACTATGCTGTGTTACTCAAAGCTTGTGCAAATGTATAGCATATTGTATTTAGGTTTGTGTTAAAAATATGTGGCACATTTAACTCGTAAACAGAAATGCTTGCCATCGACACCCGCGCACAGCACCGGAGGTTTTGCGATACTTCATAAGTTTTATGATTTTTGCTTCTTTTATTAATGTTTATTTTCATTATTTCACAAAAACAAACAAAATGCATATTTGTCATAAATATGAAATATCATATATAATATAACCACATGCAGACAGTGCTAAATATACCAACATATAAAAATATGCCGCTGCACGTCTCTTGACCGTAAATATGGCAGTGACAATATATATTTGAATTTTTATATATGTATGTATATGAGTTTGTTGGGTCTTACGTAAAGTAAACACACTCAACTAAGTAAAAGCAAATATAACAACAACATTAAATGATAGGTAAGTTCAACCCTTTCAAAAATGGGCACAACATATAATATTTATAAAGGTCCAGTCTCCAGTGTGTACATAAACTTTTTTTTTGTCACTGACTTAGTTAAGGGTCGGTCTGTGTTTGCACCGAAACGAGTAACTAGTTTTTAGCCAAACATATGTACTCACATACTGTTCTGTAAATACGATTATGCTTTCATTGTGCGACACTTTTGTTTGTTAAAAAAAGAAGGGGAAAGAACTGATATGCATAAAAAGAATCAAAGCAATTTCAGTTTTTTGTTTGACGGTCATCAAATTTTATATTTTTTCCCTTTATTTTAAGGCCATTACGTGCTTGTCCGATCCGGCCATACGTGTTCACAGCTATTTATTCGGACATTCATTTATCTATTCCATCAGCCGATTGTCCAAACTAGGCAGCTGAGTCTATTTCACTATTTCATCCTTTCCCACAGAAAATGATTTCGCTTTTATATACATACAGGGTAGCTGATAACTATAGCTACACTAACACTTATAAAATTTCGAGCAAAACATGAAGCTAATGTGGCGTTCCTAGGCCTGCATTTTGCATTATCCTCACATTTTAGCATTTAGCTGAAAATGCAGCATTTATTTCTGCATTTACCATACAAGTTTTGACAGGGAAATGCTACTTAATGCAACTTCATTTTAGCAATATAAATGCAGAATCACCCTGCAATCTTCGTAGAAATAAGGGGATTCGAACTCAAAAAGTTGAATAGGCAGAACTGGTTTCTTGATATTCTTTCATCCACTTTCATATGTAAACAATTGTCAAATTTTTTGTGTTGAAGAAATTGCAAATCCGCGGGCGTGTGTGGAAATTAATTTTTAAAAAGTGAAACAACAAGTGATCTGATGGTTGTGAAACCATTTAAATCGATCAAATGTATAAAAAAGTGTAAAATTTTGTACACGTGCTCATAATTTAAAAAAAAATTCCACCACGATTCGAATTGAGCCAAATGTGCATTTACTAAATGCAGCAGCATGAACGCTGTTCGAAAGCTCATGTCCGAAAATGCAAAATGTTGCATTTTTAATGCAGCATGAACCCCGCTTAAATCGATGATGTATCTACCAATACCAGCCAAACCGCAGTTGAAATGGGTCCCACAGGACAATTGGTCTTAGTTGCTGGTAACACTCTAAGCACCCTGATTGTTTTACGGAGTGACAGTCCACTGCATGATACCAAACAACATCTACCGGCACTTGCCAGACTCTAGTGGAAAAAACTTTATTTGACCAGTTCACAGGAAAGTTCTTCTGGTATAATCTAAAGTATTGTTTAGTTTACTTTGATGAGACACCCTTTATTTTTTATTTGCCATAGCTGGTGGTGGCATTTTTTCGGTGTGAGTATGTACATTTGCAAGTGAGAGTGTTTCGACGTGACCCAGAGATATTTTGTGCCAAAATTGGTACGCATTACATACCCATGCATCTATCTATATGAATGCCATGTTATATTGCCATCCCATTCTCCATTTCATGGTAGTCATCGTATTCGGCATGCCAACTTATCGCGCTGGTTTGCATAACAAAGCTTTTTCTTCCTGTTCTCGTTACAATTGTCGGGTTACGCCAAAAAATTGCTTTCATGTCTGTTCCACTAAGACTGGGAAAGATTTCAAAGTGCACTTACATATTCTTTTTGGTTTTTTTACTCGACTTTCAGTATGAGCTTTATGCTTTATTTTGCATTTTATTGCCTCTTTTATGTGTAGTTAATTATTGTTGTAATGTATCATCAAAGTTTTATAACGCCTGCAGTAATTATTTGCTGCTTATTTTTTATTTGGTATATATTTAGTTAATGATACTTTTGTCTAGTCTGTTTTGTGTAGTTTTGTTTAAAATTTTTGATTAATTTCTTTTGTATGTATCAGAATATTGTTTGAACTATATTAAGAATGTTTCTACGTGATAGTTGCTGAACTTTTTGTTGTGACAGTACGCCAGACATTGTCATTTCGCAAGCTCTTTGACAATAACAATAGATGCCTAATTATGCGATATCACTTTTTATTTAGACATTTAAGAGATTGAAATACACAGAAAACAGTACTTCGAAAAGGAAAACAAAGAAAGAACGCAACGCCCACCAGCAAGCCAACCAGATACAGCAACTCCTGGCGTAACCTCCATCCTACTTGAGCCATAAACTACAATATGGCAATTGGAGACAAAACTGATCAAGACTTGGTGTTATAATTAGTGGGTGCTTCGGAATGTGCAGTGTACAGTTAGTTTTCTCGTTGGAGATGATGTGCAAGTAATCGGCAGCTTAAAAAACAGTTGGTCTAGGTTATGCCCGCAGATTTAAAAACGGAACAAACACACATAACTGAAGCACTCACATTTTCAATCACACTTTTTGACACACATTTTGAAATACATATGCGGTGGCCCTTGTATCAAACATATTAAGTAAAAACACAGATAGGGACAAAGTAATTAATTGGCTTGAATATTTGATAGCGTTTTTGGTTTAATAAAGCTTAAATGGAAACAATAAAATAGTGAAGGGAATGCATTGTTGGTTTTTTCATCCAGATTCTATGCGCAACACGTTACCACATTTTCTTTCATTTAATGAAAGAAGTTAATTACAATCAGTTAGAAGGTGAAAAAAAAATAGTGATAATAAGGTCACTTCGTGTAATATAATTCAAACAAAGATCAAACTAAATGAACGCAGGCATGTCAAAGTCTATTACAATTAATTACCTTATATTATAGGTATATACAGTTGCGTTCAAAATCTTAGTATTTCTCTTATTTTGTTAGTAATAAAATGGATAAAGGCTGATTTTTGAACATCGTATTTGAAATGCATATGTGGTAGGTCTTTATAAGAGTAGTAGAAGCTACAATTTTTTCGGGCGGTGTTCATGTTTTTTCGAGCATTAAATACTCAAATCCGTCATATATAAATTACGAAATGAACAACTTCAACTTTTGGATACATTTTAGCGTACGGGCATCGGCACCGCTGGATATACAATATCCGTTCCTGCTTCATGTACTGTTCGGTTCGTTGTGAAATCGATTTCTATTAAAAAAAATGCAAACAACTTTGCCAAAGTTTAACTTTTTTTACATTGCCAAGTTTTACTTCTAATTTTTCATACTGCACATTGTTTTTGTACTACTATATTTTTAAATGCCGCTGTAATTACGATTTCAATTAACAAAATGTCCCCCCATTAAATAGTAAACGTGAAACTAAACAAGGTGTCAACCTCGTAAAGCCTAAACCAATTACCTTTACAAACACGCCATCACACAAAAATGTCAATCTAGATTAGCACACAATTTACCACATCATCAAGAATTATTCAATGAAAAAAAAAAATATTTGATAACAATTGAAACAGAGGAGAAAACAATAAGCAAATGTGAACAAGCGATTTTAGATTTTGATTTTTTTGACAGGTTAGGCGGTTATAACTATGACAGGTACACAAACAGGAGAATGGCCGCATGCTCAAGGCGGAAGTTAGTCGGTACCTCTCAATTTGTTTAATTTCCTGCGGAAACTGAAGAAGTTTGGGGCGGTTAGCATTTGCGGCTCGTTTGCCCGACTTTTGTTAGGATCTGGTATGAAGCTCTCAACTGCCTTTTCTGCCTTGAGAAAGTCGTGAAATGGACGAATGGTCTCAGGGCTGTTTTATAAACTTTTAAAACGCAGAAACTCTACATCTGTTATTCGAAAGTCGGTTAGATTCAATAAAGTTTAAAATGAATTTGAAAACGGATATATGTATATTTGTATAATTAACGGTTTTTCGTTACCCCTAGTCAAATTAGGTTTGAAAAAATCTGGTGTTGGGCGTTGTGCCATATATAAGTCGGTGTGTGGTATTTTTGGAACGTGTTCCTATTGTTATTTTTTTTTTATAACTGATTTTTTTACTTAAGCCTATTTGACAATCTTTTTTCCATTTTATAGCTTTTAATTTTTTTCTTTTTTGTAATCTCTTAAAAAATGCCCAAACCTCTCACACAAAAATTATTGGATAATAAAATTATTCATTAAAAGCAATTAAATTGCACAGAGCCATACCAATTAGTTTTGCAACAGAAAAGAGAAAGAAAAAAATGTAAAAAAGAGGCAGGCAATAACAACAACATGGGTATGTAGAGCGCATATCAAGCGCAATGACACGATTTTATAAGGCACGACAATGTTGAAAATATGGCGTATGACAACATATCACATTAACAATGTAATGGCATGGAATGTGCCGCTCGCATTATCTAATTGTAACATTAGAAAAACCTAATAACACAAATGGAAACATATGACTAGTTAGTAGATTAACGATGTGGTGTGTGCCATGGGCGTACACCTCTGCTCATAGCAATGAGAGCACAAATGAAATACTTAAAAAAAATTGGTCAAGCTGAAATTTGTTTTATTTTATTGTTTTTTTTTTTTCATATTTTTTTATTATTATTTTTTAATTTTATTATATCTTTAATGTTATTTTTTTATTATATTTCATTTTATTTTTTTCAATATAAATTTTTTTAAATTTTTGATTATATTTTTCTTAAATTTTTTTTTTATTATATTATTTTATTTTATTTTATATTTTTTTATTCTATTTTGAAAAGATGCGGAAGATGTTCAGAAACAATTGGTGCATCAGAGTACTCCAAATGTAATCCTTTTTCATATAAAATTTGTGCTCCAATTAACATTGCGATGTCCTAGGACTGGACCACCTACTTCAACCTTCGCTTTGTTTTTGCTACTCCATGGAGTACCTACTGTCATAGTACTTTGCAATGTACTCCAATGTTGTTCCTCCTTGGAGTATATACTGTCAGAGCGATAGTGTCGTGATTTTCGTCGATAAGGCAAGAGCAATGATCGGCTTTCAAAAAGCTGAAGGTGGTCCGATGAGGAATACAAAGGATTACTATTGGAGTACTCCAATATCAAAAAAATGGAACACATAATCCAACGATTTTTGCAGGGAAGTCTGCCAAGGCTATTACTAATATGTATGAAAAAAGTACATTATCTGCGTTTCCATTATCTGTCACATGGGTGTATGATATATATGCACAAATTCCATTTGAGAAATATTTGTTAAATGAAGTGATTAAAAATAACAAATAAGCAGACGGAAATGGTGCAAAATCAGAAAATCTGGATTTAACTTGAAACCAAAAAATAAATTTAAAAAAAAGGTAAGCACACAAAATGTATAAACAATTTCAAGTATGAACGCTTATGCATACTTACGTTTATAAGCAAACAATAAATATTAGATTGGCAGCGCGCTAGCAAAATTAGGGCATATCTATTAAATTATACGAAAAATTAAATAAATATAGAAAAAGAATAGAAAAATTACAAGGAAAAAATCCAAAATGACTTTGTTGATATTATTGCAGTGAAACAAGTTTATAACTGTGAAAAAAATATATATCAAACGAAAAATTAGATAAGATATGACGGCTAAGAGATCTTTTTACAGGGGCCATGTTTGTTTACACGTTTCAAGTGTGGCGGGGCCAGAGGTTTATATGTATCTACAGCAAACTAAAGCGACTTGTTTTCACATTTTATCTAACGTCGTGTCGGACGGGTATGAGTAAAATCAGGTTGAGCATATGCTATAATTTTTATAACTTGTGTGTGTGTGCTATGTCTTTAGGTGACAGCGTTATTTATAATAACAAACATGTATATGGTGCGTTTAGGCCATATTGTAGGTCCAGTTCAGTTCAACTCGTCATAATTTAAAATTGTTTTGCTAAGCGCGTTAAAAGCAATGAAAAAGTCGTGTTGTTTGTTTTGGAAAAAGGTAAAATTTAAATTTATTATTTTTTGTTGGTGACTTTTGAGTGAGTTTATAGCTTAATAAATTAATGAATGGAAAAAATTAATTTTAGATATTTGCTCATTATCACTTTGATTCAGTTTTAGGTTGATAGCAGCCTTGGGAGTACCAAGGAGAGCAATTTATTTCGTTTCTTTTTATTTCAATCTATCTTATCTTAGACGAGCTTTTTAATTTGTTAAATTTGATAAATTTTTTTGTAATGTTTTAATTGGACTTTTCAAATTTATCATATTTTATTTAAATTTTTTTCATATTTTTAAATCTAGTTTATTCTAAAAAATTTTGATTAATATATTTTGTATTGTTGTATCAACAAACAGTTTCCTGGAGATACGCTTCTCGTGCTAAAACTAGTTTCAATACCCCAATAACGTAACTAATTATATATTTGTTCACTCGTCCGAAAAATGTAAACAAAATTTAAATTTTTTTAAGTAATTTCCGTAACTTTTATTATCGGTCAAATCATATTTCGCTAACAAATCAGTTGTAAGTAATTTGCATATTTTTCCAAACAAATATTCATTAATAACTGGTTCATATGTCATACAAAAACACATGAATACGCGCTATGCACATACAATTTTATACATTTGCACCTGCAAAGTGTTGCATGACTTGCACATACTCGCTCACATTCATTTGTCAATTTCTAGCTTAACTTGTTTGCAATTAAAAATTCCGCTGCTGTAAGTAATGGACACAAACAATTTTTTTTTGTTTTTCGCTAAAATGTGTACCATTTATAATTCAGATACAAATGGGACTACTATATGTCTGGTATGTACATTATTACAATAACAAATTACGAGAACAACAAAAAATCTACATATTTCTCGAAAAGGTAAACAAAAACAAATCGAAATATTTTTAGCTAAAGCAACAGTTTATTCGTATTTGTCTGGTGATATAAATTTGAACCAGTTTTGCCGATAGCAACTAAACTAGTGAGAGGGAAGAGCAATGTGGTCAAATGAGATAAACATACAGTAGTTTGCGGGCAAAAAGGTACATTGGCAGTGAGTTTTTATAAAAAATATTCGTCAAAAACTGGTTGGACCCCTGTAGAGAGATGAAATACATCGGTGTTCTACTGAAAAGTTAGCTGACCTGGAAACACATCGGTCTAACTGGAGTTAAACCTCTGTAGAGGTTTAACACCTCAGTGTTCTACTGTAGAGAAATCTGACCTGGAACAACATCGTGGTAGTTGGAACTCAACCTCTGTAGAGATGGAACACCCCTGTAAAAACGTTGGAGTACACATACTACTCCACGAAAAATCCACTTCCTTCGCCATGTTAATTGAAGCACATTTTTTAATCTGACTTGTAACAACATCGATGCAGCAGGATCTCAAACTCTAGAGAGAGATGAATGAAAGGTAATCTACCCTGGAATAACACCGAGGTAGCTGTGCTGAAAATTAACATGGAATACGTCGAAAGTAATGCAAAATTGAAAACCTTGATATTACAGTGCAAATAATCTAACCTGGAGCATCTGGATATAACAGTGAAAAACAGTATTAGCTGGAACACGTCGATGTTATACTGAAAACTATTAAGCATTTTCTCAAATTTATGTTTGAAAACGCTATTTCCCTTGTATTCATCCTACAAAATATGAAAAATTTGTCCATCTTAGTTCGTTCCAAATTATTCTGACTAACTGTACATAAATTACTCTGCATGTGTGCAACCAATTCGTAGACTTAAAAATTTAAAACGGTAATCAAATTGTTTAATTTTTATTATTTTTGCGTCTAACAGTATACTTTCAAGTCATGCAATTTTAATGGTTTGTCTTGCAAGCTCCTACAAAGTAATATACTCATACATATTAAGTTAACTTTGTTGTTATACCTCTCAACGCGAAATATGTAATTATTTCAATTTGGCTTTTGAGCAACCACATTTCATATTAATGGAAGTCATTAGCACTTTCAACAAATAATTACAACGTCACTAAACGATTAGATAAGGCATATAACTGATCAAAAATAAACATCAATTAGCTAATCAAACAATAAATATTTTATGGTTATCATACTAACAATAATAATATGGTCAAATATAGCTGCGACCAGATTAAGATCTATTACTACATACAGTTCGAAGTTTGGTTGTTTCAATTACTTTACCAAAAACTGTTGAAAGTTAGTACGATCAAGATGAGGTGTAATTTAATTAAATCTAAACTAGCTAAATTATGTCTAGGATAAATAGAGAAACTCCTATATAAAACATGCTTCGTTTTAATGCTTGTATTAAGCTAATTCATTAAATATTGTGAAAGCAATCATGGTGATTTTTCTCTCATTCAAACATACAAGAAATCGATTACAATTTTACATTCAACGCATTGATTACAATCTTCTCACGCACACTTCTCTCTTCCCTTCAACAAAGCTCTATCAATTTCAAACTACTACTTTTATTTGTTTTAGTGGCTTTCTCTAGCCCCTTTTTTAGATTGTCATTGATTTGGCACATTTGTTGTCCAAGCACGTACCAGCTGTTTAAATTTTCTTTATCTACACGCGATTTTTTTTCGTCTTTTTAAGACAATCAAATACCATGCCATACATTCCTTAAGTACGTGAAATGTTTGCATGCCTATAAACGTAATTGAACTGTCTGCCGGCGGGAAAAGCAATTTTTTTTTTTGGAACGTTTACTTTCTTTATTTGCAGACGCATGTTTTATTTTGTTTCTTAACTGTTTATTTAGTTCCTATTTTTTTGGTGCCAATGTTTACGTTAGAACGCTTGGAAAATATTTGCCCATTTCAAATATGTACTAAAGTAGTGGGGTCTCGAGGCAAAAGAGCGAGTAAGATGTTGATTTTAACAATATATTGGTTCCATTTAATATAAAAAAATGTGCATAAAGAGACAACCAATAATATAATAACATAAATTCCAGAACACGTATTCCTACACACAGAGAAAATTGAGCAGATGATGGATAAGAATTAACAGCGATTTGGTCATAGCAACCAAAATATAGTTATAATATAGTTATATCAACCAAAATATCTGTTGATTCAACAAAATTATTCAAAATTATAATTTTTCTCTGTGTACTATGGAGATGATTGAGTTGATGTTAATGTTTTGTTCGTTGTTGCGATAAAACATGAATCGTGTGCCTATACGAGTTGCTTTTAAGATAATATGAAAATAGTAAAAAGAAGCATTTATGCTTCATTGACGATACATATATAATGAAATAAAATAAATGAAAAAAATTTACATTTTTTAAATAAACTAAAATAAAAAACTTTTGAAAAAAAAAAATAAAAATAAGTTAAGGGCAAAACTGAACAAAAAAAAATAAAGGAAAGGGACAGAAAGGAAACTGAAGGAAACGCTCAACACAAAAGAACCCAATCAAATAATAAAAAAAAAATTAATAGAAAAAAAGGAAGCAAAACGAAAAGAAAGAAAACCTAACTAAAAAAAAACTAAAAATTAAAACAAATTATAAGGGAGCAACGGAATTAAAAACAAAGAAAGAAACGAAAAAAAAAATAAATAAATAAAATAAACCTAATAAAAAAAAAAAAGTATCCATCCTTCTTGACTTTGAATTTCAACAACATCACAATCTTTAGTAACAATAATTCTTCTTAATTATCCTTTAAATCATACAGCAAATCCTTTTTATTACTTCAACTGACATTACCATTTAGAAGCATCATCTATTCTCCCTTACAGCGACTAATGATCGGGCTTTGTGCAATCTACTCGTATCGTATCTAGGTAGTATGTTTTTTTCTATATGATATATGTGGTATACATATAAAATGCATGTCTATGTAATTAATGACGTTTAACACGTTGCTCGACAAGCTGTGGTTGTGATTGAATACATTTAAGATGAGTCACATAAGTAAACAATAATAATATGGTGCTTGTTGCCGCCGACTTGCTTTGTATAGAATACAAATGCTTTCATTATTTTGCGTTTTGCTACTAGTCGGTCAGAGAAAAAAAGAAAGAAACATGAGAAGAATACATTGGCGGCTATACCGTACTATTTGAAGAGCTGTTAACTTACACTACTCGGGTTGCTTGATTGATTGTTGCTTGTAACGTTTGTCATTATCTAAATACTTTTAAGTCTTTACTGTGCCTACCTACTTTTCTGAATTCGTGTATACTTGAAACAACTATATAAGTAATCCTATCGATTTGTATGCCACACTTCTTGTCTGATGGCATTCTCTTATTTGCCTTCTTTTGCATTGTTAATGCCGTCTGCAAAATTTGCTTGCTTACAAAAAAAATATTTTTTTTTCAGGCACAAATTTTTGGTTTGCCGTAGAAAAACAGCAACGTGCAATCTTAATTTGCATTAAAAAGTTGTTGGAAATTGATTTCCTAGAATGCAATTAAATACATTTTGAGCACCGGAATGAAGAAAGTAGCTATTAAAACAAGAAGTTTGTCTTACTGAAAGTTGGCAAAGCGTAAAATAACTTTGAAAGTAATTTTTTTCGTTCATGTGTTAAATATACTTTTTGATAGAGTTCTTATCGTTTGCGGAAACTTTGAGTAAGTACTGATAATTGGTACGATAAACAATTTTTGCAAACTTTGCTTTACCCAAATTGCACACATAATTGGCTTTCGTTCATAAAAGGAAATTAACAAAAAAAAAAGAAAAAGAAACCTCGTCAATTTTTTGCGCTCTTTCGCCTTCTGCAGAATTTTTAGACGATTAAGTTAAGATATTTTTATTTTTTCATTGATGTCACAAACAGTATGCTTTGGTATTCAACATAAATCGATACTTCATAAAACAATATGTCAGGCAATGTCTTAAGATATTTTTTAGACACCTGCTGATAAATTTTAAGAATGGTGAATTAGGACAATGTCAAAAATATTCTGCCAAAAATTTCATTAAGTCGCTAAAAGAAGCAGTTCAGCCGATGATGCATATCACCACTTATTTATATTTTGTATGAGTTTTTTTTTTTTGCTTTTAGACATTTTGCCCCGTAATAACACCAAGCGAGGCCGAGCCATCCTCTACTTCCCATATAATTCGAGGCCTTCCGTATTCTTCTAATGCGGAATTTGGCAGAACCTTCCGGGGAAGTCAGTTACTTTTCGGAACTTTTCTGTCGAATATTCCAAAAGGAGAAAAAATTATAAAGCTTAATCTAAAATACTCATTCCACTTGAGTACCGACCACGGTACCTCGGAACTGCTAATCCATTATGTACCTTCCATTAGTAAGAAATTATGTCTAGCATTACAAATTTGATTCTTTTGAAACTTACCTGCAAATAAAAAACAAAAGATAATTAGTTATGCACTCAAAGTATAATAGCAATTAGATGATTCTTATGAAGATAATGTATATCGTCTATTTAAGAATAATATTTAAACTGATTCAAATACAGATAGCATATAAAGACTAGTTAAGAAGATCAATCTATGTTAATTTAAAAGTTTAAAAAGCTTTGAAGTGCTGAAGGGATATATAACATTTAAATTGCACCGTTAATGTGTAGCAATATACACAAATTGACTCCCCAGGGTAAAATGTGTAACTCAACCATGCAGTAAATAATGTATAATTAGCTTGTAAAGTAGTGCGATAACTCTTTTTGTTAAGCGAATATTCGTGGCATGTTCATTTGAAAGTTAAAACAAACATTATTCATATGACGCACCAAGAGCAAACAAGAAGTTTTAATATAAATTTGTGAGCTCATCATACTGTTTTTCTAAAAAGCAAACAATATATGATTGGTTTCCAAGATGGGGGTAACGGGTGGTGGGAAGGGCTAGCAAAATCGTTACATGTATTGTATGTACTATTTATTTTATTTATAACATCAAAATCAAGCAGCTGACTTCTCCATATTTCAAATTAAATTGACATATTCGTGGCACAGAAGGGAGGGTATAGAGGCAGTTTTAGCAAAAAGGGAGGCGTGAAGTGTACGATAAAGTAAATATGAAAAAGGGAAGGATGAAACGAGGAGGAAAGGGGGAAGAGAAAGAAAATATGATGGAAAAATTGTAAAGCAAGATCGGGAAGCATCAGTATGGAAAGGCTTTCTAAGACTAGATCGGGAAGTATGACTTTTAAAAAAGGAGTTGCTTAGTTGCGACGCCGTCGCATAGATATAAAGTGTTTTACGGAACAGTTCTTAGTCGAGTAAGGTAGTGGGTAGCTACTGTTCTTGCTATTAGAATCATTGTATCGTAATAAGCTATCTCCTCACTTTCATACAAAGATTTAGGGCAATCGCAGTCTCATTCGCAAACACACCCCTTCCGTTGTGACCTACAAGCCACCTCCTCAGTCGCACAGCACCTAGAGGCAACCATGAACAAACAACGCCTACAATCATCGATGGAGCGTTCAAGACAAACAGACATTTCCAAGTAAATTAGAGCTCAAATTACTGCGTAGTAGTTTTAAATTAATTTTATAAATTTGCCATAAAAGCAAAACAAATTGAAAGATCCATAATAAGCCACAATTAATTAACTACAAAAGTTTCTCGTAAAAACAACAACAATACATACAACGCGAGCAATTGCAGGTTTGAAAAGTAAGTATAAGTAAGTATTCAAGAAAAACAAACCGTGGCAAGTGCGTGATGAAGCAATTTTCACAGACAACTACACAAACATTCATAACCAGAGTTGAGTGCACAGACCAATTTGTAAAGCGTATTGTATTAAATATTAATAAGCTAATAGGGCGGCAAGGTTAATGCCACACAAAGGCGACTTTCACTTGAAGCACATTAGAAAGACAGAGCAAAAACCCTTTCACTTGCCACATTTGCAATTCACGCCCTTGTTCATAAATTATCTTAAAAGAAAATAATAATAACAATAACTCAAACGCTCTGCTGTAATAACGGCTGGAATATATACGAACAGTTTGAGGGCGGAAAAGCTTGAAAAGAAAATCATTCTTACGCAAGTTCGCGTACGTGCGCGAGATTTAAGCAGAGATAGATTTTTTTTATTAAGCGGAAATAATGATGATGACGGTAGCAGAGTCGCGAAGAACACACCTTCGAACGAATTCAATGAACACACCCTGTCTGTCTATCGATGGGTTGCGTATCTTGCTGCCTCAATGCCGATACACGATTTGTAACAGTTGTTGTTGCATAGATGTGGTAGAAACAAAATTTACAGATTTATGTGCATTAAGAAGGCATTAACGTCAAGCGCGACAAAATGAGAGTGTACGAATAATGGACTTGGAGAGGGTGGGGGGTGACGAATAATAATATTAATTTAGACACTCACTTTGTCTACTTGTGCGACTACAAATTTGTTATTGTACACATGAATATCAAAGACGAAAAGCGAGGAAAAAATATTACAAAAATTTATTTAATATTCGTTACACATGCCAAACAAATAATGGAACCGAAAAAGCAGAAGGGTAAAGCACACACAAAGCTCGCGTTAGTCATTAAATTCTTCGCGCATCATTCAACACTCAACGTCAACGTTAACGTCAAACATGCACATACAATGGAATACACAAGCAACTAAACCAAACACCAACAACCACCCACCTTATCAGCAGTAGGCCGGTTACAGTCTTTAGGTCTACAAGTACAAAAAATTTTGCGGTGACTTTTAATGTTTGTATTTTTAAGGGTTGAAGAACAATGGCCTGATGTGAAGTATGCAGTCTTTTTTTTTTGTAGAAAATTTATTTATATGCTATGAGGTGGTACTCAACCGCTCCCCCGAGTCACGTTTTTCGCATACTTCTTCAATACAAAAAGTTTTTTTTCGCATTTTTTGCGCGTTAAGGTTTTACAAAATTTATTGGTATCCAGCAAAGCAAAAGAAAAGAAAAGTTATTAAGTACAAAAAAAAGGAAACAATAAAAAATGTAAAGAAATAAAAAAGCGAACAGCAAAATAAATATAAATCGAAGCAGTAAGAAATTGGTAGAGGCACTCAAAGTATCGGGGTTAACACTTGATTAACCGCCACTGTATGCGACAACAAGCATACACCAATAACAATGAGCAATGGTAACTAGAATTGTTGGAATAAGGAAAGAAGGTCGTGGGTCTGTAATTGCATATAAAATGAGGTAATATGGCTGTTTTGTGGCTTTCATATAACAATGGCTACAACAAATTTGCGGCCAACAATAAAGAAAGAAAAAAAGCTTTCTACTTCAATTGAACGCAATTTTTTAGATCTTCAAAACTCTTTAGGGAACTGAATATCAATTATTTCACAGCTATCACCACGAGAGAGTTATAAAATTAAAGTTGACTGAGCCACAGTTACGGCAGCCTTTTTCGGGAAAAGTAAGGTACAACCAAAAAACTAAGGATAAATGATAAACAAAAATAATATATAAGATAAAATGAAAATAAATAAAATAGCATTAAATTAAAACAACAAATTGTAGCTAAAATATTATAGGAATTAGTCTGGCGAGATCGTGGCTGTTTTCGAAATAGTACTACAACTATGGTCTGAATGTCTATTACCTTAAAATAACTGAATAATAACTGGAAAGCTTTCATATACTTAAAATAAAAAATTTAAGTTCCTTTATGATGACCTATTTCCGACCTCTAGGTCTACAAATACTTTTTGAGATATTTACAGATGATATCCAATCTCATTTTCAAACGGAACTGACATCCTTTCAACAGATGCCGTTGATTCAACGCATTTTTACGCTAAGTCTTCGAGCCGCTGTAGTATACAACTTTATTATTTTCGGTTTATTGTCGGCAGGAGATGATTTTCTCGACTCCGTAGACTATCCAAAGGATAAATCAATGCCAAGTTTTCTGGGGAAATTTTTCACATCTATCAAAAAATACGAGACCATCGAATGAAACCTGGCATATCATAAACATGTAACAAGGGATCTCAGACTCAAACCATTACAGACAGCTCTGAGTTCAAAGGCAAATATCAACTTAAGCAAACACAAAAACAATTTCAAACAATAAGCTAGTATTTTGAAAAACTGGTCAAAGACATGAATAATTCCATCCAATGCCACAGCAAAGGCCCTTACACAAAAGCCATAGAATAGAAAGAAGGTCTAAACAATCAAGCACATTGTACTACAGTTTCGACGAAGAGAGAGTAAGCAGCAAAGTGGTAAAGCAATGGACTTTTGTGGCGCAGCAATGACATTACACAATAAAATGCACAGGCACATAATAAAAAGGAACATTAAAAAGAAAATATAAAAATAGAAAAGAATAAAGGAGCAAAATGAAAGAAAATAATAATAGAAAAAATTAAATAAGAAATGTGAATAACAATGAAAACAAATCGGCAGCATTAATATGTGTGTATGAGAAAAAAAAAGAATAAAATATAAAAAGCGCGAAGAACAGACAAAAAACAAACAAAATGCGTAGATATGATGTAACAAAAAGGCGAGTCAACGAAGCAAACACAGGAAGTAACACGAGAAAGTCATTTACTTAAGGAATTGAGATGAAGTGGCAAGACACATTATGTGCTCGCATATTATTAAGTGAAAATAAAACCAACAACAACAAAACGGTATGACACCAAAAGTAAATATGAAGTGGAAAAATAACACAAATGGGTGTGGGAGTGGGTGGGTCAAACAACAATATTGCAGACATACTGAAAGTAGAAAAGGAAAACAAATGAAGCAAAGCGAAGTGGTAAGTAAAGAAAAACCTTTTTTTAAAAAAATTGAAAAATTTGAAAGAGAAAAGAAACAATTGATAAGTACAATACCTACATAGAACTTGAATAAATCACAGAAATCAGCGGTAAAACACTGTGCACAATGACACAAAGAGGTTGTGACGCAAGTGACCCAAAAAGAAAACAAAAAAGGTATTAAAAAAGAGGAATTTTATTAAAAAAGGCACAGGTACGTGCACATATTTAGCGCAAACATATCAAAATATGTACATATGTGAGCGAAACTCCAATTTAAATATACAAATTCACATATCAATCGCGTTAAAAGCAAATGCAAAAAAATGTACAATAAAATGTGAAGCCAACAAACAAATGTGAGTCAGGAACAACACTATCGACAACTACAACAACAAAAAACAATTTCGCAACCGTACCGGTCATTGAGTATTCAGGCGCATACTCGAACGCTCGTTGGCCTCTTGTCAACATCAGAGCAGCGGTTATTTGGCATGGTTGGCCGGACGGTGCTGCTGATAATGTTGTTATTGCTGTTACTGCTTTGTGTGCTCAATCGATCAATATCAATGTGGTGTTGTCAACAACCTGCGACGGACAAACGACAAGAGAGAAACAACAAAACAAAAAAGTTCGAGCGTGCTATGTCTTTATGTACATTGGATTCATTAGCAAGTTGGCTGGCGTAAATACTTGATGGCAACACGAAACGGCGCCGTGCAGCGCACCACCACTAACGTGATATGGCGCAATGCAGAGCAAATAAATATACTTTTGATATGAATCTGAGAAGTATAACGGTAAAGGGAATTATTGCCAAATTGGGTACAAAATTAATTTTGCAATAGGAATAAAAAGTCGTATTGTAAATAGTTATGAAAACTGTAGAATATAGTGAAATAAAAAAAATAAAAATAAAATAATAATAAATACAATTAAAAAAAGCTTTCATTGGATGTGTTAGATTTCATTTCACTACAATTTGCCGAGTGGGTGGAATTTAAACACAGTTTCAGTTTCTTTCTTTTATAATCTTTTTTTTTGTTCCTTTCTTTTCCTCTCCTTTTCTTTTTCTTTCTTTTATTGTCAATAACTTTCCTTTTGTAATATTCTTTATTAACTAATTAGAGAAAAATAAAATAACATAAACTCTATCAAACATGTCTTCACATTATAAATTCGGAATATGAACAGATGGAAAATGTGTCCTTGACCTCTTAAAACTGCCTTAAAATTCGGAAACAACTACATAATACAGTATGGAAAAGTCTGATTAAAATAGACAGCACTTTTCCGGCGTTTTCTTCAGTGAGTGCTGTGATGACACTAGGTCATACAGACTGACACTGAACCCACTCTTTTAACTCACTACTTAGCTCACGGAGATAAACATATTCTCTTGGGCTCATCTTTGAAACACCATTGAAGACCATTTATTCGATGTCATCAACATACATAAAACACGACAGGTAAATTCAGACCATTCTTGTTTTGAATGAAGAATAAGAATAACGAAAGGAAACAAATGCCCAAAAGCATTAACAATAAGCTTGCGCCGATTTTTATATATAGCATAAACAACTTTTAAACAAACAGTATATGTATGTATTTGTTACAAAACATACACTTAAAAATAATGAATCATTAAAAAACACAACAGTTATAAACTGTCAAATCACTACTAACGCTAAGTGCTCACGAGTCAATCTTTCATTTAGAATGATTTATGTCGCTATTTACATATTGTATTTAAATGAAGCAGAACACAATGAAATAAAAAAATAAAGTCAACAACTTGAAGCGGCAACAAACTGTTGAGCTACAATGCAAGGACAGCCCAAGGCAAAACAAAAAAATATCTATCCCTGGATGCTGGAAAAAAAATTAGAAATACGCCAATAAAACGGATAAGGCAAACCTTCTATTGTTGTTCTTAGGGGAAGGGAGAAGGACTGTGAAAAGTGCACTCTTCACATTGACTTCAAAGTTATAGCAGGGGAAAATATATGAATAAAATTGTGCTTAGAACAGCAAAAAAGAATTATGACGTATGTATGTAAATAGCTTTTACGCAAACAACCGTTGCGCGAACAGAAGTGCCAATAAAAATAGTGTAACAGCTGCCAGAGTTTGCCTATGCGAATGGCAATCTAAAAACTAATATGTATTTGGTTGTTGTGTTGATATGAATGATGAAGGTGAGGACAATGTGGGTGCAGTGTTACGACAGTAGAGAAGCAATAAAAACCAGATAATATATAAAATATATAAAAAATCGAATATCAAACTGCCAAAGATAAGAACTCAGACATGAAATATAAAAAAAATAGAATTAAAGATTTAGCAGAAAATATAGAAAGGGAAACTTTATATCGTTACCTTAATTCACAAAGGCCCTATCTGCTTGCAATTAGGGCAGGTATGAAAGTTCGAAGATATCTAAGACTAGAGATAAAGTTGCAAAGATAAACAGTCTCAAACTAAGGATTTGATATCATATTTGAAACTGAAAGATCAATACGAAAAGCCAAAGATCATATACCTAGATATAATTTGTGACATATCAAGATCAAATATCATTAGAAAAGATTATATTATTTTTATATAGCATTAAGATCAGATAACCAGTCGAAAGGATCAGAGATCATAACGAGCCCTAACCGTTTACAAAGCGTAAGCGACAAAAAAATTTAGTTACATGAGGTTTTCTTTGTTTTTTTTTTTTTTGTCGCTTGTTTTAAAATCTTTGTCACAATACTTCCGAAAGTGAAAAAAAAACATAAAGTAAAAATTAAATTTCGGAAGGAAAAGAGCTGCATAATGTGAGTTGATTCACAGTCGTTACAAAAAATCTTCACCTAGTTTTATTTCAATCTTATTCAATTGTTCTATTATCTTTCACAACCTATCAACTATTTAATCACTTTGCCGAGTGCAAGCTCAGGGTGAACAAAACCTACATTAATGTTGTAATAAACACTGAATCGATTTTGCTATTAACCCAATTTTACAGTTATAGCGACAACAACAAAAGTTCAATAAACTGCGAAGTAAAGCAAGATCAGCTAAGCATTTGTGTAAATTTAACGTTGAAACAAATATTTGTTTAATAAAAACTGCAAATATTTTGTAGGAACATCAAGGTTACGTGTATTGGTTTTTCTGTGTGTGTTTTTATTGTCTGCTCAAGCTATTTTTGAAATAAAAAAAGAATTAAAAATACAATATCAAAAAGTCAACTGAAAAGAACCAAATACCAAAACACGCATTCGTACTATGGAGACACTGTGTGTAAAGCGGGAAACAGAATCGGTCCGCCAATACGTCAGTTGCGTGACGTACGTAAATTTTAGAGCAAATTCTGCTTTGACGTATCCGTCGTATAGGTCTGGTTGCTATCATATATACATATAGTAGAATATTATCAGATCGCTTTTGTGGTTGAATTTCAACCTTGAGCGAAATTTATTGGCAATAAAACAGAAAATCCGAGATACAAAAAGTTATCAAATTATCTAAATTCTTTGTGAATTCATGCCACGGGCTTAAGTTAATGACGCTTGTATGTCACCGTCTTATCAAGATAATTAACTAGTAATTAATGTAGCCGCAAGCAAATGAAATCCACCGAACAATAGAAAACTTCAAGCCGAAGCGATTGCAAAAGAAATAGCTGGTGAAGTTTGCCTATAAAATTTCACCTACACTACAGGAGTCACAAAATGTAATCCAACTATTTATTCGGTACATAAATAACTAATTGATGAGCTGGATAAATGCCATTGACAGTGGGCAATAGCAATATGTGACATGCTATGAATATCAAAGACCTTTCTCTACACTAAATTTGGCAATAAATATTTGCGATTTCGATTACCGACTAAACGTGTTGTTGTTATAAATATTTATCGAATGTACTTTAGTGAGTAATTTAATTGTAGAGTTAAAGCAAGTAGTAGTATCAAGTATATATATGAGGTAATAAAATAAAGTATGTAAGAGGGTAATTCCATATGTAGCCTAAGGCTAGATGACAAACCCTGGTAGATTTAGCAAATTGACACCCCAAAATAATATTTGAAGAGTTTACGTATGCCTTTTGCACTGCCTGATAATCCAATAGCATGTAATAAAATTTGGTCAATAATTTCCAACAGGCACTTAACGACCAGATATACGCATGTAAGTACGTGCGAATACACAACACAGATGCACTATATACAGTCACTCACTGTCGAGATGGGACAACAAATTTGTCTGGTGCGACGAAGGATGTGCAACTCCACAGTTGATCTAGATACCACGCTAGGTAATACTGTTAATTTCAAGCAACAAACACAACAGCGAAAATTTTAACAGATCAAAAAAATCCCTCCTGCCACTGAATGATGCTTTAGCACCGAAGTGCACCGCATCCATATAACGCGTGGCTAAACAGTCAAACTACTGAACAGACTTGCCAAATTCAGATTTTAAAATTATATGTTCGAGACACAAAGTGTTGTGTTAATAACAAACATATATAAAAATAAAAAACATTTCTGAAATAATAAACAGTCCTTTTCGATAGGAAAGTGACTGTCAGCACATAGTACATACTTAAAATACGTTATGTAGGCGTTGCAGACTACATATGCGTTAAATAGGTAGTATTACACATTAGTAATGACTAGGAGAAAAAAAAACCCAGCTACATTTGAACATACTCGAACATACATGTTAACCAACTGACGTTGATGATAATAATAATAATGTATATTGGGTGATGAGATGACGACCCTAGGGGATGGTGATGGTGACGGTTGTGATGATATGAAGGTTGAGGAAAAACTGCGATTCTGATTGAGTATTGATGACGCGAAATAAGGGCGGACAGACCTAACGACTGATGGATAGACAGATAAAGCAGACAATATATGTATATACATACCTACATTAATGATATGTGTGTCTATGCAACAACGAATGTGTCAACAACAGCGAACGTAACTAAGTACCTTGGGCATCTTCTCGTACCTACTGTTAATTCAAGCCATACAATGCAATATTGAAATCAACCGACCAAAGAAAAAATCGCTTTGTTAATACCGGTCTAGTGACATTAGGAATTATGTTTGCGACTACAAAAGGGACGTACAAGAGACATACGTATGTGAATGGGTGTAGGCAGTGGTGTAGAAATATTGAACGCGATGTAATGACAAGCGATGATGATAAAACATATAAATTGAGCCGAGGATGATGATGGACAATTGCGTTAGTTATAAAGTGAACAAGCGATTTTTCATATGTAAATAAACACGCGTAAGAGGACAGTTAGGTGAGTCAGTGACTTTTCCTAGTTAAAGAAAACAAAGAGAAATCAACGCATTGTTATCCAATGCGTTGAATAAGCTTTGTGTTTTATGTCTCCAGTAAACTATCATCTCCAACTCGAAGATTCGACTACAAAAGTGTAGCGTCTTAGAGAAACCAACAGACATTCTAAGCCCAGAAAAACCTCCTTAAAGTTTGAAAAGTGCTGTCGCTACACAACACAAATGTTAAAACACGTATTTATGCTACGAAGATGGTGCGTGCTTCCTTGAGCTTTTGTTATCGTAGAATTCGTAAAGAGCAGGAAAAGTAGGGAACGGAAACTATAAGGAATGAACGGAGAGAAAAAGAAAATAAAGAGAAGAAACAGTTAAGGAAAATAAAAGAGTGAAAGAAAAAGAAGTTGGTGAAAAGAACAGTAAAAAAGCGGCAGAATAGGATTTATAAGTAGGGAACAGCAGTTAAAGCAAAACAAGGAAAAGGCAACTGAAATAAGAATATAAAGTATATTTTAAAATGGTAAAAGAGGAAACAAAAAAAAAACAATAAGAAAAGAAAGCAAAGGAAAGTAGGTAAGGGAGGGGATATTAGAGATAAGAAACGGAATGAAAGGAAAGCTAAGCAGGAGAATTGCAAGAGAAAAATTCCATGTCTGCTATGATAAATATAGTTGAAAATGATGAAGAAGAGTAAAATTGTTCTGGCGACTTTCGCGGTCTAATTTCAGCATCTAAATAGGAGGAAAAACAGTACTCCAGAGAATACTGCGAACAATGGGGGACCACAAACTTTTTCTCCAGTATTTGTATTATATTATAATAAATTTGCCCAAGATTTCGAGTTCATTGTCTCAAACTCTCCCCCAGCTTCAATTTTATCTTTATTGAGGTTATACATTAATTATTTACTCGCCACAATAATCTGCACTCAAACCCCTTTTATAACATTTGTAAACCTTAAAATCATGCACGAGACGGCCCGGGTCGCTGCGGACTGTATAAACAATACCACCGTTTGTCATACGACAAGAGTAGTCAGTCAACTGAACGTCTGCTCAATAAGACAAGTCGCATTACATTTCTGATTAGTTTGTAGTTGCGGTCAAGAAAGGCGACAAGTGGACAAGTGGTATGTATGTTTGCCCCCAGCAATGCCTGAGAACGTAATAAAAAGACATCAGCAACAGCAGCTCAGTGGTTGACAAGAGTTACTGAACAAAAGAGAATACACACAAAAATTTCCCATATCACATGAATAGTAACACGTTTCTGCGATTACGCGTTTGTCGTTTGCCGTCTGTTGGTCAGTTGGTTACATCAATTTATTGCCTGACTGAGCGACGTGTGTCACTTCCTTTGTATCTCACAAGTGTAAGCACATACCTATATACATATGTGATTGAGTAGTTGGGAGTTTTGAAGGTGGATCTGTTATATTTTGCGCGTGTGTGGGCGCGAGCTATCAACGCAAAAATATCGACAGGCGACTTAAACATGTCAGCGCCCAAGTAAGCAGAAGGGAGTTCTTGATGTAAGATGGAAAGATGTAAAAAAAAAAATAATAAAAAAGTGAAGCAACAAAGCGACAAACAATAGCTTCAGTCGAAGTCGCACATATTCTCGTACAAACTTAAAATCACACACTGAGCTCATAACAATAAGTCAATAACGAGCTATGTTCAATGACATGAGCTCTACCACGCATGAAGAATATATAAAAATTGAAACGACTGTCACCTTCCGGTTGGGCTGAGCTGGGCGCTGGCTTGCAGCACAATAGGAATTTGACAAATCTTCCGGACAAATGGTAGTATTATAAAGCAGACGCGCATTAACGTCCTCGACATCCTCATCATCATCGTTCTCGTATTCGTCATCGTCTTTGTCAACGCTAACAGCGTCGGCGCCGCCAGCGTGTTATCGCGGTTGTCAAGCACAGAAGAGATGACTTGGTAGTAAATTGCCTGGCAAAGCGGAAAATGTGCGAAAAAGTTTAATACACTGTGCGCTGCTGTAACGGCAACATACCCAGAAAAAAAGTATGTGAAAATCTCTAAAGAGATTTGTCTGCGGTTAATACATTTCGTCCACAGCGGGCTCGTCCAAACTAAACTTTTTTGGACATATATTTGGTATAACTCAATTTTAATTTATGTCGCATACTTATAAGGGTTGAAAGTAAACTTGTCCGACCCGTACCCGTACGGAAACAAAAAGGATCTCCCCGACAATTAGTCCCTTCATATGACATGTTGAAACAAAAGTGATTCCTTCAACCCATATAAACAGATCAAAGCTGACATTGCTCGGATGATATTTTGCGACTCATCCCGGATTCATCCTAAACTAACCGCATTTTTTGCAGTGTACATAAAGAGCAGCACAGAGGTGTGGGAATTTTAAGCGGAAATACTTGCGAGTTTGTGATACATACACTTAAAGCTCACTGCTGGTGACAATGGTGGCGGCGGTGGTCGTGGTGGTGGTATGCGCGTTGGTGGTTTGAGGAATGTTGTTGAGTATTTAAAATATGCTTACATGCGTTTGGGTGGAAAACGAGGCGACAAATGCAATTATGTACGTGTCAAACTAAGGTAAAAAAAATGAATGAGCAAACAGCGACGAGGTAAACAAATAGCGCAAGAAATTACAAGAGCAAAGAAGAATGTGAATGTCTGATGAGATAGAAGGACATGCGAAAAGTGTGTACATATGACCACGAAAACCACACGATTTTAAAAGAACATGACCGTTGAACCGTAATTTGAGGTGGGGCAATAAGTAGCAGGAGATTAGAGCAGAATAAATTAAACAAAAAAGAACCAATAAACAGTGCAAAAATATACCCTTCACGAACGGGAAATAATCTTAGAGGTGAGTGGTGTCGTGGGAGGATTTTACACACATTACAATTTTTTGTAGTCTGGGACTGAATTCAGGAAATATCGCGATCAGGGCTTTTGGATTTGAAGGAAATCTGACAGAGTATTAGATGAACGGCGACGCAAATCGCTTATCGACATATTTTAGGTCAACATAATATACCTGCAAAGATCGTACGGATCAAATTAATCAGACCACCTTCATGAATGGTATTATTATAAAAAAAAAAACTGAATACCTAAACACCACAAAACAAATGTGACCAAAAATTCGCAGTAATAGAAAGTGGAATTCGAACCAATTTACTATTCGAAAGCTTACGCGCAAATGTTTATCCAGCTCTCCAGAGTGCGATTATTTAAAAGCAAGGACAATCTGTAAGCAAACCAAGGCGCTTTGCCTTAAGCGGCAGGGGGAAGAACGGTCATTCTATCTACTACTTATACATACATTTTTCTACGCTTGTTAAATGCTTCATGCATTTGTGAAAAGTTTCCGCTTTTCTTTTTTGACATTTTCTATTATAGTAAAAGACATAGCTACAAAAAAATACTCTACTGGACACAACACAAAAGCCACTTGGTGGCAAGTGGCGGTGGGTAGCACTCACATAGGAGTAGAAAGGACGAAGATGCGCTGCTGTTTTTTTTTAACAGAAACTTTGATGGAATGAAATTTGCGCAATTATAAGTGGTAATGCCTCTACTGCTTGTGGCAACAAAAGTTTCTTTCGTACAATTCACGGTGGCCCTGCCTGCTATAGCGAGTAATCCGTGTAGGCTAAACTATGCGCAGTATTACACACACTGTTCATGTACAATCCCACAAATCAGTTTCACGGACACAGAAGCAACACGATGATGAACTTTTTTGTGGGTTTAGGAAAGGTGTGTATGTATGTATAGAAGCACCAACATTAAGTGCTTATGGTGGGAGGAAAGTTTATATGAAAGTGGAGCGTGTCGAGCAGTGTACAATATTTTATTAGCGTAACGGCAGCCAGAAGAGTATATGCAGTTCAAACAATGGATAATTCAAATCGACAAAAAGGGAATGAGATGACATAAGCTAATTTTTTATACACATAAAATATAACGGTTATTGTTTTCAATGTAGAAAATGGACAACTGTAGTTAAGCAGGAGAGGGAGAGGCGAGGCGAAGGAAAGATAGGAGCGAGTAATGCGTAGACAAAAAAGTAAGATTCATAAAGTTAGCCTAGATGAATTACTAATGAAGTGTAGGACATTAAAACTAAATTAAAAAGAAAAACAAATATGTAAAATAAAAAAAACCTTTCAGGAAGAAGGGTAAAATAAAAAAAAAATGTTTTCCCTTTTATTTCTCTGGTCCTATCTGTCTACTACTATACTTCTTCTTTTCCTACCTCTTAACTTTCCTCTTGATCTTGTCCTTTTCCTTCACATCCTCTCCCCCTTTTCCATCCTGTTTACCCTTTTCCTCTTATTTCTCTTTGCATTCCTATATTTCTTCTCGTATTCCCTCCTCCATTATCTCTCCTTTCTTTACTTTTGCAGTATTGATACAAAATAGGCCTTTGTCTTCGCTTGAGGAATTTGCACGACACCATTTCTCATAAGTAATAGGTTTTTGAGTAGCGAACTCAAACAAACCGAATCAGACAGCGCAATAAAACCTTACCTATCTGCTTCAAAACGAAAACATTAAAAGAGGTTTACATATACCAGCATTCCACATACATACACAAGGGAATACTAAACACGACGAGTCCTGATAAGACGCTAATGACTTGTACCAATAAAATACTTTCATTTTTTGTTGTATTGTGGCGAAAGTGGTTTTCAAAGATGTAACCTCCACCTTTTCGATCAATATGCCCTTGTGAAATTTTGAGCACACAAAGTACTTTATAAAAATTAAGTAATCACGTTTCCACCATCAACCGCAAACCTGAGAAATTGACCGCAAAGCAATAAAAATATCCATAACAAACAATAAGTGAAGAGTGAAGTAAAAAAGAAATAGCATCAAAAGTAATTTATAACGCAGTCTTTGTTGCAAAGCCCACTGCCAATAAGTTCAATTGAATTGAAAAAAAAAAAAAAAAAAAAAATTATTGCCATATCAATTTTTAATCAATCAGCAACCTGATGCTTCTCAAACAAACTCTTTGCAACAGCTGCTCAAATCCATTTAGTACACCGGCGCTTCACGATAAAAAAGCAATTGTTTTTTCTTCTTCTTGCTTTTAATTCCTTCAATCTGTTATAGAAAAGCCTGCCAGACACTATGGCACCAAAAACGACGTAAGTACTGCCTTTGTTATTACGGACTATTTGCCTCACTCCAACACGTCCGTTATAAATCTTGCCCAACACTTATGTACGCTTTCGACACGAGGCCAAGTTTGTACTACTGTTTACTACTTCTATGTAGTATGTATGTATATATTGGGGTAATTGCACTTCCGTAGCACAAACACCCAACTCAACCCAACCCAACCGGACCGACCACAGCTAAATCATAAATCAATTGACGTTACGCAAGCTAAAAAGCCAAACAAAATTGTTTTTACCCAACTAATCTTTTTTTACAATCCTTATTTGCTTTGCGCGCTACAAATGGCACCAATAAAATGTGCAAACTCTTAAAGAGAGTATGCTTGGTTTGCTGTTTTTTTTTTTTTTAGCTTTTTTTAGTTTATTTTTGGTTTTGTTGGTCAATTTTATAACTTTCACTTGCTCCAACTACTGTTTCATTTTATATTTTTTGATATTTTTCGGTCAAGCAATTTTTTGTTGTTTGTTCTTTTTTTTTGCTTGTTTTCTGCTTTATTACGTTATAGTATTATCCTGATTGATTTCCTTTACGACCAATTGAATGTTCACTTTACAACAATTTGAGTAGATACTTTTCAATGCGTAATAGTAGCGTAACCCAGTAACTTTTATTGGCTTCCATATCTATTAGAGCACAAGAATATCGTAATTTTATGGTATCTCAGTTTTTGCAGCCATCAACACCGAGATTATTTAAAGTGTTTAAATTCTCATTCATTTTCCCATTTGCGGGGCGTAGTGTTGCCTAAGTTTTTTTGTCGTTTGTTTGTTTCGTTTTGGGGTTTTGTTGGCACGCTTCGCCCTTTCCTGTATACTTTCGCTTTCACTTGTGGCGGCTGGTTTTGATTTGGTTTGGGTGTTGGGTCTTAGTTTGAATTTGTCATGCTTTCCCTTCAACTCGAGTTTCGTGCATAAGCCACAGGTATAATTTTTCTATTCCCAAAGCAGTTACGAAATTGTGTCAAAATTACTTTTGCAAAGATTATAATCTGACACCGGGGAATGATAGCAAAAATGTAAAAGAGAAGATGGTGTGGGGCACGACACGAATTAAAATTGGGTCTAATTTTTGTTTGCTCATTGTGGTAACGATTGTTTGTTTTTGTTAACATTATCAATGACATTTGTCTAGTCATGGTCATAAGTATGTGGTTAGGGTCAGTTTCTTGTTTCTTATAGAATAGATAACTTTTTTTTAACATTGCAAACTACTAAGCTGAACAGAAACTTTAGCATGAGTTTCTTGTTAACACAAACTGTGTGATAAAACTATCCAAGTTGTTCAAAGAAAGAAATTAAAAGAGCAGCGCAATTGGTTTTGTGGACGTTTTTCAACTACCTAAAACTTTTCGAGCGAAATGACGGATACTTATCTTTTGCGTGGCTTAAATAGTTGAATCATTCTAAAATAAAGATAAGCCATTGTCATTAACAAGATAGCGCGCAATGAAAGTATACATAGAAACCTAATTTGAGTAGGGGGGGCAGCAACCAAACTTCAAACGACGCATAAGCGACATCCTGATTGACAAGGGCAGCTTTCATTGTATCTAGAACATACATAAGTAAGAGCAAAGGTCAATTAGTGTGAGGTTTTCGGTTCAGTTGTTTTTTTTGATTGGTGTCAGCTAACGCATGAGTAAAACAAATATGACGACAATCATAAAAGCTGTGCGCTGCTTAAGAAGTTGTATCATGTAAGCGAGTCACGTTTTTTTCTCTCAAAGATATTTTTCTGATAAATTTTGATTATGCTAAATCACAATTTAAAACAAAGCAAATAATGACATGATCATGAAAGCAAGTAGATTGTATCATACATTTTAATGGCTCTAATGAGTTTTAGTGATGAGCTCGACATGCAATATGTAGTTTATAGCTGAAGTTTTTCCACACGAACTAGCTAAGACTTCACCAGCTACAAACTACAGTTACAAAGATCGTTGTTATTAAATTTTTCCATGGTAGTAAGTAAATGGCAAAGTTTATTGAAACAGCTGTATCCTTTCATTAACTTTTCTTTGTTTTCAATTCGGTAAAACAGTATTATTTGTTTTTGCTGCTCCTCTGTGTCACCTCCTTTTCGTTCCTTTCTTTGGTGTTCCTTTTTTGTGATTTACTCTCATTTTTTGACTCTTTCTTCATTTTTTGCAGTATCTTCCTTCAGTTTCTTCCTTAGCATTATTTCTTCTTTTCCTTTTATTTCGTGTTCTGTCCCTTATTTTCCACTCTTTTCTTTCTTTTCCTTTCTTCTATTTTTACTATTTTTCATTTCTTTACTTTCAATTATTTTCCTTTTCTTTCCTTTGCTTGTCTTTCTAGCCAATGTAATAATGTTTTTATACAAAGGCTACAAATATGGGATCAATTCCTGTGTTGAGTACTCTAAGCCCGATTAATTAAACACATGTTTTTTTTGTAAGTCATTTTTTATATCATCAATGGTGTTTGTTACACCCTATACCCGGGTTATAAGTTTAAAGTGTGTCCGAGGAATGTATGCCTGCACTGGTCATACCAAATCGCTCCCGCTACACTCGGACCTGTGCCGCAAGGTGCAAGGGCCGCAGCGTACCGGGTTAATTACCACCACATAAGGGAGTGTTTTTGTCTCTACAACAACAACTTATGTTTGTAATCTATATCCGCAATTCTCACAGATATCCGCGTCGACAACTCGAGAAGGTTCCTGAAGCTAATCCAACAGAATAAGCGTGTTTGAAATGGCTTTCCATGATCGCCATGCACTTCTCGGAAGTTAGGAGACCCATCAATGCGCCACCTACCAGTTATACTACTCCTCCCGAGTATACTCGACGTACAAAATCCTGTTTGATTAGCATCCAGAAATGCATGTTCCAACGAAACTAGGCGAAGTACTATTATAGCAATAAAAACAATAGTGCTACCCAGTAAGTGGTCACATTCCGTCGTTCTGACTGCTCATGTACAAAAATCGTCATAAATATGTATATATCGACACATGTATTTGATGAGTGTCACGTAATCAGGAAGTATCGTCCATTTGGCAATACGCTTCATAATCTGCCTTAAATTTGTTGGTGTGTTTTTTTTACGATTAAATTTCTCAATCATGTACAATTACAGGAAACAATTTTCTCACATCACCGATTGCGTATTAACGCCCTTTATTAAATTTGAGTTTATTTGCAGAGCCAGAAACCCATTGAATAGTCTCCACTTGGCTGAAGCTTTATGACCTATTTTGAAGTATTTATATTAAGCTAACGCCTACTTGCACATGCATGCCTGACTTTCTAAATCCTATTTCACCCAAAACAGACGACCGACAGGAGGTGGAGGGCGTATGTGCGTACAAACGAGTAAACGATCTAGGGAGCTATGAAACAAAACAACCCTTTAAATTAATAAGAGCCGACTTAAAATAAAAACTTAATAACAATAAAATAAGCTGTCGGATTACCGATTTTAAAAACTTTTGCAACGGCTCTTTCAGCCCCAAGAACACTGGGAAAGCGCAAATATATTTTCATACAAATGTTCTTTAGTGGAGGCAAGAACTGTCTGCTACTGCGGGTGGCCGTCATCTCCTGCTTCTTTTTCTATATTCTCTTATCTAAAACAAGGTAGTCTGCACGTGAACCTGGAGTAGATATTTTTGTATGAAGAGCTTGAGTGGCATACGTAGTGGCACGCGTACAATACTACAGCCAATGTTATTGATGCTATTGCTGTGGCTCCTGTTTAATAAAGGGCACGCGCCCAATGGACATTCCATGCATGTATGTGTACTTATTACCGAAAATAAAAAGTTTCTGGGAACTGAGAAATGAGAAATGTGTGGAGCGATCGCAAAAAGCAAATAATAATAAAAGTATGATGAATTTCGCAGGCATTACGATTTAGAAACGATATGTCTAATATGTTGAAAAATGCAGCGCAAACGAAATCTGATATAAATGATGGACAAAGGCAGAAATCTGATTTAATACAAGTAAGGGATAAAACGACGAAAGATAAAAGCTTGTGAAGTAGTGGTAAATGAAGTGTGGGAAGACGAAAAGGTAATATGTATATTAGAGCGTCTCGCCTTACAGGCAAAAAAAAGTCGGTCGTACCTCTCCTAATATGAAGTGTTTTTGAAAAACATTAAAAAAAAGAAGAAATTTCTGGCAACCCTAGATGTCGCCCAGTTGCATTTTTCTTCATAACTTTGGCATTTATTGTCGGATTTTAAAGTGTGATACACCAATTTTTTGTCTGCTGTTGTTGCTGTCGTTGTTAAAAGCAAAATACTCCCCGAAGGTTTTGGGGAGTGATGCCGAAGTTGGTATGACCAGTGGAACCTTCTAGGTCATGTCATCCCTCCATCCGTGAGGAAGGAGAAGATGGGTAATGAGAGGTGAGAGGCATCATATCCGTAGATCAACCATCGAGTAGCACGTCAATTACCTATGTGCATATTAGTCGCCTCTTACGACCGGTATGCCTACCTCGGGCATATTCTAAACCCCTAACACGCACGGAGTGGTCTTCAATTAACTGACATTAGGTCGTTACATTAGGGTGGTAGAAACCAGGGTTAAAAATGATTCAAACTTTTTAAAGCACAGCATTATGTCTTTGCTTTTGCTTGAAAAAAAACCCACAGCGACAGCAACAGCACCAAAATTGCTGTTAGCAATTGATCGATTACTATTAAGCAACTGTTCAATGCTTCGCAGCCTACGAGCTAGCTGTTGCTTGCTTATTAAAAATGTCAGAAGCACAGCAAAAGCAATGGGGAGGCTTTTGACATATTTTGGTTGCTAAGCAATAATTAAATCGATTGATGTAAACGTTGGCTCTTTTTACTACCGTTTTGGGACCGTTTAAGGATCAGTATGGGCCTATTTAGAATATAGCCATGATTTTAGGGTCAGTTTGGGACACTTTTGGGATCATTTCAGATCACATTTTCCTCCGCCATGCAGGCGAAAAAATGGTTGGTATCGTCGGGAGACGAAGATATGACATCTAGAGTTACCAGAAATTTTTTTTTTTTTAATGTTTTTCAAAAACACTCCATATGAGGGGAGGTACGGCCGACTTTTTTTGGTGATACGCTCTAATGTATATGGTTGTAGATGTATGATATGCATTCGGTGTTGCCACTGTGGAAAACCTTTCATCTTATACATACATAAGTACTATGCCGAAAATGTTAGGCCTGCTTACAGGTAGACTATAAATCTAGGGTATAAACAATTATACATTTAGAGATGCGTATGATCAAGCTGCGTTGGCTTCTGTAGAAAAAAAGTTTCCATAATAAAAATATCAGCTCGCAAAAGAGATCCCAAAAAATTCCATAACAATTAGGAGGTACTCACACTATGAAGACAATATGTTGTAGACTTAAATTGATTACTGTATGTCACTACAACAGTAATTTCTATTTTACTATTATTGTTATTCGTTTGCAATGTAATTGTGATTGAAATTAAAATTTCTACATAAACTTCAACTTCTGTGCAGGTGCTCTGATCAACTGGGTTGATTTTGATTATATATTTCAAGTGGCAACACTGCTGACAGCATACATTGAACATACTGACATACTTACATACATAAAAATGTTTGCATGTATGTCGACTACATATTTATTGCAAACTTCAGCAGAAATAATGTAATCCTAGAACGTGCAAAAGCACCGCCGCACACCGGCTGCCAAGGTTGGTTTGCCGGCTGGTTGTATAGCTGACTGTTCGATTGTGTTCAAGAGTCTGCGGCTGGAGTTTAATAAATCGCAAATCCGCAGAAATGTCAATATTTGACAGCTCGCAAATAAAAACAAACATTCGTACAAAGCAAATAGTGCGAAACAATTTAAATTTGCTGTTTTATTATTTTCTTTGCAATGCAAAATAAATTTAATTGTAGGCAACTTGGATTGCTTTATCTGTTTGTTGTTGTTTCTTCTCTTGATTTTTAGCATTAAATGGCTAACAATTGGACAATCGACGTTTTTGCTCTCCTGGTCTGAGAAAAATGGGTGACTTGCATGCAATGGGAAGAAAGAAATCATAGCAAAAAAATACTAAGCAACGAAGCCCACAATCATGCCAACAATTGTATGTTTGTAAGTGCAACAAGAGTCATATATTCTTGCGCGCAAAACATACATCACTTGTGTGACATAACCTAAATTCTTGGACAATCTAGCAGCGTTGCTTGTATTTACAGATTGTCCAAGTGTATTATATAAATAAATGAATGCGTTCATCCAACCGTTTTTTGTTTTTGTGATTGTCATTGCTGTTTCTTCTTTTGTTAATCTGTGTACATTGAGATGCTCAACAACTTTAATTGCATGAGAAGTAACAGCAACAATGCCAAACAACAACCCGCCAGCAATACTTTACAAGCCATAAAGTGGACGTCAAGCATTTCGGTTGACCAGATCTCTCGCTGATTTGCCGGGACACATGATTGCTAGCCAGGGGGCTGCCTTTCTTAGATTGTATGTCGGCAATTGTGCGCCGAAAGCGGCAGCCCACGGCGTGCAGGTGTAGCTACAATCATTCAATGAATTTGCAATGCGAACAGTATTTGTCTATAGAGGGCCGATGGCAAACAGCGATAACCGCGATGCAAAGGCGAATTAGCTGACTGGATAGTTACCTATAGCCATTTCGGTAAACGGATGGTATCTAAAAGCTTTAAATGGTGGCAGCATATAGCATAGTGGGGTATATTTAGGTGTAACGGGTTTAAAAAGGTATGGTGTTTTCATTGAAAAAAGTTGATTTAAATTTGAAAAAGAAAGAGAGGAGGGAAGAGTAAAAGTAGGGTTAGAGAAAGGGGAAAGCAAAAGAGATAGGGAAACGAATATGGGAAGGAAAAGGAAAATGGGCATGGAGAGGGAAAAAGATCCAGAGGTGGCAGATGAAGAAAAAGAAATAGGAAGCGGAATATGAAGTGAGTAAGAAGATAGTAGAACTTTTGAAGCAGAGAGAGGAAGTAGTCGTATTATCTAAGAGAGTTCAGATAAAGTCGCCAGATGCATTTTGAGACAAACTCTTTCAATATACCCCAGTGTAGAGTGGTCAGTCACTCAGTCTAGGGTGGCAGTTATAAAATACAAATGTTTAACCATTTATTGTTTGTGAGTGAGAACGCTTGTGTGCATCAACGGCCGACATTGTGGTGGGAACAACCAACATTCAACCAAATTTGAAAGCTAATGAAAACAAAATATGTTTGTAGAAGCGGCTAAAAACGTCGATTGCCCTCAAGTCAAATGTAGCAACAGCAACCAGCGCAAGCGAAAAAAAATTAAAAAACAAACAACAAAAAAGCCGAAAATGAGTGGCTGCCACAAGCAAAGTACCACAGCAAATAAGCTTCATCGTGAGTACTAAATAAAAATGCATGCTGTTAAGTGCCCCACCAACTTCAACTAACCTCACTCGCTCGCCTTGCACTCGACTGCGTATTGCCCGCGGCTGCCCCACGCTATATGTGTATCATCCTTGCCGCCGTCGCCGCTTCGTTTCAATTTATGGTATGTACACACTTCCTCCTAAATGTAATGACTTTGCGTAGCGCAGCAAAAGCCACGAAAAGCTAACTAAAGTACTCAACAAAATAAGCGAGTAGCTAGCAAGTCAACCAGTCATTCAAACAATTGTTACCCCCGCCACTGCACTGTATATGTCGCTAGCTGGCGGCAATGCACGCGTTCTCCGTTTTGTTGCACAGAAATTGCCAGATTCACGCGTTTTTATGCGCTGAAGTGAATCTATTTTTTGTTTGTTTTATTTTTTCTTTTTACTTCGAAATTCCTTTAAATACATGCATACATCTCTGTAACCGCAGAATTCAACCAACTGTCCTGACCGTACAAACATTCTTCTGCCCCGTTCAGCCAACGTGTCCCTGTCAATCCCATCGGTGCAATGTGTTTATTGCACCCTGAGCACCTACAGCATCCACAGTTCCCATACAATAGCCAGTTAGCTTGTTTTAGCTTTTGTTTTTTCTCGGCGTGTTAAACGCGTTACTTCTTGTGAGCACGTAATATTTGCTAAAGAGTGGTGGTAAATGAGCAGCTTTTTTATGCTGCCCGCCGCTCTTGTGGATTGTAGTAACAAAGCGTAGCTGTGGCTTTGTTGTGTGAGTTGTTTTTCTTGCTGTTGTGGCAAGCTGCGTGGTTAGCCGTTGTTAGATGAAACAAATGTTGATATAAACGAGACAATGAGGCGAATGTGATGTGATGATGCGATGAATGTGGTTGTTGACCAACACCGATTGGTTATGCACGGTGTATCAGAGTAAACGCTGACGTGGTGGATTTTTTGAGAAATGCCGGTAAAAATATGCCAAAGGAATTTTGAAGAGAAATGCCTGAGAAATACAAGTGCTTTTGCAACAAGTTTCACCGGTATGCATGATAATCGCACAGATTGCTGGGAAAATACCTTGATTATTTGGTGGAAAACTAATTGGTGGACTAATTATGAGAAATGTTAACTTGTTTTACAGAGACGTCGGAAAATGTAATGCATCTCATTTCAGCATCGAATTTGATTTAATAGTTTGCAGCGATGCTATGTTACTATTTCTTATAATTTTAAGGATATCAGTTTTCCAAGCGAAGCCTTTGACTTTGTTTTGAACAATAATTTTTATACTAATCTTCACATTTATTCACTTTCCTCTTCTTTCCTTTATTTTCACTTCTTCCAAACTATTTTATTTAAGCTGGTTTCATCTATGAAATTTGTGGCGTTCTTGTTAAGTTTGAGGAGCTTGAAGGATGGTGAGCATTGAAAGGATACTGAAACCAGTAATAGCGACGAAAGCTAAGAAAACAAACACCGCGAGCTTGAACTATCCTTTAAGTTTTACTATCCAAGATTTGGAAGTAGTACGTGCGAGACTCATGCCACAGAAAAGGTATGACAACAAGCCTTTTTCGACTAACGCATGAAAATAGACAAAGGGAGATTTAATGGGAAACAAATGCAAGGTAACGGAGTAGTAACAAATCAAAGGACGACCTCCAGCGCAAAACAAATTGTATCAAACTGATGAAAAAAATCAATAGCAAAAATGTTTCCACAATCTTCCTTTAAAAAGAATTTTCAAACTAAATAAAAAAAAGTTTCACAAAAAAGGCAAAAAGTAAGAAACCCCATTTTTTACAAAAAATCAAATCAAATTTCATTTAAGTACCTTCATTACGATGACAGACCGTTAAGTGCTGAGGACGTCACACTGTGCAAATTCGTGCCGCATAAAAAGCAGGGAACAGCAAAATATTTAGTGGTAATGTGCGCTGATGAGGGATGGGTGCAGAAGGGCAAAGGGCGATTGATTTTTTGTTTGAGACGTTTTTATACACAGCATGAATTAAAAGCGAAGAAGAGCAAATAAAACAAGCAAAAAGAGGTACTAAAATCAACTGCTGCTGCGAGCGATGCGATCAGATCATGCAATTTCAATTTGTTTTTAAAAGTATTGATATCGAAACGAAGAGAAATTAAAGATGTATGAGGCCAATAAGTGAGAGTGAAGGGCACGTAATAGGAACGTAATGCAACATAGTAAGCAAGGATGGAAACAAAAAACTATTTAAAAGAATAAAAAAAATCACCAATAAAGGTTGAATAAAGGACTTAAAAATATCTAAAGTAAATAAGTTGTTAACAGCTATCTAATTTCGTGGTCGTGTTTTTGTGCATAATGCATTAACAGCAATAATTTATCAAATAAAAGGATTGAAAATAAATGAGTGAGCAAAATAAATATGTCGACAAAAGATCGTGCAGAAAATACAATTAAACAGACAACAAATATGTTGGCAATCATGCGTAGCGAAACAAAATTGACGAGCAACCGCAGTGCACTGAGAACAAAAACATAAATGAGTAAATAACAAAAGGCGTTGAAAAAAAGTACAAAGAAAACGCTCAGATTGATGAACAAAAAACAAAACTGCTCCACTAAAAGCCTGATTATAAAGGATGCTATGTACAACCAGGGTTGCCAAATTTTCAAACAAAAGCACTATTCCAGAAGAAAAAAAAGCGCTTCAATGGAATCAAAAGCACCCTGAACTGCGCTTGCAAAGTGTTTTTGCTGAGAAGCTTCTCATGGCAGAAATACACGAGGAGAATTTGCCAAACCCCGGTTCGAAAAATTTTTTTTTTTCTAAATAATTTTTTATATTGCTTTTGCCGGGCATCGACACCCGGCAACACCGGTACAAAAAAAAATTTAGGTACCTAAAGCTAGCAGAACATAAAAGTAACACATGCAAAATTAGGCGCTCGAAAGGTGCTCTAATCCCACAAGAGGTGCTCGTCAACTTTTCCCAAAAATCGATGTTTTTTTAAGTCGGTATCTATATTTTTATTTAGCCCGTTTTGCTGTTATGTAAAAACTTGTTATCAAAACAAACTGAGGAAATTTTTTTGTTTCCCCTGGACTAGTTGAACTTATTGAAAAAATGCCCATTTTTTTAGATTCATTCAAATCATCAAAAAATATATTAGAAGCCAAAAGTTTACGAAAGCGTTTCCTTGATATTTACTTTGAAGGCAAAAATTAAAAATAAAAAAAATTAAAAAAGCGCCACTTGCACTTCTTCAAATTTCGAGGCATGAAAATTCGGAAAAATCCCAAATCTGGCAACCCTGTTTACAACACCAACAGAAAACATAGCGCATAATAACTTACTGCACATACACGAATGCACATTAAGGTGCACACACATACACATCAGCAATGCGATCAGCAAAAGCTACAGTAAGTTATAAGCGATGTTTTAACCGATAAACCGCTGGCGAATTCCCAAAGTCAAAAAATGCTTTGCACAAGCAAGAAATGAAGTAGAAGGTGCTGAGGTGTTGTTGTTTTAACAAGATCTCTCCGCGATGCTGATGTTCACGTTATCGACGAAGGAACAGGCGGTTATTATTAAGCACAATAGTTGCTGTTGATTTTTGTTGTTTTTGTTACTCCCATTATACCAATTCGCAACGCATTTATGAATTTACTTACGTACAAACGAGCATATAACATAAACATATTTTTGTTGTTGTTGGAAATTTAATGCAATATGAAAGGTGAAAAACCAACAACACGCGAGCAAACGCGTATAAATCAGCGCGCAGCAAAAAACAACTAAAAATGACCATAAATACAGTGTAGATATGTATGAGCAATAAGAGCACTTACTGACAGCCTGCTTGAAGTAAACTAAACAACGAAACAAGCGTAGAATTAAACAGGCACAACAACCACAACAATACAAACAAACAACAACGACAAAGTCAATATATCAGTAAGCCAGTTAAAAATGGGCAGCGTAGTGGTCGGTGCAGAGCTAACGACGTCGAGAGGAGTCTTGTGTGCTGTGCGTGTGGTAACAGCCTTAGAGCAAGACTTACAATGTACAGTGTGACTTATTTAAAGCTTTTTTAAATGGCAAAAGAAAAAAATATGAAGCTGAATCCCTTTGAACTGCAAGGTATGCTAGCTATGATAAGTGCTGTAATTGTTGTTGTAGCAGTACTTCACTTTGCCTAATCGGCAAGTCCATTACCGAGAATTGTCATCAAACGGAAGTACCTAATAGGAAAAAAGTAATTTTATTAGGACAGGGACGTTGACTGTGGACCGTAACGAATAACCTTATTTTGTTATTCAGAAGTAGCTTTCCTTTTTTAAAGGTTCATAGTGAATGGCGAAGGAACATTCCAAACTAAAACCTCAGAATTTTGACTCTGCTAGAGTGCCGCCAGAAATTCGTAATATATTAACAGAACTTTGGGTTGTTAATTTCCCTGAAATTCTTCTAGTTTTAGCACCCCCACTCATCCATCGGGTACTTGAATTCTTCAGCTGCAAACACTGGACGGCTTTCATCTCATTCGCATTTATTTTGGGCAACTGATGATCAGGCTGACTATTCCCGAAATGTAAGTTATTGCTAGTTTACCCAACACGCATCACACTTGAGAACACACCACTCTTTTATTTTGTCTAGGGCTTAGATTATACTCTGGTATCTTTGCCTCGGTCGGTTACCCGCCGACCACCTATTGTGGCTCTATTTGACTTTCATTGTCATTCAGGACGAATTTTCTGATACCGCACCCTAAATACAAAACCATCACAACTCCAAATTTTTTTGGTCGCTTTCTTAGCATAGATCGCTTAATAAAAACAAGCACAACCAGTACATTAATTTTTTCTTTTTAAATATTATCGTTACTCTTTTCATTTTGCGATCTAGGAGTGTTTAACTTCAAGTTGTTCCGATTTTGAGTTGTGGCTCATTTTGATTTAGTGTGCGATATGTTGCTCGTTGGCCCCACTGTGCTATGGTTCTTCCTGATCGAAATAAACAACAAACAGATTACTTGCCAGCCTCATTGACAACAGCAACAACAACAACGAAGTGAGTGATATATAATAACAATAACATTTTGGTAAATGAAGCAGCCACAACAACCACAACAAACACTATAATAATGACTCCTACTTAGTCAGTCAATCTACAGCACGTTTTAAAGAGGTAAAAATAAGGAGAATGGGCGGAGACAGCAGCGGCAATGGCAATAACTGAAAGAAGACTAGTGCCGACAAGAATGCCCATGGCAATGTCGGCAACCAAACCAAAACGAACCTACATATGGCCAACGCGTTGCTTCTAAAATGTAAGCATTAGTGGGGGGTAAAGCGGAATTAAATTAAAGAACAGAGAATGCGCTTGCGCGCAACCATGCAGCAACAAACCACGACTAAATCTGGCAGTTAAGGCAGTTTGTGTATATATTTATAACAAACCAAGTGTACTAAGTGAGCGAAAAGATATGAACATAAATATAGTTTAGGACAGTGTAGTTAAATTTTTTTTCTGCTTGTTCGTATGATGTGCCTTTTCTTAGTACCCAAATATTAAATTAACAAATTTATTTCATTCGTTAAGCCACAGTAAAATTTCACACCTTAGTAGCGGTAGGCTGCTATACAACAACAACAATTGCTGCATGCATTCAACAAGAAAAAAAAAATCAGACTGGCCGACAAAAAGGATGCCGAAAGCAATCAACGCTTGCTTTAGTGTAAATAAGTAGTAAGAAACAACAACAATATTAAAATATCCGAAATTAGTAGACGAAATCGTGGAGTCAAAAATTTTGATGTTTGAAACAATACTAAGAATCATGAAGCATGTGTGGTTAAGAAAAAGTAACCGCAAACATTTGTGGCACGCAAAGTTTACGCAAGGAGCACAAAAAACCACATAAGCAAAAAAATTGATATATGGTGCTGAATATACACCAATTACGCAAAGTTGCACGTAGATTGACGTTCCAAATATGATAATTGGGCATGATTTTAGCACTGACGAAGTTTTGTATTGAGAAGGTTTTTGATATTCGGAAGATCTTTAATTGTATGCAGAGTTTTAACGCCACGCCGTCTGGTTTGAAATATATTTTTCGACAAAACTTTATTGGGAGGGACGGTTAGCAACTCGTATGAAGAACTGGGCATTGATAGAAGATTCTTGCATATAGACCATGCAAGGGCTCGTGGGGTAGAAAACTGGGTAAGAGGGGGATAGGAAGAGAAAGAAGTGGATCAAGAGGTAGAACTAGATAGCAAAACGATGAAAGAGAGTATGTGGAAGATACGAGGGAGGAGAACGGGATGACCAAGGCGAAGCTGGATGTAAGATGAATAGGTAAAGTAGAAAAAGTGGTGAAAAAGCAACAGGGACAGAAGAGTTGGAAGTGAGAGACTTGTAAGGGAAATAGTAAAACTTATCGAACAGAACAACGTCTGCCAGTTCTATTGGTACTAATTATATTTGTACTAATTCGAGATATTCAGGTAATCTAATTCAAAGGGATTAAAGTTGTTTAGCTTTAACATTGTAGCATTTCGCACAGTATGTTTATTTTCTAGTGACTACTCTGTTACTACATACCTATTCTTGCTACCTTAATCTTGTGTGTTCTTCATGCTGTTTCATTGCATTTGTACTCTGTTATCGTTCTTATTGCTATTTTGTAGGTAATAAAAATTGAGCACAAGTGATTCATTTACCGACAACAACAAGCTACTACAAATCAGCAAGTGGGCAAACCAACTGACAACCGTACGAAATGAAGCCGCTAAAGTAAATAATAGCGAAAAGAAGAACGAAGCCACGCAGTAATAAAAACATAAATCTTATTATTAGAAGGAACTAATCGTATCTAAATACATACACATATGATATGGAAGACCCTTATTATGTACGCTCATTAAGCTTATTCAGTCATTCAACAACTCAACGCTGTGGGTATTTAACAACGAAAAATCAAATATTTGTTCAGCGGTATTCAAGCGCAGTCATAAAAAATGTTTGCGACCAATTATTCCGCAGACAAAATCCGTTCCCATTTAAGCTAAGCTGTAGATTAACAAATATATGTTTACTCTGCAGTATTCGTATTAAAGGTAAGAATTTATTACTGTTTCGCAGGAGTCAAGGATGGAGAAAAGATATTGCACTGAAATAGATGAACGAATTTTAATGTATGAGGTACATATAAAAGCATTCGACAAAGATAAAAGCTATTAACTGTTGCCTTATCACGATGAGTGAGTCTTCTTGTGTGACCGTTGCAGTATCCCCCACGAAGCTGCCTAAAAATGTAAGTAAACACAAGGCTTTACGTTCAGAGACATAATCATATTGGATAGAACGGAACCATAAAGTATAATTTCTTCAGAACATGCGATCTCTTGGTTCGTGGTGAGGTGGGTACACTAGGCCGAAGCACGAGATTTTGGACTTGTCCATCTGCAGAGAAGTGCTCCGAGTTTTTCGGCTCGTATTTCGTCCTAACAAATAAATATTTTGAAGCCGTGCGACATAATTAATCCTCCAAAATCAGAAGTGCATTACTTTGAAAAATATTCCCAGCGAAATCATTGATGCCATACGTGGGGCATGCATGATATAATTCAACTCAATGGAGTGATACAAAAATAACGAGCTAATGGAGTCATGTTCACAAATGTATATGATAAGACATCAAACATGGTTTTTAATGGAAATCGAGCATCAACATTCATATATAAGTCAAATTATACAAACATCAATTGACCAACTGGCACTGAATGTGAGAAATATGGAACAATTTATACAAAACATTAAAATCGAATAAAGGGAAGAAATGAAAAATGAACAGAGATTATGGATTGACAGGCTTGATTTGTTAATATTTTCTCATTGCTCTCACTTTACTTTGGTAGTAACGCATTGTGGGTGGTATTACTTTAAATTATACAAGCTTCAATGTTTTTTCTGACCATACCGCAGAAATTGCCTCGTAGTGAAAGACCAAACAAAATTTAAGCAGTTGTATGTCGTTAAAGCCCAGATATATACGTAATTGAGTCTGTGGCACGTGAAAAAAAGTTAAAACATGATTGCTCATTTGTTAAACAAACCAAAAAAATTGTGTTGCGTAGCGGTAAAGATGACCCTATACGTTGTGGTTGTTCATTTTAGGTTGTGCGGTTTGAACTTTTTCTCGACAAGGGCGGCAACACATACGAATCATTAAGAAGACTAATTGCGCAAAGTCAATAAATTACAAGTCTGTTTATGTGGCGCAAATAAACGAACGATTTGTAACACCTTCAAGAACATCACCTACTTATGAACGTCATTAATTAGGTGAATCATAAGGATTGAGGTAGGAATTAACGTATTTGTGCAATAACTGGAGCTTAAATTTGATTGAATAAAATACAAATGATCATTGATATTTTTTTTATCATTCGAGTTCGTAATGATGAAGACCTCATAGCAAGAAACAAAGTATATGATTCGTAATAAATAAGTTAAATATATTTTCGTAAATTAAAAAAAAAAATGATTACATCATAGGGCTCAGCCCTGAATATGAAGTCTCGAATTATATTTTTATATCTATTGATTCAAGTTCTATTGTAATTTTATTGAAATCAGCTTCGAGAACTATATGAAAGTTGACACTTCATATACTGATAAGAAATGTATTAGAAATACAAAAAATTAAATAAATAATAATAATCAAATATACGTTTCACTTTTTCTCTATAAAGAGTATGCTATTATTCTATACCCTTACCTTATCACTTTTTAAATGCTAACTTTACTCATGAACAGTAAAGAAAGAAATATTATGTTTACTACATTTTCTACCGCCGTTAAAACATGCAAAAACTCAATATGTATAGAAAAAAAAATGTATATTTCACGATTGCCTTGATATGTCAAAAGTGTATTCCTAAGAAAACAATGCTATTGGAGAATGCACAAATTATTAAAATAATAGAAATTTTACTCACCCATAACTTCCAAATTTGCATCTCTTGTAAAATATTCTCCATGTTATCGCTGGCTTGTCCCTGGCCATCACTATTGCTGTTTGCATTAGCAAGACGATCTGTTGCAGACTTTTTTACACGCGAAATACTTGAATTTGATTCATGCTGAGCGCCAGCATCACCGGTTTTGCCACCATTGACGGCAGCAATAACTGGGTCATTGATTTCTAGACAGACAGGAACAGCGTCGGCAATTGAATTACTTGTTTTGTTGCAGCTAGTTGTCGCTGAAGCAGCTGCTGTAATAGATGCAACAATATTGCGATAGCAACTTTTTGGTGTATTCGCTCCGGACTTACACTCATTTTTCGACACAATATTAGTTTTTGTTACATCATTACTCTGTGACGTAAGCGATGGCGATACAGCAGCATTAATACCAGTTTTGTGCTCTATTGTTGTTTCACATTCCGTTTCGACAGCAAGAGCGCTGTGTGGATCTTGTTCTTTATCAATAATCTGAACTATTTGCTTCTCTGTAGATTTATTTTTTTCCGCATCGCCATCCTGTTGCACTCCATTTGTCCCTTTACCTGCTTCTTCATATAAGCTATCTCCTATCTGTCCATTGGGGAAGAGATCATAGAGCGTGACATTGGGCTTGCCACAACATCGACACAGTTTCATCTCATTTTGTGAGTAATTATCGCCTTCTGTAGTGAATATTACTTGTGACTTGCCAGAGGCTTCGATTGTGTTCTTATCAGTGACAGTTGATTTGCCGACTGTGCTATGGCTGTCGTGCGATGGTGAGGCGGTATCAGCGGAGGCTGCATCCACTGACTTTTCCGTATCAGCGGCTGTAGAGTCAACGTTTGTGGGGTCACCATCCTCATCGCTATTTTTGCATTTGGTCACTGGGGTTGTCAGATATATCATTTGGACATCGTTGGTTTCAGCATTTTTAATGATTGCAGATGTTATTGTCTCATCATTAAGTGTTGTTTTTGTTTCTGTTGTCGCTGTTGTTTTTGCGATAGCAGTTTCGTCGGCCGTTTCAGTTTCACAGTTTATTGTTTCAGTATTTTTCATGGTTCCCGTTGCTGTTGCCCACTCGCTTGTTTTTGCTTCAGTTGCTAAACTTCTTGTTGTTACTATTATTGAAGCTGCATTAAGCTCTTGCTGATCTTCCTGTTTATGTAGCTGCCCCCCGACATTGACGACAGTTTGTACATTATTGTCGCTTGCATGGAGTTCGTCGGTGGCATCATCAGCAATCGTGCTTTTTATTAAATTCGGCGTTATCTCTTCCGATTCTGTTATTTGAGCACACAAACTATTACGGGTACTTGTTTTGTTTGACGCGATTGTTGTGGCTCCCTCAGCTGAAATGGTTGCATTAGGTGCGCCGTCAACACTGTTCATCTCGTCGGATTGAACCGATCCTATTACTCTGCACTTAGTACAAGTATGGTACTTCACTTGGTTTCAGTTTTTGTTTTATCTATTGAATGCAGTTTTCACTGTATTGACGAAGCTTCATTATAGGTTTACACACTATTAAAACATTGTTTTGATTTTGTTGATAAAGTATATATGTATATTTTTGAATATTTTTTGTTATTCACTTTTTACTTTGTGGTATTTTTAATTTAATATATTTTTGGTTTATTTAAATTTTTTGATTTATAAAAATGTTGATGATCACAATTTCTTGGCTACAATATTGTAAGAAGCAAAAGAGCAAACAGTTTAATTTCATCAATAATTTGCTGCTACTTTTTCAGACTCACTTTCGTATTTTTTTTTTTTTTCAACGATTCATGAAAATTATTGTATTTTTAGTCATACATATATATGTATTATGTATATTCAAGTTCATTTTTATAGTTTTTGAGATTTCTTCATTTTTTTCAATTTCATTTTCACTTATACACAACACAATATATTCAAGGTGCATCACCTCATACGTATACTATGTAGCTCTCTGCTGTTTTAATCTGAAAAAAAGAATAAAAATATGTTTTATTAATGAGTGGTTTGAGCGTGAATAGGTGCACTGAGTGTATATGTAGCGTATTGTTGGTAAATTTCTTGCACGCGATCACCTTTCATACATACCTCATACGTTTACTCGTAAAAGTAAAAATTTTAGGCTTTAAAACGTATTGTGTAATTAAAGCTATATAACGGACAGGTTTTCTCTAGATTTAAAATCGTACCCCACACTTTACACTGCTTTACCACACCTGATACTATCCTTTATGAACCATGATCCTGTACAACTGCCTGGATGTATAAAAATTGTCATTCCTTAAACTAGAAGGAAGTAAATTTGTTGAGATCGTGTCGCTGCAGAATTTTATATGTGCAGTGTACCATGTCATATACTCTTTTCAAGTCTTTTTTAGTTACGTGCCGATAAGTCTAAGTAAACCTTCCAGTGTCAGTTGTTAATTTGGTTTTTATTGATCGTTCTTGAAAATGTGGCGTTTTGAATATTTTTTTACGGTATTAAAATGCGTATAATGGGACTTGCATTGTTCTTTACTTAGAAAGGAAGCATCTGTTTGACAGCTGCTGATACTCCACTCCTCTCGAAATTCAGATATCCCTATTTTGACGTACACCGCTGTGATATTCGTCCACACATTTACTTACGAACCAACGCTAAATAGAGATGAAAACAAATACAGAGCGCTCTAAGAAAAAGGTAGATACAATACCACGACATGGGACTCTCAAAATGTACGTATAAAAATCAATAAATTGAATTGGATGCGTGAATATAAAAGGTGACAATAGGTAAAGAAAAACGTTAAGTTCTTGGTCGTTTAAGTGGCATTGGCGACAAATCTGTAGTTTTTTCTTCCTTTTTATTGTAAAAGCATATAGCACTGAACATACTGTGGTGTAAATTTGAAGAATACCTCTGCGTCCTTTTTTTTGCACCGCTGTCACATAGAAAACAGTGAAAGTATTGTAGATTGTAGATGATAGTTAAGAGCATTGTTCCGGTGTTAAATAGATTATGAACACTTAGTACAATTTTTCATACTTTGCTTCACAGTCGTTATACATTGTAAAATAAGTAATTTGTTAGGTCCTTTTTTTTTGCCTTCTTCGATATTAACAATGGTAACAAGGATGACTCATTCATATTGGTTGTCAAGAACACATTGTATTTAGTTACTCTAATTGTTCGACATAGTGCTAATTGCGGAGTACTTTGTTAAGTACTTAATTTTTTCGTCATGTAAGAAATATTTTCCTGTTAAAAATAAAGTCCCCTAAACTTCACACGAAAAGTAATGTTTAATTATAATTTCAATCTCATAAAAATTAAAAATGGTTAATATTGCTTTGGCATTTCAATAAAAATTTTTATTTATTTTTTAGGGTTTAAATTACTTTTTAGATTATCTGTTCGTGGAGCTCTCATTTCAAATTTAATTAACTATGCATAAGCTTGTTACCACCGGATGTTTCTTTGGGCAGTAAAAAGCTAACGACGAAACGCTTATTTATTAAATTTCCCAGTTTCTCGATACATCGCACAAAAATGACCATCAACGTTGTTGCGCCTAAGCTTCCTGCAATTATTCTCTCGGCGTTCCGAATAAAGTTGTGATTATTATGAATGTTGACATTAAGAGCTTAAACTTTGACTTGCCTGAACTTGTCACAAGTTTCGTCGCTTGATACAAATTATCAGTTTAAATGCTTCTGTGACTTAACGACTTTCCACCTTGTAGGCCACAATATACTTTAATAGCTTCATCTGCTGTGAAGTCTAGTGTTACTCCTAAGAAGCTTAGTGTTGTTTGGTAAGTGATTTCACAATAAACAACATTTGCATCTAATTCTCAGCGATATTCCGTTTCAACTTTAATAACATGAATTAGAGTCAGTAGAGGGTTTTATTGTAAAATACCCGTTTTCCATTACTTAAGGTCATTAGCGTACGTTGTAGCTACAAAGGCTGTGTGAGGCAACCATTTTAGAATACCGCGAGTAAGAAAATAGTACCATTTTTATAATTTGAAATGAGACACAAATTGTGCTACTTTCGTCATCTTATAAGTAGACAAAATAGAATTATCGCTTCAACCCACAACTCGTCTGGGGAGTGTGCTTAATGCTACTGATAACAGAAACGCACTTATAACGGGTTGCAAGCTGACTAGTAAATATATAATCTTCAATTTAGGGGAAAGCACGAAATATTGATATATCAGTCATTTTGTGTGTCATTGTCTTGTACCTAATTATTTATTGTTTAAGGCGTATTTAAGAACTTAAATGGCAAGGGAGAATCTAACGATCTGAGCATATTCTTGATATAGCACCTTCGAATAAGGAGAGAATAGAAGAACCGGGGAAAAAGTATAAAAAATTTCATGAATTTTTTTTTTTTCATTTTATCACTTCATAGAATATGAATTGACTCCCAGCTCCTCCGATTGCAGAAATTTGTCACTTGGTACGGTTTTACTATCACATAACCTCACTTTATAGGGCCTATACCCGATGCGTCTGTGTATAGACCCTATTAAAATTTTTGGGGAAGGTTATACAAAGTCGGCGTTTACTTAAAAAATACTTAGATTCGTTTTTACAAAAGAATGTGTCTCACGGGCAGTAACTTAGACATTATTTGTACAACTCGAGCAGCATATGTTAACAGTTAAAAAAAAATTCTATAACAAGTAACCTTAAACCTAGGTTTACAATATTTTTATATCAATAAATTTACTTTTGGATTTAGCTATTTAATTTTTTTAGCTATAGACCTATTTCAGTTAATTTCTCTATCTCCTTAGATCAATATTATTTGAACTTATTTTTTCGACTTAGTTTTGTATCACTTTTGATACTATTATTTTAACTGCTTATATATTAATCAGTAGAAATCATTTTTTTACTTAAAAATATTAATACTTAGCTGATAGCAATTTCCTCAAATACTTATTTAAATGCTGAGTTCACCAAACCGACGGAGTATCTATCCAACTGATGCATACGATTATTTCGTGAATACTAAAATGTGTATACATTAAAAGCAGCTACGAAAAAGACTATGACGACGACAATAATGACTTCGACGACGGCGGCGGCGACTACGACGACAATTTCTTCTAAAATACACCGTGTGCTTGCCCGCAAATATGTACATATTTTAACCCGTTCAAATGGACTTTTGGTGGACGGTGGCGAAGAAATTACGAAGGATAAAATCGAAATCGTGCAAAATGTTAGATGAGAAGCTGTGACAGCGCCACAATCGGCAGCAGAAGGGGCGGCAATAGCAATAGAAACCGTGGTAGCAGCAGAATCAGGGAAAGCAGCATCAACGACGCAGGCAAAACTGCGGTGGGACCACGGTGGCGCACAAGAAGGCTATGATGAGTGTCCACTACGCTGGTCAAAGACGCAGATGTTACGTTATTAGTCATTGTTTTTGTTTGTTTTCCGAAAGGATCCATGTACATGTTTGCATGTATACGTGTGTATGGATGTGGGATAGTTTTCTGGAGTAGCCAATGTCCAAGCAGATGGTGGGGGAAAGGTTTTAATTCTTACTTCACTATGTCCGTCAAGCATACCCACAAAAGCACACAAATACATCCATTTTACCAATCTAGCCGACTCCAAGGACCTGCGCGCATATAAACTAACGGACTAACGGTGAAATTCCTTTCATGTTTCGGCCGTTTGCCAAACTGCTACTTCTCACACACATGCACACGTATATAGACCTGTCTGTGTCTTGCGTATGCTTTCTTCTAGTTTTAAACTCGTTTGCGTCCGAAGGTTATTAGTAGATGGTAGAAGAACCGACACGTTTTCGTCCTGCCTCACAACAACAAAGCGTTTTCTATTTGCGCGTATCCGTACAAGATATGCATATGAGCTATATTTATGTGTAGGTATGTTTTCTGAATTAGTATATATGTATGTTTGTATGTAACCGCATACCAAACGTACTAGCTGCTCGCACATTAGAAAATCAAGCAGACACAAGATATATTTGTACTTGTAGATACTCATATGTAAATATATATAGATACTTCTTCTTCTTATTAGACGATAGAAGATAGCAAGTGAAATGTTGAGGCTGCGGCTTCTACGACTACAACTTCTGCTGCTACTTCTACTCTTGTCGCTAGTTGCTATTGCTATTGTTGTTACCATTTCTATCAGAACCAAACAACCGTCCTAGCGCAAAGCAAAAACAAATTCTTCATCAACACTCTAATCGGATCCACTGCAGGATAGACGTAAGGAAATGTAAATATGTGTGGATGGAGGAGAAAGTAGAGAAGAATGAATGTACATATGTATGCAAGTATATTTGGATGTAAATATGAAAATCACTAAATGTGTATGTTGACTTGTAGATCTGGCCAACAAAAACTATCTAGACCGAGAATGGACATTTTGTCGTTGCTGGTTTGGACATCACTTTGGCGTTTTGGGTCGTTCGTTTGGAAAAAGGTTGACTGCGCTGAAGATGACGATGAAGGTGAAGATGAAGGCGAAGGCGAAGGTGATGTTGGAGGTGAAGGTGGTGGTGTGATGTGATGGCGTTGACCTCAAGCGCCACACCGTTTCTTGGTTGAGCTTAGTAGATTTGCTCTCAGTATTTGATGAATACAGCTAGAACTATAATAGCAAAAATAAATACAACAACATTTAAACGCATAGCAGAACAATCGGGATTATATGCGCTGGACTAAAATTTGCGTATACATGGTACACATATAAATACTAGCATGTGAAAATGTTAGGAATTCATACATTTGTATGTATCCCCATGTATATACATATACTTTTTCTATGAAGCAGAATCAGGGAAATACAAGGTACCCTGCTAACATTTTTAATTTAAAATTGCCTAATTCCAAAATAAACGTCACTCTTGGATGTCAAGTGTACTAAGGAATTAATTTAAGAAACCACCAAATAATATATGTCAAATTAAACTCTAGTAAGTACAGTCTAAATCTTAAGAGACTAAAACTTCGAAGAACTGTCTAATGTTGTATATATGTTATGAATATGTACTACGTAGTAAATAATGTATATTTATTAATATTGGTTAAACCAAAACTAAAATGATAATTTTTCTCAATTATAAAAGGGCCGTTTTCTCATCACCAATCCAATTTTAAAGTTCACTTTAAAATTGAAGGTTCTCATCTAGCCTAAAACAATGAAAAAGTGTTGGAATTTTTAGTTATCGTAAGAAATTATTATCTTATTTTTATTTTGTTTAAATTGTTATAAACTATTTAATGCTGTATTAAAAAAAATCAAACAATCATTGTTAATTTATAAACTAATAAAACAGATCTTTATAAAGCCTATATATGACTTGACTTTTCGACATCACATTCGCTCATATTTTATTTACTCTATACCTCCTCACGCATATATACTTCCTCACGCATATATACAAACATAAATTTCAATTATATGGTCCAATTTCGTTGACTATTTAATCAATCAGAAACAGCACAGCTCAGTTTTAGTAAATTGCAACGAGTCAGCGCAGTCAGTCAGGTGTTTAGCTCTCTGAATACAATAAAGTTTGTAAAAACATACAAACGCATAAAATACATGTAAATGACTTACACAAAATATAGGCGATGACAAACAGATGCAAAGGCAATGGCAGCAGTACTTGCGAACGAACACTCACCTCGCCCACCCAAACGAATAGTTTATAGTTAAAGGAAACAAAAATACAACAAAAAAATACTGTAAGAGAAAATTTTGAAAGAATATTTTCCTGTGCGTGTATTGCACACACATACGTAAGTGTGTACAAATTGTGTAAATAAATTTTGAAATTGAGATTTTTCAACACAAATTTAAAAGCTATAGAATTTACTTAATTTAAAATACAATAATTAGTGAGTAGTAGAGGACGGAATTGAGTGCAATTAATTTTCAAATTTTTTGACGAAAAAAAAAAGACGGGTGTGTAAAAAATTTATAAATTGTATTTCACAATGTTTTGAAAATAGGTCGGTGCTGTTTGGCTCTATATTCTGATCTTCTTTTATTTGTTGGCATGATCGTTATTGAGAGTTTTATAGATTTGAGAAGATGCCGAGCTGGTTGGTGTGACCCAGTTCATTGCACGCTAATTAAGAAGCAAACATAAAATGTTCGACCGAGACCAACAAAAGCAAGCAAGTATGGTCATTGGGCGTTGATAACTATATATCGTAACCTTAATTCACAAAGGCCTAATTGACACATTTTTCGAAAATGAGTTTTTCACATATTTAAGTTGACATATTAAAATACCACTCACTACAAATTTCAAGGAGTTACTAGCGGTAATAACGGAGATATTACAAATTAAAAAAGCTATATTTGCATGTGTTCAATGTAAACAAATTTTTGTTTTTTGCTTCTCCTGTAAAATTTTTTTTATGTCAGTTAGGGCCTTTGTGAATTATTTTTATATTATTTATTATTTATATATTTATATTTTACGAAAATCCGTTTTCACATAATTTAGTATGATATATTAATGTACAGTTTCACTAAAAATATTTAGGTGTTACTAGCAATAATAACGTAGATATACCAAATTTATAAAGCTATATTTGCATGCGTTCAATGTTAAATAATTTATTTTTTTGTTTCTCTTGTACAATTTTTTTTTGTCAGATAGGGCTTGTGTATTAAGTTAACGATATAAAGTTAAAATTTTGTATGTGCGTATGTATGGAACGTTGGGTCAAGTTGCGTCCTAAGCGGGTTAGCCGATCATAACGGAATTTCAAGCAAAGACGTGAAACCTTCCAGGGATGGATACTTTCTTTGGGGATAAGGGAATGAAAGCGTGCACCTCTCATACAAATCGGATGTTTCATAGTGCATATCTCTAGAAGTATTCATGCTACACGACTAAAATTCGGAATAAAGATATATAAAATTAATCCTCAACAACTCCAGAAAAAGGGAGAATAAGTATCTAAAACAAAAAACAAGTCTAGGATAATGGAAGAAAGGAAAAGGTGTGGTGGAGGAAGTATTGAGCCTATTTGCCCAAGTAACACTGTTGAATGAATTCTTTACATCAAAGATCACGATAAGGTACTAATCAATTGATCCTTCTAACCATAGAGTTTCTCCTATTCTGAACTCAACGCCTAACTTTCTTTCGTTGTTTCGACTGTTTCATTTCAAAATGTTCCTGTTTTAATCTAGACAAACTTTTAAAAATCTGAACTCTAGAATTATAGGCATTAGAAAGAATTGAATGCAAAATTTTATACAGCGGAATGGTAATTCACTGACTCTAGAAATTAAATGAAATACCATGACAGTCCAGGTGAATCCAGCTCGCTAGCAACACTGTATGTGATACGAATTAAATCACTCTTTCCATGTTTGCTTACAATTAATTTTTAGTTACTTCTTTAATTGGCTGATAACGGTAATAAAAAACCACACAAAATATATATGCTTGCACGGCCTTTGTACGTTAAAAATCAGTACAAATTCGTTTTCTCCGCTATGGTTTCAATGGTCACTGTACCTATGTTTAGCACAAGTGTATCAAGTTATCACCACAACCTCGAAATTACCAGCCTTGATAAATGCTGTTTCGCGTACACGTTTTGAATTCATTAAACATATGTATGCAGGCGATATAATTATTATACTTTTTATGTGGTAAGCGCACAGTCCTATTTTTTCACACAATTTTTTTTTATATACACAAATATTTTTGTTATTTTTGCTTAGTTGGAAGATATTCGTTCGTACATATTTCTCATAATTACAATTTTAACTTTTTTTATTTTATTTCTTAACTTTTTTTGATTCCAAATTTTGTGAGCACAAAGTGTTTTCCTATAATAATTGAACATGCATTTTTCATTGATTTTTTCAGTTACAAAATTCTAAAAACGTTCGTTTTTGAACTTAAATAATACTTAATTTTTTTTTCTTTAATTTTTTTTTTTTTTCGTTTCTTCGCATGAACGCATCGGTTTTTGACTATAATAGTTCTTATAAATTACTTCAAAATTTTATATATACATATTCACTTTTTTTATATATTTTTTTTTTTCAAGATGTATTTTTGGCACGTAATTCTAAAATCTTGGTACTTTAGTAAAATAATTTTTTTCCACCACACACTATTTTCATCAAGACTCTTTTAATGTTATTGATATAATAAATTTTTCACTTAACAATTCTAACTCCCTTTCACTCTTCGTGCATTTAGAGTGCCACATTAATGCAACTATAGCGTGCAGCGCTTAATTTTATTACAACTTAATTCACGCCAATAATATTTATTACAACAAAAACATATCCAACAAATTTTCACTGGCATAGATATTATGATTACTCTTCATTTTTTTTGTTACTTTATTACTATAACATTTTCTACACATTTTGAAATCCTCGACTGCTTTGAATTTCCTTAGATTGCCTATCCGCCGATTGTCATATTTTCCATTGCGGCATCTTGCCATCGCAGTCGTCGTCTAAGAAACTCCGCCGCACCTTATTGGTTTGCTCGCGGTGGTTAATGGCGCACCTAAGCGTGCACAAAAACTTTGTCTACTTCAGATTTTCTCAACCTACTGAAATAGTAGATACATGGAACTACAAACAAAGGCTCTAAGAAAAAAACAATACAAATGCACACCAATCGAAGTCATACACAAAAAAATAAGAATTACTTAATAAAAAACAGCAAATAAAAATAAACACACACCATATCACACTGCTTTTGTACCACGGGAGCATATGGTTTCTAAAAAAATACACACACACACTAAATTGTATGACTTCAATTAGTAAAACTCAATGAAGCAATGAAAAATAGATGAAAAATATGCAAATTAAAAAGACCCAAAAACATGTTTCACAAAAATCAGTTTTTCCAAATTACGTAGCTAAGTCTCTACACGCGATTACGGCAAGTCGACACCAAATACTATTTAAAATATTCTAAAATGAAAAAGGTTTTCGACAAAATTTGAATGATATTCGGTAGCCGGACAGGCAGCCCATGGTGCGGTGTGGTGGCAAAGTCTTTTGCTTCTTCACATCGCTTCAATATCACGGGATGGGATTGTTCTTTTATAAAATTTTGTTTTTCTTTTTGTTACCTTTATCATGTGTACATTTTTTTGTTTTTGTTGCTGTTATTATAAGCGTTGCTAACATGCGACGTCTTCGCATGCGATTTGCATTTGCGAGGCCGCCGTTCACATCGACCAGCCACATCAAAAGTCGTTAACTTCGTCGTCGTCTTCTCCTCGCTCTTTGCACACTCAAGTCGCACATATGTAAAATAAACACAAATAAGCTAACACACGTACACATAACTACTCGTGTAGTTGTGAATTTTCTAAACATTTCCATTGTCGCTAAAAGTCCCTCGCCAACAAACGATAGCGTCCCGAAAACAACTTCTACAAGTCGAGCTCCACGACTTTCCCTTTCCATTTTGCATGCCATATCTCACCTTCTACATTTTCGCTGGGCTACCGAAATCTTTTGCAAGCAAACTTCGCGCACCGCGAACGGCACGGTGAAGAAAAGGGGACGAATGTCCGGCCAGGCCAGCCCAACAGTGGGCATTTGGTCAGGGAGCTCAAAGCCACAGCTACATATAACGGTAGTGTTTGTATTTGTATTACCCGATTTTTCTACTCCTCTCCTCTTATTTACTTTTAGACGTCCGTTTTAGCTTTTGGTTTTTTATTGTTTCTTTTTGTTATATTTCTATTGCGGCGCGCTTGTTTATGCTTTCATCATCAATTTTCAATGACTGCACGGGTTGGAAACATTGCTGTTGTAATTGTTGTTGCTTTTGCTGCTAAGCGAATTTCATTGAAAATTGATTTCAAAAACGTCGTCGTCGCTCTCACACACATTCACGGCGGCGAACGAAGAGTTCAGTTGCTTTTGATATTGTTGGATTGCATTTGTTTGTTTATTTATATGTACGTATGTATGCATATTTGCTATTTATTTCTTGTTGTTGCTACTGTAAGTATGTATAACAAAATTTCGTACTGCCTGTGCAAAAGTCCATTTTCATAGCGACCATACATCCATTTGTTTAACATTGTATATTTGTCGGTATGTATATGCTTAGTGCCAAAGTAGCCCATTTTTGTCGTGGCATCGCCTAACGTTTTAAATAAACTTTGTAGGTGGCATGTGCATGTATATGGGGAATTCACACTACTTCAGTACACATTGTCGTTTGTAGCTGACATATATATCTGTATTTAAAATAGCAACAACGATCCAATTTACCAAGCGACTGTAATACGAAGACTTACTTGACCGTTCGACTGACCAAACGTACAATGCCCAAGCACGTACTACATCCCATTACACCCACTGCCCACTCAGCATCGCGCATATTTACGCACATTCATATACACATCCACACAGGTATTCAAAGCACATGAGTTCTTGCCTTAGACATCGAATGTAATTCTCCAAACTATCACTCCGTAAGGTTAAGCAAGAAACGTACATCTTCTCGTTTTTCACCTCTTCACTTTCCACTTTCAACTTTCACACAATACAACGCAACACATATAGCAAACCACTTCAGTTATAGCCCCACGTGTGTTCGCAAAAGTACGCGCGCGCCCACTCGACCGTCTCGAAGTTACACGAATAATTTAAATTTTCTTCTTATGATGTCCACACACATACAAGCACAGATTCATGCATACACTCTCATTCACATAAAATATTAGCTTTACCCCCCTTGTCCTCACGTTGCACACTAAAATATTCGCGGCGCAATCGTCAATATGCCATTCCATTCAAAAAATATAAATCCAGCTACATTTAACCAACAGCTTACTCTTATTTCACTTGGTCTTTGGGCGCTGTTTTACTACTAAAAATTATTTGCGTTCTCACTAATATATGTACCGTACGCTTCTAAAGACGATTTGATACTAACTTCTGGCCACAGTCAGCTGAGGCAATGAGGCTGTCATGCTATCGCTATTGTTGTCGCGACCGGCTCTGTCGACGTTCGCACAGTCAAAACAACAATACGGCATATCAGCTTGTGTACTGCGCTCAGCTGTTTTGGGACTCTCAATGGTAGGTTGCCAGATTTGCTATATGTGATACGATTGGATTGGGCTTTGATTAACCAAATTTTGGTTATTTCCGAATATAATTTACATATAATACCGTGCCAAGTCGATGTCTGTCCATTACAAAATTTTAGAATTTTTGTCTTTTTGTGAGCGTATTGCCAAAACTCACTGTATAGTATTGAATAAAAATTGGGCGATGCACTGCCAGATGTCCAAGTTACATTTAAATTTAGAATTCATTACCAAAGAAAATAATTGATTTACACTTTTTATTAGGTATGTATGTGAGTAGTATCTGTCGTAGCGTTTCTTCGTATGTATGCTTGGGGGCTTATCATAAAATATAGAACAGGCTTTGTCATTCCCGCTGTATATACTATTTTCATTCGGATCCGAAGCATTACCATTTGAATTTGACTTACTTGCTGAATTGCCACTTCACCGGTTATCCCTTTCAACAAAGCGGGCCTGTCGCTCCTTCTTTCCTAATCACCACCACGATATCTCAAATTTGTATCCGTGCTACTGCCAAATAAGTGGGTACCACAGTCCTTCACTTTGTTTATCCATGGGTGCCGAAATGATGAATCATCTTTATTAATACGCATAAAAAGGCTAGCCAACTCATCATAAATGGTTTTAATAGATGTTGTCTTCGTCCAGGCTGCTGCGCCATGTAGCAGGACCGGTGTGATAACTGATTCATGGTTGATGAAAAGGAGGCAGGTAGAAAAATAAAAAAACAAGCAAGAATAAAATAAGCGCTCGGAGACTAGCAATTTGAGTTGCCATGGCGGCTGTAGTGAAAACGATTTTGTATAACCAAACGCAACGCTCTAAGAAATCGTTCCCACTTATCGAATCCTTGTCTCAAGACTAAATCCAGATAAATGAACTTTAAAAAATAATTCCACATAATTGCACATTAAAAAAAAACGTTAAATGTTTTTATATTCAGACTGCATGTACATATATTTTGCAATCACTGTATTAAAATAAAGTTAAGCGAGATTGTTTCCAAGTTCCACAAACTCATATTAATGAAGTTTTTATTATCTGAATTTCAAAACAAAGAAAAATGAAAAAGGCAGAAAATTTCGCACAGTTTATGTTCTTATAAGTATTTCGAAGCGTTTTTTCGGCGTTATCTCATTGTGGGCCGGACTTTATTTGGCTGTCCTGCCTTTATGAGAAGTCAAAAGAAATTTTTGGGAAAACACGTGTATCTTAATCAGCCTATGGTGAGACTTACTTTATTTAACCGTATTACACTGACATTTTCTGAGAAAAAATAAAATTTTATCACGTACTTTGTTTGGATTTGTTAACTTACAACAGTCTGGCACCATTGCACACAAAAACCGGAGAGCGTATACAATAATGAAAATAGCAGCGCCCCTGCTCTTCACGCCGTTCATATGTAGGTATGTATAGTTTTCGAGTAAAATGACTAGTAGTTTCTGGCCCAACTATGTATGTTTTAAATATTTATTTCTGTGTGTGGCCGGCTAAGCTAACAATGAGTACTTCATCCAACAGTCCGATACTGATAGCAACCATACAAAGAGCAGCGCGTAGGCTGACTGCCGAGCAAAATGTTTTTACTTTGTATAGGTACATACTTAGATGTTATTTGTGTATGGATGTCAATTTTGTATATGTTTTTGAATTTCCATGTATTTATTTATACATTGATACAATAAGTACGTATGTATACATGTGTGGTAAGTGTAAGGAATAGAAGTGTTTGTCGGATTGGGTTCATCATTGGAACAGCCCGGAGCTAACAAGCACGCACCATTGCTCAGTGCAGAGACTAATTATACTAAAGTGCAGTTCAAAAGCAACAGCTATGGAAATCGTCTTAACAGCAGCAACAACAGTTGCATCAAAAGCTCAACGCATTGTTACAGAATATCAAGAAATGGGACAGCTTCTTCTTGCGTGCATTATTGTGTTGAGCGCCCGTACAATCAAAGGAATGCAACGGCATTAATGACGAGGTGCACTGCATCTTGGAATACTCTTTTTACCCTGCCTACTAACCGCCCTAAATGAAAAGCACTCAGCTGTGAACAGTGTGACAATTTCAATATGCGTACGTTAAATTACACAGCCCCACAGAAAAAAAGTGGGAAAAACGGTAGTTTTTTGGAAAAGAGGTATCTTTTAAATTCTGACTACGAATTCGTGTCCAGCAAACCAAAATCCATAGAGTTTGACTTGTCTTCTCCGTAGAACATTTCACTTTTGTGTTATTATTTTATCATACATAATTTTTGATTTTTATAATACATACCATCAATACATCTTAATATACAAGAAAGGCGCTTACTGATATTTTCGTAGCTTGACAAATTACTTGAAAAAAAAAAAATCTCAATGCCACAAGGAAATATAGCAGCGGGGAGTTGTTGTAATTTTAGACTAAATGCAACATTGCAGAAAGAAGGGTAAGGATATTTCTCTATTACGGTTATGTAAATTTATAAAAAAAATGCCTAAACTAGCGCAGTACAATTAAGTGGAAAACTTAATAAATAGTTATGAACACAAATTTAATTTACACGGTTACTAAAATTAAACGTGTTATCTAGTAATGGGTACTAAGACTATTACGATTAACCAAACTTTATACATTAAGGCAAGTTTTAGTAAATATATAATTATCTTATGCTTATAAGCAGATGTGATATCAAGGACTACTTTATTTTCACAATAATATTGTATAATTAAATAAGTAATGAAAAAAAAAAAAATAAGTATGTATTGCTTAAAGACGGCTTACCATGCGATAGTGCCAGGAAACAGGTTTTTTTCAAACGGGACGCTTTTCGGCTTCCAAGTGTTCAGACTGGAAATAGCAACAGCAAACTATTAGTATAAAAAAGTGATTAGTACTAACGGTAGGCATATGTATTGAAAGGCTCCTGAATACTGTATGTAACCATTATAAATTCCCATTATGTCAATCGAAGTCTGCAAAGAAAAGAGAAAACTTAGAATGGTATAGTATGATTATATTGTCAAGGAGGAAGAACGAAACAGATTTTACACGAAACCAAACTTGACAAGGGAAGTAAAGAAAACTTGTACAGCATGCATAAAAATGTATCTTTAAGATAACTATGGCCTAAATAAAATGCGAAGGTCGTACACAACGAAGACAGTGGCTATAAATCAAGGCCGGCCATGCGTGCACATTGTGCACTTTTGAGTTTATACTCAAACACCAACGCTAACGATGTGCACATCAAAGTGAGAGTATAAAAATAGTTAAGCGAAGACATCAAAATGCACTCAAATATATGTACATATATGTTTAACAATCATATACATATACTTTATTGATAATCCCCATACAATCTTCATAAAAAATATCGAAATTACATTTAATTAACATAAAGACTTATTCCGCCTCATTATAAAGATGACAAATGTACTCCTTTCGATTTTATTACTTATGAATGTAGGTGTGTATGTATAAATTCAGTGTGTTTCGTGCTACATATTTAATACCATTTATTTTTAGACATGAAATTGTATTTTATTCTTATTTGAAAATCCAAAATCTGCACTGTACGTACATCAAATGTGTGAGAGCACTTTCACAGCACAATAATTGTGACTCAATGTGGCTTATTTACGTACACACTCATTTACTCCCGCCGGTACGTAGAAGAAGAGTGTATAACATACATACGTACATACTACTCAAATGTCAATGAGTACGCGCCGGATGTATGCGATATAGAGAACAATACGCCAACCATAAACGAAATCAGTGGCAGCAGCGCGATGGTGGCAGTGAAGGTGATGATGACGATGAGTTGTTTGTAGCAATTGTTAAGCATAGCATTATGTAGCAACAGCGACGACAGAGAGCAGAGGAAGAAGAAGCAAAAACAATAAAGGCAATAACATAAACACATGCAAGTATAAAATACAAAAAGCATGTCAACATGAGCAAGAGAAAGAGTAGCAAGGAAAAGCGCCTTAAGGCGCACCAGCCGACTGACTGTCTGGTGGTTGAGTGCGAATGCCAACTGCATCACTTGCGTACTTCATACATAAAGGCGGACGCAAAAAGCACACCACTCACACTCATAATTTGAGTATTTTATTTATTTGTATGTGAATATGTTGGTTTTTAAAATTTACATACATTTATATTGAATATATGCATGCATGTACGTGGAACAGGGTTGGAACTATACCGAAAGGAAGTTTGTCATTGTAGTGAATTAAAAAAATTGTACTAAAAACTTGAACTCCGTAGCAGAATTTTGTAATGTTTATTGCAAAAAACGGGTATGTTCATAGTTGAAATTAATTAGGAACTAAAGTCATCTGGTTAGTAAAAATGAGTGAACTATATATATTTTTAGGAGGCTAATTCATAGCAAAATGTACCCCTTTGAGGTGCAACCCTTTTTAAAATAAAATGTAGATTTAAAGAAAACTCCCAGTAAAATATCCGTTGCGCTTTTTCTGTGTGAAATAGAAGTGGTTAAACTAATTATTTCGGAACGATTTTCCGTCATCCCTTGTCAGTTTTGGTTTTAATTTAAATTTAATTAAACTTTTCAAATTTTCATATGTCCATATACATATGCCTATAGTGGACATACTTTTAAAAAATGGCTCCAATTAACGGAATTACATTTTTGGATGACCTTCGATAATACCACAATTAAGTTAATTTCGTTTCACTCAAAAAGCGCAGTAAATCGAGAGAAAACGTAGTGTCGTATACTTCACATGTTTCGAAAATCGTAGTAAATTTAATACTATCACACCAAGTACAAACCCTGTATAAGATATGCAAGAAGTACGTGAGACTCATTAAACGACTGATCGAACAGCTGACGAAGTACCCGTTCAACCGACCCGTCAAAAACGTCCAAAATGCGCAGGAGCCGGAGCGAATATGTTTAAAATGCATGAAAACAAATGAAAAATAACAACAAAATAGCGGGAGCAGCAGCAGCAACAGCTGTAGCGAGAGCAATAAACAACAACAGCAACTATAACAGCGACAACATATTCTCAAGCATTATTTAGCTTAGTATTGATGGGGTTGAGTTTGTACGTATGTATGTATGTAGGTATGTATGTAAATTTGTGCGAGTAGTCAGTGAAGGGTTTTATATTGGTTGCAGTTTAAAGCGCAGCGCAATACTGCTGCACTGCGGGCATTTGTTTTATTTGTGCTTTTGTTGTTGCTTTTCTTCGTTTTTGTTATTGTTTACTCAACATTTCTGATACCTGCTACTACTAGAAAAAGGTAATAACATATTAATATGTATTAAGGTGTATAGACACTAGGCGAAATAACAAGGGCGGTAGAAGAAATTTTGTTATCTCGTTAGGTTAGGCTGAAGTGTGCGTAAAGGCATACTCAGGCAAGTTTTACAAGGCCCTCTGTGATACCACCGACACCGTTATTACTTCTCCTCGAACCGTTTTGAGAACTTCATGAAGATCATCAAGTCCCAGATGTCTTACGCCGCCAAATTTGCTTAGGTATCCGGCACTCTGTGGTACTGTAGGCAACCTTTCGTTGGCTTGGCGGAGTGTGTGCTCCTCCAACATTAATTAACATGACAAGGTGACAAAGGGCATACCTAAGGGTTCTTTGTTCGGAAGAACCTGCTTGGTCGTACCCTTCTAGCAAGTTCGTCTGCCCTACATTTTTCCTTCAACGTGTCTGTATCCTGGGACCCATCATGATTCACCCATGTGAGTTGCACGCGGTTTCTTCTCTTTCTCTTGAAGATACGACAGTAAGAGTCGATTGGCTGTCGTTAACTTTATTTAAATCCTTTCACATACAAAACTTTTTTTTTTTACTATTGACATATCCCATATAGTGCAGGCTCCTATGGAGTTGAGCAGGCAAAATATGAAGACCGATTTCTGATATAAGAAACCATAGTTGAAAAAACCTATTACCGTCTTTAATTTTTTCGGAAAACTTGTATCTTAAATATTTCTTTTTTAGAAACTTTCTTGGACTACAAGCCGTACTTCAGAACAGCCATGCGAAGGAACTTATATACCATGATCTATGTATGTTCGCCGAGACGTCTCAGTCGCCTACTCAGTACAAACTAGCAGTTGCTGGCTATAGAGATTATCCGTTGAATATTTAGGCTGGCATTATTTTGGCTGCTGTCGAAAACCTTATACCACGGTTCTAGCATTGTCGCATAGCGTCTGCCTACATATACCTTCATATGTACAAACATACTCAATCGCACATTCATATGTAAATCCATGTCTCAACCAGGTATATATTGTGCATTTTAGTTTTTGTTTTGCTCTATCTTAAGGAAGGAGCAACAAAACTAATAGAACATAGCCATATGTGAAATAACAGCAGCAAGAACAGCACAGAAGCAGCAGCATAAGCAAAGAACAACAAACGACATAGCATCTTCAGTTTTGTTGAGAAATAAATACGATGCCTATGATGAAATTACTTACTAATACGTCCCACCTTCTAGCAAGAGAAAGAACACGAGTAAAACAACAAAAAAACAGAAACAAGTACTAACTAGAAGGCGCTTTCAATAGTCAAATAGAAACGAGTTTTTTGTTGTATTTATGCGTATGGGGCGATAACAGCCACCCTACAGTCGAAACAACGTAAAGCTTCACCAAGCACCCACTACTCCACAGCAACTCCTAATGCACATTCTCACAGCACACTCCTCGCACACAGCCCATTAAGAAAATCATCATCCGCTTGGATATCTTGTACGAACGAGAGTAGTCTTTTAAATTTTTTTTAATAAATTGTGAAGTGTGCTCTCCAATGAATGCGATTATCTATTTGCGAGTTACTGAAAAGTCGAAAATTCTTAAGCGCGGGGTCAACGGCTGTCATCATGAAGTATCTGCATATCTATTCGCGCAAGTAATATCCATTGTTCTAAGCACGAAGGCAAATATATTTATGTATCTGCCGATTTACCCTAAATTAAAGACATACAATTTTTCTGTCGAACATATGACTATAGCACATACGTAAATATGTACATATGTATGTAAATTCATATGAGTCGACAAGGAGACAAATAGCGAAATGAACTAAAACGATAGCGACAACGACAGCATTGCTAACGATATCGTCGACTTCTTCGCAGTCACCGTCTTCTCATCAGCATCAGCAGCCACAACGACAATGAAATGCCGAACAATAAAAAGCCTCAAATGGCGCGCGCGAGTGTGGCGTTTTAGGTTGGTTTGGGTGGCGCGGGCTTAACTGGCTAACTTCGCGCTGTGGCTGGCTGTGTTGGTGTTGTTTGTATAAAAGGAGCAAAAGCATAAGACGATTTCAATAGAAAAGTGTATGTATCTCCAATTTTGATGTTATGTAGAGTATTTTCCGTTGTCGTCGTCGTAGTCCTGCTCGTCGTCGTCGTCATCATCGTCGTCGTATGTATCTTACAGCATAAATCACATTCAATTGAGTTGCTCAAGTGCACTCAAAGGTGGATGCCAAGCTGTGAGCTAAGCAATTGTAGTAGGTTCGCGCACGCTCAAAGGTGACAGCGGGCGGTATGTGGGGAATAATGTGTGTCGTGCAAGATATTCGTTTATTATACGAGGGTCATTCCATTAATCAGTGGCATTGGAATTATGGCGATAACGTCGTTGAGGAATAGATATGAAGGTGCACCTTCGGCTAGCGTTCATTTTATTAGAAGCACATATATATTTTTCTACAAATTGGTTGGACCTACAGTCAATGATTAAGGCAAGTCGCTACCTCAAAATACGGATGTCGTATGTAGCAAATCTTGATTTTTCCGGAGGCGCTTTTTAAGATATAAAAGTAAATAAATTCCGTCAAAATTTCGCTTGAACATAATGTGGATCAATATCCACTTCTATCAGCGCAAGTCAAATTTACTGTAACTATTATTATGAAGATGTTATAAGCCTTTCTTCTCAGAATGCATTTGTCGTATGTTGAATTTTTTCCGCAATTACAAAATTTTCATCGATATACGACAAATACATAAATAAAATTATAGTTTTAGTTAGGAAGTTTTTTGAAATTTTAGGCAAAATGTTTAAGAAAGTTGCTTATTACGAAAGACAGATAATGTCCCTTTCTTTGGTAACTCCCAAAGACTTTAAGGACTAAATTTAAGAGATTTCGCAAAGACAAAGGCTAATGCTATGGATACACACACGGATATTACCTCCAATAAATCTTCTTTAATCAGATGCAAATTTTACCCTGACACACACAAAATTGAAGATTAACAATCGGCGCACTAGATGGCTTTGGTTGTAGTACTTGCGGTTTAAAATGAGATGTCGCTATTTTTTGGTGACTCTACTGTCCAGTAGCGGTAAACTCGTAATTTTGTTAGTTGTCCTTGCTATTTTTGTTTAAAAGATTACACAAATGTCTAAGCTTGACGATGAGGTGGGCCGCGGGGTTTTCGCTCCTCAGATGGGACATAATTTTCCGACTGTCCGTTCATAGTAGCGGCTTTCAGTCAGAGGTAGCCGCTGTAGAACTACTTAAGACAGTGGATTTCAAGAGCGGTGATATCTAAATCTTCTCAGATAGCCAACAGCTCTTTAAGCGTTGGAGGAGGGCTGTCGCAAATCTTTCAAGGATATGGCTGAGCAACTCTCGATTCACCAGGAAAATGAACAGCAGACGAGCTTGCTTCACAGTCCTGGACGGGTTTACGCATCCTCTCGCAAACTCTAAGCGAAGAACACCTTCCTCAAACAAGCAAACGATAGATGGAATATCATCAGTAAATCCTACTAGGGTCAGTGACACTTCGCTTAATTATCGGTGAGCTGTTTAGTGTGAAGATTTATCGATTGCCCCTTGTTCATATTTAAAACTATGCAGATGAGGAAGATGATGACTATGACGACGAAGACATCACGCGTACACAAGTATGTAAATTTAAACAACACGTGCGAAAGAAACAAAAAGATTCGAAAAACTTTTATTGAAAAATCATCATAAAAATCGCACTAAGACAATAGAGTTGTTGCTATATTTTTAATTTTTTTCCTTTTGCTCTTTTCATGTTATTTACTTTGCTCCCTCTGAAATCCTTTTAACCAGCAACCAATGGACGACCGTCGCCGTCTTCTCAACAACCGACAACTCTTCGCGACGCATCGTTCACTTCTTCTACATCGCCTAAGTCCAATACATCTTTGAGTCGGCTGCTGCTGTGTTGGCTTCCTGCGCGCGGTTGGCCGGCAGGTTGAGTAGCTGGCTAGGTTGTGGTGTCGGCGCGCACATTAGAAATTAAAAGATGAAATCAAAAACGTGCTCGAAATGCGAAACCGAACGCAAAATTCCTCTATGTGCTCCACACACATCGCCCCTTGCCAATGTTGTTTGTTTATTCCTGCTGCTGCTGCCAATGCTGATGCTCTTATTGTTGGTGCTGCTGCTGCTTGAAATTCTAAGAAGTCAACTGCCTTGGAGGCCATCTAGTTGATACTACAGTATTCCACATAGTTGGTAGTTGTAGTACTAGTGTTAGTACAATTCTTCGGTTCGTTCGGTAGGCTCGTCGTAATCGACACCTCATGCAGTTTCACTCAGCATAAATTTATAGGATGATTTTAATTTTGTTTTTGGTTTTTTTGTTTCTCTCTAGATGCGTTCTCCTTTTTCTTGCTCTTACTATCAACTATTGTTGTTTTTGCTAGGGTTAAAAGTGCATACTCGCACTTCTTATCCGAAATTCATCAGCAAGCACCTTTTGCATACCCAAAAACTCACAATTGCCACAAGTTTAGAAAATTCTAGCTAATTGCAAGAAAGTCGGTCGACGACAACAACGGGTAGGGGGGAAACTATTCGGCTTATAGTGGGCGCATATGTGTAGGATGCGCGATTGGGGTTGATATGTAACAACAAATGGTTTTGTTTATGTGTTGCGTTAGCTTAGGAAAAATCTGAAAAAAGCGGCTGGAATGTTCTGAGAAAAATGTTTCCTTCGTCTTTATAATTGATTGACAGATGGGAACATGAAGGCGTGCAATCAGATACAGAAAATAGTTTGTGGTCTCAAAGCATGAGGAAAGGTGAATATCGATTTTTAAAATTTTCCATCTTCACATTCAAATTTTTTCAACTTTTATGGGAAATCGCTTCTAAGATTTTTTTCCTACATATGTCTATTCAAAAGTGCGTAGGACGAAAATGTGACTGTAGTTGTTCAACAACGCAGATTTACCTTGGGGGACAGACTTCATCGGGAGTACAATGTGGTATTGTTATGCTACAACTACACATACAATTTCGACTCCTACGTCTTTGTTCGTGCAAACTGGGAAACGTGAACAAATCATATATGGTATGGGGTAAACAACCCGTGTAGTCTTATATCACATACGAGAGAGAGGGAAGGTTCCTTTGCGCTACTTAATGTTTCGCCAAATTCAGCAGCACCATCTTAATATAAGGTGCGGCTTCAAGCTGGCGCGATTGCTATGTAAATATGAAGCAGATTTTTGAATCTCAGTAACGCGGGTTGTATGTTAGATGTGGGAAACGGTACATAAACGAACGTTTGGAATGAAATTACTTTTTTGTTGTTGACCACTGCAACCATGTATGGTTTGGGAATATGTACATGAAATGACCAGGACGTTGATGCGGCGGATTCCCATACATGCTTAGTGGATGTCCTCGTGAAGTTAAAGACACCACCCTCATACAAAAGATGAATTTGAAAGGACGAAAGCATATTATACGTATACTCGAGTGGCTATGTAAAACAGCGCAGATTCGACGTGAGATTGTTGGTAGGAGAAAGACTTGGATGCGGAGTTGAAGGACGTTGCACACACGCACAGTTATTAAGCGCAAAACAAGATGTGTGTGGCCATATTAAGATTTGAGGGGGAAGAGAGATGCCTTTTGAAAATAGAGAAAAAGAGTAAAACATATGAAGTTTGGACTTCAGCCTGGGCACAAAATTGACGGTGTATAAGAAAACTGAGCTTTGGAAATGTTAAATGACATAGACGGTGAAATGGTTTGCTTAATTGGGTACCCGCAAGAACACTTCTAGAAGGTTAAGAGGCGTTTTAACGGTGTGGACAGTCCTTATGGTTCTAGTACGCTATGGTATTAGCCCGATTAAGCTATTTGAGGAACGGTGATACGGTGATATTATGCAAAATAGATGAAGATGGATCTGGAGCAATTTTCGTTAAGTTAAGACATATTTAGGGTTTGTTAAAACTGGAAATTGTGACACGGATCTCTTCGCCGAAGCAAGTAGTCGTGAGCCGGACGTGACTGATTGTAGCCTGCAGATCAGCCTTCTGAACTTAATTTTCAAGGCAACGCCCAAGTAAGAGCTCTTGTGACGCGGTTGAATATTTTGGACGGTCCCAGCTATGGGAGCTGCATGGTATACGGCGAGGTGTTGTCATCAAGTCACTTTGTGCTCTGCTAGCAAGCAAAGCGTACATTTCTCGGTTTTTGAATCTCAGAAATACCTATATCACATATGTCTGCCTTATCCGAATTTTTCTTTTCGTTAAGCATCGATTGGAAGCTAGGGTCACAGTGGATAATGTGGTATCAAAACGGAAAGTAAATATAGGCAAGTGAGCTACTCTTCTCAACTAGGATAGCTGCCACCTTACCTAAACTAACTTAATTCCAGCTTAATCATTAAAAAGAAACTACTAGTTCACTTAGTTGGGCTCGCTGGAACACGTCTAGACAGTGAAGCGCTAAGCGAGAATGTGTATACCCAAGGCATTTTTGATGATTTTTGTGTATTTTGTTGGTGGTGTTTCACATTTTAGTCGCTGAATCTTGGTAGTGAATGTTTTTTATGACCATTAAAACACATCCTTTATATTCGTTATCATTTATCGAAGCAGCCTCTTTTTCTTTATTTTTTACTGGCGTCATATTACATTGAAACCGAGACGCGAATGGGGTTTGCACAGAAGCTGCCATATCACACATGGCTTCTGTAATAAACATTCTCCATGAATACACATTGGATTATTTGTACACATGAACTCAAAATGGGTTAGTTTGGAGCGTGTTTCCATTATTCGCATCAGCGTTAATGTATGCATGTTTATCATTTTGAGTCATATCAAATCTCAGATGTCGTGGTGTGGAGTAAGAAGAAGTCGACACTTATCCTTTTTTTATTTACTCTTAATTTAAGCAGTCATGCGGATAAATTCATAATACAAATTGTCAAGCGGCACAGAAGGTTCCTTAGGTTGACTCGCTGCATTTGAAAATCAGCTGTTAATAGACGCCAAATCAATATGGACGTTTTGGCAACGTTATAACCAAGTTCAAACATCCCATTAGTATACCTTGCCTATATCTAACAAGATTTATAGCATAGTGTATCAATACAAGTGTAAACTCTTCTGCATAGACGTCAAAACTCCAAAATGAGTTTAAGACCTGATTAGAGTTGCTTTTTGGTGTAGGAGCCATCTATTTAGCGATGAGTTGCATTGAAATGTCTATAAAATATTAGTAGCAAAAAACTTAGAAAGATATTTGATTTTTTTAAACGCTAAAACTTAGAAAGATATTCGATTTTTTTTAAATAACATAAATAACAATGAATTATATAAAATTATTAATTAAAATAACCCTTTCGAATCTGCTCACTATTTTCTATTAAACAAATAATACCATTGAAAAAAAAGTTGTGGGTATTTGTTTCCTTTAAGGGTCAACTGCTAATAAATTAGCTAAAATTACGGAAGATAGCCCAAAAAACGGGTTTTTATTAATTAGCTCGAGATTAACACCTCCAGCGTGTACAACTATCAGGGTAAGTCACTTTGGTCGGTGTTGATAACAAATTCCCTAAACTGCACTGTTTGGTGGACTAGGAACGCGACACCGCCCCCGCCATCCGTGAGCAGAGCTGGGTAAAATCAATTCCATTACAATTACAATTACATTCCTAAGTAATTGAAAAATGTAATCAATTCCTTTCATGAAAAGAAAAGGAATTAATTACATTTCAATTCCTAAAAAAAAAAATACCAAAAGTATTTGATCGTTTTGAGGCTCAAGTACAAATGATAGGGACATTGAGGGAAACTGTAAGGCAGACGAGCTTGCCAGGCAGGGCACGACCAAGCAGGTTCTTCAGGACAAAGAGCGCTTAGGTATGCCGTTTGCCACATGCAAACTAATGCTGAAGGAGCACACACTCCGTCAAGCCAACGAAAGATGGCTGCTATCCCCAGGGTGTCGCATATCGAAACAAACCTGGCCAAAATGGGATCTTAAAAGGTCTAGACGCATTTATGCCCTAACTTGGAGGGAAATCTGCATATTGATAGGGGTATTAACCGGTCACCGCCTCATTGGTAGGCATGCAGAAAGGCTAGGTGTGCCCTACCGACGATGCTGCAGGAGTTGCAAAGATGATGAGGAGGAGGAAACAGTGGAGCACCTCATCTGCAACTGTCCGGCTTTAAGCGGCGCGAGAACGCGCTTTTTGGGAGTTCCGTTCCTGGATAGCCTAAGCCAGATCGCGGAAATGGACATAAAGGACTTGATGGGCTTCATAAAGTCATCTAAGTGGTTCGAGGAGGAGTAACGGTGTCGGTTTAGGAGTGTCAGTCCCGGGATTCTGCTATGTGGAAAATCCCAACAACTCAGGGATTTTCCATATGGCTGGGTCCCGGGACTAACTTTCCTTGTGTTGGTGGTATCACAACGGGCCTTTCAAAACTGGCCTAAGTGTGCCTCTGCGGCAGCCACTTGAACCTAACAAAATGTAATTGCCGCGCCATTACTTTTGAAAGGAATTGAAAATGTAATTGAATTTTTTTCAATTACATTACAAGGAATGGAAAATGTACTTGAGAATTTCCAATTACATTCCTTAAAGGAATTGGAAAAGTAATTGAAATGCTAAATGTTAATTGGTGTATAAAAACGGATTGCGATTTATGCAAATGGAATTTGCGGGCCATGCACACCATTGTTTCATCAGAACAGCGCTTTTAAGGGATAACTAGTGACAACACATACAAGGTTCTTTCAAGTGTGCGAGAAATTGAAATCCACCGCCAACGAGCTGATTGGACCTTATCAATGTGGATCAAGGCGTAGTAAGTCCACAATCGACCAGATCTTCGCAACAGGGCAGCCTTTGGAAAAGACCCGAGGAATGACAATCCGCTATTTGGTTTCCGTTTACATATACGGCTATGCCCAAAGTTGCTGGGTAATAACAAACGCTCCGTCAGGATTGGGAATGGCCTTTCCCAGCCGTACGGGATCAAATGAAGTTTCAGACAAGGCGAATACCTCTCGATGTTAGAGAAGAAAGTCCAGCAGCTGTACCGTCATCGTTATTTTGATTTGAAAAATAACGCAACCGAAACCGTTTCAAAGGCCGTAAGCGATTCCAAACAGTTTTGAATTATTTATCGAAATATATATGAATCCATGTGAAACCCGGGGCCTTTCCCTTTCGTGTGATACCCATATTGTATGGAAACTTTAAGGTTTTTGGGCAATCATATTTTCACCGATAACTCAGTTATCGATAAGTTTATAGATATATATCGAAGTCCAAATATAACCCGGGGCAAAGCCCTCTTGATCGGCAGTATTTAATGATGAAACGTAAAATTTTGAAAAGAAAGCGAGTTTCGTGGCCGTGGAGACCGTTAAGAAAGCCAGAGGCGTTATGCATCGGTATTGTTCATTGCTCTCCGCTTTTGACGCTCTGTTTTACCTTTATGTTTAGCAGCTTAGAAGGCGCCCTCAGACTGCCGCAATTGCCGCGCTCTACGGTGACTCCAGCTTCCAGGAGTGACCCAACTGTATACAACCTGGACTTCAGAACTATATACGTAGTATCTATTTAAGCTATAGAAAAGGTAATGCAGCCAGAGACAATCTCCACTGCCTAGGACATCACCAGGGATGCATGACGAATCAATATCGAATTGCATGCACAAGCCCTGCGCATCATTGAAAGATGGCGTGCCAACAAAGGGTTATCTCAATAAAACCGTATTGGTGCCTTTCACTCGGCGAAGAAAGCTGTCTATGCTAGATCCATCCCTAGGAAGCTGCCGTATAAGTTTTTCAGCGGAAGCAAAATACCTACAATTCACGCTGGAGAAAACCCAGTTGTTGTTGTTGTTGTCAACAGTAAAGCACTCCCCAAAGGTTTTCGGGAGTGATGCCGAAGTTGACAGTCCTTGGCCGGATAAGAAACCGGCACGCTGCGGTACTGCCCGACTGTCGTGGTACCGATTTGGTATGACCAGTGGAACCTTCTAGGTCATGTCATCCCTCCATCCATGAGAAGATGGGTAATGAGTTAGCACGTCATTACCTAAGTGCATGCATATTAGTCGCGTCTTACTACCGGTATGCCTACCTCGGGCATATTCTAAACCCCTAACCCGCAGGGGCACTGGAGAAACCTCTCACTGGAGAAAACCCTCACATGGAATGCTCATTTGGAGGCTACCATAAATAAACGAGATAGTCAAGAACAACATAAACAGTCGTATATTGCAAGTAAGTAATGCAATAACTCCTACGATCAGGATCACGCGAAACGGAAGCTCCGTCGGAATAGCTGATAGACCCCAATATTAAATAATATGTAGTATGGCCACAAACAACCACCCTTTTAATCGCAAATGATTGTGTACGCACAAGAACCGTCATTAGTTTTTCAATTACTTTTGCAATTCCTTTGAGGAATTGGAAATTTTCAAGTACATTTTCCATTCCTTGTAATGTAATTGAAAAAGTTTCAATTACATTTTCAATTCCTTTCAAAAGTAATGGCGCGGCAATTACATTTTGTACTTGAGCCTCAAAACGATCAAATACTTTTGGTATTTTTTTTTAGGAATTGAATTATTACATGTAATGGGGAATTGGAAGTAATTTAATTCCTAAAGTAATGCTTACTACCCAGCTCTGTGCGTGAGATCGTGCCGGAGAACGTGGTAGCCCCCACTCCCTCGGAGATCCGAGTGAGGGCCAAGTTACGTCTCCTGGATTGCAGCAATTTTTATTTTTTTGCAGCTGCATGAATTTGATTATCTCCGCTATCTTGCCGGTTAAACCATTGCAATTATTATTTTAAAATGAGTTGGAGAGGCAATGGCCACTCTGGGAGTCAGAGACTGGTGCCCTTGCCTAGATGGTGGTAGGCTAGGTCGCGATCTCCGTCGCACTCCTAAAGCCGACGAATTTCGTTCGTTTTGAGATGAGCGTGAATCGGTCGGCGTTGTGGGCTGCGCAGCTCGACAGCATGGCGTGACGAACGCATCAGTCCAGAGATTTCTGTTTGCGAGCCTAGAACATATTCGCAGGCAGGAGTTGAACTTAACCGATGCCACCGACGCATATATCCTGTGCCGACATACAGTGCACGAAGTGTGAGGGACCAGAATCTGATGGACTTGACTCAAATTCGTGCTAGTACCGGAAGAAGTTGGCGGAGGGTTTGATGGCAGGGGCTGAAGCTCGGCAGTGCTTATATCATCGACCGATGTACTACGTAAAAAGTAGCTGTGGGTTGATGCTTGTGGTGTTAGCGCACTAGGACGCGAAGTACAGCCGGGAACACGCATTTCTGCTGAGCAATAGATGTATTGCAAGTCGAGGAGACTCAAATTGTGGAAGGCGACAATGCCACGCTAGAGCTTCGCTTGCCTCGGGACATCCTAGGACGTGAACAGCAGGGCGCCACAAAACTTTTGTAGAAACTAGTGGGCCGGTGTGTTTTAGGACCGGAGCAACTAGATTTATGTAACCAACCTTTGCAGGACGCACACTGGACTGAATGTGAGCGTCTGGTGTAAATTTTCTTCCGGCAAACGCAGCAGAACCATTCTCTTGGACCAGGATTTGGCTCAATGCCAGCCCGGATCAAGAGAATGAAGAATCGTGACGCGTTAGACAGGGTCACTTCGGGGTGTATTGCTCTTGGCCGGGTCGATAAAAAAAAAACAACCCGGGTCGTTTCGGTACGAAGGGTAATGTACATGTACATTTACCGTTCTCGCAGAACCGGCAATACGTGAAACGTTATATAGATGTAGCCTCGTTGCATTCATTTAAGTAAAACTGTTAAGATATGTATTTGATAGTAAATCTATCAAAAAAACCTCGTACATACATGTTTTCAAATACAAAAAGGTAACCAGATTTTTCCAGTGTGACTTCAGCCAAGTACTATCATCATAGCCGTGGAATTTCACCGGCAACATGCAATTGGCTTGTCGTGAAATGTTGCTAGCAATTTTAATTTTTTTATTTCATTTATTCTATGTTTATTTATCTCTCTTCTGTTATTTTTCCATTTTTAAGGGTCAATGTCAACAAATGTCAGTTTTCGCACTATTTTAAATGACATGGACAATTAAAAAAGTCGTGAAAAAATGTTGCTAATGCCATATTGCGCAATATTTTCAGGTCGCGAACTCAGTACTACTTTGCCGTGAAGTACAAGCGAAATTTCACGGCTATTTCAAGACAAGAAATTTCGTATGGATTTTGACAGCTGTTTCACGTGAAACTTGATGTTAGTATCTAGCTTAAGTTTAATGGTCCAACTTAAAATTGTTTGCATCTCGCATTAACTCTAGCCGCCAGTTTAATGTACAGAAAGAGTTTGTTATCTATCATAAAAAGTGTTGGTTAGTGTTAACGGGATATTGAAAAAACGTTTGTTTTAATTTTCTGTCTAATTTCTCATTTCGCAGATACTTACCTCAAAGTTTTTCTGTAAAATAAATAAAGTTTACTGTTGTTGTTGTTGTAGCGAGGTGTAGCCCTGCCTAAATGTCAGACAGGGTCACCCCGAATGTATTGCTCTTGGTCGGGTCGATATAAGAAAACGGCCCGGGTCGTTTCGGCACGATGGGTACAGCACAAGTACTGGTACCGTTCTCGTAGAACCGGCAATACAAGAAACTAGCCGTGTAGGCTATGTAGGTCATTTAGCGTGACCCAGGGTGCACCAACTGGGACGCGATCTACTTTTACACATGAAGTTTACTAGTTTTAAGCTTTTTTTATTTTGTGTTTTTTTCTTTGATATAAAGCACTTTTATATACTTTTATCAATAAACTGAAAGATTCGCTTAAAAGTTGCCGTACAAACTGGAGTGGAAAAGTTGTGCAACACAGCAACACTTTGTGCAAACAAGAACTCTGTCTCATTGATATTCGGTCCTGCACAAAACCCTGTTGTGCCGAGTGCAACGAAAACAACAATAGCAACCCAGATTTTCCCGTTAGAATTTGCCAATTTTTGACACCGATTTGTAATCCAACAACAATTTTTTTACGTCGATTTGTGATTACAGTTCACACGTGTACTGATCAAAGGCCGGCAATTACTTTCCTGGGAAGAAAACTCTAATGCTTTAACATAGCAAGCGCTCACTAGTACTGATACACTATGATTTATAGGGTGAATCATAAGTATGTGAATGTTTAGAACTATTATCGAGATATTTTTCATGTTTTCTTCTGATAACCTAGTCGCCAGATAGTTATAACATCCTGATAAAGTCAACGGACGCAGCTAATCAAGGATGTCGAGTGAGCAATAAATTTAAAAAAATAAAAAATTTAAAATAATTAAAAAAGCTAAATGTCATTCGTTTGTCCAAGAAAATTTTCGTTTGTCCACCCTTAGTAAAAAAGTTATTAAAAAAAGTTTTTATTGATTTTTAAAGTTGTTTTTATTTTTGGCTTAATCGTTTGTCCACCTAACCTATTTCAAAAAAAGTTTTTATTAACAAAATTTTGTATTTTTTAAATATCTTTTAAACAAAAGGTGGACAAACGACAATTTTTGTTGGACAATCATGATCAAACGATTAAGCCAAAAAATAACTTTAAAAATCAAAATTTATGGTTTTTTAATATAAACTGCAAAAATCTAGAGTACTCTATTTCCTATCCAAAGTGTACTCCAATTGGAGCATCAGAGTACTCCAAATGTAATCCTTTTTCATATAAAATTTGTGCTCCAATTAACATTGCGATGTCCTAGAACTGGACCGCCTACTCCAACCTTCGCTTTGTTTCTGCTACTCCATGGAGTAACTACAGCCAGAGTACTTTGCAATGTATTCCAATGTTGTTACTTCTTGGAGTATATACTGTCAGAGCGATAGTGTCGTCATTTTCATCGATAAAGCGGGCTACCCACCTGCCAAGAAATGCCTCAAGAAAAAAACGAGCATATATTTCTTGTGCCTGGTCAAGAAATTTTGACGTTTACCAAATTTTCCATTGTTTTGCAAATTACTCTTATAAAAATGTATAAAACATGTTTAGCGAAATATGTACTCACTTTTGCCGTGGAACTGCACGTTTACCTCAAGAAATATATACGAGCATATTTATTTCTTGAGGTAAACCGGCATTGCCAACTATCGAAAATTTTAGTATTTTTTCTTATGAGCTGAGTATTGGCTCAAGAAAATTTGACACTTTAAGCGGGCTACTCACCTGCCAAGAAATGTCAAACGCCATATAAAAAAACGCTCAAGAAATGGTCAAGAACTGTTTTCACACGTCAAGTTTTCTTGAGCCAATACTCAGCTCATAAGAAAAAATACTACAATTTTCGATGGTAGGCAACGCCGGTTTACCTCAAGAAATAAATATGCTCGTATATATTTCTTGAGGTAAACGTGCAGATTCACGGCAAATATGAGTATATACTTCGCTGCACATGTTTTATACATTTTTATAATAATAATCTGCAATAAAATGGAAAATGCCATAAACGTCAAAATTTCTTGACCAGCTATAAGAAATATATACTCGTTTTTTTCTTGAGGCATTTCTTGGCAGGTGGGTAGCCCGCTTTAGGCAGGAGCAATGATCGGCTTTCAAAAAGCTGAAGGTGGTCCGATGAGGTATACAAAGGATTACTATTGGAACACATAATCCAACGATTTTTGCAGGGAACTTTTTTGCTAGGGGTGGACAAATGAAAATTTTTCCTGGACAAACGTGGACATTTGGTTTTTTTTAAAATTCCGACATGGAGGTGCCAACTTCACACCGGATTTTTTTTTTTTTTTTTAATAACTTTTTTACTAGGGGTGGACAAACGAAAATTTACCGTTACCGTTAGGTTTAAGAACACACCGTGAAATCCTTTCGCTAAAAAAAACATAGAAATCGCTTCAAAGGAATTTTTAGCTCTATTAAAACCCTCCAAACACAAACAACAGCAAGGACATTCAACTTGATAAACTGTTAAGTAGTTCTTTTGTTAAAAGGCCGCTTAAAACATTGTCCACCGATAGCGCCACTGGAATCTTTCATGTAAAAAGTAAAGAATCCACTGTTACATATGTATGTAAAAATTGGAAATGCTGCGTACAAGGTGACTTTCAAATTCTAGCGCTAATTGCTTTCGCCAGCACGCATCGCCATGCAAGGACATATAAAAATAATAGAAAGAAAAAAACTAATTTTCAACATCCTGCTGAGAACAATATTGAGAGTACAAAAAAATCAAAATTGCATTTGTAATTTTCACGGCTAAAAGAAGCGCAAAAACAACGCACACCAACAAAACAAGTCTTAATCGTCTGTTCTTGACAAATACCTTTTCAGCGAAAGAAAAAAATGTCATAATTTTTTCCAATTTCCTTAAACACAAAGGTGAAATTAACAAATTCGATTTCAAAACATAAGATGCCACGATGCGCGACATTAAAAACAAGCGACTAAAAAACAACAAGAAAAGAAGTTATTAATCGAAATTCATGCAAACGTTGATATGCACGTAAAGATTACGCTCACAAAGAAAAGCCGTAAAAAAAAAAACAAAGGCGAAAAATATCACGTAAAACATATTGAGTCCTTCAAATGCAGGATAAGAGTTGGGTATTACAACAATAAGTCGACAACCCTAAAAATGCGAAAAATAAAGAAAACATAAAAATTCGTACACATACATTCATACACACTTACATGAAGTCGAAAAAATAGATGAGGATAAAATGATTATATGCTCCAGAAAAATATTAATAAACCTGCATACAGCCAAACGTACATAAATATAAAACGTGCGTGAATGGTAAAAATATACAAAGAGGAAGCGTGAATTTATTGGTCTATAGAACATATTTTATAGTTATTCTTTGTGCTTTTGTAATAGTACAGTGAGGGACAGAGTTGTAGCCGTAATAAAAATCAGTTTGTCAATTTATCTATGTTCTTAAAATGGTAACCTCACTAGCACTCATACTTTCCTTTTCTTTTCCGCTCCTCTATTTCCTCTTCGCTTCTCTTCTCTCCTCTCATTTCCTCTCCTCTCCACCTCTTCGCGGTGACCTAAATTTTCGCCTCCGTACAACCCTCCTCTCCTCCCCCCTCCTTGTGGTGATCTAAATTTTCCCTTTAGAACAACTGTTACTTTTCTTTGACAATTCGCTTTTATTTCTTTTCCTTTAGGTATGACTTTCTCTTTCTCTTTGGTCCTTCCCGTGATGCCAACGGCGAGTATCCAAGGAAATTTAACGATGTACGAGCTTTACGCAGACCTGACCATAGTGCAGCGAATGGACAAGGAGGCTCCAGCATAGAAGGTTTTCCTATCGACACCCGAATTCGGCAGCAGAGGAAGGGGGAGACCTCGACTGAAATGGAAACAACAAGTGGAGGATGACTTGAACGCCCTTGGTGTCTCCAATTGGCGTCAGTTGTCGCTAAAAAGGCACGACTCGCGGGCTTTGATACGAAGCGGCCAAAATCGCCTAGGTGGTTAAGCGTCAATAAATGACGCAAGCCAAGATAAGAAGATAAGATGACTTTCCCTTCTCGCGTACTTGAAATTACATATAGGATTTCCAATTCGGTGAGCAAAGACTTCCCAGTGTGAATTTTAAGCAAAAGAAGAAGGACTATATGAAAGAGAAAAGGAAGATGGAGCATAATAATAAAGAACGATAGATGAGCAGGTCAGTCAAAGGCAAGAGAAATAATCCACTAGGTGAAGCGACACTTTGCTGGAACTTCTCGGTGAGCCAGATACGAGCAGCTTCGAACATAGGTAACACTTTGTTACCAATGAGCTCGATGGCGCACAGCTCGAGATATTAGATTCTTTTATTATACGATTTAGCTCATATAGTCAGAAGGAAAAGGGATGCAATTCACAAAAGATTTCCGCTGGATGGCGATGTTGGCGATATATTCAGCATGTTTTGTAATATTTTTCTGTCCAGTACTGTACAGCCTCCATTCATTCATACCATACTAAGTATGTTTGTTAAAGACAAGGACGAATTTTGCATGGTTAGTAAAAGGGTTGTTTCGATATACACCGAAACGAAAAAGAATTTATTATGCGGTTAATTATGTAGTACGTTTCATTGAAAATATGCTACATATTTGCTTCTGACAAAAATCAAAAAAAGGTCAAAATTCGACACGTTACTCAATCATACATATCTATAGCCGATACAGACAAACAAAATAATATAAATGACTGCAATCATAGATATTTCGTTTCTATTTAGTATAGTTTGGATATGCTCGAAGGTGTGTTTATATGGAACATTTGTTCCGAGTTTCAGCCATCACCAGGAGGGTTGTTTGACCGGAATTCCTTATTAGTTTTTAATAACCAGCAAAAGGCGCAAATAAGAAGAGTGGAAATAAAATTGGAAAAAGACCAGATAGTATTGTTTTGACAAAAAAATTGATTCCGTGAAAAATTACCGTGAAACTTTGACATGTTTTTACATATGCTCTTTAATAAAATAAAAAAACACAGATTGACACTACCATTGAGAGGATATTTAGTTTTGGTTATTAATAGGCTTAGAAAATTCTGTGAAATTTTTATAAGGATTTTGTTTACATACTGTGAGACACTTTGAAGGTCAACGTCTGGGAAAGGAAAGATTCTCTCACAAAACACAAATGAGTAGTGACAGTGTATGATGCAAAACAGGGAATCACATTGAGATCGCTATGTCATTCTTGCAAAACCTCTTCCGTGTGGGCAAAATAACTTTTCTCAATGTCATGTCGCCCCTAATATCCTTGTCGGCTGATTAAAGAATGCTTCTAATGTTATAGCAGTCCATAGAACTTCTTATTTGGTTTAGCCTACATGCAATAGCTTAAAATATACTCTGCACATCGGAATAAAATGTTCAGAGAATTCGGGTGCTGTAAAGATGCTCATCCAGTCCACAGAAGTTAAATTTCTTTTGGTGTGAAAAAAATAGTCCTGAGCTAGATTATTATTTTCACAAACTTAAGTTCAAAATCAGGTTTCCAACTATTCTTCAAGAAAGGACTGGTTGGATGAGGGTTAAGATGGCAATTGACCGACGGCTCTAAGATGACCTCAGGTGGTTGGGCTGAAATCCACCCCACGACCTTAACTTTAGCTGCTTTAAACGGTAGTCTAAAAGTATACTATAAATGGGTTCCGGGTCAGCAAAAAATACCGAGTAATGAGAAAAATTAAAAGCTGGCAGTAGCCAGGGAAAACTGTGCCGTTGGGAATATGTTTTTAGAAAACATGGGAAGTTTATCTTAAGTAGAGATTTTTACACCTTTCATAAAGATGAAATGGTATTATAACTTTGGTCCGATGTTTGTAAGTATGAAAAGAAGTGATGGACCCATCAATAGGCATACCGAAATGATCAGGGTGAGTTGATTTAGCCATGTCCGTCTGTCTGTCTGTATATCTGTTTGAACGCAAAGTTATTTGGCTAAAATTTAGTATACGGCCACCATTTTCTAATATAGAAATCATTTGTCGGAACCAGCAAGATCGGACCGATATTACATATAACTCCCATACAATCGATTGTTCCGATAAACGGATTTTGGACTATAACTCCTGTAATTAAATAGGTAGGAACATGAAATTATGTAAGGATTGCTATTTTTATATGTGCAATATCGATGTTGAAAATCATTGAGATAAGATAAATATTTCACATAGCCCCCATACAATCGATTGTTACGGTAAACGGATTTTGGTAGATAACTCCTGTAATTATATAGGTAGGAACGTGAAATTTCGTAACTATTGCTCTTTTAGAATGTGGAATGTCGATGTTAAAAATCAATGAGATTGGACCAATATAACACATGTTGTTGTTGTAATGGAGTGTTGCCCTGCCTAAATGTCAGACAGGGTCACCCCGAGTGTATTGCTCTTGGCCGGGTCGATATAAGAAAACAGCCCGGGTCGTTTCGGCATGATGGGTACAGCACAAGTACTGGTACCGTTCTCGTAGAACCGGCAATACAAGAAACAAGCCGTGTAGGCCATGTAGGTCATTTAGCGTTACCCAGGGTGCACCAACGGGAAGGCAACCTACTCTTACATAATATAACACATCGCCCCCCCCCTCCCCCCCCCTTTATTCGATAGTTCCGATAATTTCGGTATGAGTTAATGTTTAATTCACACAGGCTGTACTGGGGATCGAACAGTGAAAATCGTGACCTTATTCATGAAAGGCATATAGCCTTTGGCACAGCCGAAGTCAGCTTTCCTTACTTGTTTTTAAATATCCTTGATTTCCTTAACTCTGGCTAGTTGGTGCACACATTAGAGCTTTACGTCGCCGAATTTCAGAGCAAGTTTAGCATCTTTCCAATTATCCTTAGTGGGAGGAAAGTCCTTATAGCTCATTTTAGACTACTGTATTACAGAAGTAGTTTGTTTTTGTTTTGATATAGAATTCGTTAAGAACAATATGAAAAAACATAATCGCACCACAGATAACTAGTTGGTCTTTATCCATCTATCTATCTATCTATTATAATAATCATGCGAACTATTATAATTTGAGAATGGCTGTGTTCTCTGAATACGCAACACAATCTTTTCAATCTCCTAATAAAATGTATGAGCTGATATTTTGTACATTTGCAGAATTATTTTTATTGCATTTTGATAAGATTTTATAGGAAATCTTTTCTCTACGCCGACAATGCCAATTTAGCTTAATTTCAGCACTTAAGGTTTCAATTTCACAAAATAAAATAAACAAACGAATGAGTATAAAATTCCCAAAATGGTCCACTTTCTCAAATTACTACAACGGGCAGCGTGACTATAGATTTACATACCTACACTGATTCAATCCGAGTATAGTACTTTTTCGCGTTCGTTTGGGGGTGGAATTTCAGTTTAACCATAAATATTATTTGTTTGGGTCACTGGCTGTGCGGACTTTGAAGCTCATCCCAACCACAGCTGAATGCTAAAAATTTGTACATTAAAATCGGGTTAGTTGTATTGGGGTTTGACCTGATACTTGATCCAGCTGACACTAAAATGGATATCGTAAGATATCAAAAAAAGCAAACCAGATATCTCCACAATTTTATGCACACATCTACACACAGATGATTATGAGAATAACACCGAATGGAATCCGTCATTATAATGTAAAGAAAAAAGGAATGAAAATGATTACATACATATATGATGCATTTTTAGGAGAACACTTTCGCTGCAATGACTAGATAGAATGGGTATTTGCGAGAAAAGTACTGCGGAAGATAAAATTGGAATAAGCTGATGTATGTTTAAGGAAAATGCAAACTAGAGTTATGGAACCAAAAAAGTGCAGGTTTATAGAATTTCTGTATATTTGTTCTCGCATCACCCAAAAATTTAAAAAATTGTTGAAAATGTAACGCTATTTTTGCCGATGTATGTATTATTAGATGTTGGGGTGTTGTTGTATAGTTGGGCAAACAGCTCCAGTTGTGCGACCTCACTCAATCCGACCCGTTCGTGCACTCTGCGCAACGTGAACTATTTACAAATGCTCGCGGCAGAAATAGAGGGAGCCCCGTTGGGGCCACTCTGGCATATTTTGTTAAAGGGCTCACCGAGGTCTCGAGGTTATTGACTTCGCAGCTGACCGCAATACTATATATTATTTTATATAAAAAAAAAAACAAGAGATCACCGTATACAGAATACCATAGGATTGGAGATGTCGGCGGAGCCTCGCCCTTAAACAGTATAAAGCCAAAGAGAATATATCGTCCCCTTTTTGCGTTTTTATCGTAACCACCATTTTTTCGAAATTTACTTTTTAATGGGAATTGGTTCATCATCCCTTAGCGCATCTTCTGGTAAAATTTCATAACTGAAATCCTTACAGTTATGTCAAAAAATGGCTTTCTTTTTTATCGTATCCACCAATTCATAAATGAAAAAAAAATTTAAAAAAATTAAAAAATGCTCTCCTGTAAAATTTGCTTTTTGGCGTTTACGATAAAAACGCAAAAAGGGGACGATATCAACAAGAGCCGTCACTCGTTATAAATGCAAGGAAAAAGATGGATGTCGTTTTCTTTCAGGGTTTCGGTAATTTTGTTTTCCTCAGTTTTGTAAATTCGACAGCTAGTAAATTTTTGTTTCGACTCTTGTGTTATTTCAATTCTCGTCTATTTTCTTTTACATATTTTGTTCTGATTAGACAATAACATATTTATATCGAAATTACCGAAACCCTGAAAGATAACGGCATCCATCTTGTTCGTTGCTTTGATAACAAGTGGTGGCTCTTGTTGATATATTCTCTTTGATAAAGTTTAAATTCGAAGAACCAAACGGAGATTCAGAGAAAGAAGACTAAAGTGATATGTATAATATGAATTGGAAAAGGCATGGAAATAGAAAGAGAAAGAGACCAAGGAAGAGGGAGAAGAGAAGGGGATAGTAAAAGAATAGGAATAGGAAAAAAGGCAGGCCTGGAGAAGAGAAAGAGGGAGAAAAGAGGAGAGACAATGTCTACCTGGGGCTAGATTCAGTAACTGTGTCTTTTTGAAATATACATCCTTTCTTACAATTACATATTCTGAAGAAAAAATTTCATTTGAAAACCTTTAGTAACTGTGGTTAGTAGGATAGTTTTAAATAAAAAAACACATCATTAGAGACCATGAGAAAATATTGAAGTTGTTGTTGTTGTTGTAACGAGGTGTAGTCCTGCCCAACGCGTATTTTTCCTTAACCTAATTGTCATCAATATCTTCTAACGGGAGTCCAAGGAAACTAGCAGTTTCAATAGGGTTGGACCAAAGAGAGATGGGTGTTAGAAGAGTGGGCTCAAATGAGCAAGAAAATAAGTGATTGGTATTGTGGGGGGGGGCGAGCCGCATGCCGGACATACATTCGGCACATCAGGGTTCAGTCTAGATATGTAGGAGTTTAACCTACTACAATATCCAGAGCGTAATTGAGCCAGAGTGACCCTTGTCTCTCGAGTAAGATGACGCTCCTCTTCAGAAATGCCAGGTGTTGCGGCATGTAAGACATTGTTTAGCGGACAGAGCGCAGAATATTGGCCAACAGACGTTGTATGGATATGCCCCAAAGCCTATTCGTGCACCTGTAGATCAAACGGCGTTGTTATATAGTGACGGATCTCATCAAAATGTTTACGTAGATGCGACCTTATGGTCCTAGGAGGCGGAATGAGTTCAAGCAGTTGTCTACCGGGATGCTGTGGTTTACAGCAATTCAGTAGGTACTGCTTGTTTAGCATTTCATTATGCTCCCTAACTGGAAGCATTTCCACCTCATTATATATATGAGATATAGGTGACATAAGGACGCACCCCGTAGCGGTTCTGAGCGCGGTGTTTTGACAGGCCTGAAGCTGATTCCAGTGAACGTCTGCAAGCCCCGGCGACCATATTGGCGACGCATAGTTCAGGATCGGCCGACCAATTGCCTTGTACGTTACCAACAACGTTTCTTTGTCTTTACCCCAAGTACTGCCGGCTAGTGACTTGAGGATTTTGTTGCGGCTCTGTAATTTTGAGACAATTGCAGCTGAATGGGCAGCGAAAGTGTGCATGGTGTCAAAAGTCACTCCTAAGATTTTTGGGTGAGCGACAGTAGGTATTTTATGATCACCTACATAAATTTCTAATTCCATGCCAACCTGCGCTGTCCACGTCGTGAATAAGGTCGCCGAAGACTTTGTTGGCGACAATGTCAAGGTTCGGGCAGTGAAGAACTCGACTACATAGAGAGGGGAAATAACCATTTATTTTAGAGCACAATCGTAACTTCTTCTGGTGGAGGAGGAAGCTTCGAAATATAGAAGTTAAACAATAACGGGGAGAGGACACCACCCTGTGGTACCCCTTGTTTTATCTTCCTGGCTTTAGATTTTTTGTTTCTGAATACAACAGACGACCGACGACCACTGAGATAATTAGCGGTCCAACGCTTTAGACAGGGGGGGAGCGACGAGTCTTCCAAATCAGCTACTAGTTGCCCATGATTTACTGTGTCAAAAGCTTGACTCAAATCAAGTGCAACTAGAACCGTCCTGTCATTGGGCCTGTTTTGATTTAGACCGTCAGTTATCTGAGTGTTTATGACATTTAGAGCAGATGTTGTGCTCCTACCTTTCCTGAAGCCATGTTGGTGCTCGGCTAACATCAGATGTGATGTATAGAGCGGGAGTAAGACCGCTTCAAGTGTCTTTACTACTGGCGAGAGGAGTGATATCGGGCGATATGACTCCCCAACGTTAGCTGGCTTGCCAGGCTTTAGTAGTGGGATCACAGTTGCCTGCTTCCATTTATCGGGTATGACAGCTGTGATCAGAGACAAATTGAAGACGGCAGTTAAATATTTGACTCCCACTAGGCCGATATGCTTTAGATGCACCATGGCTATGCCATCAGGGCCGATGGCTTTGGAATTTTTGGCCTTCCGGATGGCCTCTTGAACCTCTGTAGCGGTGATGGGAACGGGGGCATAGTTTTTGTGTTTATGCGCACGCCTGAAGATTCCACGTCTAGCCCTGTCTTGCGCAGGGTGTGGGACATATTGTCGACAAAAAGCCTGTGCACATTTCCTGGGGTCATTTATTGTCTTGTCACCAAAGGTAATGTCGACATTTTTTGGTGGACCCGAAGGATTCGACAAGGACTTGACGGTGGACCATAATTTCCCAACACCGGTAGAGAGGTTACAAGACCTGAGGTGCTCCTCCCATTTGGTTTGTTTGTGTTCGTTAACCAGCCGTCTGATTTCCACGTTGAGATCACCGATCTGTGGGTCAGAGGGATCGATGTTGCGTATGAGGTCACGTTCGTTGGCCAAGGCTGCGGCCTCAGCTGGGAAGTTAGGCCTAATATCTTTTATCCTACCAGCTGGTATAAAACGGGCTGTAGCCTTTTTAATGACCTCACGTATGTTACGCTCGCCAACGTGTACGTCAGTGGGAATGGGAAGATCAGCAAAGGTGCTCTCCGTGAATTCCAAAAAGCCGACCCAATTAGCTCTTGAAATTCACGTATGTTCTTTTCTCCGATGTAACGAAATCCGTGGCACGATCGACGGAGAGGATGATAGGCAGGTGGTCGGATGACAGGGCCACCATAGGTTGCCAGTTGATGCTGTTAATTAACCCCGGGCTAACGATAGTTAGGTCCGGGGAGCTACTGCAGTTAACAGCCATCCTAGTTGAGGAGTCTCCGTTCACAGTACACAAAGAGGAGTTATCAATTTGCTCGGCTAATTCCCGTCCTCTGCCGTCCACAGAAAGGTGTGAATGCCACATATCATGATGGGCATTAAAATCGCCCATGATGACACGGTTATCGCCACAAAGAAACGCCCTAAGGTCAGGACGATAACTTCTGGGGCAGCAGGTGACGGGAGGAATGTATATATTGATTAGCTCGAGATCAACGCCACCAGCTTGTATAACTATACCTTGACACTCTAAAGGTAAATCTCTTTGGTCAGTGTTGATATCAAATTCCCTATACTGCACCGTCTGGTGAACAAGGAACGCGAGACCACCTCCGCCGTCCGTACGGTCATGCCGGAGTACGTGGTAGCCTCCACTCGCTCGGAGATTCGAGTGGGGGCCAAGTTTTGTCTCCTGGATTGCAGCAATTTTGATTTTATGTAGCTGCATAAATGTGGTTATCTCCGCTATCTTGCCGGTCAAGCCGTTGCAGTTAAATTGCAACAATTTAAATTGCGAAGGAGAGGCAATGTCCACTCTGGGAGTTAAAGACTGATGTGTTCGCCTAGATGGTGGTAGGTTATGTCGCGATATTGATCTCCGTTGCAGTCCTGAAGCCGGCGGAATTCGTTCACTATTAGATGAGTGTACATCCGTCGACAGCAAGGCGCGACAAACACATCAGTCCAGAGATTTCTGTTTGCGAGCCTAGAACATATTCGTAGGTGAAATTGGCCTAGGCAGGAGTTGCACTTGACCGATGCCACAGACGCATATATCCTGTGCCGACATACAGTGCACGAAGAGTGAGGGACCAGAAGTTGATGGACTTGACTTTCATTCGTGCTAGTGCCGGAAGAAGTTAGTAAAGAGTTTAGACACGGGGGCTGAAGCTCAGTAGTGCTACAAGCATCAATTGATGTGCTACGAAGAAAGTAGCCATGAGTGGGTGCTTGTGCTGTTGATGCACTAGGAAGTAAGCTACAGCCGGGAACACATATATTCTGCTGGGCAATATAATTATTGCAGGTCGTGGAGACTTGATTATTAGAGGGCGATAAAGCAACATATGAGCGTCGCTTGCCTCGGGACGTCCTAGGACGTGAACAGCAGGGCGCCACAAAACTTTTATAGAAACTAGTGGGCCGATGTGTTTTTGGATCTAGTCCGGAGCAACTAGATTTATGCAACCAACCTTTGCATGATGCACACTGTACTGAGTGTGATCGTCTTGTATATATTTTCTTCCGACAAACGCAGCAGAACCATTCTCTTGGTACTAATAATTTTTCTGATCACAGCTGAAGCACATTTAAGCCCATTCATACGCTCAAATATATGTATGTACAGTGACTCATAGTGAATTCGGTAAATTTTTTTGAATTTCGTTTTTTGAAGTATGTACCTCAAAATTTTCGCTTATTTTTAATAATTTTTTTCCTCGAGTGGGTTAGGTAATTTCTTCCATACAAAATTATTATATTTTTTTTTTTATTTTGTATGGAAGAGATTACTCAACACCCTCGACGGAAAAAGTTCTTAAAAATCAGGGGAAATTTCGAGCTACTTCTAACCGGAACATCGGTATTAGAGATGGAACAAAGTGTTCAATACGAATCCCGGTACTTGGAAAATGATGAGGGAGTTAAAGACTGGAATGTAGGAGTGGACTCTCTGGAAAACGGTTGTTGTTGTTGGAACGAGGTGTAGCCCTGCCCAACGCGTACCTTTCCTAAGCCTAAATTGTCATCAATATCTTCTAACGGGAGTCCTAGGAAACTATCTGTTTCAATAGTGTTGGACCAAAGGGAGATGGGTGTTAGAAGAGTGGGCTCCGTAAAGCAAGTGAGCCGCATGCCGGACATTCATTCGGCACATCAGAGTTCAGCCTGGATATGTAGGAGTTTAATCTGCTACAGTGTCTAGAGCGTTATTGAGCCAGAGTGACCCTTGTATCTCGAGGCTGCTCTACAGAAATGCGTGGTGTTGAGGCATGCAAAACAGCATTCACCGGACAGAGCGCGACCTAGTGGTCAACAGACGTGTCATGGATATGCCCCAGGGCCCGCTTGTGCACCTCTGGATCAAACGGCGTTGTTATTAAGTGCCGGATCTCATCAAAATGTTTACGTAGATGCGTTCTTACAGTCCTAGGAGGCGGAGTTAGCCCAAACAGTTGCCTATTGGGGTGCTAGTTTAGCATTTCATTATGCTCCTTAACTGGAAGCATTTTCGCTTCATGGTGTATATGAGTTATAGAAGTCATAAGGTCTCTGAGTGCGGTGTTTTGACAGGCATGCTGCTCACTCCAATGAACGTTTGCAAGCCCCGGCGACCATATCGGCGACGCATAGTTCAGGAAACGGTGTTCCTGGCCACTATATTTTTCCAAGCCTTAAACTGTATACAAAACAAGGGATGTAGAAAAATCAGAAGGAGAAATGACAGTGGAGATAACACAACGTCGAAACAATTTGTTTCCGTACCAAATTTGATGAACGGAAGGAAAAACGTACTAATACATATCACTTCTAGGAGTCTTAAGAAATTATAAAAAATCGAAAACTCGTAAAAACTCATTAAGTAGAATAAAAAAAATGAAATAAGGTAGAATAACACGAAATTGAAGAAAAGAACATAATATAAAATCGAAAAGTAAATGTATTGTTCAATGATATAGAAAGGAAAAAAAGGACAAGGAAAGGAAAGGGAAAAGGAAATGGTGAAGGAAAGGGAAAAGGAAATTAATGGATAGTTGAGGAAAGAAGGGGAAAGAAAAAGAAAGTAAAGGAACGGAAAGGAAAGTAACGAACTTTTTATGTACCCAATATCATCGGTAGTTTAGTGGGAAATAATGTGTGGCCAGCCTTCACTATTTTAGATCGCGATAGCGCTTTTCCCAGTCATTAAGCAATTATTACAGGCCGCCGCGCTGATACAGAAATCTCATCTCCAATACATATGCATATTGTCGTCAAAATGTATGTATATACCTTTGCATATTTATTTGTTCAAATATGTTTATATAGTGAATGTGCATTTATAATAGATGAAGGAACGCGCTTTGTAGTATATATTTTGTTATTTTTGCTGATTGCTTTTCTATTTGCCTTTGCGATTATCTCGCCTCGACGCATATCCCGAAAAATCTCACAAATAACAGCAGCAGGAGCAACAGTGTGCATACAAACATACTTAGTCACCTTTTGAACTTTACTTCAGTGAGCGAAGTTGTACGTGAAGCAATGAAATCTACGCGAACGCGTTTGGATGACTTCGACATTACAATCACGCTTTGTAAATATAATAACCCAGTAAACGTGGCTCAACTTTTGCTCAATCTAGTTCTCAAGTTGATATCCAACACAATTCTCCAATTTTTCTCCAACCTTAGAAATATTTTGATAACTTTGCAGTTCTCAAGTTGATATCCAACATCATTCTCCAAGTATTCTCTAACCTTTGAGTTTTTTGGAAAACTTTATAGTTTTAAAGTTGATATCCAACATATTCTCCAATCTCCAGCTTTCAATATTCCGATTGTTGTTGTTGTTGTTGTTGTTGTTAACAGCAACGCCTCTTACGACCGGTATGCCTACCTCGGGCATATTCTAAACCCCTAACCCCCGGGGCAAATATCCCGATTAAATTTGAAGAGCTTAGACTAAAATTTATGTGAATAAATAATAATAATAAATTATAAAAATCATGGTTTATTTTTTTCGGTATTTATTTTCCGAGTCACATTCATACCTTAGAGTCCAATTAGAGAATCTCATTTGAGTACAAGTTGAGAAGTATCCCTATCTCCACTTGAGAAACAGGGTTTTTTTTTTTTTTTCATATAAAAAATACCTTTTTGGTTGAGAACGCTATCATTCTCAAGTGGTTTTCATGTTGAAAAACAACTCTTGAGGCTTGAGAAGCCCCTTTGTTCTCAACTTGAGATCTAACGTAACTCAAGCCTAAATGTTTGTTGGGTAGTCCTTTTATTTATCAGTGACAAAATATTTTTTTTTTTTTGGTCTGCATTATCTTTGCAATTCTCTTTCAACTACTTTAACCTTTTGTTTAGCGGATTAACGCAAGAAATTATCACAAATGGAAACAGAAAATGGTCCAGTAACAATAATATCTTAAAATGAAATTTTGATATGTAAAATACTTCCACTACTACTGTTGTTGCTGTCGTAATAGTATTTTTGTTGTATCAGTATTGATGTTGTTGTGGCAACAGTACTTCGCCCGGCATCCATTTTCATTGTTTTTAGCGCAGCCATTAGCTCTGTATGGCACCTACATACGTGTCGGAATAATTAAAAAAACCAAATGCCATTCGTTTTTCCAGGAAAATTTTTCGTTTGTCCACCCCTAGTAAAAAATTATTGAAAAAAAGTTTATATTAAAAACCATAAATTTTGTCCAACAAAAATTTTCATTTGTCCACATTTTGTTCAAGTTATTTAAAAAAAAAAATTTTTTTTCCATGTCGGAATAATTAGAAAAAACCTAAATGTCATTCGTTAATCCATCGTTTGTCCAGGAAAAATTTTCGTTTGTCCACCCTTAGTGAAAAAGTTATTAAAAAACAAAAATATTAATTTTTGAATTTTTTTCTGGCTCAATTGTTTATCCACCGTTTGTCCAGGAATGTTCAAAAGTTATTTAAAAAAACAAAAACTTCATTATTTTCATTCATTATGAAAAACTTTTTTTTTTAATGAACTGAACAAAGGGTGGACAAACGAAAATTTTTGTTGGGCAATCCTGGACAAACGGTGGACAAACGATTTAGCTAAAAAAACTTCAAAAATAAACGTTTTTCTTTTTTTCAATAAAAACTTTTTTTTTGCCATAACTTTTTTACTAAGGGTGGACAAACGAACATTTTTGCTGGACAAACGTCGACAAACGACGGACAAACGAATGACATTTAGTTTTTTTAATTATTCCGACATGGAGGTGCCAATTTCCCAAACTTTTTTTTTAAATAACTTTTGAACAAAAGGTGGACGAACGAAAATTATTGTTGGACAATCATGGGTAAATGGCGGACGAAGGTTAAGCCAAAAAAAACTTTAAAAATCAAAATTTATGGTTTTTTAATATAAACATTTTTTTAAATAACTTTTTTACTAGGGGTGGACAAACGAAAACTTTTCCTGGACACTGAGCGAGATCTGACGATATCACCGACTAAATCTACCGCGACACTCTTTACGACATGGACGCACGTCCCTTATTTTAGCGGCGATAGGTTGGCGAAATCAATTGAAATTTTGCCTGAATTAGTAGCTAATTTATTGCGAATTAATTGCCAAAAGAAAAAATGTATAGCTCCTCAATTTTTTTTTATGAAATTCTGCGCTAAAATAAGACTTATTAAATAAAAATGTACACAGTTACATAATTCACAGGTAAATAGTTTTTATTAAAAAGTAAAAACTTCGTATTATTAACGTTTTAGAATATCTAATATCTTTAAACGAGTTAATCTTGTATATTTGTATATTTGTATGTTCGGACTATCTCGAGAACCGCTTGACCGATTGGGATGAAATTTGGCACAAAGATAGTATGATGGATTCTAAGACTACCCACTTTAGGGTTGCCACTTGGGGCGGTTTACAGGGTTGCCACCTATCCCATTTTTTTTTTAATTATGGAGCAAGATATGCCAATATGGGTATCATATGAAAGGTATTTTCAGCGAGATACCAACTAAAATATTTTCAAATAGAGTTGCCACCTAGGGTTGCCACCTTACCACAATATATTTGTATATCCGTTACTATCTCGAGAATCGCTTGACCGAATTGGCTGAAATTTGGAATGGTGATAGTATGATCGATTTTAAGACTACGCACTTTAGGGTTGCCACTTGGGCGGTTTACAGGGTTGCCACCTATCCCATTTTTTTTAATTATGGAGCAAGATATGCCAATATGGGTATCATATGAAAGGTATTTTCGGCGAGATACCAACTAAAATATTTTCAAGTAGGGTTGCCACCTAGGGTTGCCACCTTACCACAATATATTTGTATATCCGCTACTATCTCGAGAATCGCTTGACCGAATTGGCTGAAATTTGGAATGGTGATAGTATGATCGATTTTAAGACTATGCACTTTAGGGTTGCCACTTGGGGCGGTTTACAGAGTTGCCACCTATCCTATTTTTTTTAATTATGGAGCAAGATATGACAATATGGGTATCATATGATAGGTATTTTCGGCGACATATCAACTAAAATACTTCCAAGTAGGTTTGTCACCTAGGGTTGCCCGCACTATATTTCTATATCCGGTACTATCTCGAGAACCGCTTGACCGATTTGGATGAAATTTGGCACAGTGATAGCATGCCTGATTCTAAGACTATCCACTTAGGTGTTGCCACTTGGAGGGCTTTTAAGGGTGGCAACCTATCTCATTTTTTTTTTTTTTAATATTGAGTAAAATATGCGAATATCGGTATCAAATTAGAGGTATTTCCGGCGACATATCAACTAAAATATTTCTAAGTACAGTTGCCATCTAGGGTTGTCACCTTATCGCAGTATATTTGTATTACAGGGTTGCCACCTATTTAATTTTTTTATTTATGGAGCTAGATATGCCAATATGGGTATCAAATGAAAGGTATTTTTGCTGGCATACCAACTAAAATATTTTCAAGTAGGGTTGTCCGCAAAAAGTCCATTACGGCTACGAAAATTACAAAATTTTAATAATTTGCCCACATATAAAGGACAGTGTAACACATCCTCACAAGTTTGGTAAGTAAAGTTAGCACTAAATTGATAGCACCGAGCAAGCTCGGTCACCCAGGTACTATACGAGTATATGTAAAGAGATCATTAAAAAACATATTAAATAGGTACATTGCTCTTAGCTATTGACAACAAACAAATACTAGAATTATATAACTTAAATCAAAAATACTTAGTTGTACCAAATTAAATAAAAAATGTACATATAGTCACAAGTTGTGAGTTACTAATGAATGCGTATCAGTGTATCAGTGATAATAAGCAATAACAGTTATTGAAAATGTACCTTAACATAAGACTTAAAATATATACCTTATACCAACTTTACAGCCTTATAATAAGGGCTTATATCTTCGCTTTCAACGAAGACTAACACGGCTCGATATTTCCGTGTAAGACTATAAAAATCATAAAACATGGAAAAAATAAATAAAAAAATAAGAAAATTTAAAAACCCCCAAAAAAATATCATAAAAGTTTAAAAAGCAAAACGAAAAAAAAACAAAAAAAAACTAATTAAAAAAAATAAAAGTCTGAACTTATACGTACATATAAAAATTAAGTAGAATAGCAAAAAACAAAAAAATTAAAATAATTTTAAAAATTTATAAAAGGGAAACTTTTTTTAATTGAGAATTTATATAAAACATTAATTTACAAATTAAAAAATAAAATAAATAAATAAAAAAAAACTTAAAATCCAAAAAATATCAGAAAAGGCTAAACAGAAATGGATATAGCCAAAAAAAACTTAAAAAAATTAAAAAAAAAATCAATATTGGGAAATACTTTTTCAAATTTAAAAAGTAAAACAATAAAACAAAAACTTAAAACCAAAAAAAAAAAAAAAAATATAAGAAAAGACTAAAAGAAATGAAAAAGCTAAAAAAAGTTATAAAAATTCAAAGTTTGAAAATTCTATATTTTAATTTAGAAATTATATAAAATTAAATGTTTTACAAATTTAAAAAGTAAAACCAAAAACACAATCCAAAAACTTAAAACCCTAAAAAAGATCAGAGAAGGCTAAATAGCGAAAAGCAATAAAAAATAAAAAAAATTAAAAAAGTAAATTTTTTTAGTTCAAAATTTTAGTAAAGTAAACATAAAAATGAAAAATCAAAAGTTAGCAATTGTAAGCTATTTCGATCAAATTTCGAATCATGCCACTTTTGAACCCCTATTCTTCGCCCATAGTGCAATGAGACAAATCTGCCAACTGCGAACATTTTTTCGATGGGCGAGCTTTTCTTGTGCAAAAATCTTTTGTTTTTGTTGACTATGATACAAAAAATATAAATTTAAAATTTTTTCGAAATTCGAATTATTTTCGGGTTTTATGTAAACGACCCTTGAACAATTTTTGAATGATCTATTTATCATCTTCATCATACATAAATCTTACTAATATTATAAATGTGAATGTAGCGATGTTTGGATGTCCAGACGTTTACTTCTGTTCCTCAATAACGTAAGAATGGCAAGACGGATTTTGTTGAAATTTGGTAGGCAGACAGCTAATAGTCTAGAAGGAGGTATAGAATATTTTTTTTTTTTAATTTTGGGGGGTCCGGCCATGCTAGGGACCGATACTTTTAGATTTTTTTGTTTTTCCATATAACTCTGAGTACACTTGACCTAAACTTATGATATTTCGCATACAGGAGTAGAAACTTCGAACAATATGGGTATCAAACGAAAGGGAATGGCCCCAGGTTTCATTTGGACCTCAATATATTTCGATAAATTAATCGATAACTGAGTTATCGGTGGAAATGTGATTGCCCAAAAACCTTTAAATTGCCCTACAATATGGGTATCAAACGAAAGGGCATGACACCAGGTTTCATTTGAACTTCGATATATTTGGATAAATTAATCGATAACTGAGTTATCGGTGAAAATGTTATTGAATAAAAACCTTAAAATTGCCTTACAATATGGTTATCAAACGAAAGGTGAAACCCCAGGTTTTATTTGGACTTCAGCGTATTTCGATAAATTTATCGATAACTGAGTTATCGGTGAAAATGTGATTGCCCAAAAAACTTAAAATTGCCCTACAATATGGGTATCAAACGAAGGGGAAAAGACGCAGCCTTAAAATTGGCCAACAATATGGGTATCAAACGAAAAGGGATGGCCCCAGGTTTCATTTGGACTTCGATATGTGTATTTCGATATATTTATCGATAACTGAGTTATCGGCCAAAACGTGATCGCCAAAAAAACTTACATTATTAATTGAATCGACCTCTCCCCATTGATGGGAATTTTGAAAATTTTAAATACCCTTGGTAAATGCTTCAGTATTCAATAATATTATATAAATATCAAAGTTTGAAGTTTAGATGAACTATTCGATAAATGCTTTCTGAGACATTTATATCCATACTTAAAGCCAAAGCAATATTTAACTTTAGAAACCTCACTTTCAATCGATTTCAAAGATATGTATATTAAATAAAATTTTTGAAAACCGTTTTTCAATACATACTATTTTTTCAAAACTCTAGGAACATAGACAAATAATTGATCTTCCAACAGTTTTTTATTTCACCAATCTACCTAACTTGGTGAACTTCGACGACCGAATTTTTACTTAAAATGTTGAAAGGGTAATTCGCAGGGGCGGGCAAGGCTGCGGGTATATACTAGTGTTTAATAAAAATTAATAATAAGTTATTTACTTTTTAATGAAAACTGTTTATCTGTGAATTATTGTGAATTAGTAACTCACAACTTGTGACTATATGTACATTTTTTATTTAATTCGGTACAACTAAGTATTTTTGATTTAAGTTATATAATGCTAGTATTTGGTATTTGTTTGTTGTCAATAGCTAAGAGCAATGTACCTATATAACATGTTTTTTAATGATCTCTTTACATATACTCGTATATATTCTAAAACGTTAATAATACGAAGTTTTTACTTTTTAATAAAAACTATTTACCTCTGAATTATGTAACTATTAGGGCTCTTGATAATCGACAAATCGATTAGTCGAATAATCGATTTCGACTAGTCGTTTCCAAAAATATTCGATTATCACTAATCGACTAGTCGAATAGTTGCTTTTAACTAGTCGATTACTGGTCTGAAGACCCGGGTAATAAGGCGGGAAATTTCTACTGTAATTCGCATGCATGTCTAAGTGGTATCTGCCATTTTCGCCAATTTATTTGCTTCATTTCTTTGAAATTTAAAAAAAAATGTAACAGGAGCACAGAATATTTGTGTAGGTAGATATACAAAAATGAAATTTTGAAAAATGTATGTATGTTTGTAGCAATATTTGTATGTATGTAGATAAAAAAAGTTTGAAAAATTTTTTTCTTACTGCAAAACGTTCTATGTCAATATTATTCTTTCAGGTTTAAATGCGCAATGTACGCATCTTTCTCTTATTCTGCGTCGCCGTTTGCAAAAAGATAGTTGAAAGATTGATTCGTTGGGCAAAAAAAAAGTAAAAGTATATTCAAATACACCTAATTTTCCAAAGAACTCAAAAATTACAAACATTACATAGAGCGTTTTGGATGTATTACCAAAAATATACGGGAACATTAGGGTGCCAAAAAAAGTTCCACACTTTCTATCGGAATGATTAAGCTTGAGAATTTATTTTTTTTTGTAGCAAAATTGCTTCTGCACGCCAATGAAAGATTTGCTATGAAAATAAAAAACAAATTTGACATGTGAGAAATTATAAGCACCTGCAACTCTGGTGTCTTAGTTTATGTTTGAAAACTTTAGATTTGTAACAAACTTTTCAAAATGTTATTTGTTTCATGCGCTGCTAAGCGCTCTCCAATGATGCTGTTATGTCAGGCCGAGTTAAAATACAGGAGATGATTGAAACACGAGATTTTAATCCAATTTAAGATTGTATAATTTTCCCTTTAAAAGCTGATGTAGTTTTTTAATGTAAAAGTCACTGGAAATTATTTGGAACGCATAATAATAAAAAACATGCTCGAAAAATTTCTGGAAATAGCGCTTTTCGAAATTGGTGATTCAATAAATATTTTATAAATTTTAAGGAAACATTTAAGCACACGCTAATAGTTGTTTTTAATATTTGACAAGTATCAGGAGCACAGAATTTCAGTGTAAGCAATTATACAAAAAAAAAAAAATTCAATAAACTGGTATGTATAGAAGGGGGTTGGTAGGGCAACTGCTCCCACTTTTAAATTGCATTTCGAAAATATCTTTGTGTATAAGAAAAGAACTGAAAGTTAGTAGATTGCGTGTTTTTGAAGTTATTAACATCAATATTAGCACACGCTAATAAATTATTATTTTTTTTTAATTTTTGACAAATATCAGGAGCACATAATTTCAATGAAAACAATTACATATAAAACATTGAAACAAAAAATACAGTTTTAGACAAGAAATAAAGATCACGTAGAATCTTTATTTATTTTGTAAGTTATTTTTGAAACAATATTTGTGTATTCCAGCCACAATCAATGAAGGGAAAGTAATGTAAATATGTATTCTAATTATTATTCATAAAACGTTTATTTTGATATAAGAATGTCAACATATGCACATTCTGAGGAAGCAAGCAGTTTCTCAATGCAGTAACGATATTTCCCGCACTAGAAAATGTTCGTTCAGATTCTGCTGAAGTAGCAGGAATACACAAATATTGTTTGGCAATCTCAAAAAGCTTAGGGTAAATCCCAGAATGATTTGTCCACCATACAAGGGGATTTATATTATGGCCAATCTGAGGTTCTGCTGCATAAAAGTCCAACTGCGTTCGGGAATCACTTTGACTGCTTTCACAGTGAAATAAAAAGTCCAATTGCGTGTTTTGAGAAGGCCTCGGTTCACAAACATCCAAAATGTTATTATTCTCAAGCAAAGAGGCTATAAATGAAATCACCTTAGCCTTTGTTCCCTCTACTTCGTAAGCTAAATTTTTGTGTCTGGGATCCAGGAACGATGCAACTACCGGTGCTGAAATGTCTGTAATATCAATTTCGAATCTCTCTTTTAATGATAATCTTGCTGTGTTTTTTAAAACTTCCTCATTGCTTTGCTCAAAAGACGACGACGCCATATGGTTATTTATCAAAGCATGAACCAGAGGACGAATCATAGATATAGAGATGTCTTTCTCAGTGCATAACACATTCGTTGCTACATCGAATGGTTTCAGCATCTCAACCATTTTTTCCATGGTTGTCCATTCGGTTTCCGCCATGTCTAGTTTTATTGCATCGGCAAGTTTTGTTACACTTCGGTCTTGGAGGACTAAAGTGATAGCATTTTTGTTGCGAATTAAACTTTCACACATCTTATACTTCGAGTTCCACCGCGTTTCGATACATTGAACTAGTCTGTTCTCCTTCACACCCAATTGCGTCTGACGATTTGATAATGCGGATTTAGCTATTGTTGATCGGTGGAAATAGCTTACCACATTTCGTCCCTTATTGCAAACTTCTCCATATTGTGGAACTGACGTCAATGCATCTTTAATCACAAGCTGAAGAAGATGTGCGCTACATTTTATGCTACTAGGAACAACGATTAGTTGCGCTGCTGCTGCGTTCATCACGTTTGCGCTGTCATGTGTCATAGCTCGCGTTTTCTCCATTATACCCCAGTCAGCAAGAACTACTTCGAGAGATGAACTAATATTCTCCGCCGTTGGTCTACCTTTAAATATATAAATCCAAACGTAGGAATATAGAAAGTTGTTAATGGGGGAAAGATAAAAAAATAACTGGTGGTCATAGTATTTGTGACGTTAAAAAAATGAAGAACCACCAAATCTACAAAATCAAAATTCAAATCACAAAATCCACATTTTCTGTGTATTTTTTTTTGTGGATTTTTTAGTTGTGGGCATTGTGGGATGTGGATATTTTTTTTGTGGACTCAGTGCCACTCCCTAAAAAAATAAATAAATTCAAATAAATAAAAAAGGAACTATATTTATAAACCGTGCAGATAGAAAAATTTAGAAAAAGAAAAGAAAGAAATTTTTGTGGTTGAATTTTAACTACTGGGCGAACTTTAAATATTAACTATTATAAATATTATTTTACCTGGTAGCTCTTCGTTACAAAGTGTTACGTGACATAAGCTATTCTCGCTGTTGATATATTGAGCTTCGACCGATATGTATGAGTCTTGGGATCGAGAAATCCACTCATCAACAGTGATCGCCACGCTCGACGCATCCAAAAGCTCTTTTTGAACCCGCTCCTTAACATCGTTGTAAATCAATTGCAGACGAGAATTTATACTTTGCTCACATTGGTTCGTATTTCATGATATACGCCTGAGAGACGTATCGTTATGAATTAAGGGGTAAAAAATAACGTTATGAAAGCCGTCGTTTAACGAAAGCGCGAAATTTTGCCGAAGAACATGATGCTCTGTCATAAAAAGTAGCACTGCTACAACCAACGCGGCTCGAACACACCCCATATTTTTTTTGCGGGACGCTACTGGAATAATTTTTAAAAATTTTTGACAAGCGGCCATGTTTTTCTTCAAACGTACAATACAGACTTACTCACATAAAAAAATTCTTACACCAAACCCTGTAGGGAATTCATATAACTCCAAGTCAACTACTAGTTCTTTATTTTTCAGTGTTCATAGCACTTTTATTAGAGCGTCTCGGGCTTACAGGCAAAAAAAAAAGACGGCCGTACCTCCCCTCATACAAAGTGTTTTTGAAAAACATTAAAAAAAAAAATTTTTTTTTTGGCAAGCCTATATGTCGCCTAATTACATTTTTCTTCAAATCTTGGGCATTTGTTGTGGGATTTTAAAGTTTGACACATAAATTTTTTCGTCTCAAAGAGGAGGTTTTTTCTCAAGAAAGTTCATTGAGCTCAAGCGTTTCGTTGTGGTACCACACTCGACTGAGATGGAAACAACAGGTGAAGGAGGACTTGAACTCCCTTGGGCGTCAGTTATCGCTAAAAAGGAATGTTTGGCGTGCTCTGATACGAAACGGCAAAAAAACCGCTTAGGCGGGTTGTCGTCATTATGATCAAAGCCAAGATTGGAATTTCAGATAAAAAAAGTATCTTTTTTAAGTCAGCTTTTGATTTCATTGAAAATTTGTATGATGTCAGCATTGATCTGGCAACCGGTTTCGACCTTAACTGAGGCCTGGACAGCTACGTATGAATACATGATAAAACCAAACCAAAAACGTAAATAAATTATTATTAATATCTCATAACTAAATTTGATTAGTTAACTAAAACAAGTACTTATATGTATAGAAATCTGAAGATATTTGGTATTTGAGAAAAGGTTTCGAAAAAGCAATTGATCTTTTTTATTAATTTATACCAATGGTACAATGAACAGCTAGGATGAAAATAAATAATAATAGTTGACTTGGAGTTATATGAATTTCCTACAGGGTTTGGAGACAGAATTTCTTTATGTAAGTATGTAATTCTGTCACAAATATTGTACGATTGAAAAAAACATGGCCGCTTGTCAAAAATTATTTCAGTAGCGTCCCGTATAAAAAAATATGGGGTGCGTTGAATAAAATGTTGACAATCTGTTGCTCATCACAAGCTCATCATTCGCTACATGAAAAGGAAGTATGCAATTAGTGTTGCATATTGGGGTCTATCAGCTATTCCGACGGAGCTCCCGGCGGGAGAAAATTGAACAGATCTTGAGGGAATTCCAACGATTTTAAGGAAATTTGACGGTATGTTTCGATAAATTCGATGTTATCTTTATCGACTCTATTACCTTCATTCCTGCCGGGAGCTCCGCCGGAGTAGCTGATATTATCACTTAAGTATCAGCATCAGAGCATCCATAAAGTAACTTGACTGCAATACTGCAGTAATATTGATAATAATATTAACGTTAATAACTTCAAAAACACGCATCTACTAGCTTTCAGTTCTTTTCTTATACACAAAGATATTTTCAAAATGCAATTTAACAGTGGGAGCAGTTGCCCTACCAACCCCCTTCTATACATACCAGTTTATTGAATTTTTTTTTTTTTTATAATTGCTTACTGAAATTCTGTGCTCCTGATACTTGTCAAATATTAAAAACAACTATTAGCGTGTGCTTAAATGTTTCCTTAAAATTTATAAAATATTTATTGAATCACCAATTTCGAAAAGCGCTATTTCCAGAAATTTTTCGAGCATGTTTTTTATTATTATGCGTTCCAAATAATTTCCAGTGACTTTTACATTAAAAAACTACATCAGCTTTTAAAGGGAAAATTATACAATCTTAAATTGGATTAAAATCTCGTGTTTCAATCATCTCCTGTATTTTAACTCGGCCTGACATAACAGCATCATTGGAGAGCGCTTAGCAGCGCATGAAACAAATAACATTTTGAAAAGTTTGTTACAAATCTAAAGTTTTCAAACATAAACTAAGACACCAGAGTTGCAGGTGCTTATAATTTCTCACATGTCAAATTTGTTTTTTATTTTCATAGCAAATCTTTCATTGGCGTGCAGAAGCAATTTTGCTACAAAAAAAAATAAATTCTCAAGCTTAATCATTCCGATAGAAAGTGTGGAACTTTTTTTGGCACCCTAATGTTCCCGTATATTTTTGGTAATACATCCAAAACGCTCTATGTAATGTTTGTAATTTTTGAGTTCTTTGGAAAATTAGGTGTATTTGAATATACTTTTACTTTTTTTTTGCCCAACGAATCAATCTTTCAACTATCTTTTTGCAAACGGCGACGCAGAATAAGAGAAAGATGCGTACATTGCGCATTTAAACCTGAAAGAATAATATTGACATAGAACGTTTTGCAGTAAGAAAAAAATTTTTCAAACTTTTTTTATCTACATACATACAAATATTGCTACAAACATACATACATTTTTCAAAATTTCATTTTTGTATATCTACCTACACAAATATTCTGTGCTCCTGTTACATTTTTTTTTAAATTTCAAAGAAATGAAGCAAATAAATTGGCGAAAATGGCAGATACCACTTAGACATGCATGCGAATTACAGTAGAAATTTCCCGCCTTATTACCCGGGTAAAACCCGGGTAAAAACTGGGAACCGGATTTAATCGTTAGTATTCGATTAGTGACAGCTAGTCGATTAGCTGAAATCGAATATCTGCTATTCGATTTTCAAACAGCACAAAAGTTGGTAATCGACTACTCGACTAATCGACTAGTCGAGTAATCGATTAGAATCAAGAGCCCTAGTAACTATGTACATTTTTATTTAATAAGTCTTATTTTAGCGCAGAATTTCATTTAAAAAAATTGAGGAGCTATACATTCAGGCAAAATTTCAATTGATTTCGCCAACCTATCGCCGCTAAAATAAGGGACTCAGGGACGCACCAAGTGAGAAACGAATTAGACATTTACGCTGATGGCACTAAGCTACCACCTGTCAGCCACTCAAAGTTACTGGCGGTGACATTGGATAGTACTTTCTCATTTGCTGGTCATGTGTCTGCAATGGTCTCAAAGGTACGAGGTCGCAACAAGATCCTAAAGTCACTTGCCGGCAGTACTTGGGGAAAAGACAAGGAAACTTTGCTGACTACATATGTATAAGGCCATTGGCCGACCAGTCTTTGACTATGCCGCACCCATATGGTCGCCTAACGTGCATAACACCAACTGGACGAAGTTACAAGTCTGCCAAAATACCGCTATCAGAACTGCTACGGGATGTCACCTCATGCCTCCTGAGCCTCGCCTCCATCAAGAGGCAAAACTGCTCAATGTAAGAGAGCACGCGGAAATGTTCAAGCCGGGACATCCAAACCGACATCTTTTGGACACAGATCTGCCCCGAGAGACATAAATTGTCATCTCCGTAAGCATTATGACGATATCCGGCATCATATTACCTTGCCGTTTGATCTGCTGAATCATAAGCGGAACCGACATCCACACCGAGTCGGTAGACACTTTTGTCAGATCTCTACCTGTGAATCCCGTTCTAAACAGTCTTCCACCCGATATTGCTGAAGAAGAACGAACCTTACCAAGGGAGGCAAGAGTCACCATGGCACAGCTTAGGTCTGGATGCAGTGTGAGGTTAAACTCTTACTTATCCAGACTGAATGATACAATTTTGTGGTAGGACCCCTCATGATACCCTACATCTGTTCAATTGTCCAATTGAACCTATTCTTCTAACCCCTTTGTCCCTCTGGTCCAACCCTGTTGAAACTACGCGTTTCCTTGGACTCCCGTTAGAAGAGCTCGATGAAGATCATACACTCTAGGCAGGGCAATGCATTGTTAACAACAACAATAACAACAACAACAACAACAACAACAATAACAATTTAGGGTAAGGATAAGTACACGTTTGGCAGGGCTACACTCCGTTACAACAACAACAACCGGTATGCCTATGTATCTCGGGCATATTGTAAACAACTAACCTACAGATGGTGGGAAGGCCTCTTAATTAAAAAACTAAATAACTATAGAAAGCAATGTTTTCACCGAAAATAATGACACACCGGAAATTTAACAGAGACTCACTCTTGCCCACAAGAGCTACATTCGTCAAAGTAGGCCACTGAGAAGTAAAGTCCTCTTCCGAGGAATTACGATCAAGTCTTTAAATCTGTCGCACCTACCCTGATGTACCTACCTACATACGTTTTGGAATAATATACAGCGTTGCGAGAAGACGAGATAGCCGTTGGAGTATTTGAGGGAAAAGAAGAAGGGGACTCCCCCCTCGACCGAGATGGAAACAGCAGGTGGAGGATGACTAGAGCTACCTTGGTCTTACCAATAGGAGTCAGTTATCACTAAGAAGACACGACTGGTGCGCCAACGGACAAAATCGTCAAGACAATAAGTGACGCATAAACAATAACGAATTGTAGGTACCAGTTGATCGCTTTATCGATGTTTCTTTCCCCACCTTTGATCGCATCCACATCGCTTTATTAGTACGCTCTTGAATAGATAATGCATGCTTATTACATAGACAAATAAAAAACAAATGCTTGAACAATAACACAAGTGTTGTGAATTAAATAAAGAGTGATCGGATAGGATAAACAAACAATTCGAAGCTTAGCGTAAGCTAATTTGTTGCTAATTATGGCAATGACATCTAACGAGCAATTCATTATGATATGCCGGATCAGCCAAGTGTACATACATATGAGCCGTTTAAAGCACAAGTGGAATAAGTCCAGTTTTCGTTTTTTTTTTTTAGTTAGGTATGACGCTATGTAGAGGAAAATGTGTTCTATATAACACGCTAACGGGGTAACTCCTAGCACCCATAAAAACCGAATAAATAGCAGAACTAACTTGTGAAATCGAGGGTACTCCCTATTTGTTGACAACACAAAACCTTGAATATCTCAGAAAGACAAAAGGTGGACTTATACCACTTGTGCATTAAGGGGATCATATGAGTGCCGGTTTATGAGCTTCATAAACATATCTATTCATTTCGATACTGTATCTTGTTACAGAATTGGTGGCATCAGAATTTTCTTACCTTGAAATAACAGCATCATTCGCGCAATTATACCTCCTCTTCTGCATTAAAGTATTGTTGCACACTTTTACTACTGATTTGCACAAATCTACAGACATTACATTTACTGAAACACTTCTTTAATTCGCACTATTTATTATACTAAAATTAAAAGAAATTTATCACTTCTCAAAAGCACCTGTTTCGTTTTTGTTTTTCCAATTTATGAAAATTCAATTTTGACCAATTTCGCCCAGCAACCGTGTTCGAAAATTTCAAAATGCTTTTTATCAAAGCTTCAAACCTGAAAGTTTATAATAGTTCCAGCAGATGTCGCCTGTTAATAACAGACATTCACAATTGTTGAGAGCTAAGGGTTTGTTTGCATGCAGCCATGGCTGAATAATAAAGCTAAGCGTATCCGCACACGGAGCGAATCATCATAGACGCGTATTAGACGCTACATTCGATTTTTGTACGCTTTGTTGCTGAACACATATATTTGCACGAAGAGTTGCACACGAATCGGCAGTTGCACGAAAGACAACAAGACACAATATAGTTGATCAAATAGGCAACTATTTCGTCGCGTTGCGTCGTGTCGCTAGCTGTGCCCGTACCTTAAAAGTGGCTTTAGACGACATGTATTGTCTTCTGTACCCCGTTTCTGTATAAAATCGACAAAATTCTCGATTGTAATGTCGTCAGAATCGACTCGATTCAAAATTCAAAAAATAAATTTTTGTCACCGCATAAAAAGCAAGTGAGAAAACAAATCGACAAAATTTGTGTGACGTCATTATGACGTTAAATCGATTATTTCAGTCGAAACGATCGATCGAATTGAGTTACAGAAACGGTGTTATGCACCCAAAACAAGTGACTAAACTCAATTTGAAATTTTGACGTCTGTCGCTTTCGCTTTAATTTTTTTCCCTCTCGAATTGCGTACACTCTGTATCGCGAAAGTGGATGTCGATTGCTTTATACATTCGGATTTGTCTTCCTTCAACAAAACGCAGTCGCACCGCTATCGAATCGCTGAACAATTTTGAATAAATTTTAATTTTTAAACATCTAATAACTTTAAACGAGCTAAACTTATATATTTGTATATTTGTAGGTCCGGTACTATCTCGAGAACCGCTTGACCGAATGGGATGAAATTTGGCACATAGATAGTTTGTTTAATTCTAAAGCGGGCTACTCACCTGCCAAGAAATGTCAAACTCCATATAAAAAAACGCTCAAGAAATGGTCAAGAACGGTTTTCACACGTCACATTTTCTTGAGCCAATACTCAGCTCAGAAGAAAAAATGCAGCACTTTTCGATAGTTGGCAACGCTGGTTTACCTCAAGAAATAAATATGCTCGTATATATTTCTTGAGGTAAACGTGCAGATTCACGGCAAAGATAAGTATATACTTCGCTAAACATATATTGTACATTTTTATAATAGTAATTTGCAAGAAAATGGAAAATGCCGTAAACGTCAAAATTTCTTGACCAGGCACAAGAAATATATGCTCGTTTTTTTCTTGAGGCATTTCTTGGCAGGTGAGTAGCCCGGTTAAGACTACACATTTTGGGGTTGCTACTTAGGGTGGTTTACAGGGTTGCCACCTATTTTTATTTTTTTATTTATGGAGCTAGATATGCCAATATGGGTATCAAATGAAAGGTATTTTCTCTGACATACCAACTAAAATATTTTCAAGTAGGGTTGTCACCTAGGGTTGCCACCTTATCGGAGTATATTTGTAGGTCCGGTACTATCTCGAGAACCGCTTGACCGAATGGGATGAAATTTGGCACATAGATAGTATGATTAATTCTAAGACTACACATTTTGGGGTTGCCACTTAGGGTGGTTTACAGGGTTGCCACCTATTTACATTTTTCTTTTGTATTTACACGGTTTGAATCTGTATCCATACAAAAAAGTGACATATACATACATCTGACAAGACATATCGTGTAATACCCCTTTAGACAAATTGAACTTATGCTATGGATACACACACGAAGATTATCCCGCTTTAAAGTACGGGCACACCTAGCGACACGACGAAATTGTTGTCTATTTGATCAACTATGTCCTGTAGCGTAATGTAGCGTGGTGCTGCTGTACTAGGTGTACTATGCTCCATAAGAACGCAAGCAAAGAATATTTGGTCGCGTCTGTGCATTCAAGTTAGTAATACGTAAAAAAAATTAAAAAACGACGCAACTTCTTAACACTTTAAGCGGGCTACTCACCTGCCAAGAAATGCCTCAAGAAAAAAACGAGCATATATTTCTTGTGCCTGGTCAAGAAATTTTGGCGTTTACCAAAATTTCCATTTTTTTGCAAATTACTCTTACAAAAATGGATAAAACATGTGTAGCGCAATATGTACTCACCTTTGCTGTGAATCTGCACGTTTACCTCAAGAAATATATACGAGCATATTTATTTCTTGAGGTAAACCGGCGTTGCCAACTATCGAAAAGTGTGGTATTTTTTCTTATGAGCTGAGTATTGGCTCAAGAAAATTTGACGTGTGAAAACAGTTCTTGACCATTTCTTAAGCGTTTTTTTATATGAAGTTTGACATTTCTTGGCAGGTGAGTAGCCCGCTTTAATGCGTTTAGTATGAAACCCAAAAAAAAGTCCCAATTTGAACCATGCAGCGACATCTGTTACTGAAAACTCATTAAATGCAGCTACGACAAAAACCATTTCAACACAGAATGAAAATATCGCGCAGGGTGAAAAATAAACAAAAATGAGATATAAATTATAGTGGAATTAATAAGATGAGATATAAAATATGGTGGAATTAATAAGATTGTATGGGAGGTACCACGCCCCCCTAATATCTTGTTTTGATTTTTAATACATGACCTGCGCGTGGTAATAACAAACAAACTCCCCAAAGGAAGTATATAATTTGGTTCAGCCGTTTTCGAGTTTTAGGGTGACGACTGAACACCATTTCATTTTTATATCTTAATCTTAATAATATTATAAATCTGAATGTAGCGATGTTTGGATGTTTGGATGTTTGGATGTTTGGATGTTTGGATGTTCACGATTTTCGTTCCTCAATCACGTGAGAATGGCAAGACGGATTTTCTTGAAATTTCACATCCAGACAGCTAATAGTCTGGAAGGAAGTATAGGCTATCGATATATTTCGATAAATTTATCGATAACTGAGTTATCGGTCAAAATGTGATTGCCAAAAAAACCTTAAAATTACCCTACAATATGGGTATCAAACGAAAGGGGAAGGCCCCAGGTTTCATTTGGACTTCGATATATTTCGATAAATTTATCGATAACTGAGTTATCGGTGAAAATGTGATTGCACAAAAACCTTAAAATTGCCCCACAATATGGGTATCAAATGAAAGGGCATGACCCCAGTTTTCATTTGGACTTCGATATATTTCGATAAATTTATCGATAACTGAGTTATCGGTGAAAATGTGATTGCCCAAAAACCTTAAAATTGCCCTACAATATGGGTATCAAACGAAAGGGCATGGCCCCAAGTTTCATTTGGACTTCGATATATTTCGATAAATTTATCGATAACTGAGTTATCGGTGAAAATGTGATTTCCCAAAAACCCTAAAAATGCCCAACAATATGGGTATCAAACGAAAGGGCATGACAACAGGTTTCATTGGGACTTCGATATATTTCGATAAATTTATCGATAACTGAGTTATCGGTGAAGATGTGATTGCCCAAAAACTTTAAAATTGCCCTACAATATGTGTAACAAACGAAAGGGCATGGGCCCAGGTTTCATTTGGACTTCGATATATTTCGATAAATTTATCGATAACTGAGTTATCGGTGAACATGTGACTGCCAAAAAACCTTAAAATTGCCCTACAATATGGGTATCAAACGAAAGGGGATGGTACCAGTTTTCATTTGGATTCAATATATTTCGATAAATTTATTGATAACTGAGTTATCGGTGAAAAATCCTTAAAATTTCCCAACAATATGTGTATCAAACGAAATGGGATGGCCCCAGTTTTCATTTGGACTTCAATATATTTCGATAAATTTATCGATAATTGAGTTATCGGTGAAAACGAGATGGCTCAAAAGCCTTAAAATTGGCCAACAATATGGGTATCAAACGAAAAGGGATGGCCCCAGGTTTCATTTGGACTTCGATATATGTATTTCGATATATTTATCGATAACTGAGTTATCGGTCAAAACGTGATCGCCCAAAAACATCAAATTATTTAATCAATCTACCTTTCCCCATTGATGGGAATTTTGAAAATTTTAAATACCCTTGGCAAATGCTTCAGTATTCAATAATCTTAATCTTAATAATATTATAAATCTGAATGTAGCGATGTTTGGATGTTTGGATGTTTGGATGTTTGGATGTTTGGATGTTCACGATTTTCGTTCCTCAATCACGTGAGAATGGCAAGACGGATTTTCTTGAAATTTCACATCCAGACAGCTAATAGTCTGGAAGGAAGTATAGGCTATCGATATATTTCGATAAATTTATCGATAACTGAGTTATCGGTCAAAATGTGATTGCCAAAAAAACCTTAAAATTACCCTACAATATGGGTATCAAACGAAAGGGGAAGGCCCCAGGTTTCATTTGGACTTCGATATATTTCGATAAATTTATCGATAACTGAGTTATCGGTGAAAATGTGATTGCACAAAAACCTTAAAATTGCCCCACAATATGGGTATCAAATGAAAGGGCATGACCCCAGTTTTCATTTGGACTTCGATATATTTCGATAAATTTATCGATAACTGAGTTATCGGTGAAAATGTGATTGCCCAAAAACCTTAAAATTGCCCTACAATATGGGTATCAAACGAAAGGGCATGGCCCCAAGTTTCATTTGGACTTCGATATATTTCGATAAATTTATCGATAACTGAGTTATCGGTGAAAATGTGATTTCCCAAAAACCCTAAAAATGCCCAACAATATGGGTATCAAACGAAAGGGCATGACAACAGGTTTCATTGGGACTTCGATATATTTCGATAAATTTATCGATAACTGAGTTATCGGTGAAGATGTGATTGCCCAAAAACTTTAAAATTGCCCTACAATATGTGTAACAAACGAAAGGGCATGGGCCCAGGTTTCATTTGGACTTCGATATATTTCGATAAATTTATCGATAACTGAGTTATCGGTGAACATGTGATTGCCAAAAAACCTTAAAATTGCCCTACAATATGGGTATCAAACGAAAGGGGATGGTACCAGTTTTCATTTGGATTCAATATATTTCGATAAATTTATTGATAACTGAGTTATCGGTGAAAAATCCTTAAAATTTCCCAACAATATGTGTATCAAACGAAATGGGATGGCCCCAGTTTTCATTTGGACTTCAATATATTTCGATAAATTTATCGATAATTGAGTTATCGGTGAAAACGAGATGGCTCAAAAGCCTTAAAATTGGCCAACAATATGGGTATCAAACGAAAAGGGATGGCCCCAGGTTTCATTTGGACTTCGATATATGTATTTCGATATATTTATCGATAACTGAGTTATCGGTCAAAACGTGATCGCCCAAAAACATCAAATTATTTAATCAATCTACCTTTCCCCATTGATGGGAATTTTGAAAATTTTAAATACCCTTGGCAAATGCTTCAGTATTCAATAATCTTAATAATATTATAAATCTGAATGTAGCGATGTTTGGATGTTTGGATGTTTGGATGTTTGGATGTTTGGATGTTCACGATTTTCGTTCCTCAATCACGTGAGAATGGCAAGACGGATTTTCTTGAAATTTCACATCCAGACAGCTAATAGTCTGGAAGGAAGTATAGGCTATCGATATATTTCGATAAATTTATCGATAACTGAGTTATCGGTCAAAATGTGATTGCCAAAAAAACCTTAAAATTACCCTACAATATGGGTATCAAACGAAAGGGGAAGGCCCCAGGTTTCATTTGGACTTCGATATATTTCGATAAATTTATCGATAACTGAGTTATCGGTGAAAATGTGATTGCACAAAAACCTTAAAATTGCCCCACAATATGGGTATCAAATGAAAGGGCATGACCCCAGTTTTCATTTGGACTTCGATATATTTCGATAAATTTATCGATAACTGAGTTATCGGTGAAAATGTGATTGCCCAAAAACCTTAAAATTGCCCTACAATATGGGTATCAAACGAAAGGGCATGGCCCCAAGTTTCATTTGGACTTCGATATATTTCGATAAATTTATCGATAACTGAGTTATCGGTGAAAATGTGATTTCCCAAAAACCCTAAAAATGCCCAACAATATGGGTATCAAACGAAAGGGCATGACAACAGGTTTCATTGGGACTTCGATATATTTCGATAAATTTATCGATAACTGAGTTATCGGTGAAGATGTGATTGCCCAAAAACTTTAAAATTGCCCTACAATATGTGTAACAAACGAAAGGGCATGGGCCCAGGTTTCATTTGGACTTCGATATATTTCGATAAATTTATCGATAACTGAGTTATCGGTGAACATGTGATTGCCAAAAAACCTTAAAATTGCCCTACAATATGGGTATCAAACGAAAGGGGATGGTACCAGTTTTCATTTGGATTCAATATATTTCGATAAATTTATTGATAACTGAGTTATCGGTGAAAAATCCTTAAAATTTCCCAACAATATGTGTATCAAACGAAATGGGATGGCCCCAGTTTTCATTTGGACTTCAATATATTTCGATAAATTTATCGATAATTGAGTTATCGGTGAAAACGAGATGGCTCAAAAGCCTTAAAATTGGCCAACAATATGGGTATCAAACGAAAAGGGATGGCCCCAGGTTTCATTTGGACTTCGATATATGTATTTCGATATATTTATCGATAACTGAGTTATCGGTCAAAACGTGATCGCCCAAAAACATCAAATTATTTAATCAATCTACCTTTCCCCATTGATGGGAATTTTGAAAATTTTAAATACCCTTGGCAAATGCTTCAGTATTCAATAATATTATATAAATATCAAAGTTTGAAGTTAAGATGAACTATTCGATAAATGCTTTCTGAGACATTTATATCCATACTTAAAGCCAAAGCAATATTTAACTTTAGAAACCTCACTTTCAATCGATTTCAAGGATATGTATATTAAATAAAATTTTTGAAACCCGTTTTTCAATACATACTATTTTTTCAAAACACTAGGAACATAGACAAATAATTGATCTTCCAACAGTTTTTTATTTGACCAATCTAACTAACTTGGTGAACTTCGACGACCGAATTTTTACTTCAAATGTTGAAAGGGTACTTCGCAGGGGCGGACAAGGCCGCGGGTATGTACTAGTATATAATATATAGCAGTGATTTCTGCAAAATAAAATCAAACAATTTTTTTTATTTGGCATACCGAGGTCAAAACGCGTTTCTTGATAGTTCTCCTGACATTTTTTGGGCGGTATCTGAGATAGTCCGAAAAAATCTCGGGACCTTAGGATAATCATTTTAAAATCGCTAAATCCCGGGATTGCCAAAAAGCATCAAAACTCGAAAAACCACCACCACCAAATAAATAAATTGCTTATTTTTTAGTCAATATTTTGAAGGCCAAATTTTTATAAATATATAATTAACTCTTTTTTTTATAGTAAACAATACGATAGTAGAGCCCTGCATGAATGGATTCAAACTTTGAGTACAATAGAATACAGTAAATTTGAATTTTCCATTTGAAGAACCAAAAAACTCTGCCTTGAATATTTTATATTTTGAATATTCACTTTGCATAAAATTTTCAAAATTGAAAAAAAAAAAAGAATATGAATGAATGAATGAAAATAATTTTATTCATTCTGATTCAAAACAAATATATTGGCTATACAGCTTACGATTTCAGATATTTTTTTTTATAAAGCGGGCTACCCACTTGCCAAGAAATACCTCAAGAAAACAACGAGCATATATTTCTTGTGCCTGGTCAAGAAATTTTGACGTTTATCAAATTTTTCATTTTTTTGCAAATTACTCTTATAAAAAAATCTCGGGACCTTAGGATAATCATTTTAAAATCGCTAAATCCCGGGATTGCCAAAAAGCATCAAAACTCGAAAAACCACCACCACCAAATAAATAAATTTCTTATTTTTTAGTCAATATTTTGAAGGCCAAATTTTTATAAATATATAATTAACTCTTTTTTTTTATAGTAAACAATATACGATAGTAGAGCCCTGCATGAATGGATTCAAACTTTGAGTACAATAGAATACCGTAAATTTGAATTTTCCATTTGAAGAACCAAAAAACTCTGCCTTGAATATTTTATATTTTGAATATTCACTTTGCATAAAATTTTCAAAATTGAAAAAAAAAGAATATGAATGAATGAATGAAAATAATTTTATTCATTCTGATTCAAAACAAATATATTGGCTACACAGCTTACAATTTCAGATATTTTTTTTTATAAAGCGGGCTACCCACCTGCCAAGAAATGCCTCAAGAAAAAAACGAGCATATATTTCTTGTGCCTGGTCAAGAAATTTTGACGTTTACCAAATTTTCCATTTTATTGCAATTTACGGTTCTAAAAATTTATAAAACTTCTGTCGCGAGACATGTACTCACCTTTTCCGTGAATCTGCACGTTTACCTCAAGAAATATATACGAGATTATTTATTTCTTGAGGTAAACCGGCGTTGCCAACTATCGAAAAGTGCTGTATTTTTTCTTATGAACTGAGTATTGGCTCAAGAAAATTTGACGTGAAAAAACGTTTCTTGACCATTTCTTGAGCGTTTTTTTATATGGCGTTTGACATTTCTTGGCAGGTGAGTAGCCCGCTTAAAGGTGTAGAGTATTAGTAATTTTGGCTTTATAGAACATAAATGGGTGTATTTTATTTGTAATTGTAGAGTTTTGAGTTTTGTGAGGGTTAGAAATACATCTGGCTAAGAGTTCTTGGTTAAGTTGGCTGCAATAAGTACCACTGCTTTTGGTTTTTAATCCTCAAATATTTCAGACAAATTCTTGAAAAAACCCTAGTAAAAGTATTTATTATAATATGTATACAAATATGGGAATATACAAATATGGATATCGTCGGTGATTATGCAAAACCACTCATCGGGCATGTAAGACACCGCGTAAACGACGTGTGTGACAAACACTTTTATAGCCCTTGCAGTTAGACTTGTTCCTTTATTCTCAAGATAACTACATTTGCGTTGAAAAATCATTAAAAGAATCCATCTTGATCGGAGTTGTCTTAAAATTTTATAAATTATAATTGAAAAACCGCCAATCTGAAACTGGACTTAAGTCCATTTTGAAGATATATGTATGAAATGCACATGTAGAATTCAAATTTACAATCCAACATTCAATTCTAAAAAACTTTTACAGAAATGATTTTTGGGATATCTTTATAGATTTAAAAAAAAATGTCAAAATATGAATTCAATTTCGTTTGAAATTTTTTGAATATTCAAAGTAGACATTTATTTCAAACAGCCAGGTATTCAAATTCAAAGCAAAGCAAAGCCAATTCAATTCAATACAAATTCAATATGAATAATTCATTTGCCGTTTTGAATGGAGTCATGCAGAGGTCTATACGATAGCTGATTTTCAATGCGTTTTAAATAAATTTTTTATGCGATTCTTCCAACAGTCTGAGGTAATTTTGGTTGAAAATCCTTAACATTCCCATATGAGTTCATCTCCCAAAAATTAGTTTCTCCCAAGAACGAATTCACTCAATTCCGAACTCCCTTCAATTAAACAAGGTATACGTTTTGAAACGTATCTAAAAAAAAGTTCAATGTAAACGTGCCCTTATTTGCACATTACGGCGCAGCTGAGAGCAGATGTATCTATTGTGACTGACAGTAAAACTGCTAAAAAAGAAGAAGACTTCGATAAATATTTGCAGATTGGTGAAAAAGTTTTGTTTTCAACTAAAAATTAATAATTTAAACGTTTTAAGCAAATATAATGTCCTCTCATAATTCCACAAAGATTGACCAAAAAGAGTACCTCAAGAAATATCTGTCTGGCGATAAAGTAAAGAAGAAAAAGAAAGACAAGAAGCGAAAGAAAAATATTGGCGCTGCAAAAGTAAAGATTATCGACGACGATGCCGCATTTACACAAACGCAAGAAGATTTCGACGAAGAGCTGCTTTTAGGAGGCGAAGATGCGCCACAAATAGTCGGAGAATATACTACAGAGGCAACAAATGGCACAAATGCGCCCAAGTGGCGTAGTATTGTGGTGAAGGACGAGCCTGACGAGGAAGATGAGAGCGTGGCAAAGCGGCAGCCGGAAGAAGATTTGTGGGGAGCAAAACAAAGTAAACGCCAAATAAAAGACGAGTTTTCACCAACACGACAAAGTAACAGGAACGGTAAACGACAAAGCACACCAGACAACTCGCCACCCAGGCGAAAACCCAAGCAAAATGTGACAAGCCGCTCTTTAATTCCCGATGCTCGGAAGAACAGGCGTGCGTCTAGTAGAAGTCCAGTGAGGCGAAATAAATCGCCAGACCAAAGTCCACCACGTAAAAGTAGAAGAGAAGCACAATCACCTAATGGGTTCTGTGATGGGTCTACTGATCAGAGCCCAACCCGAAAACATAGTCGCTTCAGCGCACAAAGCAAACCTGCAGCTTCATCTTCCTCTTCAGACCAAAGCCCACCAAGAAAACACAGAAAGAAAACTAAAAAGAGTAAAACCCGGAATCGTAGTCCTCAGCGTGATCCAAAATCGGAGCAATCGCCAAATAGGAATAGAAGCAACAAAAGGCAAAGTGTCTCACCTGTGAGAACGAGCCGATGGGACTCCAACAGTGAATCGCCGCCAAGACGCGATAACCAGCGTCCACAAAGAATGAACAAACGTAGTGCATCCGCAGACTTATCACCACCAAGAAGTAAAAAAGACAAAGCGCGCAAAGTGTCGCCGGTGAGAAAAGGACGTGGTAGCTCTAGCGACCAATCGCCACCCAGAATGCATACTACTAACAAAGGCAATGAAACCCATATAAAAAAGAGTCGCTGGAATTCCAGTGGTAAGTCTCCTCCAAGACGGCCGAACCAAAGTCCACAAAGGCGCTACAAAAGTAGTACATCGAAGGATCTCTCACCAACTCGTAGTAGGAAGAACAGCGTGCGTACGGTGTCGCCTGTGAAAAGAGGTCGCAACAGTTCTAGCGACCAATCACCGCCTAGAATGCGTGAATGCAGTCCAAAGAAACATAAGAAACTTAGTCCTTCATCTGGTCTTTCGCCGCCAAGATCTAGAGAGGGAAAAGGGGCTGACGTTTCACCGGTGAGAAGGAGGCGTGGCAACTCTAGTGATCAATCACCGCCAAGACGAGACGATGGTAGACGCTCACCAACACGTAAGCGGCAAGACTACACACCACCACCAGTACGTATAAAACGGGAGAAATTTTCTCCCGATCAATCGCCACCACGACTAGGACAGAAAATATTCAAAAAAGAGAAAAAAGAACGATCTCCATCATCGCCGCCACCAACACACAGTCGATGGGCCAAATTGGAACGCAGAAATAGCGACTCACCGCCACCAACACACAAACCTAAAGCGTCCAAAACGCTGGATGGCAAAAAAGCAGGCCTACAAGATGCCAAAGCACTAGCCCAGGAAACTGAAGAGCGACGTCGACGCGAGGAACATATGTATAATAAAATGTCCAAAGAAATATCAGGTCGCGATGCAGAAGTACGCGTGCGCAACACCGGCCGTAAAGGACAACGTGCACGTGCCGCCGCAGAAGAAGACCCAGAGGAGCGCAAACGTAAAGAAGAACATGAACGTAAGAAAAAAGAGAAATACGATCGTTGGGGTAAAGGTTTGAAACAAGTGGAGGAGCACCAAACACGACGCGAGGCGGAGTCCTATGAAGGTAGCAAACCACTGGCGCGTTACGAGAACGATAAAGATTTGGATCGTTATTTGCGTGAGCAAGAGCGTGCCGATGATCCAATGTTGGAGTACATGCGCAAAAAGAAAAGGGAGCGTCAAATGGAGGATGGTGCTGTTGTTGAAATGCCAAAGTATGAAGGCACATACCCCGAGAATCGTTTTGGTATACGTCCCGGTTATAGGTGGGATGGCGTAGATCGTTCAAACGGTTTCGAGAAGAAATGGTTCGATGTGCAAAATGAGAAACGCGCTCAGCAGGAGGAGGCTTACTTGTACAGTGTAGAGGATATGTAAAGGTGGGTCTCATGAGCTTACATAAAATATTTTTTTACTTTTTACCTATACTATTTTTCTTACAGTTCTCAATAAATGAATTTTGTACATACATATAAACACCTCCATTGCAGCGACAACTTTTCGTGGAAAAGGCAACTGAAAACCCCACCCATTGATTAACTGGTAAAGACAATTCTTCTTTAAATTTATGTTTTTATTAAGTATAGTAGTACTACTTGATTTACTGTAAGCTGGATCTATTTACATAAATATAAGAAATTAATGTTGTATGCAAGTAACTGTAAACATGAAGATGAAATATGTTTTATCATAGTTTGTTCTTTCAAAAAAGCTCTTTGTTAAATGCTTTTTGTGAGGAAAATTCACACATGTACATCATTTCCAGTTGAATTTTAGAAAGCGCCAATTGGATTTTACACCTTTTCCAGATTGAAATCAGAAAACTCCAATTGTATTGCAGAAAACGGCAATTGAATTTCAGAAATAGGCAATCCAATTCACGCATTCTGCATTCCAATTGAATATTCTGAAATCCAATTGTTTTTTTTTTTTTTTTTTTGAAGTTAGGTTAGGTTCAAGTGGCTGCCGCAGACGCACACCTAGGCCAGTATTAAAAGGTCCGTTGTGATACCACAAACACCAGGAAAGTCAGTTCGGGGTACCCGCCATATGAAGAATCCATGTATTATTGGGATTCTCCACAAAGTAGAATCCCGGGACTGACACTCCTAAACCGACACCGTTACTCCTCCTCGAACCATTTAGATGACTTGATGAAGGCCATCTTTCGTTGGATTGGCGGATTGTGCACTCTTTTAGCATTAGCTTGCACGTGGAAAACGGCATACCTAAGCGCTCTTTATCCCGAAGAACTTGCTTGGTTGTGCCCTGCCTCGTAAGCTCGTTTACCCTACAATTTCTCTCAATATCCCTATATCCCGGGACCCATTTGAGGTCCACGCGGTTCTGTTGGGTCATCTCTTGTAAAGATCGACGACAGCTGAGCGTCAGTTCAGAGTTGAAAGAGTAAGAGCTACTGCACTGATCAGGCAGTCTTAAGGAGAGCTCAATGTTCAGATCCTTTGAATAAACCCCTCCTCCAACTCTGCCGTCTAACTTCGAGTCGTCGGTATAAATGGAAGTGTCGCCATGAGTGGCGGGAGTCCGATCCATCCTTTCCCATTCTTCCCTGCTGGGAATGTTTATTTTAAAACCGCTATCTCCGAATGTTGTGGTAGCACAACGATCTGTGCTCAGCGGAAGAAAGCTGCCAAGAATGACCTGGAGTGCTTCGTTGGGCGTTGTGCTTAACGCACCGCTTACACAGATCATACAAGATCTGTGGACTTTACTAACAGATTAAGTTTTGTTGCTTGCTCAGCGCAGCGCTTTGTCAGCCAAGTTCAGGCGCACGCTATTCTGTTTTGGTAGGTTTAAAGGTGGTTGTTGTTGTAACGATGTGTAGTCCTGCCCAACGCGTATTTTTCCTTAACCTAATTGTCATCAATATCTTCTAACGGGAGTCCAAGGAAACTAGCAGTTTCAATAGGATTGGACCAAAGAGAGATGGGTGTTAGAAGAGTGGGCTCAAATGAGCAAGAAAATAAGTGATTGGTATTGTGGGGGGATGAGTCGCATGCCGGACATACATTCGGCACATCAGGGTTCAGTCTAGATATGTAGGAGTTTAACCTACTACAATATCCAGAGCGTAATTGAGCCAGAGTGACCCTTGTCTCTCGAGGAAGATGACGCTCCTGTTGTTGTTGTTGTTGTTGTTGTTAACAATGCATTGCCCTGTCTAGAGTGTATGATCATTCCGAAGATCTTCATCAAGCTCTTCTAAGGGGAGTCCAAGGAAACGTGCAGTTTCAACAGGGTTTGTCCAGAGGGACAGAGGGGTTAGAAGAGTAGGTTCAAATGAACAATTGAAGAGATGTAGAGTATCATGGGGGGTCCTACCACATGCAGGGCATGTGTTTGAGATTGTGTCATTAAGTCTGGACAAGTAGGAGTTTAACCTTACACTATATCCAGACCTAAGCTGTGCCAGGGTAACTCTTGTCTCCCTTGGTAAGGTGCGTTCTTCTTCAGCAATATCCGGTGGAGGACTGTTCAGAACGGGGTTCACAGGTAGAGATCCGACAAAAGTATCTACCGACTCGGTGTGGATGTCGGTTAGAGCCCGCTTATGATTCTGCAGATCAAACGGCAAGGTAATATGATGCCGGATCTCATCATAATGTTTACGGAGATGTTTCCTTATGTCTCTCGGGGGCGGATCTATGTCCAAAAGATGACGGTTTGGATGTGCTGGCTTGTGGCAGTTCAGAAGGAATTGCTTGCTCAGCATTTCCGCATGCTCTTTTACATTGAGCAGTTTTGCCTCCTGATGGAGGTGAGACTCGGAAGACATGAGGAGACATCCCGTAGCAGTTCTGATGGCAGTATTTTGGCAGACTTGTAACTTCGTCCAGTTGGTGTTATGTACATTAGGCGACCATATGGGTGCAGCATAGTCAAAGACTGGTCGGCCAATGGCCTTATATGTAGTCAACAACGTTTCTTTGTCTTTTCCCCAAGTACTGCCGGCAAGTGACTTGAGGATCTTGTTGCGACCACGTACCTTTGAGACCATTGCAGACACATGACCAGTAAATGAGAAAGTATTATCCAATGTCATCCCTAATAACTTTGGGTGGCTGACAGTTGGTAGCTTAGTGCCGTCAACGAAAATGTCTAATTCATTTCTCACCTGGTGCGTCCACGTCGTAAAAAGCGTCGCCGTTGATTTAGTCGGAGATATCGTCAGATCTCGCTCTGTGAAAAACCTGGAAAGGTCGCAGAGGTAACCGTTGATTTTATTACAGAGTTCATCAGTATAGGGGCCCTTCCCCGTCGCCATTATTGTACAGTCGTCAGCATAAGAAACGACGGAGACACCCTCTGGTGGTGGGGGCATCTTCGATAGATAGAAATTAAACAGTGTCGGGGATAGGACACCACCCTGTGGCACCCCCTGTCTAATTCGTCTTGGTTTTGATGTTGCGTTTCTAAAGTTGACCGACGCCTGCCGCCCATTCAAGTAATTAGCGGTCCATCTCTTTAACCCATCAGGTATTTGTGTTTCTAATAGATCTTGTATGAGAGTGGCATGGTTGACTGTGTCAAAAGCTTTCGACAAGTCAAGTGCCACTAACACAGTCCTGTGATTTGGTTGGTTTTGATTTAGACCGCTATTTATTTGCGTTGTAATGGCATTGAGTGCGGTGGTGGTGCTGTGCAGCTTACGGAAGCCATGTTGATGATTAGCCAGGTGCAGATTTGCGGTGTAATACGGGAGCAAAATGGACTCTAGCGTCTTCACTACCGGCGACAAAAGTGATATAGGGCGATATGAATCGCCTATGTTTGCCGGCTTTCTAGGTTTTAATAATGGAACCGCTCTCGCCTTTTTCCATATTTCAGGAATGACGAAAGTGTTCAGTGAAAGATTGAATAGAGCCGCTAAGTATTTGTGTCCCTCCTGGCCTAGATGTTTCAGCATCTTCATGGCAATGCCGTCGGGGCCGATGGATTTTGAGGGCTTAGCCTGTCTGATGGCTTCCTTGACCTCTGAGGCAGTGATGACAATGGGCGCGTTTTGGTTTTTGTATTTACGCGCCTGTCGCATGGTTCTACGTTTAGCTCTATCGGGTGGGGAATGTAGTACAAATTGTCTACAGAAGGAGTTCGCACATCCCCTAGGGTCCTTCTTCACCCTGTCACCGAAAGTAATATCTACTTTATCCTTGTGTTGTGTTGGATTAGATAGAGCTTTGACCGTAGTCCATAATTTGCCAACACCGTCAGAGAGGTTGCATTGCTCTAGGTGTTGTTTCCATTTGGCCAGTTTGTGTTTATCGACCAACCTACGAATTTCCGCGTTGAGATCCCTTATACGGGGGTCTGCGGGATTGAGACTTCGCACTTCATCTCTTTCTCTAGCCATGGCCGCTGCCTCCGCGGGGAAATTTGGTCTTATTCGAGATATTCGACCCGCAGGAATGAAGCGTCTAGAGGCCAAGTCAATGATGTTGCGGAAGTCTCGTTCGCCTTTGCGTACGTCCGTAGGAATGGATAGAGCAGCCAAGGATTCGTCCGTATATGTCTGAAAACTGTCCCAGTCCGCCTTGGTAAAGTTGATGTATGTACCATGCTCAGGTGTTATAAAGTCCGTCGGTCGTTCGATGGTAATGACTATTGGGAGATGGTCAGACGCCAACGTGAGTATGGGTCGCCAATTGGTGTTGTTCAATAGTCCTGCACTTACGATAGAAATATCTGGCGAACTATAGCAGTTACCCGATACTCTCGTTGGGGCGTCTCCGTTCAATGTACAGAAAGCCGTATCATCTATTTGTTCTGCGAGTACATGCCCCCTACTGTCTGCTGGCAAGTTTGAGTGCCACATATCGTGGTGCGCATTGAAGTCGCCCAGGATCACGCGGTTATCTCCTCGTAATAGCAAGCTAATGTCGGGGTGATAACCGGTGGGGCAACTTGAGACAGGGGGTATGTAGATGTTTATGATTTGCAGATCGACATCTCCTGTACGGATGGTAATACCTTGGCTTTCTAAGATATCATCCGTTCCTTCGATGTCGGTATCAAATAGATGATACTGTACAGAGTTGTGCGTTATGAACGCTAGACCACCTCCCAGACCTCCTGTTACTCTATGACGGTCCTTCCGGTGAATGTTATATCCACCATAGGTAATGAGGTCCGACCTTGGACTGAGCTTGGTTTCTTGGATTGCGGCAAGTTTTATGTCATATTGCGTCATCAAATTGGTTATCTCTGCGATCTTACCAGTTAATCCGTTACAGTTGTGCTGTAAGATTTGGAAGTGCGCCGGTGGGGTCGATGTCGAGTTAACCAAAGGCGTGAGAGACGGATGTGTTCGCCCAGGTGTTGGTAGGCGAAGACCAAGGCTGTGCCTCAGCCTAGTTAGCTGTGGACCTGGTGTAACCGGGTTGGCTGGCGTCGTAGGCTGAGGCGTGTTACAGCATGGTGCAATGAACGCATCCGTCCAAAGATTCCTGTTCGCGAGCCCAGAGCATAGATGCACGTGGCATTGGCCTAAGCAGTTATTGCATTTGACCGATGACGCGAGCGTGTATAATCTTTGCCGACAAACAGTACACGTCGAGACAGGTGCAAGAAGATGTTGATCCTGACTCACGTGTAAACGGGAGGGGGGGTGTAACGAAACAGACAGAGACTGATGCTCGGAGTTGCTCATGTCTAAACTGCTCCGGTGGGAGCAAGAGTGTTGAGCTGCTGCGCGTGATGTTGACGCCATAAGGCACGAGCAACAGTCTGGAATTTGTGTGGCGGGTATAGCAGAAATGCTGCTAGTCGTTAAGACATTATTATTATTAGTATTGCTACTAGAAGGTGGCGGTAGGGGTGCGCTTGAACGGCGCTTACCGCGGGACGCCCGACGGCGCAAACAGCAAGGGGCCACGAAAGTACTAAAGAAAGTACGGGGTCTGTGGATGTTAAGGTTAAGCCCTGAACATCCAGATTTATGGAGCCATCTCTTACACGAGAAGCATTGCACAGAATGCGACCGTTTAATATATATTTTTTTGCAACAGACACTGCATATCCATTCTTTTGGTCCGGGGTTCGGCTCAACGCCCGCCCGTAACAAAAGAATATCTTGCAGCCCTGCTGCAAGGGGGGAGGATGACAGTTTCGGAATGGGACAAAACATACTAAACAGGGTTACATTGAAAGTGACAGTCCTTGGCCGAGCTAAAACCCCGGGTGGTTCCACTGCGCAGAGATCCATGGCGATGTCCTGGGTTTTCTGCTCTGAGAAGTGACTGTACATAGGGAACCTGAACGCTCCTCTTCAGAAATGCCAGGTGTTGCGGCATGTAAGACATTGTTTAGCGGACAGAGCGCAGAGTAATGGCCAACAGACGTTGTATGGATATGCCCCAAAGCCTGTTTGCGCACCTGTAGATCAAACGGCGTTGTTATATAGTGACGGATCTCATCAAAATGTTTACGTAGATGCGACCTTATGGTCCTAGGAGGCGGAATGAGTTCAAGCAGTTGTCTACCGGGATGCTGTGGTTTACAGCAGTTCAGTAGGTACTGCTTGTTTAGCATTTCATTATGCTCCCTAACTGGAAGCATTTCCACCTCATTATGTATATGAGATATAGGTGACATAAGGACGCACCCCGTAGCGGTTCTGAGCGCGGTGTTTTGACAGGCCTGAAGCTGATTCCAGTGAACGTCTGCAAGCCCCGGCGACCATATCGGCGACGCATAGTTCAGGATCGGCCGACCAATTGCCTTGTACGTTACCAACAACGTTTCTTTGTCTTTACCCCAAGTACTGCCGGCTAGTGACTTGAGGATTTTGTTGCGGCTCTGTAATTTTGAGACAATTGCGGCTGAATGGGCAGCGAAAGTGTGCATGGTGTCAAAAGTCACTCCTAAAATTTTTGGGTGAGCGACAGTAGGTATTTTATGATCACCTACATAGATTTCTAATTCCATGCCAACCTGCGCCGTCCACGTCGTGAATAAGGTCGCCGAAGACTTTGTTGGCGACAATGTCAAGGTTCGGGCAGTGAAGAACTCGACTAGAGAGGGGAGATAACCATTTATTTTGGAGCACAGCTCATCAACGGAAGTACCAGTTGCCAATATCGTGCAATCGTCTGCGTAAGAAACAATCGTAACTTCTTCTGGTGGAGGAGGAAGCTTCGAAATATAGAAGTTAAACAATAACGGGGAGAGGACACCACCCTGTGGTACCCCTTGTTTTATCTTCCTGGCTTTAGATTTTTTGTTTCTAAATACAACAGACGACCGACGACCACTGAGATAATTGGCGGTCCAACGCTTTAGACAGTGGGGGAGTGACGAGTCTTCCATATCAGCTACAAGTTGCCCATGATTTACTGTGTCAAAAGCTTGACTCAAATCAAGTGCAACTAGAACCGTCCTGTCATTAGGCCTATTTTGATTAAGACCGTCAGTTATCTGAGTGTTTATGACATTTAGAGCAGATGTTGTGCTCCTACCTTTCCTGAAGCCATGTTGGTGCTCGGCTAACATCAAGTGTGATGTGTAGAGCGGGAGTAGGACCGCCTCAAGTGTCTTTACTACTGGCGAGAGGAGTGATATCTGGCAATATGACTCCCCAACGTTAGCTGGCTTGCCAGGCTTTAGTAGTGGGATCACAGTTGCCTGCTTCCATTTGTCGGGTATGACAGCTGTGATCAGAGACAAATTGAAGACGGCCGTTAAATATTTGACTCCCGCTAGGCCGATGTGTTTTAGATGCACCATGGCTATGCCATCAGGGCCGATGGCTTTGGAGTTTTTGGCCTTCCGGATGGCCTCTTGAACCTCTGTAGCGGTGATGGGAACGGGGGCATAGTTTTTGTGTTTATGCGCACGCCTGAAGATTCCACGTCTAGCCCTGTCTTGCGCAGGGTGTGGGACATATTGTCGACAAAAAGCCTGTGCACATTTCCTGGGGTCATTTATTGTCTTTTCACCAAAGGTAATGTCGACATTTTTTGGTGGACCCGAAGGATTCGACAAGGACTTGACGGTGGACCATAATTTCCCAACACCGGTAGAGAGGTTACAAGACCTGAGGTGCTCCTCCCATTTGGTTTGTTTGTGTTCGTTAACCAGCCTTCTGATTTCCACGTTGAGATCACCGATCTGTGGGTCAGATGGATCGATGTTGCGTATGAGGTCACGTTCGTTGGCCAAGGCTGCGGCCTCAGCTGGGAAGTTAGGCCTAATATCTTTTATCCTACCAGCTGGTATGAAACGGGCTGTAGCCTTTTTAATGACCTCACGTATGTTGCGCTCGCCAACGTGTACGTCAGTGGGAATGGGAAGATCACCAAAGGAGCTCTCCGTGAATTCCAAAAAGCCGACCCAATTGGCCTTTTTGAAATTCACGTAAGTACGTTTCTCCGACGTGATAAAATCCGTGGCACGATCGACAGACAGGATGATAGGCAGGTGGTCGGATGACAGGGCCACCATAGGTTGCCAGTTGATGCTGTTAGGTCCGGGGAGCTACTGCAGTTAACAGCCATCCTAGTTGAGGAGTCTCCGTTCACAGTACAGAAAGAGGAGTTATCAATTTGCTCGGCTAATTCCCGTCCTCTGCCGTCCACCGAAAGGTGTGAATGCCACATATCATGATGGGCATTAAAATCGCCCATGATGATACGGTTATCGCCACAAAGAAACGCCCTAAGGTCAGGACGATAACTTCTGGGGCAGCAGGTGACGGGAGGAATGTATATATTGATTAGCTCGAGATCAACGCCACCAGCTTGTATAACTATACCTTGACACTCTAAAGGTAAGTCACTTTGGTCAGTGTTGATATCAAATTCCCTATACTGCACCGTATGGTGTACAAGGAACGCGAGACCACCTCCGCCGTCTGTACGATCATGCCGGAGTACGTGGTAGCCTCCACTCGCTCGGAGATTCGAGTGGGGGCCAAGTTTTGTCTCCTGGATTGCAGCAATTTTGATTTTATGTAGCTGCATAAATGTGCAGTTAAATTGCAACAATTTAAATTGCGAAGGAGAGGCAATGGCCACTCTGGGAGTTAGAGACTGATGTGTGCGCCTAGATGGTGGTAGGTTATGTCGCGATATTGATCTCCGTTGCAGTCCTGAAGCCGGCGGAATTCGTTCACTATTAGATGAGTGTACTTCCGTCGGCGTTGAGGGCTGCACAACTCGACAGCAAGGCGCGACAAACACATCAGTCCAGAGATTTCTGTTTGCGAGCCCAGAACATATGCGTAGGTGACACAGGCCTAGGCAGGAGTTGCACTTGACCGATGCCACAGACGCATATATCCTGTGCCGACATACAGTGCACGAAGAGTGAGGGACCAGAAGTTGATGGACTTGACTTTCATTCGTGCTAGTGCCGGAAGAAGTTATTAAAGAGTTTAGAGACGGGGGCTGAAGCTCAGTAGTGCTACAAGCATCAACCGATGTGCTATGAAGAAAGTAGCCATGAGTGGGTGCTTGTGCTGTTGATGCACTAGGAAGTAAGCTACAGCCGGGAACACATATATTCTGCTGGGCAATATAATTATTGCAGGTCGTGGAGACTTGATTATTATTAGAGGGCGATAAAGCAACATATGAGCGTCGCTTGCCTCGGGACGTCCTACGACGTGAACAGCAGGGCGCCACAAAATTTTTATAGAAACTAATGGGCCGATGTGCTTTTGGATCTAGTCCGGAGCAACTAGATTTGTGCAACCAACCTTTGCATGATGCACACTGTACTGAGTGTGATCGTCTTGTATATATTTTCTTCCGACAAACGCAGCAGAACCATTCTCTTGGGCCAGGATTTGGCTCAATGCCAGCCCGGATCAAGAGAATAAGGAGCAGCCGTGCTGCAAGGGGCTGTTCCGGGGATGACAATAGGTGAGGGAATCGTGACGCGTTAGACAGGGTCACTTCGAAATGTATTGCTCTTGGCCGAGTCATTATAAAAAAAAACAACCCGGGTCGTTTCGGTACGAAGGGTATTGTACAGGTACAAATACCGTTCTCGCAGAACCGGCAATACGTGAAACGTATTAAAGGTGGTATCTTATAGCGGTTGGTAAAAGGGACCAGTACGACTTTTCCCGGGTTGATGCTCAGTCCGCAGTGCGAGCACCACGAGGAAACCTCTCGCAGTGCTACTTGCATCAAGTCGCACAGGGATTGTGGGAATTTGCCCCTATATACAATAGCTAAATCGTCTGCATATGCCACTACCTTCCCGCCGTCCCAGCTTATATCTCGCAGTAGCGAGTTGACAGTGAGGTTCCATAGAAACGAGGAGAGAACGCCACCCTGAGGCGTTCCCTTTGTGATATAGCACGATAAATCAACCGAGCCCAGTGATGAAACGGGTAGTTTCTTGTATTACCGCTTCTATGAGAACGGTACCAGTACTTGTGCTGTACCCATCGTGCCGAAACGACCCGGGCCGTTTTCTTATATCGACCCGGCCAAGAGCAATATACTTGGGGTGACCCTGTATGATATTTGGGCAGGGCTACGCCTCGCTACAACAACAACAACAACATGAAACTATTCTTCTATTTCTTTTTTTTGTTGAAATACAAATGACAAATTCTGAAATTCAATTGTCGTTTTCTGAATTCAATATGGAAAATCTGTAGATAGCTTCAATTTGATTTTTGAAAACAATTGGATTTTAAATAAAATTAGAAAGATTAAAAAACTGCATGTATGCTTTCTAAAATCCAATTGACTCAATTAAATTTTAGAAAACGTAAATTTGATTTGATGCTTTTTTAATTGCTGTATTTAAAAAATTGAAAAAGAAAAAAATGTGGGCGTGGTCTACCTGACGTCCTTGTTCGATTGGTATACTTTTTTTTTACAACGGCATGAAGTTTTTCGAAGTCAGTTGAAAAAATTTTGCAGTATACGACTTTTATTTTTTCGAAGATCTAACTTTTGACAACTTTTAAAACAAAAAGCGTATACCAATCGAACAAGGAAGTCAAGCAGACCACGCCCACATGTTTCGTTTTTTAATTTTTTACCTACAGCAATTGGAGAAGCAAAATTAAAAGAGCCTAATTTCGAACTTCAAAACCCCATCACTACAATTTTGGAGGCTAACTTCGAAAAACGGGGTACATACGTAGTTTTTTATGGATTTGTTTCCTTTGTTGTTGTTGTAGCGAGGTGTAGCCCTGCCTAAATGTCAGACAGGGTCACCCCGAGTGCATTGCTCTTGGCCGGGTCGATATAAGAAAACGACCCGGGTCGTTTCGGCACGATGGGTACAGCACAAGGACTGGTACCGTTCTCGTAGAACCGGCAATACAAGAAACTAGCCGTGTAGGCTATGTAGGTCATTTAGCGTTACCCAGGGTGCACCAACTGGGAGGCGACCTACTTTTACACCCCCCTACTTTTACACCTGAGCTGAAATTATGGGAGAGGGCGCTAACACCATGTTTCGGCGTCACGATCACGAATCCGGAAGCGCTTTTTTAATTTTATTTCTGTGGAATGTTATGGTCAAAAACCGAAAAATGACCGGTCCGATACTACAATTGGTTTTTTATTCCAAAAGTTGCGGTACTCTGCATTTGATCCACGTATATGGTGTAGTGTAAATGAAGTATTAGTTTCCTCCCAAAGAGTGTTCACACAATTCACATGCAACCCTGTCTGTTATTCGATAGTCGATAGCAAGTTTTTTTATCGATAACTGCATTTTTGGCGCTGAAAAGAGACAAATAACCAAAATAAACGATGTGATAAATTAGAGTCCAAAGCAAATGTGCCGAGAACAATGACAACAAGAAACAACCTGTTTGTTGTTTATCTGAAAGTACAGTATTGGAATTCAGTGCTAAAATTTCGCAGTTTAATTTGTGTACAAAAAGATATAAAAACGCTCAAGAAAAATTAAGTAAAGTGAGTGAAAGTGTTCTAATATCCCTAAACATAATAATATTCCTTTGGTAAGTTAAATTAGAAACTTATGAAATGGTTAAAAATGTGTATCTTGATTTGTTTGTGGCTGAATCAATGGACTGGAACAAGTAGTTGGTGGAGGCAGGTAGTTGATTTTCTTTTTCACTATGCTAACCACCCCTAAATGACCGTGGCAGCTGCTTATGGCAGGCATCTTCTGGCAAGTTGTATGTTGAGTGGGTATACACAAATGTGGCGATGCAACTATGGAACGCATTTTAGTTCTGAATAGAAGGACGATTTCATTGAAATCCTTAATTGCCCACTATTTTATAATAGTATTGATATGCCAATGTCCAATTGAAAATGCTAACAGTTTACCTTTTGCTTTTGGCTTGCACATTAATTGCATTTCGCAGGATAATTCAAGACAGAGTGATGATGGTGAACATCGCCTTTGGTGATAAGGTCTATAAAGATCCGAGGAAGTCTGTGGTCAGTTTGTAGCACATCCCACACTGACGGGGCAAATGGCGGAGCCTTCAGATGAGCGTACAGACACCAAAACAACCATACCCTGTTGTCCATGACCGCTAAAGAGGTTGAGAAGGCTATAAAATCCAAGGCTATTGATCCTGAAAAACATCGCCGAAGAGGGAGTCAAGTACCTTACGCCTATTTTCAATATGTCCATGACCACTTTCATGTCATACAAGAAAAAAGAAAGCAGACAACCGTGATCCCACTACGAAAACCCAGCTAACACAAGGAATTCGTATCGTCCGATATCGCTCTTCTCGCCAGTAGTGAAGATATTGAAGGCGGTCTTACTCCCTCACTTTACAGCAAATCTTGAGATTAGCCGAACATCAAAATGGTTTCCGTAATATGACGAGCCCGACTGTAAGAATGGGTCGCCTCCCCGTTGGTGCACCCTGGGTAACGCTAAATGAGCTTCATGGGCTACACGGCTAGTTTCTCATGTTGCCGGTTGTACGAGAACGGTACTAGTACTTGAGCTGTACCGTTTTTTTTATATCGACCCGGCCAAGAGCAATACACGCGGGGTGACCCTGTGTGACATTTGGGCAGGGCTACACCTCGTTACAACAACAACAACCACTCTTAACACCACAAACACTCAGATAGTGAATGGACTCAACCAGAAACTTAATGGCAGGAGGGATCTTGTTGCGGCTGACCTGTCTCAAGCTTTTGACATAGACAATCCCGTGCAGTTAGTTTGCGATTTCGATGACTCGTGGCCGCCAACATACAGTGCAATTGGCCGGCCGATCCTGAACTCTGCCTCGCCGATATGGGTGTTGTTGTTGTTGCTGTTTGTGTTGTTAACAATGCATTGCCCTGCCTAGAGTGTATGATCATTCCGAAGATCTTCATCTGTCAAGGGACAGAGGGGTTAGAAGAGTAGGTTCAATTGGACAGTTGAAGAGATGTAGGGTATCATGGGGGGTCCTACCACATGCAGGGCATGTGTTTGAAATGGTATCATTCAGTCTAGATAAGTAAGAGTTTAACCTCACACTGTATCCAGGTCGAAGCTGTGCCATGGTGACTCTTGCCTCCCTTGGTAAGGTGCGTTCTTCTTCAGCAATATCGGGTGAAAGACTGTTTAAAACGGGGTTCACGGGTCGAGATCCGACAAAGGTATCAACCGACTCAGTGTGGATGTCGATTAAAGCCCGCTTATGATGCCAAAGATCAAACCATAAGGTAATATGATGACGAATCTCGTCATAATGCTTACGCAGATGTTTTCTTATGTTTCTTGGGGGCGGATCTGTGTCCAAAAGATGACGGTTTGGATGTCCTGGCTTGTTGCAGTTCAGAAGGAATTGACTGCTAAGCATTTCGCCTGCTATCTTACATTGAGCAGTTTTGCCTCTTGATGGAGGTGAGACTGTCAAAATCTCATTTCTGCTAGTTTTATCTCTCTTCTGCTAGTTTTTCGCCGAACAGGAGCAGCCAGCAGAAATTCTCAAGCAGAACAGCTGTTCCGACAATTGACAATTTCTGCGTATATATCGACGTAAACCACGTAAACCTTACAAAATATTAAGAAAATTGAATGCCTTATACACCTTCAGTATTTCCGATTCCTGTCTGCAGGATTATATTGGTCTCCTAAACGAGCCACATTACGTTGGTCCAACGGACATTGGGCTTCGGCGCATTGCTATTCAAAGATACGGAATTATTGAAGATTTGGTATTTATTGTATGTACTTACTTCATTTGCTGGTAAATAACTCATAGTTTTCAAAATATTCGTAATAAATTTTAAATTTCATAAAAATATGCAATCAATTTTGATTTTGGAATATGTCATAATCAGCTGTTTGTTACTTGCTAGTTTTTGCTGGAGGAAAAATCCCCAGCAGCAACTTGCAGCGAACTTGCAGCGAATTGAAACTCTCTCTCTCAATTAAATGTCAAAAAGCTGCTGAATTCGCGGCTAATTTTTTCAAAGAACACTTTTTTAGGAATAATTATTCATAATTATTCATAATTAGCAGGAAAAAAACAAAGCTATAATTTCGGTTTCGTGCTGTACTTAAAAATAATGTCGGTTTCTGTTTTGAAAGGAGTTTCTGCTCCGGTTTTGGAAATAATTTCAGTTTCGGGTTTGAAAAGGGTTTTGTCCCCGGTTTTGATCTTAAACACAATATCGTTTCATATTGTCATTAAAATCAGTTTCGGTTTTGGTTTTGAAAAGTGGTTTGGGTCCGGTGTGGATTTTAAAATTAATTTCGGTTTCATAAAAATCAATGTAGGTTTTTGTTTTGAAAAGACTGTCGGCACCACCTTTGCAAATAGTGTTCGTACTTTACTTAGAATTTTTTTTGGGTTCCGATTTTGAAAAAAGTTTTTGGGTTGAGTTGATTTGATTCTCTGTTTTTCTGACAGGGTGGATACTAGATACATCTACATAGTTTCGGGTACGTTTTTCAAAACTATTTCGGTTTCGAGTTTTAAAAGACTTCTGCTTCTGTTTCGTTTCTTGAAACTAAATTCTGTGGCGAATTTGAAATTCGTCTATAAGAAAACCTTCTAGGCTGGAGCTTTTGCACTCTCGCGTAAAATGTGCAAGGCAGCGGAGCCATTGGACTTCAAAAGCCTTCCTTCCGAACCCTCTGAGACGTCAGAACACTCCAACCACCACGCCTAGCCTAGAAACTAGTTGCCATCAATGCATTTAAGAAACAGAACATTTAGAGTTATGCAGGGTGCATCAACGGTCGGCGTACTTAGGCGGTAACCGATGCTGTATTTTTGTTTGAAACTTTTTTTGTTGTTTGCAAATTCCGTGTTCTTGGGTTTTTACGATGTTTGTTCATTACCATATCGAACTCAATGTCTCTTTCCTTATGTAAGTGCGATCACTGCCCTATACTGTTTTCCTTGGCATTGCTTCACTATTGCCTAGAACGGCCTTGAATGCGGTGCTTCAACTTTTCTATAATTCTAACGTTCATCAGTCCCACACGTGTGTAAATATGTATAAATGTGGCGCTTACTCAGCAAATGAACAAAAGGTATACTATGTTTGTAAATTGATATTAATTTATAATTTTTATTTTTTTTGTTAGTTTTGTTGTTAAAGGGCAGTTGTCGATTTAGTATTTGGAATATATGTATGTAAATATGTATGCACAAAAGTAGGTAAATGTTTTTTTGTTTGTTGTTGCTAGGGCATATTAATCGGCTGTTGCCCCTATAAAGAGTTGACGCCAGAGTATCATTGTCGGTCTTTTTTAATTTTATTCATCAATTGAAATTTTACCTCGATTTGACGTACGAGCTGACTTTTCGGCTCGTTGAAACCCAACATTTTCTCAGACGTGTAACATTACCGACTATTTTAGTCAGTTTCTCATCTCGAATTCAACACCAGGGCGAGCTGGGAGAGCTGAAATCTTCTTACCTTTGTCCCGTTCCATTACATATTTTACATGAAAATGTTGTCAAGATATTATCTACCAACCTGGAATATATACCTTTAATCAAATTTTATTTGCAAAACAATTAGCTTTGGTACACTGTCAAGCATGTCCCAGGAATAAGTCGACGCCAATGCTGCGGAAAATCATAATAAACTTGCGCTCCTGCTGTTTAAGTACTTCTTTCTCTACATACGCACACTCATCACCTCCTTTCATTTTTTTACCTTCTTCCGCTTTTCATAATTTTCCATATTTTAATGAAAAATAATGGCACGCACTTTTGCGCATGCCGCCGGTCTTTGGCTAGCTCAAAAGTGCAAACCAGAACACAGCGGATGCCAAGATATCCTGTTGCTCACTCTGCGCAAGCACTTTTTGCGAAGGGAAATGTGTAAGTAGGTTCATAGTGGATCAACAGTTTGAGCTCTCAAGTTTCAAAGTAAGTGTGTAGTGCTTTTCTTGTGAAAGATGGGGAATGCAAAAAGTTTACCAAATTACGAAAAGTTAGCAAACAGGCTTGCATGAACTATTATACAAAACGTAATGATGCCCAAGACAATTTATAAGAGATCGATCCTGCAAAAATTAATTACCGTTAGTATTTTTAATATAGCATGAGGGGTTCTATCTATCGTATTGCGAAAGACTGATACCTACCGTAGACAAACTGTATGGATCTTATCAGGGCTGCCATCGACCATAACTTTTCTTACTTACTTTACTTACGACAAATCCTTGAAGATGTGTCCTGATTAGAAAATCTACACCCACTATCTCTTTGTCGACTTCAAAACATATTTTGATAGGACTAGAATGAGTAGAGTATATCCCAAAAAACCTTGTACAAACCTTCATCTCCGCCAGGTCTTTACACAGACTCCTCAGAAAAGGCGACTTCATGCCGTGTGCATTATTTCAGCTGTATAGAAAATTGATTGCCCTATAAAAATGACCACACGTTTAATCGATTAAATTAAGCGTTTAAAAGATATGTAGCGACAAACATCAATTAATCCCAATTTCAGTACCACAACCATTACCATACCATTACCATACCATTACCATACCATTACCATACCATTACCATACCATTACCATACCATTACCATACCATTACCATACCATTACCATACCATTACCATACCATTACCATACCATTACCATACCATTACCATACCATTACCATACCATTACCATACCATTACCATACCATTACCATACCATTACCATACCATTACCATACCATTACCATACCATTACCATACCATTACCATACCATTACCATACCATTACCATACCATTACCATACCATTACCATACCATTACCATACCATTACCATACCATTACCATACCATTACCATACCATTACCATACCATTACCATACCATTACCATACCATTACCATACCATTACCATACCATTACCATACCATTACCATACCATTACCATACCATTACCATACCATTACCATACCATTACCATACCATTACCATACCATTACCATACCATTACCATACCATTACCATACCATTACCATACCATTACCATACCATTACCATACCATTACCATACCATTACCATACCATTACCATACCATTACCATACCATTACCATACCATTACCATACCATTACCATACCATTACCATACCATTACCATACCATTACCATACCATTACCATACCATTACCATACCATTACCATACCATTACCATACCATTACCATACCATTACCATACCATTACCATACCATTACCATACCATTACCATACCATTACCATACCATTACCATACCATTACCATACCATTACCATACCATTACCATACCATTACCATACCATTACCATACCATTACCATACCATTACCATACCATTACCATACCATTACCATACCATTACCATACCATTACCATACCATTACCATACCATTACCATACCATTACCATACCATTACCATACCATTACCATACCATTACCATACCATTACCATACCATTACCATACCATTACCATACCATTACCATACCATTACCATACCATTACCATACCATTACCATACCATTACCATACCATTACCATACCATTACCATACCATTACCATACCATTACCATACCATTACCATACCATTACCATACCATTACCATACCATTACCATACCATTACCATACCATTACCATACCATTACCATACCATTACCATACCATTACCATACCATTACCATACCATTACCATACCATTACCATACCATTACCATACCATTACCATACCATTACCATACCATTACCATACCATTACCATACCATTACCATACCATTACCATACCATTACCATACCATTACCATACCATTACCATACCATTACCATACCATTACCATACCATTACCATACCATTACCATACCATTACCATACCATTACCATACCATTACCATACCATTACCATACCATTACCATACCATTACCATACCATTACCATACCATTACCATACCATTACCATACCATTACCATACCATTACCATACCATTACCATACCATTACCATACCATTACCATACCATTACCATACCATTACCATACCATTACCATACCATTACCATACCATTACCATACCATTACCATACCATTACCATACCATTACCATACCATTACCATACCATTACCATACCATTACCATACCATTACCATACCATTACCATACCATTACCATACCATTACCATACCATTACCATACCATTACCATACCATTACCATACCATTACCATACCATTACCATACCATTACCATACCATTACCATACCATTACCATACCATTACCATACCATTACCATACCATTACCATACCATTACCATACCATTACCATACCATTACCATACCATTACCATACCATTACCATACCATTACCATACCATTACCATACCATTACCATACCATTACCATACCATTACCATACCATTACCATACCATTACCATACCATTACCATACCATTACCATACCATTACCATACCATTACCATACCATTACCATACCATTACCATACCATTACCATACCATTACCATACCATTACCATACCATTACCATACCATTACCATACCATTACCATACCATTACCATACCATTACCATACCATTACCATACCATTACCATACCATTACCATACCATTACCATACCATTACCATACCATTACCATACCATTACCATACCATTACCATACCATTACCATACCATTACCATACCATTACCATACCATTACCATACCATTACCATACCATTACCATACCATTACCATACCATTACCATACCATTACCATACCATTACCATACCATTACCACACCATTACCATACCATTACCATACCATTACCATACCATTACCATACCATTACCATACCATTACCATACCATTACCATACCATTACCATACCATTACCATACCATTACCATACCATTACCATACCATTACCATACCATTACCATACCATTACCATACCATTACCATACCATTACCATACCATTACCATACCATTACCATACCATTACCATACCATTACCATACCATTACCATACCATTACCATACCATTACCATACCATTACCATACCATTACCATACCATTACCATACCATTACCATACCATTACCATACCATTACCATACCATTACCATACCATTACCATACCATTACCATACCATTACCATACCATTACCATACCATTACCATACCATTACCATACCATTACCATACCATTACCATACCATTACCATACCATTACCATACCATTACCATACCATTACCATACCATTACCATACCATTACCATACCATTACCATACCATTACCATACCATTACCATACCATTACCATACCATTACCATACCATTACCATACCATTACCATACCATTACCATACCATTACCATACCATTACCATACCATTACCATACCATTACCATACCATTACCATACCATTACCATACCATTACCATACCATTACCATACCATTACCATACCATTACCATACCATTACCATACCATTACCATACCATTACCATACCATTACCATACCATTACCATACCATTACCATACCATTACCATACCATTACCATACCATTACCATACCATTACCATACCATTACCATACCATTACCATACCATTACCATACCATTACCATACCATTACCATACCATTACCATACCATTACCATACCATTACCATACCATTACCATACCATTACCATACCATTACCATACCATTACCATACCATTACCATACCATTACCATACCATTACCATACCATTACCATACCATTACCATACCATTACCATACCATTACCATACCATTACCATACCATTACCATACCATTACCATACCATTACCATACCATTACCATACCATTACCATACCATTACCATACCATTACCATACCATTACCATACCATTACCATACCATTACCATACCATTACCATACCATTACCATACCATTACCATACCATTACCATACCATTACCATACCATTACCATACCATTACCATACCATTACCATACCATTACCATACCATTACCATACCATTACCATACCATTACCATACCATTACCATACCATTACCATACCATTACCATACCATTACCATACCATTACCATACCATTACCATACCATTACCATACCATTACCATACCATTACCATACCATTACCATACCATTACCATACCATTACCATACCATTACCATACCATTACCATACCATTACCATACCATTACCATACCATTACCATACCATTACCATACCATTACCATACCATTACCATACCATTACCATACCATTACCATACCATTACCATACCATTACCATACCATTACCATACCATTACCATACCATTACCATACCATTACCATACCATTACCATACCATTACCATACCATTACCATACCATTACCATACCATTACCATACCATTACCATACCATTACCATACCATTACCATACCATTACCATACCATTACCATACCATTACCATACCATTACCATACCATTACCATACCATTACCATACCATTACCATACCATTACCATACCATTACCATACCATTACCATACCATTACCATACCATTACCATACCATTACCATACCATTACCATACCATTACCATACCATTACCATACCATTACCATACCATTACCATACCATTACCATACCATTACCATACCATTACCATACCATTACCATACCATTACCATACCATTACCATACCATACCATTACCATACCATTATTCATTATTCTGCTTTAAATTGCTCAGGTATGGGTTATAAATGGAATTCACTCAGCTTTTTTTGTGTTTATAGAAGTCTACAAACATGTGTTCAACAAAATTAAGAGATTTGTGATGTTTCTGAGATTTTGAAGTATTTTTATAACAATTGATTTTGTGTGTTGTACAGTCCAGTCTATTGCGGCATGGTCTAAGCTCTCAAACATTAATTTTACCACCACAGAGCTTAGGGCATAGAAATGTGATTCTTATATCGCGAAGGGTTTACTCATACTCACACACTTATGGCGTGTATCCCAGCCAACCAGAGCAGTCCGTAAGAAAATCAGCCCATGGGATGCTACGTGCCTTGTTTAGGAATAGTTTTACTTCTATAGTAAAGTCTTTGAGTCAGAGGCTAGGTGAGAGAAAGTACAAAAGTTCCATTGTTTATATTTATCGTTAGTGCTCTTCGTCCAGCATCCCCAACACGACTACAAAGAGCTCTGGGACTACCTTTCTAGATGTGGTAATATTTCCCCACGTTGGTCGTCTTCGAGAACTTTTAATTTAGGAGTAGCAAAAGTAATTGCCATTGTATTGAGCACACTGTTCGACTGATATGGCTAGGGGGTCTCGCCCAGCTTAGTACACTGGCTTATGGAAATTGTAGATCAGTCGATATTATGTGGTGTATTCTCCCATGCCACCAACGATCGTTTTAACTGCTCGACGAAGCAGACTCTTCGGTAAGCTTGTATCGATGACCCATAATTAGACGACTAGCCGATCTCTGAACCGTCTTTTCAGCAAAGACGCGCTCTTTTCAGTGGAGGAAACTGTCAGTAAGGACAATATGAACGTTAGATGCAATCCAGTGCACTCATTATTATGGACTCAATATTTAATCGGTCAGCCAAGAGAGGAGTGTCCGTTTATCTATGTCTTCGCTCCCAAGCTATCCAACTAATCATGAAATCATTTAAAGAAGCCCATAAATGGGTATCATTTATGCCGGTTTCTGGCCATACTAGAACACTGTGAAGGCCCTCGAAATTCTTCTGCTCCGTTATGTCAACTTAAGGCGGACATCACACTTTAAAGGAGCCCATTCCAAAACAAACTATCTGAGCTCACTAAAGCTGCTTAAGATCTGATGAACAGGAAAGGAACTCAATGACGTGGTCTTCAATAATGTGAGCTACCCTTCTCAGTCAGATTAGCTCTACTTCGCTGTCCCTCTCTTTGAGGGAGCCTATATCCAAGTTTAGAAGTTAAACTCCCAAAAAAACTATCTGAGCTCACAAAAGCTCCTGGAGATCTGATGAATTTGGTTTTAACAGGAAATTAACTCAATGACTTGATAATGTGGCGTCACAAGTGAGCTACCCTTCTCAGTCGGATCACAAGAAAAGGGAGCACTCCCCATTTGGTTTGTTGGGATACTTCAATTATAAGCAAAGGTATTTCCTATGTAATTTTAACATTCATTTTTCAATTCACTTTATAATTCCTTTACATTGCTCTAATGTTGTAATTCACCCCAATCTTTTGTGAGTTCAGCCTCATCGCGTCGTACCTCAAAGTTTATATGACAATAGAGCGAAACTACTTGCATTGAAACAAGGCTTCCTTTGGATTTATCATTAAAAGTCTTTTCGGAAACTGGTTTTTTTCTAATTTGAACACGTGCAAATCGTTTGTCCTTGCGCGCACAGCACATATGTGTAAGTTGACCGATTTCTTGGGTTGAACAAAGCCTGCGGCTGTATGATAGTCAGGAGGTGGCTATTGTTTCCTTTTGTGGAACAAAGCAGGCGCATTTTAGTTTTTGTTTTTTACTTGCGGGGAGTTGACAAGTTTTTCGCGTTTTCCTAATTGCAAAATGAAATGGAAATTTTCTTAACATATGCAGCTATTTTTCTACCTCGCCTCGGGAGCGTTGCATTCTCCTTCCCTGCTTTTCGTTGTGCTGACTTAACTTTTCACTTTTTGCCAACCGGTTTAGGTGGTATGAAACTGGATTTTTTTCTCGTCTAATTTATGAGCCCTAATTTATGATATATTTCCCATTATAAATTAGAGAAGGAGTAATCATAAAGAACTTTTTAACTCAAGTATCTTGCTTTTCGTAATTTCATCATTAATCTTACCTCAATTAGCCTTTGGTGTTGATAGTTAGCCACTTTGAAAGTGTCAAAAGTAATGGGGAGTGTCCTTGAAATCAGTTCAAAGAGGCAGGTTAAGATAGAATTTTGAGGAGAAGCAACACCAAGAGATGCTTTATAAAGACTTCTTTACAGACTGACAGAGCTCACCCTAGCACAGTCGATGAGCTTTTGAACTCTGCCCTATCCTTAGCTAGTATTGGTTGGATTTTCAGTTATGGAAACCCAGCTTATCCTTTATGATTTTTTTGTAGGTAGTCATAATCATCCATCGTTCTTATTCGCATTCCTCTATTTTCAGAAGACATTTATGAGTTTGAACTTATGTGGGTGCAAAAAACTGCAACTGATCAATGTAAGTATGGTATACATAATTCAGAAGTGGAATAATTTAAAACGACGATGATTAATTCTAAAAAATAAGTATTCTCGTCCACCAAGTGGACGACTGAACTTTGAAATTACATTGGATAGGAAAACATTCTGGGCCGGAGCTTCATTGTCCATTCAAGTACCAGGCGTAGCAGGTTTATATGGACTTTATTCCCCAAAACCTTTGGAGAGTGTTTTGGTTAAAAACAACAACAACAACGTGGGCAGCGTCCTTCTTGTGCGATGAGTGCTACATTCTTCATCGTCCCAATTGTTCTTGCGGGCTCGCTGAACCCTGTAGTTGCTAGAAAGGTAGAGCTATGTCTGTTGTCGATCACAACATGACCAATTTGGTGCCTTGTTCTTTGATCAGGGGACAGCCAAATGACCTAGTGTATTCGTCTATGCTGTAACCTGGTACTATTGATAACCATAATGCTGTTGGATGAAGACTCCTTCCAGGTCCGTTTTTTTGGTAAGGATAGGGTATATGGGTTTTTGAAAATGTGTCCGTAGACAAATATGGGGCCTTTCCAACACAGAAAACTCCTGTGGTTTATTTGCGTTTCTCGAATACTTTAAAGGAACACTAAAAAAGTTCAACGATTGGTATTAAGGGTTGTATAGCTCTACGAAGAAACAAAGTAGTGTAGGGAATTTTAACTTTTTTCCCTTTGCACAGGAATCATTTTCAAACCCTTCCCCTTTTAAAATTAAACACTCCACGAAAAATTCAATTGACGATTAAGATTTTATGCAAATTACTGTTTGTGGTTATGAAAACCTTCCAATAAACGAGTAAACTTTTTATCGTTTCAAGCCCTACGGCAACGCAGCAGTTTATAGTAAATATTTTCTTTGACAAAACTATTGATTGCAATTTAATTTTCCATTTCTCGAAGGAAACCTAATGAGATGCATATAAAGTTAACGATAATGGATTGAAAGTATATGTTTATATGCAATTTACATACGCGGAAAAATCAATTTACACACCCCTTGCCAAATCTGCATACTTTTCAGCTCATAACTCTGCAGGAAGCCGCTTTTCGACGACGCTGCGCCGCTTTGTTGTGTCTCGAAATCCACAGTAGTTGTACACGTGAGTCACTGAGAGCGATGCTGAGAGCTATAATCATAAATTTAAATTATAATAATTTGTAAAGGCCAGTGACTTGAATTGGAAAAGTGTACCCACTGTTACTAAGGACTCTTAGAGAAAATGGCAACCCCTTTGCTATTATTATGATTTTTTTTCAAGTCTTTTGCATTGTTTGTACTTTTTACCCTTCTGCAATTTGGCTTGGCTTCATTTGAATTTTCCGACTATGATTTTCCTCATTTAAATGTCAATGAAGCGAATATGAGTAGTTTGCGTTCCTTTGTTCCACCAGCTTTCTAAAGAATTTGTAATTTTGTGTTTGTTATTTGAAGCAGAATCTTTGCTGATATAAAGGATTTGTGGCACTGTAAATACAATTACTGCTTCTGCTTACCATGTTTTCTTTGTACCTCAACTTAAGCCGGGTTTTGTTGCTGTTTTTCTTGTTTCTTCTTGACGCGGGATTAACTCGAAAATAGTGGCGCTACAACGGCGAGATTTACCTTTTTCTATCAAAAAAGGATACAGTGTTGATAATGTAAAAGTGTCCAACAGCAACCAGAACAACAACAATGCTTGTTGTAATAATGGAATGGAAAAAATTAATAAAAAAGAGACTATTGTAGCATCAAGTCGCTAGCATTTGCTATGCAATCTTCCTTATTAGGTTAGCGATCGAGTTGCCGCAAGCGCATGCTCTATTGTACACAATGCAGGGAATCCCGCTGCTGTCCCGCTATTGTGTATGTAGAGCTCCTTAAAGACTTGTTGGAAAATATTACATACACGCATCCTTGTTTCAAACTATCCTGCAGGAAAATGTTGTAGACCAAACGCATATCTTAGCAGTCGGCAAGGTGCTTTTTATGACTTTAAATAGGCCGGTGTAGGCAGTGTGCACTTGAAAGTGCTCAACACTAAGTGTAGAAGCGGATGGACTTTGGATCTTAATAACCGTGCTGTGGGTTCTGCCATCTCTGGCCTGGATAAAGAGCGAAGAAATTCGATGTTTTTATTTGATCCCATGAAATAAATAATCAGCGCACTTGCACCTTGGCGCCCACAACTCTTTTGCTGGCTACAAATTTGAAAGTGTCGGGATTTCGTGTATATAGAAATCACGGGTTAACGCCGAAAAAAATGTTAGTCGAAAAATTCAACCGAGCAACACTCTTGCCAACAAGTACTACTTTGGACTGGGTAGGCAACTGTGAAGTGAAGTCCTTTCTCGGCTTTAATTGAAGAAGGGAATGGACTTTGGACCTTAACAACCGCGCGGTAGGTTCTTTTGTGGCCTGGATGAAGAAGCAAAGAAATATGAAGTATTTGCTGTCATGTGATAAAGACTCTTAGAGTATTCAAAGTTCTTCCGAAGATTTATTGTCATTCTCGTAATACTAACGGCGAGTATCGAAGGATATTTAAGTATGAGCTATACGAGATGACTGGGTCATGTTATGCGTATAGAAAAAGACGCTTCAGCACAGAAAGTTTTCCTACGATACTAACATTTCAATCAAAAGGCCTCGTAATCAGTCGAAGCGTTTCTGAATTTCGGTGTAGGGTTGGTATTATTGTTGTTGACCCAAGGTACCGAAGAGCCGACCTGGTTTCTTCTGGAGACATATATGCTGTGTTCGTCGCTTCCCGGAAGCCAGTAGTATATTGCAGTACTTCGTTACGCTGAGCAGAATACGGGTTTGCACGCATGAAAGCAATCTCTGCAAAGTAACAATTCCCACCGCCTTATAGCTTTCTGGGATGCTGTATCTTTGAGGTGTAACTGTGTCTGGTCGTAAACTCTGATAGGAATGTGATATAGGACTTTGTAGACAACTCCAGAGTTAGGTTCAAGTGGCTGCCGCAGAGGCACTCTTGGGCCAGTTTTAGAAGGCCCGTTGTGATACCACCAATACTAAGAAAGTCAAGCCCGGGACTCGGCCATATGGAAAATCCACATAACAGAATCCTCGTCGAAGCATCAAGCCCCTTATCTCAAGCTCCGCGACGGCTATCCAGAAAAGGAACTCCCAGTCAGAGCCTTCCACTGTTTCTGCCTCTTTACAACTCCTACAGCATCGTCGAGAGGGCACACCTAGCCTTGCCTCCTACCTACCAATAAGCCAGTACCCGGTTAGTACACCTATAAATTTGGGGATTTTCACCATTCTAGGTTGTAGATATGTCGAGATTTTTTTCGTTGTTGACGGAATTTTTTCTCTTTGTATGTGGCGAAGGGCGTACCTAAGGCTTCTTTGTCCAGAAGAACATGCTTGGTTGTGCTCTACCACGCTACTTTGTGTGCCTTACAGTTTCCCTCAAAATCTTAAAGTACCGGGACCCATGTGAGCTTCACGAGGTTTTCTTGGCCCATCTCTTCAAGAGATCGACAACAATTGATCATTATTTCAAAGTTGAACGAGTAGAGCCAAGGGATTCCATGGTTGCTGTCATTGAAAATAAAGATATCCTTGCCGATAGTATGTTTTCCTATCCAAGCCGCACCATGATTCCTGAAAGACGCTGCAATGATCAGGAGATCTTTGAGAAAGAAGCAGGATTCTAAAAAAAAACATTTTATGATCTGGAAGATGGATTATGTTGCCGGGAAACTTTGGGGAATTTTAGCGGAATCGCAGGGTGACTGATGATCTGGCTGGCGTAGGATCCTTACAAAACCAATCAAACAAAGAAGTCTATAGTACTTAAATGTACTTACAAAATTTTTTCTCGCAGGGATCATTATTCAAGCAAGCGCACGGCTTGTGTGTGACTGTCGTTCAACATCTTTTCTCCCCTCCAAGTACTTTTATCCTTTTGTATTTCCAAAACAATAAAACTCGCTCACATAAAGTTAATATATAAAACTCGTATGTGTTTCTGTATGCCCGTCAATTTCTCAATAAATTCCATAGCACATCGAATCAGTTTTTCTTACAAAAAGACAAATGTACAAATGGGAAATAGGAAATCAAAGCGTTTCGAGCTGTAAAAAGCACAAGAAGTTGTAATTCATAAATAGCTGAGGAAAATGGCAGGGAAAGAAGTGGCTATGAAGACCTTATACATATGATCTCATATAGCGATTTTTTGTTTGTATGTTTGATCCTAGTTATGACTCAGCTACACTCAAACGCTTTCCCCCATGACGCTTGCAACAAAGGAAATGGTAAATGGAGCACTAGGTTAGGAAGCCAGTCCTTAAATGTACATACTAGACCATGTGACTGATGATTATTGTATTTCCTTGCAGTCCTATACCCTATAGTCGTATATTGTTGTTGTTGCGGTAACGACAAAAAACACTCCCCGAAGGTTTTGAGGAGTGATGTCGAAATTGACAGTCCTCGGTCAGATGTGAATCCAGTACGCTCCGGTACTCCCTTACGGTACTGGCCTCCATCCGAAAAGAAGGAGAAGATGGGTAATGGGAGGTGAGAGACATCATATACGTAGATCAATCATAGAGTTAACACTCCATTACCTATGTGCATATTAGACGCCTCTTACGACCAGTATGCCTATCTCGGGCATATTCCAAACCCGTAACCCGCAGGCTGCCTTGTAGCTAAATCTAACCCTGGTGCCATCCCACCTCAGTACTTCGCGGTGGACTACCCGGAGAATCCATTATAACGTCGAGAACGGCGTTAGATACCGATTTCGTTCCGGACGACCATCGGTCTTTAGGGATGACACCATGATCGTTACTTTGGTTCAGGTTCAGGTTCCCTTTTCGCACCCTCCCCACCGCATTCCTGGCATTCGGCGATAACGTATCCCGCGATACTCCTTCATATTTCTTCATGACCTTTGTGGCCCTTCTTTTACCTCAGTGTGTAGAGCGACGGGGAGGTGTCTCGAGAGGGATTCCGACCCATAGTTAACATCGCGGTCGTCCCCTCTGTTGAAGGCTCAGTTGCGGCTTCCTTCTACTTTGGATCCTTAAGTCCAGGTCCTGAGACCCCTGCTACAGATATAAGGAAATCGATTTCCGTACCGGCTCTTGATCGGAGTTTAACGTGCGCGCAGGGTGGGGATGAAGTCGACTGGTCGTTCAATTGAGAGAAGTGTAGACAGGTGATCCGATGGTAGGATTTACATCGGTTGACAGTCAACGCGATTTACATATTTTACTACCTACCGATGGAGATATTTGACGAAAAATGGCAATTCTATACGCATTGTGCGGTGGCCAATAATTTTACTGTGTGACCCCTCCTGGGCAAGAATGAGACTGAAACACAATAAACCATTAAGCACTCCTAATATGCTACGTTCGAAAGTTATGGAAACCACCTACTCAAGTACCCAAACCCTATTTCCAAACCATCCTATCGAACACGGAAAGATGCTCACTCAGAGCTTTCAGCCTATACATTTATCAATGCTCCAGCGGACAAGGGGCTTGAAATCGTCTGGTCGATCAACTCAGAGAATAGGCAGGTGATCCGAAGGTAGGATAAGTGCCGGGTGCCGTCAACGCAATCTTTTTTATTTACGCTAATGATGGACAGATCGGTCGAATTTGGGGCAATATCCCATAACTACATGGATGAGTCTGAAACACTTGAACCACTACTTCGCTGTTATGTCCGGAAGAATTTTAGTAAAAATCACCTACCAAACCCCACCGGTTCCATCGAACAAGGAAATATGCTCACTCAGTGCTTGAAGTACTCTCTTTTATCGATTCCCCAGGATGTAAAGGGCTTGTAGTCGGCTGAACGATCACTTGAGAAAAGTATAGGCAGGTGATAAGGTGGTAGAATAAGTAGCGCGTTCGATAGAGACATCTGGCGAACTGTAGCAATTTCCTACCGCCTGTGTGGGGGCGTCTTCCTTCACTGTGCCGCCCTTTGCTCTTGGCGCCCCCTGGGCTACGATGAGACAGGAAAAAATAAACCATTATCCGCTCGTCATCTCTTTTCTCCCGAAGATAGTTATTGAAAGCCACCAGTAACCAAACTACACCGATTCCATCTAACAAGAAAAGATGCCCACCCAGTGCTTAGCACTCACCTTATCGATTTCATATTAATGCTTAAAATGATTAGCTTCAGCTCACTGTTCGACAAACTCTTTTAACTACTGCTACTCCCATTAAATCTTTTGGACTTGTTACGCTCTACTGTACTTTTTAATGTTTCGCTTTACTCAATAAAAGTTTAACCTCGCTTGGTAAACAATATAAATTCTTAATGATTTACTACACTTTTCGCAAAGTTTTTCCTCCTGTTGCTATGTTTTATTGAATGAGACCTTCACACAGCCAACCACGCTTTTCCACCCTACTCTATTAGCGAAGCAAGGATGTGCGGTAGCTTGCTTAAAGTGAAGGAAAATATGTGAATAAAGAGGGTTAGTTTAATGTATTTTCGTTTTTCATTGAAATCACACATTTGCAAGGACTTTTACTTCCCTTCAGACGCTTCGTCGTCCCACAGATTCGATGCCGCTATTCTAGTCAACTTCCCCTTGAGGCCTTCGTCATCGCTTACTCTCTTTTTTTTGCATGTTTCGAAAAAAGCATCAGAAGAAATCCTTGAATTGTCAATTCCATTGAAGGGTAGGTAGGTATGCGTAAGTTTCCACACTTCGGGCTTCTTCTGTTTCTTTTACTTCGTTTAGTACTTCGCTTCTGTGCTACATACTTTTGATTTATCTGTTTGGGTTGTGTTATTGCTTTTGTTTGTCGTTGGCGTCGTCGTTATGAAGCTAAGCAGAACTTGTCATATCCTCTATCTGCCTGTGTTATCCTGTTGAGAATAGGCGTACACGAAATCACTGCGAGGGGGAGACGCACCAAGAGACTTCGCTCCATGCAACCTGAAAGCGCTTTGAAAAGTGGTGGTGGTTCCACGCCACATAACTCGGCACATTTTTATACATACTCGGTATCGGCAGCGGCATTGTTTGACAACATATTTTAGCTTCTTCGGCATTCCTGCCTAGAGCGCTGACACAGTTAACGTTTGTGAGTCAGCGTAGTCGGACGTTTCCGTTTGTTATGTCCTCGCGTAAAGTAGAATTGTTGTTCTCTCGTTAGTTAAAGGGAAACACGTCGTGTTGTTGTTTTAATGTATGTAGTGAGCTCGCGTATTACCGCTAGTTTTTCTAATATCTTAAACTCGATACTTTTTTTATCCTTAGCCGGTTTTGTGGTTCGTGCGTCTACTCGTATTGCTATTGTTTTTAACTTTTACTCTGTTTACTTGTTGACTTGTTATTGTTCACTAACTTTATCGGAACAAGTTTTTTTGCAATTCTTTGTTGAACTTTTTGAAAATATTTGTGAAAAGGGTTTGGTTGTTTTTTTTAAGGCTGCGAAAAGTTATGAGCGTTAAAATTATTTGTGGGTAAGTATTTATATGAAAATGCTGAAGATAAATAAAAAAAAAAAAAAAAAAAAAATTATCCCAAGAAAATGGTGGAATTGAGTAGCAAAAATGTACAGTGAAGGTGCTCAATATTAGGACAATAATATGAGATACATTTTTAGTAACTCGGCAAATGAGTTTTACTTGTAATTTTTGGAGCTCTGGAGCTCTCTTGGTTTCGAAATAATGGCGGATTTAGAAAATCATAAATAAAATGCAATTAGGTGGCAACGCTACTACGTAAAATACCTTTTGTTTGATACCCATATTGACATATTTCACTTAATTAAAAAAAAAAAAATGATTTCAAATAGGTGGCAACCTTGTAGATAAATTCTAAGTGGCAATTAGGTAAGTAAGGTAACACTTGAGAAAGCGGTCCCTGGATTATAGCAATCAACCCAAAAGTATTCATGTCGTCTTCGAGACAATATCGCATATGCAAAACAAAACTATTAATATAACTAATAGTATTAGCTGGCAACCCTAGGTGATAACCAGGTAAAGCACCTTTCGGTGAACACCCATATAGGAATATATCATTTAATTAACAAAAAAATCAAACAGGTGGCAACCCTGTATATACAAATATTCTACTGTGAACACTTACATAACAGAGCAGGGACCTTATATGAAACTTTGTTGAGAAGGAGCCAGGTATTTTTCGAAGAAAAAAAAATCGGCTTCACCTTCCCTGCAAGAATCGTCTGCCAGGACAAAAAACCACCGACAAAAAATGCACTACCGTGATGATTTAAACACCTGTAGAGTGATAATAAAAGAAGAGTCAAGAAGGCTTCTTCTTTTCCTGATAGAATCGGCCCATTTTCTTAAAAAAAAAACTAGTTGAAATTATTATTTACAGCTGTGTATAGTGCAAAAGTTATCACACGTCAATTACCCATTAAGGTTCTTGCTGGGCAATCCTTAATGTGGAACAGCCGCAGGGTTGCTATTTTGAGGAACTGTGGATTGTATTGTTCGGCAAATGTGGTCAAATGTGATGGAATTCCAAATTCGGAAAATGAGATTTGATGGACAAATGCGCCAAATTTGCAATTTTTCGCCAAATTTGGTGCGGTGTAATTGTACTATTAAGTGGTAGCCTATGTATGTATATAAAAGTTTTTATAGATATGTAATAACAGTTTTCCAAAAATACAAACCTAATTGAATTAGGTGGCAGCCCTGAGTGCACGGTTTAAAATTTGAGCCTAAATTTTAAACTTTTTTGGACTACATAGATGACCAAACCAAACTTGGATTCAAATTTAAACTACACCAGTTTTCAAGAAAATTGGTGAAATGGAGCGGGTTTCAATTTCAAACTAGAAATGTTTTAACAATTTTTAAAGAAAAAATAATATTTTGTCCGTTGGCTGGGACTCGAACCAAGACTTTCCGCATCATCCCCGTCTGGTCTACCACTACTGAGCTAGATCTCACACATAAATGTTGTGGGCAAAATTCAATCTTGAATAAGCTTTCAAAAATAGATGAAAACAAACAAAATTGTAGACCGAAAAAGTTTTCATTTTCAAACCAAAAAGTTTTAATTTTAAACCGAAAAGTTTTAATTTTAAGCCGTAAAGTTTTAAGAATAAAATAAAATTTAAAAAATGTGGCACTTGGCAGGACTCGAACGAAGGCGCTCAGAAGTCGACTGCTCTACCGCTGAGCTATGCCGCATATAAAGTTTTTGTGAGCAAAACTCACTGACTTTCAACCAAACCAAAAAAAAATTAGACTGCTTTTTCGTTTAGATCATAAATCGAAACCAAAAAAAATTGAAATTCTTTTAAAACTTTTGGAAGGTTTAAGATATTTCTAAAAAAAGTTTAAAAAATCGCTTAAACTTTAGACGGGTTTAAAAGTTAGGCTAATTTTTTTAACCGTGTAATAACCCTACCTATAACTATTGTTATAAAAATTAGGCTTATTGTACGTAATGATATATTTAATATATATTTATTAATAATATATGTATATCTCATGAAATAAAAAAAATCTGAATGTTGGGTACCTTGTAAAACATCCTGTGGCAACACTTAAGAGTGCTTAAATTGTAACAAATAACCTACATATAAACAAAATTTCGTAGAGATACTCAAGTCGTTCTCGAGCTAAAAGCAGGGAATCACTCTGTAAACAAAACACATACATTTATTTTGGAAGCACTGTTACAACATACAACAACAAGAGTTGATTTTTTAATCGCCTACATTTTCCGCCCACTACTGTAGGTACAGCTCATCTTCAAATTCACAGGAAATGGGCAAAGCACAAACTTAGCAGCCATTATAAATGTAAATGCTTGGAAAAGTGCAATCATCCCCAAAACTTAATTTCTCCCCAAACATACACCCACAATTTCACAACATTTCAACCACCGCTTTTTCACTGTCTCATAGCTTATTACAAGTTTAAATATGTACTTTAGTATGTATGTTTGGCAAGTTTTTCAGCTAAAACACATTATACCACTTTTCCAGCTACCCATTAACTTACTAAATGGAGTCATTGTCAAACTGTTTTATTTCGAATTTCTTAACCCATCAACAAATAGATTCGCGTACAGCACTATTTTGGAATTCTTTTGAATCATTCTGTTCTTTGTCCAATGTGTTGATGATGTGCTATGCGGCGAGATGTACGTTTTGTATTTTCTATAGGCCATTTGCGAATAGACGCAAGTTTATGAATCATCTATAAATTTGCTTAGTCAGCTATACATTTGTAGTTTGCTGGGTGGCTTCGTGGTGTGAGATACAATTTTTGGGTTAACTAGAACTTTACACCTAATCGGCTACCGGTTCGAAAGCGTTCCAGCTATTTTCAAAGAACACTGAGATTGAGAGGTCCTAATTTGTAGTCTGAGGTAGAGAGATCTTACTTTTCGAAAAGGCAGCCGAAGTAAATGGTCTTACATTTTTTAAAAATTTACTGGAATATCTTGATCCGTGAGCCATATTTTATGCTTTATACCGCATTCTCACCGGATTCTGTAGTATCTTTGAATGTACTGAAACGAATGTTATTTTCTGGACCTATAAAATACGAGAACAATTTCAGGAAGATCTGTTAAATTGTGCAAGAAGCTTTTTAGTGATGATAACCATGCCCCTACATTCGATATCGAAAAGACTTTAACCGAAAAAATCTCTCAAGTGGGTTTTAAGGACCACTCTATTATTATTATCGCTTATATGAAACACGGCGGCCGCCGTGGTGTAGCGGTTAAGTGTTCGGCCTTCTACACCAAGTCGTGGCGGTTCGATGCCCGACAATAGTAACATAAAAAATTATTTAGAAAAAGAATTTTTCTAAACGGGGTCGCCCCTCGGCAGTAGTTTCGCAAACTCTCCGGGTTATTTCTGCCATGAGAAGCATCCCAGCAAAAAATTCATTTGCTTTGCAAGTGCCGTTCGGAGTCGGCAAAAAACTGTAGGTCCCGCCAACTTGTAGGAAAACTCAAAAGCAACACACCACAAGTTGGAAAGAGAAGCTCGGCTAAAAATCTCGTTAAAGGTTATGATAACCTGTTGGTATTTCGCCACCATTAGTTTTTTATATGAAACACTTTTACAAGAGTATCTTTGTGTAAATAACTAATTTCTTTTTTCCATTTACAGAAAACTAAAAGAGGCAAACTTTAATTGAAAAAAGGTAAGTTTAAAAGTTTTCACATACTTATATCGTCGCTCGCATGACCAACTAAAGGAACTGACATTTTTTCCGAAATTGAGTTAGGACCACTATGGGACTTCTTTGGGTATGTCGCATCTTGTGTGTAAATTATGTGATTGTATATAGTACCGTTATCTCAGAAAACGCCATAACGCAAAGGCACCGAATTCCCACCACTGATCGATATGGCAAAATGAATCGCTTAAAAGATAAATTAAAACCCCCAAAGGTTATTAGAAAATATAGTTTTCTGATAGAAAAGAAACCTAAATTTGAAAATATATGCATAATTTTTTCATATAAAAGATTAAATATATATTTTTTTCTATTTAATCTTTTAAGTCTGAAAAAAATCTGAAAGCACCGTTTTCCGACCGACTGACTGCAAACTTTCCTGTATCCGACCATTAAGTACCCAGATTCCGACCACCCAATTTATTCCTTGTAAAATCAGCAGAATAGGAGAATATATGTTTAAAAACACAACATTTTTGAATATTAATTCAACATTTATTAAAAATTTGATATAAAAACAACAAAAAAAAAATTAATACAAATATATTTCCTCAATATTCATTAAAAATTTTATATAAAACTACCAAAAAAAATTAATTCATACATATTCATATAGATATAGGGATATTGATATGGATAGGCATGGGGATGGGGATAGGGATAGGGATTTTTTGGATATATATTGAGTCTCCGGAAGGTAATCTGAATTTTTACCGCCGTTCGACACAATTTAACCATTTCCGGTTGGTTGCAAAATTTCTGCTCGATATCTACGCCTATAGTACTATGTTGTTGTTGTAGCCATACTTTGTCTTGCCTAGTCGGAAGATCCACTTATAAAAAGTTACGTGACAGACCAGGCAGGAGATGTACGGGTGTTGACAGTTCTTTTCCGGTACGTTCCGGTACTCCTTGCGGTACTGCCTGACTGTCTTGGGAACGATTTCGTGGATTTTAGTCTCCTCTTACGACCGGCATACCTACCTCGGGCATATTCCAAACCCCTAACCCACAGGGTTATCGAATGCATTGGTTGAGCCTTAGGAAATCTGAAGCCAAAACTGTTTCCTTCCAAATGTTTTTACGATTAGAATATCAAAGAGAAGGTATTGCCGGTGAAAGAAATGAAGACCCGAGTTTTGGAGTTATCAACCCAAATATGGACTATGGAGACCAAAAAATCTTTATGTATGGAGATTAGACTATTGTTTTGTGTCGAAATTTTGCTCTGTGAGCGTTGTTAACGAAAACATTGTTCGGAAGTTTGCATGAAATTGTATTAGGTCTTTCTGGAATTCGTACTGGAACAATAGAGAGGGGCATGGTAGAGGTAGATGGAGAAGATATACTTAGGTGTATGATCTAATCGGTTCTCAAATTATTAATAGGCCAAAACAACATTCCTCCGCTACAAAAATTGTATTGTAATAAGTATCTCGAAAATCAAACAAAAACAACACATAATGTTTACGTAAGCATGGGGGGAGGGGGTATCCGCTTTGTTAATTTTCAATGACATGGGGGTGGGGGTAAATAATTGCTGGCGTAATATTTGAACGGCCCCAAGCACACAAAACCCAAAAGAACCCGCGTTGGACGGAAACAGGGACAGCGAAATAAATCGTATCCAGATTCCGACCAAACCCAAATTTACCTAATAAGTCCTTTACTCCGGGGTTTATCCAAATTTTTTAAGCACGTTTCTACTTCCACGGACTTATAGGAATCTAACAATAAAGTAATTATGCAATTATATCTAATAAACTTAACGTAAAAGACTTTTAAACCCGATTGGTTTTTCGAAATGAATTGGAAATAAAGTGAAAAAATAGAGCAAACTTATGGCGTTTTCTTTTCTAGAAAAAGTGTTGCCCTGTAGATTTTTCTCAGCTCTCTCTAAGACTTATAGGTTCATTTCACAAAATAATACCTCATAAGTAGGCAGAAGGACACTACTATCTACAAATTAAGCCATTTTGATAGGCTCTAAATTGCCGAGGACAAAAGTTACAGTTTAAGAGGGCAACATTTTTGTCGAGAAAAGAAAACGCCATTAAACGTAAATTACAAAAAATCCATTAAAGTATTAATAGGTCGGATACAGGTGTATTATAAAAAACTATCTTAAAGAATAATAAAAGAAACACTAAACACTCATAAAACAACATAAACAAATAAAAAATTCATTTAAATTACAACCTTGCAATTTCCTGTTACCGACCAAATGGTCGGTATTAGGAATGTTAGTATTTTTTAGAGCTCCTCTTTCCGTCCACAATTAATTTACCGATTAATATATTAAGATAATCAAATTTTTCTTGTATATTAAAATTTAAGGACGTTAAAACACTAATAAATCATATAAAATTAATAAATATCAAACTTATCGCTGAATAGTTTAAAAAAACCTCACTTCTTTTTTTGTCCGGTTTATGTTTTTTTCGGATCAAATTTGATGCGAAATGTACTACTGCGTAGTTTTTTTTGAACTGCCAAAGTATCCGTTAACGTTTGAAACTCAAGTTTTGACAATTGACGCAAGATGATTTCTCGAATCGAATGAGATCGGTTTTACTACTTTTTAGATATTTTTTATAACTAAAATGGTCGGATAGAGGAGGCCGGTCGGTAAACGGTGCCTTTACGTTAACATTTTCAACGTATCTGCAAATGGACCAAACAAATTTTTCACTAACTAACGTAACTGCAATTTAATACCTCTGCTATACTTTATAAAGACGTCAGAGTAGATAATTAGAAAAGCAGACTGAAAATATCATGCATACCTTTCGACAGGGACAATGGAATAAAGGGTCAAGAATATTAAAACTGCTCTCCTGTAAAATTTTGTAAATGTCAGTTCCAATAGTTGGTCATGCGAGCGACGATATGTATGCATTATCCTATGTACAGGAACTAGCAGACCCAGCAGACGTTGCAATTGTCTTCTCCCCTCCTCCTCATCCTTAGCTTACATCTCCTCCGTCGCTTTTCTTTTCCTTCCCTTTCTATTTCTCATTACTTTTCCTTTTCTTCTCCCTCTAGCTCTTCTTTTTACAATCCCACATTCACTCTGCTGCATCTAAAAGGGTTAACTATTTTCCTATTCATCTATCATTTCTTTCTCTATGCCCGATCTTTCACTTACTCCGCCTTTTCCTCTTAATTTTTCTTCCTATTATATATATTCATTTTCCCGTTCCTGTCACTATCCTTACCTGCCCTTATCTATCATTTCCAATTCTGTGCACCTTCCACTTTCTCCTCCTTTTCCTCTTTCATATTGTATTTCTTTCATTTTCCCTATCCCTATCCCTATCCCTATCCCTATCCCTCTCCCTATCCCTATCCCTATCCCTATCCCTATCCCTATCCCTATCCCTATCCCTATCCCTATCCCTATCCCTATCCCTTTCCCTATCCCTATCCCTATCCCTATCCCTATCCCTATCCCTATCCCTATCCCTATCCCTATCCCTATCCCTATCCCTATCCCTATCCCTATCCCTATCCCTATCCCTATCCCTATCCCTATCCCTATCCCTATCCCTATCCCTATCCCTATCCCTATCCCTATCCCTATCCCTATCCCTATCCCTATCCCTATCCCTATCCCTATCCCTATCCCTATCCCTATCCCTATCCCTATCCCTATCCCTATCCCTATCCCTATCCCTATCCCTATCCCTATCCCTATCCCTATCCCTATCCCTATCCCTATCCCTATCCCTATCCCTATCCCTATCCCTATCCCTATCCCTATCCCTATCCCTATCCCTATCCCTATCCCTATCCCTATCCCTATCCCTATCCCTATCCCTATTCAACCATGAACACTTCAGGGAAGTGCCACGTCCCCTTATCCTAAGTATTTAAGTTATAAATTCACACAGCAGATTTTTGTATACAAAGATGTTACACATTTTAAGCATACTCCTTCCTCATCCTCCACAAACAAACATACATACATATAATAATTTTTTTCTAAGAATAACGCGAGTGTCAACAAATTTTATGACAAATTAATTACACGATTAACGCATAAATTCTGTAAACCAAAAAATGTGAATGTTTTCCGGCAACTTATATTTATAAATAGCCACGAACTGTGTGACAATCACATTCAAAACTATTAGAATTTTACAATGAAAACATAAAAACAAAAACTCTGACTGGATGCGATGGCAGTTTCTTAATGCTCAGAAATGTATGTGAAAATGCAATTATAAACTTGTACAATACAATATATGTAATAACTATAATTATAAATTACAGTACGACTTAACCCGTGACTGGTCATGTAGGGTTTGTAAGACACCTTAGGCTAAATAGTTAATACATAACTAAAACTATGTAGATATAGCGTCTCGGTAGTGTGTAACTTCGAGTGAATATCCGACAAAAAAATATTGCACAAATATTAAGGTATTTTTAAAATTACGGTGACCATTCGTCCTGAATTGTAGTATGGATAAGTACTTTATTGTCGCTCTGTAAGGAGACTACTAAAATCCCTTATATTCAATTAAATTTGTTTTCAATTAACTAAAAAAACTAGCTTTCCTAGTTCGTTTTCCTTCTATATACATATATAATATTTGTCTATGTATATGGCCACCGTAATTTTGTTATTATTTGCGTTTTTTTTTTTTGTGTTATATGTTATTTTGTTCTACTTGCTGTTCTGGTTTTTGCTTGCTTGTGAATAAAAATTATTTCCAAGTTGAATAACATTTATTGCATTTTTCTGACATATTCACTTTTACATATATTTTACGCAAAAGTTTACACTATTATATGTATAAATAAATAGGTAATTTGTGTAGTAAGTATTTGCTACTAAGTAACTAAGTAGTATGTGCCCATTTTCTTTATTTGCATAGTTTTACACTTGCGAATATTTTCGTATTTTTTGCACTTCATTAATTTTATGACCACAACAAAAGTCAAAGCACTAGAAATGAAAAAAGTATAGCAAAATAAAAAAGGAAAAAAATAACCGACAGACTTTGTTTTGTAAACAAAATCTAGGCACCTCAAATTTAGTTACATGAATTGAATTAAAATTAAAAAATTAACTAAATACAATAAAAAAAATTAAATATACAATAAAAAAAAAATAAAATAAAAAAGTTAAAAAAAAAAAACAAAAAGAAAATAAAAAAAAAAATAAAAAGAAAACAAAAAGAAAATTAAAATAAAAATAAAAAGAAAACAAAAAGAAAATGAAAAAAAAAAATAAAACGAAAATAAAAAAAAATAAAAAGAAAAAAAAAATAAAATAAAACGAAAATAAAAAAAAAAAATAAAAAAAAAAATAAAAAGAAAATTAAGAAAAATAAAAAGAAAATTAAAAAAAAAGAAAAAAATAAGGAAAAAATAAGGAAATAAAAACAAACAAAAAATTTAGTTAAAAAATAAGAATTAAATATACGAAAACATAAAATAATCAAAAAAAAAGAAAATAAACCAAGAAAATAAAAAAAGTTTAGTAACAAAATAAGAATAAAAAATTTCAATTAACAAAAAAAAAAATTTTAATAAGCAAACGAATTTTTATAAATAAAATAAAAAAATAAAAAATTTTAATAAGCATAAAAAAGTTTTATAAACAAAAGTAAAATAAAAAAAAATTTAAATAGCAAAAAAAATAATAAAAAAAATTTTAACAAACACAAAAAAAACTTTTTAATTATCAGAAAAAAAATCGTATTTTTTTTTACCTTTATTAACGTTTCAGTTTTTTTTAATATTCTAATGTTTTAAATTTATAAATGTTTTAGTTAATTTTCCATAAATCGGAAGAAAAGTATATAAAAAAATAATAAGAAAAAAAAATAAACAAAACAATAATAAAAAAAAATAAATAAACAAAAAAATATAATAAACAAAAATAATAATTTATAAAAAAAAATAATTTATAAAAAAAAAAAATAATAAACTAAAAAATAATAAACAAAAAAATAGTAAACAAAAAAAAATAATAAACAAAAAAAAAAATAATAAACAAAAAAATAATAAAAAAAAATAAATAAACAAAAAAAAAATAATAAACAAAAAAAAAATAATAAACAAAAAAAATAATTTATAAAAAAAATAATAAACTAAAAAATAAGAAACAAAAAAAAATAATAAACAAAAAAATAATAAAAAAAAAATAATAAAAAAAAAAATAAATAAAAAAAAAGTAATAAACACAAAAAAAAAATAATAAACAAAAAAAATAAAAAAAATAACCAAAAAATTAAAATAATAAAAAATAAGTAAAATAAAAAAATGTGAAAGGAAAAACTAACAAAAAAAAAATAATAATAAAAAAAAATAAAAATAAAAAACTAAAAAAACGAAAAAAAAAAATTAATAAACAGAAAAAAAAATATATTTTTTTATACATAAGTAAGTTTCTATTTCGTTTCTATAAATTTTTGTTATTAAAGTATTTTTTGTTGCTTTTTACTCGTTTTTAGCTTTTTACTCGTTTTTAGCTTTATTCGTGCTTATACATTTTTATTCCAAATTTTTCCTTTTCAATTTCTTGTCTACTTTACCCACCATGTCTACTAACAATGCGTTTCCATGTAAATATTAGCAAAATCATGCAAATTTAGCGTGTGAAAGCAATCACCTGTCTGAATCTAGCACCGTCCATGAAAAGTTTGTGAAAATGACATTGCGTATACGCCCCCGATACTTGTCTCAATTTCGTACATGTGTAGCTGTCAAAAGTTCAATTTGTTGAAGCACACAATTAATTTTAATATAAACAGACAGCAGAGTATGTTTTTGCCTTATCATGCTGCTCCTACGCGCTGCTGTCTACTCAAGCGTATTTGTGGAAGATCCTTGATTATTCTCTTTTCTACTTACTATTTCATTGACTACTTTCGGGCGCGTGAGCGCGTAGTGTTTGATTGTGTGGGTGCTATGAATTTTTCCTAATCGGGTAATCGTGTACCCGATTGAATTTCACACATACATATACAAACATTTTCATAGCGTAAACAAATCGATACTCGCAGTCAAAACATTTTGCAGAGTCCTTGCTCAACTTCTTTTTTGCTCATCTAAAAAGGACGAATCGCTTGAAGGGAACCTTCAGCATATATCACCCACACATCTCTACACATAATCATTACACAAGCTAAGCTAAGTTTTACAACGCAATTTCGTCAAAGAAAAAAATAAGTGAATACAAAATTAATTCCCAGAAGCTGTGCGTTGTATAATAAAATGTGAATTAAGCTTAATTTTGTTACCTACACTACACTCATCCTGTTGGGTATCCTACATATTTATGTGAGAGTATGTATGAACATATGTTTGTATTATTGCTTGTTATCTTTTTTTCACCTTTCTCTAACATTTTTACAGGCGGTATGCATTGAATCTGAATTCTAATTTAAAAGCAAAAAAAATTAAAAGAAGTAAAAAAAAAATTAAAAGTAAAAAAAAAATAAAAAAAATAAAAAATAAAAAAAATAAAAAAAAAATTAAAAAAAATAAAAATAAACTAAAAAAATTAAAAAAAAAAAATTAAAAAAAAATTTAAAAAAATTAAAAAAAAATAAAAAAAATTAAGAAAATGTAAAAAAATTAAAAGAAAATTAAAAAAAATAAAAAAAAAATAAAAAAATTAATAAAAAAAAATAAAAAAATAAATAAAAAAAATAAAAAAATTAAAAAAAAATAAAAAAATTAAAAAAATAATAAAAGAAAAATAAAACGTAACATAAAAAAAAATTAAAAAAAAAATATAAAATTAATATACATATGTGACAAAAAGAAAACAAGGAAAAAAAATTAAAATTAAAATATATAACAAAAAGCAAAATAGAAAAAAAATGAAAATAAATTAAAAAAACAAACAAAAAATTGATAAAAAAATAAAATAAAATTAAAAAATATGACAGAAAGAAAGAAAAATAAAAATAATAGAAATGAAATAAAAAGATGTAAAATAAAATAAAAATAAATTAATTAAACAAAAACAAACAAACAATTTATAAAAAAAAATAAAACAGAAAAATAAATTTATAAAAAAAAAATAAATAAAAAATTAACTATAAAAAATTAAATAAAGTAAAAATAAATAAAATAAAAGCAAATTAAATAAAATAAAAAAATAAAACAATAAATAAATAAAAAAAAATTACATAAAAAATATTAGAAAAAAATAAACTAAAAAAATAGAAAAAAAAATAAATAAAGTAAAAAAAGATAAAAATATAAAGAAATAAAATAGTGAAATAAAATAAAATAAATAAATAAATAACAAAAATGAAAAATGTTTTTATTTTAAAATAAATGAATGAAAAATAAAAATAAAAAAGGAAAATAAAATAAATTTAAATAAAGTGATATAAAGTTAAAACAAAATAAAAGAAAACAAAATAAAATGAGTTAAAAAAATAAAATAAAATAAAACAGCTAAAAATAAATAAAAAACGAATTAAAATAAATAAAATAAAAAAATATAAATTTTTTTTGTGGTAAAATGTAATATATTAAAATAAAATACAATGTAATGATAGAAAACAAATATAATAAAGTTCTAAAATAAAATACAGTTTTTTTTTCAACTACCACCCGATTATATAGGAAAATACAACTTTCAACTAAATGATTTGACTGCCTGGTTGGAGATTGTGCGCGTTCATGTTTACGTGGTTGTCTGTGTTTGTAATGTGACTCCTACACATGGTTTTGACAGTTATCGCGTTAAAGGAAAAATATATCTGTGTATTTGTACTGCGCAAAATCAAGTCTCTAAAGAGAATCTAATTGAGAGAAAGGCCGAGAAGATTCATATGAACATTCTAAATTGAAAAAGCGTCGAAAGAATTTAGGGACACAAAAACTTTTTTTTTCGTCGGGAATGAAAAGCAGTAGCGACACCAGCATGAACAGGGCAGCCGTTTTTATACCTTTCATGAACATGAAATGGTATTATAACTTTGGTCCGATGTTTGTAAATATGAGAAGAAGAAGAGATGGACCCATCAATAAGTATACCGAAATGATCAGGATGACGAGCTGAGTTGATTTAGCCATGTCCGTCTGTCCGTCTGTCCGTCTGTCTGTTTGAACGCAAACTAGTCCCTCAATTTTTGAGATATCTGGCTGAAATTTTGTATGTGGCCACCATTTTGTAATATAGGAATCATTTGTCGGAACTGACAAGATCGGACCAGTATAACATATAGCCCCCATACAACCGATTGTTCAGATATAAGGTTTTTTGACTAAAACTTCTGCAATTAAAAAGTTAGGAACGTAAAATTTTGCAACTCGAGTACTTTCTATTTACGTAGTGTATATAGTGAAAATCAACAAGATCGGGCAAATGTAACATATAGCCCCCATACAACCGATTGTTCAGATATAAGGTTTTTTGACCACAACTTCTGCAATTAAAAAGTTAGGAACGTAAAATTTTGCAACTCGAGTACTTTCTATTTACGTAGTATATATAGTGAAAATCAACAAGATCGGGAAAATGTAACATATAGCCCCCATACAACCGATTGTTCAGATATAAAGTTTTTTGGCCAAAACTTCTGCAATTAAAAAGTTAGGAACGTAAAATTTTGCAACTCGAGTACTTTATATTTATGTAGTGTATATAGTAAAAATCAACAAGATCGGGCAAATGTAACATATAGCCCCCATACAACCGATTGTTCAGATATAAGGTTTTTTGACCAAAACTTCTGCAATTAAAAAGTTAGGAACGTAAAATTTTGCTACTCGAGTACTTTATATTTATGTAGTGTATATAGTGAAAATCAAAAAGATCGGGCAAATGTAACATATAGCCCCCATACAACCGATTGTTCAGATATAAGGTTTTTTGGCCAATACTTCCGCGTTTAAAAAGTTAGGAACGTAAAATATTGCACCTTTAGTACTTTCTACATATGTAATGTGTATAGTGTAAGTCAGTACAATTGAACACGTATAATATATAGCCTCAATACAATCGATTGTTCCGATAACTCGGATCCTATTATTTTGTAAGTTTTTTTAAATTATAACAAAGATGTGTAATGTGTATAGTAAATATAGTTAAATTGAAACAGGCTGTACTGGGGATCGAACAGTGAAAATCGTGACGCTTATTCATGAAAGGTATATAGCCTTCGGCACAGCCGAAGACAGCTTTCCTTACTTGTTTATTACTAGAGTTCGCCCAGTGGTTGAAATTCATCCACAAAAGCTTATTTTATTTTCTTGCTGTTTCTTAAATTTGCCATTCTTTTCATATTTTTATATTTTTGGTTTCTATACATTCCTGTTCATTTAGCCTTTTCCTCCCTCTTTACACCATTCAGTAATACAGTTTCAATGTTGATAATTATTTATTCTTCTGAGGTAGCCTTATAATAATAATAATAAAGGTAGTCTTCGCACGTATTTCTTTCTTTTCCTTTCCTTTGCTTTTATTTCCTTTCCTTTCCTCTCATTTTATTTATTTTGCTTTTCTTTCCTTCCCTACCCTTTTCTTTCCTTTCCTTTTTTCCCTTTCTTTTCTTTTCTTTTTCTTTCCTTTTCTCTTCTTTCATTTCATTTTATTTCCCTTCTTTCTTTCTCTCTTTTCTGATCTTTTCTTTTATTTTCCTTTCTTTTCGTTTCTCTTATTCTCTTACCTGACCTTACGGTACCATTTCCATTACATTCCTTTTTTCCTTTTATTTTCTTTTTCTTTAATTTCCTTTCATTTCCTTTGCTTTAGTTTCGTTTCGCTAAGTTTCTTCTCATTTTATTCATTTTTTTTTTCATTTCATGTCTTTTCTTTTATTTTTTTCTTATCTATATTTTCTTTCACTTTTTTTCCTTACCTTTCCTTCCCTTACCTTTCCTTTTCCTACCTTTCCTTTCCTACGGTTTCCTTACTTTCTTTTTTTCCTCTCCGTAACTCCTTTAGTTTTCTTTCTTTTCCATTCATTTCCTTTACTTATTTTTTTTTAGCTTTTCATTACCTTTCTTGCCTTTATTTTTCATTCTTTTTATTTTCATTTAATTTCCGTACCTTCCTCCTCGCTACTTTTTCTTTCCTTTCTTTTTCTCTTCTTTCCTTTCTTTGTCTTTCTCTATTTGCCTCTCTTTTCCACTCCTTTAGCTACATTACATTTCCTTTCCTTTTTTCTTTCCCTTCCTTTTTTCTTTTCCATTCATTTCCTTTCCCTACCTTTATTTGCTTTTGATTTTTTTCTCATATTTTCCGTTCCTTACCTTATCTTACCTTTATTTTCCTTTTCTCCATTCCTTTGCTTTCCCATTCTTTCCTTTATTTTATACTTTTATTTATTTCGTTTTGTTTTATTTTTATTTATTTTATATTCTTTCCTTTCCTTTCATTTCCAACAAATTTCTTTTATTACTTTCAATCAATTTTCTATTTCTTATTTTACTTTTTTCAGTTTTATCAATTTTCCTTTTTATTTTATTTCACTAAGTCTAGCCGCGAAGGGCTTTGTGCTTTTTTTTTCAAAACATCAGGTCTGAGCAAGCATTTGCTTCTCTGAATACCCACGCACAGATTTTGTTTTTGTAAACTCTGTTTGTACCTACGCTCAATAAAGTTTATTATTGCTGCCAACAAAACAACTCACACTCGTACCCTCCCCAACTGCAGTGAATGCAAGCACAACAATGCAAGTGTACCTACATACACACATAACAGCGGCTCTATAAAGTGAAGGCGTGTTTAGCACTTGTAGTGGTGTGACTTTCAAATCATATTATAATTAATTTTTTTTAATTTTTGGTTTGTTGTCGCACACCCTGCTCGGCGAGACCTATCGATACATATCAAATTTTATATACCTTAGAATTGTGGTTATTGCAAAAAAGGGAGAAAACTTTTAAGCATTGCGCATTTATATATTGCAGAATGCAACGCTAATTAAAAAAGCACAACTTAATGGTTTTGCGGTTCTCAATCGAATGGTCTTTCTTTATTCTTTTCCAGTCTAACAAAATGGCGTGTTACAATAGTGCTTACAAGTACATAGTTAACGTCTACCCTGCCTGCAAGGCGTTGCCACCTGCACTAAATTAATAACTTAACCCTTGTGTTACACTACTATGTGCTAACCACTACTACAATATAATAGATAATAGATACACAAACAAATCTACTTATATATACTTTTTTCTACTTATTATATCCGCATCCTTCGCAAAATAAATAAATTATAAGAAATTCTGTTTGCGTAGCCGTCCAATATGATTTAAGTATTCTGATCAGTAAACATTTTTTTGCTCTCCTCGCACCCCTAGCCATTTTTCTTACTTAACTTTTTCAACTTTCATTATATTTTAATGAGTCTTGTTAACTTTGTTGTAATATATCAACTTCAGTGCGTTTGTAGACATAACTGCGCCGCTTTGTTTACATATTTTGGGAGGTACCCAAAGGTAAACAAATATTTTCGATTTCTTTGGTTGCGTATACGCAGCGTACACCCATATTTAAGTTGTTGCATATGGTTTGTATCAGACATTCAGATAAGGATAGGGATAGGGATAGAGATAGAGATAGAGATAGGGATAGGGATAGGGATAGGGCTAGGGCTAGGGATAGGGATAGGGATAGGGATAGGGATAGGGATAGGGATAGGGCTAGGGATAGGGATAGGGATAGGGATAGGGATAGGGATAGGGATAGGGATAGGGATAGGGATAGGGATAGGGATAGGGATAGGGATAGGGATAGGGATAGGGATAGGGATAGGGATAGGGATAGGGATAGGGATAGGGATAGGGATAGGGATAGGGATAGGGATAGGGATAGGGATAGGGATAGGGATAGGGATAGGGATAGGGATAGGGATAGGGATAGGGATAGAGATAGAGATAGGGATAGGGATAATTACCGATGTGAAGGATGGTGAAGGAGAGCGTTTGGCGGTCTCTCAAATAAAAATGATATATTAAAGCTAAAAATAAAAGAAAACTAACTAACCAAAAAGCGATGTTGGATATTTTAGATTTATTTTTCAAATGAAAATAGCAATTAATGATAAAAAAAATGGAAAAAGAAGCATAGAAATTAAAATCTAAAATTAAGTTTAAAAATAACAAGTAAGGAAGTCTAAGTTCGGGTGAAACCGAACATTACATACCCAGCTGTGCACATAAAGTGGGCGTGATCGTTCACCAATTTTTCTTATTTTCTGTGGTAGTACTCTACATAAACATAACATGCCTGGTACCTAGTTTCGTAAATCTATCTCACACCGTTCTGAAATTGATAGCAGTCGAATTTAAAAATTGCTTGACTCATAAGTGGGCGGTGCCACGCCCACTTTCCAAAATTTTGAAAAAATTATGTAAAGAATATGAAAGTTGATGTATGTACCAAATTATATTATTATAGCGAAATCAGTTAATTAGATATGGACTTTTCAATATTTCCACCTCCTTTCAATATAACTTTTATGAAAAAGTAGGCGTGGTCGCGAAGCGATTTCGTTTATTTTCTATAGCTGAATTTACCACAACAATAGTATGTCCTCTACGAAATTTCGTTATACTAGCATAAACTGTTCTGAAGTTATTAAGAGTCAAAATTTTAAAATTTCTTCAAATATACGTGGGCGGTACCACGCCCCCTTTTCAAAATTTTTTATAAATTCGGCCTTAGAACATCTAAATCAATACATATTTCAAATTTTATCATTGTAGCTGCTTCTAATATTGAATTAACCCATTTTATACGTTTTTCGAAATTTTCGATATCGAAAAAGGGGCGTGGTTATGGTCCGATTTTACCCATTTTCAATAGCAATCTATTCTGAACCCAAATAAGTACGCATGCCGAATTTGGTGAAGATATCTCATTATTTGCTCAAGTTATCGTGTTAACGGACAGACGGACGGACGGACGGACGGACGGACATGGCTCAATCAATTTTTTTTTCGATCCTGATCATATTGATATATGGAAGTCTATATCTATCTCGATTCCTTTATACCTGTACAACCAACCGTTATCCTAACAAAGTTATAATACCCTGTGTACAAGTACAGCTGGGTATAAAAACGTTTAAATAAACTCACGCTCAAGTCTTCTTTTGCCACCCACGCCCTATTTAACTCTAATAAAACATTTGTGCGTGTTAACATTAATTTCTAACCGTTGGTAGGGCGTTTTTATTTTGGTTACTACAAGGTGTCGATGGAAAGTTTTTAGAGCTTTTGCGCAATTACCGTCTTCATCATGATTTCATTGAAGGATTTTTTACCGAGCATCTCTCTCTTTTTCACATTTTGCTTTTGCAATGTTTTGATGCGCACTCTATGTGTGCGATATTTCTTCTTACGTTCGAAGGTTGGCTTATAAGTTTACATTTCTTCTCTCAAATTTCTATTCTTCATTTGGCCGCCTCCGCATTTAATTAAATACTAATGGGTGTACCGCTTTGGTTTTTTTTTTTTTAAACTAAACCCACTCATTTCAATTCTTTCTACTATATTTTGTCCTCCAACACAACGCTGCACCTTGTAAGTATTTATGTCAGCATTACTGACCTTACCTTATTTTCCACTACCCCACATAGTAGTGGTAGGTTGCCAAAATCATCCATCGTAGCGGCTCGTATGTTGTCGGTTCACTTTCCCTTTCATCGGCTCTTATCACATTTCTTGTATACACGCCTACTTCGGCACCTATTTAATACATACATTTGTTCTAATGTGGGTATGGTATACTTTGTTTCAGTAACAGGGTTCGTACTTTACGGCAATGGTAGTGGGTATACTACTTTTTTCTAACGAACAAATTTTAAGCTATCTTGAATCCATAAGGGGCAAAGTCATTATAAAAAAATATTGCATTGATACAAATTTGAGTACTGAGTAAAAAAAATACTACTCTTTTCACTTGGTCAATAAAATTTACTTTTAATGAAACTTTATCTCAATTACCTCTCATATTAACACTTAACATAATTATAAAATGTTTTCATCAAAAATCTACTCCGCAATTTCGATTTTTACTACGCTTTTTTCACTATTTACTACTTTTTTTTCGTATTCGTTAGTTCTAGCACTGTTAAGTACCTAACGCATTGCTCGGGTCTGCTCCTCTCTCATCCAATCAATGCCAATGTTTTCCATTAACTTTAATTTTTTGTGTTGTTTTGGCGAAGGTTTTGTTTTGCTCTTTTGGTCCTTCGGTGCCTATGAACTTTACTCCATACACAACTTTCAAGGACGATAAAATAATTCTCAGTTTACGTTTATTACTTTCACTCTGGGGAGATGCGTAGGTCATATATACCATATACATATGTGTGGATTAGACTAGCACAGAAAAAATATTTTTTCCATCTTCTCATTTGCGATTTTGAAATAAATACTGAGATAGTTTGGTTTTCAAAAATATTCTGATATTGTCCTTCAGAACTACTTTCTGGATAAATTTCATATTATTTTGAGATTACCCTATACTATATATCTCAGGGATACATTTTGGTTGCGATTTTTTGATTATTCTTAAATCAGTTCGTTATCGCGATAAACTCAGGGGGTTTCCGAAATATCTTTGTTTTCAATACAACTGTACCACTAGTTGTTTAGGCCTGATTTAGATAAACTTGGTTTAAAAAAGTGTAAACTCATGCGCCTAGCTTAGATTCAAAATTCGGATAGAGATAGAGATAGGGATAGGGATAAGGATAGGAATAGGGATAGGGATATGGTTAGAAATTGGGATAGGGAAAGGATAGCCCATAGAGGACAGATGGGCAGAGAAACAGTCAATTTATTCAGGTACAGCAGCACACTTTAATTTTTTCCTAATTACCGAACTAAAGTTTTAGTAATAGTGATAAATAAAAGACGAAGGTGAAAGGAAGGTTAGGGACTATTCTAGAAAGTACCTGGAGTTGCTAGTACCGGCGAGTATCGAATTTATTTTTGGCGAGGACCATGCAACACTTTCTTAATCAACTGAGCCTGCTTGGCCTTACAAACAAAAGCTTAGCCGCAACAATGACCATAACCATTAACTTAACTGTTGGGACTGTAACCCTACAACTGTAACCTTAACCTTTAATTTAACTGCTACAGAAATCCTAACCGCAACCATAACAGTTTATTTAACTAACATAATACGTAACCTTATCCATAACAACAACTAGTAGCTTAACAGTACCGTCAACAATAACTGTTTATTTCACCGTCGCGACTATAAGCTTAGCTATAAACGTGGCCATAGCCGTTTATTTAGATGTAACATAACCGTAACTGTAAGCATAACCGTTAAATTGACTTTAACAGAAATCTTAACAATTACCGTTAGTTTGAAGGTAACAGAAACCGCAGCCGTAAATGCAACCGCTATCTTAGCTGCCTCAGAAACCGTAAACGTAACCATAACCATTACCGCAACCATAACTGTCTATTTAACTGTGACAACAACCGACTCCCACCCTTAACCGTAAGAGTAACAATCACAGCAAACCTTAACTTAACCATAACCATAATAAACCGAAGCCTCAACCATAGTAATCGCTCGGTCACTGTAACCGTTGTGTTGATCGCATGTAATAATACAAAATTAAAAATATTTTAATATCAACTGCTGTTCTTGGTGCATACATTTGTTTTATTGGAGCAGCATAAAAAAATATTTTCAATTGATGTATTATCTATAGTCTTATTTTCTCTCAGTGCCAAGTCTTGAATACTTGAACCAATATTTACAATCTCTTAAATGTGGCGCTTAAGCTGTTTATTTGTGGTTTCCTTTATCTTTCCAAGTTGCTTTTGTTTTTCTTGTTATTTAATCAATCCAATTATATTATTGTGTGGATATTTATACATTAGCTAATCTTTGTACGTGTCACTAATGCTCACTCATATCTATTGTACCTACGTCATTTATTTGTTTACATTTCCAGAGTCTGTACAAATATTTCTGAATAGTTGTTATGACATTTGCGAAAACAGTCACCCCGTTTAAGCAAGAGGTTTATAAAAACATATGTACCTATGTAGGTGTGTACTATTTACTTAACCCCTCTGATCTTTAATGCCTCACTTGTGACGATCGACATGCGCTTGTACCTGTTCTACTGATCACAATACTAAGTTAATCAATTTCTGCTCGATTCTTGCCTCTCCTGTTTCGCAAACCTTTATTTATTATTATTATTTTTATTACTTTTTTATTGTTTATACTCGTGCTTGATTTTGAATTAGAACAGGAAATTCTAAACAGCTTAAGTGTGTGTAGCTGAGTTTTGACGATGGGTCTGGTACGATATGTCTAAAAAAAAGAAGTCGAAACTAAAAATGTCGAAAAAAAATTTGCCGAAAACACAAAAGGTCGAAAAAAAATGTCTCGAAAAAAAATGTCGAATGAAAAAATGTCGAAAAAAAAAAATATATAAGATGTAGAAACAATGTAATGAATGATGTGTAAAAGGGTCTGGTACGATATGTCGAAAAAAAAGAAGTCGAAACTAAAAATGTCGAAAAAAAAATTTCGAAAAAAAATTTGCCGAAAACACAAAAGGTCGAAAAAAAAAATGTCTCGAAAAAAAATGTCGAATGAAAAAATGTCGAAAAAAAAATATATAAGATGTAGAAACAATGTAATGAATGATGTGTAAAATTCGCGCGAATTTAACACATCATTCATTACATTGTTTCTACATCTTATATATTAATGTTGAGTATTATTTTTCTAGTATTTTGCAATAGCTCTTGCAAGCAAATATAAAACCTGACGGTAAAGTTACAAGCACAAACTCTTAAGCTCTTCTCAATATAATTAACAACAACCTCTCAGAAACGAATCTCCGGTTTAAAGATGTCAGAAAAATTTTGATTTTTGGCGACTTTTATAACTAGTCACGTAAATATTTGATGTATCGATACATCGATGTTTCTATAAAAATTGTGAAGTTTTGAACGTTTAAACGTTATTTCGGTTTCTCACTTGTCCAAAAACAAAAGTTAATTGGACCAACATCTTTTCCTTGTTCAAAAATATGCACGTAATTAGAAAAATATACACATATTAGAAAACTAACCAAGTCGAAGCATCGATGTACATATATAGCGAAGCAAATGTACATAGACTTCGCATCAAAGAAACATCGATTTATTTTTGCCATTGGTGACTCCAGCATAGTTTAGCTCAATAAGATAACGGTAACTTTCTCGAATTGATCATTACCAAATGATTAGTGTTATGCTTTTAATAAGTACAAATCATAAGTCATTCTCAATCTTAATTTTTACATGTGCAGTTTGTAGCCCGAAAATGTCTGAGAATATTTCTGTTGTTACCTCTAACAAGGGGAAAATTTGAATAGACTTTGTATTGGAAAATGGTTGAAAAGTTCTTGGTAAGAGGTAAGGAAGTGATAAATAATTGTATACTGTCATAAAACACGTTGTTAAACTCAAATTTCCGAAGCTTTACATTAAGCATCCAAATTTCGACCTTTTTCGGTCATTTGCATTTTTTCGACATTTTTTTTTTTCGGTCAAAAATCTCTTCGGTATTTTAAAATTTTTTTAAATTCGATCTTGGAAATTCGACATTTTTTTTCGACATATCGTACGGGACCTTTTGACGATATGACATATGAAAAATTGGCAGGGATAGATGAAAAGGTTACTGGAGCTACAGAAGTTATTTTTGTTACCTTAGAACGAACCCTACTCGTATTGTTTATATATTTTTCCGTCTGAGAGTTTTATATTTCGCATCAATTTCAACAAGAATATTCGATCTCCAAAAAAAAGAATATCATTTTTAAACTTGCCATAGTCAAATTAAATCGAAATAGTTATTATTGTTTATTTTATTATTAACAATTTAAACTGATGGTTAAGATCAACAAAAGAGTGCTTTCAACAACTCTGTTTACGCGGCATAAGCTATGATTATTTCGTTCATTTCATATCTTCTGCATTACATACCAATAGTTTATAGAATTTTCTGAATACATAGCTTATAGCTACTTCAACAAAGTGTGGTTTTAGCACTCACGCTAGCCTCCTATGCATACGCTTCGAAGGGGATCTACGCCCCTAATGACAACGATGCATATAAATAACTTTTGGAAGGGATCTACGTCCCAAAATAAATACTACGTATAAAATAATAATGTGGGTAAAGTGAGTGTCAATCAGCTAAGGCTGCTAACTGCCTCAGGGCCTAGTGCTGAGTATCATTCAGCTTTTGCTGCTAACTGTCTCGTTAGGCCTAGCGCTCACCCTCATTAAGTAACAATTGTATAAACTATTGTACCCGCCACACGATTTACTTTTGCGCTCCCGCTAATTAAAGCTAAATTTAAATTTAAAATCAAATTTCTTTTCCTTATTTATTGTTTTGGAAAGGTGAGTGCAGTGAAGTGAAGTGTACCCAATTATATAAACTCAAATCCATAACTCCTGAACAATATAAAAAAAAAATGTAAAGCGATAAAGTTAGGCCAACCACCGATCCAGCAAAACAAAAAGGTTAAACAACTACAAGTTCTCAGAAAAGATTAAAAACAATAACAAATAACTTATAAGTATGTATGAAACTTATAGATAAACAACAAATAAAGTTAGGGACAGGCAGGTAAAACAGCTGGAAATATGAGAATAACTAGTATGGGAATAGTATAACATAAAGACAAAACAGCAATAAAATGGAAAATATAAACAAAAATTATTAACAAAGCAGCAAAAAGAGAAACCCAATATTTGATGTTGACAAGAAGAATAGCAAAAACAAAAAAATTGCAAAATGTTTCAACAAAACAAAGATATTTCAGGTAGGTAGTACACCTCACAACCATGGAATGTCAATGCGAGTGGACTTATTGAAAAACCCATAATGTGGCAAAGTATACCTACCATGTATGTTTAAAGATTATTGTGTAAGCAAAGATTTGTTTTTACGAGCATTAGAATGTTCCAATATCAATTGAAGGTAGGTATAAACTTTGAGTCGGTTTCTTTTGAAAATGGCTCAAGTCCAATTTTTTATTTAACAAGACATTCACGTTGACAATAAACTCGAGTTTATTGACAACGACAATATGAATAAACAGAAAAAATGCCCCTTTAACTCGAATTTATGGCCCAACGTGAACGCTATATTGGTCTCAGGCCAATACAAAAGAACTCCTAAGAAATTAAGGACCTCTACAAAGAGGCCTCTGCAGGCGAAAAGTTGTCTTGCACAGGCTTGGTAGCTATGTAAAAGCCAGAGCCTAGATTTCAGCATTCGAACAACCGACGCCGCCGGCTATTCTGAGGAACCTTAATGGAAACTCTAGGCTGAAGAGAGGCACACTAAGGCCAGTTTTGAATGGCCCGTTGTGATACCATCGAGCCATTACTTCTCTTTTGGAGGACTGCAGGACCGCAGCCTGGCATAGACCATTCAGAAAGGGATCTCCCAGGCAGGCAAACCTTCCTTTGTCCTTTGGATCGTGCCATGCCTACAAAGTTCGTGAGACCTATGTAAGGTTCACGCGGCTCTTTTGTTCTGTATATTGAAGAGATCGACGATAGTTGAGTAACGAGTTGGAGCCAAGGCTGTCGCTGAAAATAAAGATATCCTTGCCGATAGTATGCTTTCCTATCCATTCTGCGGCTTCCATGATTGCTGCGATTTCAACCTGGAAGACGCTGCAATGATCAGGTGGTGTGGAAGAGAGTTCGACGACTGGGTCTTTTGAATAAACCCCTCCTAAAACTCCGTTTTCTACTTTGGAGCCATCGGTGTATGTAAACGTGTGGTGTAGGCAGGGAGATGACATCACCCTGATAATTCCAAAACCATCCGTAGCGCATGAGTACCAGTAGTCCTTATAAAAGTTAAGAATCCTGTTTTGTTGTATGAAAGCCTCAGATTTCTAAAGCTACTATGGGATTGCGATAGTTTCCAACTGTAATTAGTGGTCAGCGTTGAGAGACATTCGACATTCCGATCCATTCGACATCCAGGTTATTGACCAACTCTCTACACTCTCAAAGACCCAAGAGCCGCCTGGCTGTCCCAGGAGACCAACTGTCATCATGGCAGCTCCAGACAGTACCAGTAGGAATCGAATTAGTGCGCAGAGTTCGGACCATCTATTCAGTACAAAGGTATCCTGGAAGAGCATCCCCCTAGATTCGCAAACAGCTTCCCATCGGCAAGGATTGTCTATTCTTTCAACATCCTGGAGCGAATTGTTTACTACCAAAAAATATAATAAACTACACCTTCTTTTGCCGCTCCTCTGCTCCGGCGCCGGAACCTTCTCCACTCCACGATTGCAACTGTAATATGCGCTTTGGAATTGTTAGAGCTTTATTAGTGCGGGGATACGTTCCTACTTACTTTCATAAATAATTTTTTTTTCTTTTAAGTGCTTACAGTTCATTCTCAAGAACCAAACATTTTTCTTACACTTGAGCTGCACCGCCCGCTGCTTTACTTCTTTCTTTACCTAGAAAAGCGCTTCTGCTTTTGGAACAAAGAAAATTCCTTTGGGGCAAAAGTTAAAAGATAAACAAGGGAGTGGCGTGTCTATATCTAATTTGATGTACTTGGAAATTAATTTCTGAGAATTTTGCGCACAGTAGCAAAACAAATAAAATTAAAGAATAAATTAATAAGAATGAGAAGAAGTACAAGCGAAAATGAGATTAAGAGCTTCAAAGGAAAGAAAATTATATTAAAAGCCACAAAAGAAATTAGTGAACTTTTGTGAAAAAAGTAGCGGCCGGGAAATTCTATATTCAGTGTATAGAATAGGCGTGAAAAACAGAAAATATGAAATGCAATAAACCAACAAAACAAACGAGAGATACAAGGAAACAAATAAAAAAAAATTGGGACGAACTTTGGACTCGACTAACAAAAATCAAAATAATGCGAAACAACGAGAAGTAGCTGCAATATTTAGCGCGGGTGTATACACTTTCGGCTTGTGATTTCGATAAATATTTTTGTATACATACATAACATTGAAGTAGTATGTATAACCTTGTTTGAGGGTGTTAGAACGGGCTATGCCACAAGGGCGACCCCAAAAGCACGAGCAAGCGCAGAACAAAGTAAACAGCTGAGCGCCGCCAGCGAAGCAAAAAACATACACGAAAAGTGATTACCGGACAAACATGACAAAACCAAAACAAAGATGAACACAACGAATATGTAAGAGTAAACGTAACACAAACAAAGCAGAATAAATATAAGAAAAAGAGGAGACGAAGGCGGCAACAAGCAACTGGTACAACAATATACATAACCACGATATAGTACAACCATACAACACAACAAATAGCATTACAAAGACTCGGCAAATCAAGCAAATGTGCTAGTGTGTCAGAAAACAGAGGTCCAAAATTCAATATATAAACAAGGGTGCGAAATATGCGCAAAGCAAAATGTGCGCAAAACACAAGGGAGAGTCAAAAAGAGTAGAAATTTGAGAAATTTGTGTATTGGCTGTGCGCTGCGAGAATGTGCTGAGAAAGCTTTTTCGATTTTGTATATGTACGAAGAAAAGTGCTTTCGGTTTATAGAACTTTTTTTTTTGTTATTGTCCCCCACTCCCAGCAGTTCTACACCAAGTGTTCAAAAATTGGGCACGCATGATGCAATAGTGCTGGAAAATTGAGGAATGAAATGTTTCTTGTAATAAACCAAAGAGTCAATGTAAATAGGAAAACCTTCTCTGCCGGAGCCTCCTTATCCATTGGCATAACATGATCCAGCCAGCGAAGCCTTTGGGCTCTAATTCGCTGCACTATGGTCAGGCCTGCGTAAAGTTCGTACAGCTCTGCGTTAAATTTCCTTCGATACTCGTCGTTGGCATCACGGGAAGGGCCACACATCTTCCTGAGAACTTTTCTCTCAAATACTCCAAGGGCCATCTCATCTTCTCTTGACACTGTCCATGATTCCTAATCAGTTCCCTAGTCTCTTGAAAGAGAGGTTTCCAAGGAATTTCACTGTACCATCACTCAGAATGTGATCCCTAATTTCTTCCACTCTCTTCTTGAAAATGCAACTGCGTCTGTGGAATAGTATTGCCAACTCCCGAAGCCCTGTGACTATTGCATCTAAAAAATACTAAGGATCGTATTTCAGACTCTCAGATTGCGTTAATCTGCAATGATTTTGAATGTAATGCAAAGGCCGGCAATTACTTTCCTGGGAGGAAAACTCCAATGCTTTAACATAGCATGCGCTCTCTCTGTGCCGATTACTGATGTAATGCCTTGAATGCTCATCTTACGGCCTAGACGATTATGATCGTCAAACATAGCTCGCCAGCCACGTCTTCTTTGGGCCAACTGGCGCCAATCGGAGACACCACAGAATCGCAAATCTGTCTTTATTTGGCCTTTCCATTGGAGTGGCGGTCTTCTTCTTCCTCTGCTGCCACCGGCGGATGCCGATAGGAACTTCTGCGCTGCAACATCTGAGTTCGTTCGCACAACTTTATTACTGCCCGAGGTAGGTATGCCTGTCGAAAGAGGCAACTAAAATCCAATTTCACCCCTGGTACGGTGTCAACGAAGTCATTCCCAAGATAGTCGGGCTAGTACCACAAAGTGCTATTCACCGGAACGTACCGGATTCATATCCGACAAAGGACTATCAACATCAGTACAACCCTGTCCGGTTCGTCACATCCCTTTTTATAAGGACCTAAGTACTGTTACAACAACAACCACACCCACATCAACCGGAGGCACATTTCCACTAAAAATCTGAGTGTTAATGGAGATGAAGTTTCATTAAAATATATTTGAGTGCTAATGAAAGTGAAACTGCACTCAAAATCACAGCTGCGTGAGTAATGGAACTGTGATTTCACTAAAATTCTTAGGTACCACTTTGTTCATTTAATGTGACATTTGACTGCTTAACTAGACCTAATTTTTTGACTACTGACTGTACATTCACCAAATCAAAATAAAAAACAAAAATTTGTCTCAGCGTTGGAGCAAACGCGAAGCCAAGCGCGAATACCAGAGAGCACTTGTGGGAACTGCTGAGCGCATTTGAGCTTGTTGAAGTGGCGCGACCAAAGTGTTTTATCAATCGGTCAAGAACGTTTGTCGAAGTTTAACGCGTTAAAAACGCGCGCGCGTGTAGAACCCATACAAAAATTTAAATATTTTGAAGTTTAGCATACTACAATATATAGTATATACTTGTGTGTATACCAATAAAATAATAAAGTGATTCAAAGAAAAGAAAAAAAAAAAACAAATAGAATTAAAGTGCACAGGAAAATCGAAGTAAATTTGATTTTCGAAATAATCACAATTGATTTTGTTCGAATTTTGTGCAGACATACAAACAAATGTGTGTATTGTATAGCAAAAAAAAAAAAAAATTATAATTATTATATGTACATATGTGAATAACAAATAAAAAAGTAAGTGCAAAAAATTAAAAAAAAAAAAAAAAAACGATAACAACTACATAGAGAGCTAAAAGCTTTGTAAGTGCGAGCGATTTCTAATTAGAAATAAAAAAATATTTTTTTTTAATAACTTGATAAAACAAAGAAAAATTGAAAACGTGTGTAATAGGTAATATAATAAAAATATCGTATATTAACAACAATAACTTTTAAAATAATTACAATAACAAATTGTGTTAAATATAAACATCATGCATGAGTTACAACAACCACAACAACAACAAAAACACGAGGATGCAAAAAAAAACAACAGATTACATTCAGAATACATTTACATACAAAAATGTATAAATGGCAGAGTTGCAAACCGATTTTGAACCGAATTGGGTTTTACATGCGAGTCTAATTTTGAATCGTTTCGCGTTTTTTTTAACTAAACGTAAAAACCCGAAACAAAATACAAGCAAAAAATATTAGGGTTGCCACCTTTTCAAACAAAAATATTAATCAAAAATTGATAACGAGTTGCAACCTTGAAACAAATAGAATTCAATACTCGAAAACATTTTTTTAGAATGCTCCCTATAACACCAGGAGACTGCTCCCCATAACACCAGGATTATTTTTAGAAAAAAGAAAAAAAAAATTAAGGTTTCCACCCTTTGAATTTTTTGTTTGAAAACTCAAGAACGACTCAACCGATTTCAATGATTTTTCAAACTGTTCCTATTATGCCAGCATACTTTTTAGAAAAAAAGAAGGTTGCCACCTATCTTAAAAAAAAAACTCGATAACGGCTTAACCGATTTCAATGATTTTTCTTTCGGATTGCTCCCTCTAATGCCAGGATCAATGCAAACAAAAAAACTGATAGGGTTGCCACTTAAAAAGAAAACATTCTTCAAAACTCAAGAATGGCTTGACCGATTTCAATCTTAAAGCGGGCTACTCACCTGCCAAGAAATGCCTCAAGAAAAAAGCGAATATATATTTCTTGTGCCTGGTCAAGAAATTTTGACGTTTACCAAATTTTCCATTTTTTTGCAAATTACTCCTATAAAAATGTACAAAATATGTTTAGCGAAATATGTACTCACCTTTGCCGTGGATCTGCACGTTTACCTCAAGAAATATATACGAGCATATTTATTTCTTGAGGTAAACCTGCATTGCCAACCATCGAAAATTGTAGTATTTTTTCTTATGAGCTGAGTATTGGCTCAAGAAAATCTGACGTGTGAAAACAGTTCTTGACCATTTCTTGAGCGTTTTTTTATATGGAGTTTGACATTTCTTGGCAGGTGAGTAGCCCGCTTATGTCTGTTCCCTATAACACACGAAGCGTTTTTGGCAAAAAAATATATTTTGGGTTGCCACCTTTTAAAACTGATTGCAATAATCCCTTTTTCAGTTTTTACCTATAACACCATGATCATTTTTAGCAAAGAAAAAAACTATTGTTTTCAAGATATACTTCATGCTAAGCCTTTCTACTGGGGTGTTGCCACTTCGGCTGGTTTACCGGGCTGCCACCTATCTAAATTTTTCTAAACATTGAGCAAGATATGCCAATATCGATATCAAATGAAAGGAATTTTGGACCGTATTGAAACGAAGATATTTTTAGGCAGGATTGCCACCTAACCCCATTTTATTTACTCCTTCGTATATCGCCCAATATCTCAGGAAAGGCTTAATCGATTTGGGTAAAATTTTGCGTATAGATAGTATACTTCATTCTAAGATTTTCTACTTGAGTATTGTCATTTTGGGCGGCTTAAAGGGTTGCCACCTATCTCAATTTTGCGTAAGATATGCGTAAGATATGGAAATATGGGTATCAAATGAAAAGTATTTTCGGCCGTATTTCAAAGAAAATATTTTCAAGCAGGGTTGCCACCTAGAGTTGCCACCTAACCTATACTATATATAAACACTTAAATACAAATTTTTGTAACAGCAAAACAGTCAATTTACTGGGCCGATTAATCTCTATAAATTCCTTTCTTTTCATGTTCAGCTAACCGCACCACCTGCTCAGAGTTACTCACGAGCCAGTTAACGTAACGGTACAAATTTGGTCTGAGCATTACGAATCACTGAACCAAACCACGTAAAAGTTTATAGTGATTTGACGCCCTGGTTAATACATTTCATTATAAATACAACAAATGTGACAGAATAAAAACAAATACATACATACATACATACAAAAGTACAAAGTGTGTTCATATATCATATATAAGTACATAGAATAAATGACACGAGCAACGTGGATTGAAATAATTTCACAATAATAGCAAAAATATATACATACATTTACCTATACATACTTACATACAAATATGTATATATAAAATGTACTTAGTTTATATGTATCAGCTCGATTGTCACTTGTGGGCTGAGTAGGCGGTTGACGGGGCAAGACAATTTATGCATTTCAATATCAGTCTATTAAACATTTATTCGCTCATTCACTAATTCATTCGTTTACTCATTTTTTGCTCGCTATATCAACCCAACGGTTGGGTAGTTGTTCGGTGCAAGGCCGCGTGAGTGCTTGAGGTGCTGTCATAATACACTGACACTGTATATGTAAACAAAGGCACGAGTATAGGCATGTGATAACGGTGCAAAAGAATTTTAAAAAATCACTGAGTTACAGCTAAAATTTTGACAGTTAAAAAATAATTGAAATAAAATGTTGTTCCCAAATCGGTGGAGCGTTTCTAGGTGCCAAGACATAATACCGACTAAGAAGGGGTGTGTCATAATCCCAATTGTTTTTACATGGGATTATACCACATGAGGTTATGCAATGTCACCGCGTTTCTGAGACAGTAATGGATATATCCAAGTATAGAAGTATATAATTAAGTTTAGGTGGCAACCCAATTTTTGTAATTTTTCATAGAAAGTACCGATACCTACAGTCTTCATGCTGAATCCGAAAAGCATTTGCGGAGGTAACTGAATTTTTGCTGATTAAAAAAAAAAAAAAAAAAAAAAAACGGGAATCGGTCGAAAACCAAGCGATTGGGCTTGGAATGAAATGAAAACAGTAGATCGAAAGAATTTGAGCAGAGAAATAAAGAAAAAAAAAAAAAATAATAAAAAAATAAAAATAATAAAAAAATAAAAATAACAAAAAAAAAAAATAATAAAAAAATAAAAATAATAAAAAAATAAAAATAATAAAAAAAAAAAATTAAAATAATAAAAAAAATAAAAAAAAAAAAAAATAAAAAAATAAAAAAAAAAAAAAAAAATAAAAATAAAAATAATAAAAAAATAAAAATAACAAAAAAAAAAAATAATAAAAAAATAAAAATAATAAAAAAATAAAAATAATAAAAAAAAAATTAAAATAATAAAAAAAATAAAAAAAAAAAAAATAAAAAAATAAAAAAAAAAAAAAAAAATAAAAATAAAAATAATAGAAAAATAAAAATAATAAAAAAATAAAAATAATAAAAAAAATTAAAATAATAAAAAAATATTTGATAAAATAAAAATATTAAATAAAGTACAAATATTTAAAAAAAATAATAAAAATTGAAAATTAATATAAAAAAATTAAAAAAAAAAATGGAAAACAAAATATTTTAGAAAAAGAAAAAAAAAAAACAAATATTTAAAGAAATAAATATAAAATATTAAGAAAAAAATTAAAAAAAAATATAGAAAAAACTAAAAGAAGTTCAAAACTTCAAACAAATTTTAACAAGAAATCAAATAAACTTAAAAATAAAACACAAAAAAATAGAAAACAAACTAAAAAAGTATTAGTTTTTATATGTACATACAGACATATAACGACTCACCCTGTATACCTAACAAGTTTGATAATCCATACATTTTTGATTGGCTTTCGTGTTCTGCATAAATTATCACATAGCTGCGATCAAGCAAATCCGAATTTTAAAACAAACATACATACAGTAAAAATTAGGGGTTTTTAGATTATTTAAATTGCTTTTACTTACCTTTTTAATTTTGTATCTTGTATATCATGTTCGTATACCAAGAGCAAAAAGTTAAAAATGGTGCTAGGAAGACTAACTTGAAAAGATAAACATGCGTGACATACTTTCATTTGAATTTGGAGAGCTCTTATATGCAAATTGAATAAATAAAAAAACTTAACATATTTATTTTCTCATAGATACGCTTACCAACAAACCCGGCTATTAAAGATATAAAAAAAAAAATGTATAATCAAATTAATTAATATAAACCAAAGTGACATCATGAAAGAAAAGTTGAAATAAATTTAAAAAATAAGACCAACTTGCAAAACGAAAAAAAAAATAAATAAAAACAGTGAAAAGCAAAATATCTAAAAAGTGTTTCAAAAGCAAGCTACATCTACAAACCTTTTAAAACTCACTTGTTTAAATCATCAAAAAAATAACAAAAATAAAAAGTTACCTTCGCCGTTAAATCTTGAATTTTAAATAATCTCCACTTTTTACTCTTCAATTCAACATCCTTTGTAGTTTCAGCACAAAGACGTCAAAGTCAATAAAAAAAGTTTTCGTTTTTGTGTTTAATTTGAAACTTTGTACGCATTTTTGCGTAAGGAATTTGTGGAAAGAATAAGAGAAGGAGCTTATACGAAGAGCGTAACAAGCAGATGTTGAAAAATACAGGCCGATAGGCCTGAAATTCCAGCGAAAAGTTTATTCCTTTTTTTGTGGTGTTGTTGTTGCACGGGTTAAGAGAAAAGGTAAGTTTAGAATACTATATAAGTCTATGTGGGTTAAGCGATGTTCACATTAGGCTGGGTTATTTTTTAATTTTCTTCGCTCTTCATAATAAAATAATAACAAACAAAAATAAAAGAAAAAAAAAATAAAAGAAAAAAAAAAAATAAAAGAAAAAAAAAAATAAAAGAAAAAAAAATAAAAGAAAAAAAAAAATAAAAGAAAAAAAAAATAAAAGAAAAAAAAAATAAAAGAAAAAAATAAAAATAAAAGAAAATAAAAATAAAAGAAAATAAAAATAAAAGAAAAAAAATAAAAGAAAAAAAATAAAAGAAAAAAAAATAAAAGAAAAAAAAATAAAAGAAAAAAATAAAAGAAAAAAAAAATAAAAGAAAAAAAAATAAAAGAAACAAAATAAAAGAAAAAAAATTAAAGAAAAAAAAATAAAAGAAAAAAAAAATTAAAGAAAAAAAAAAATAAAAAAAAAAATAAAAGAAAAAAAAAATAAAAGAAAAAAAAATAAAAGAAAAAAAAATAAAAGAAAAAAAAATAAAAGAAAAAAAAATAAAAGAAAAAATAAAAGAAAAAAAAATAAAAGAAACAAAATAAAAGAAAAAAAAATTAAAGAAAAAAAAATAAAAGAAAAAAAAATTAAAGAAAAAAAAAAAAAATAAATAAAAGAGAAAAAAATTAAAGAAAAAAATAAAAGAAAAAAAGGAAAAAAAGAAAAAAAAAAATAAAAGCAAAATGGAAAAAGGAAAAAAGGAAAAGAATAAATAAATTGAAAAAAAAATTACTTACATATACATATGTACCTATATTAAAATAAATAAAATAAAATATGTAAAATAAAAAAATAAAAAAGAAATAAAAAACCCAAAAAATAACAAAACTATAAAAAAATAAAAAAACTATTAAAAAAAAATAAAAAACTATAAAAAATAAAAAAAAACTAAAAAGATTAAAAAACTTGAAAAAATAAATAAAAAATATAAAATATAAATAAAAAAGCTATAAAAAAATAAAGAAAAGGATGAAAGTAAAATAAACTAAAACAGTTAAACAAAGTAGGAAAATTAATTAACTATAAACAAATTTCAAAAAATTAAAAATAGGAAAAAAAACTATAAAAAAAGTAAAAAAATATAAAAACTTAAAAAAAAAAACTTGAAAAAAAATAAAAAACTAGAAAAAATAAAAAACTTGAAAAAAATAAAAAACTTGAAAAAATTAAAAACCAAAAAAAAAAAATAATAAAAAAAAAATAAGCTATAAAAAAATAAAAAACCAAAAAAAATTTAAAAAAGATGAAAAAGTAAAATAAACTTAACAAGTTAAACAAAGAAGGAAAATTAATTCACCATAAACAAATTTATAAAAATTAAAATATATAAAGAAATATAAACAAGTCAAAAAGAAATTCAAAACAAAAAAATCAATTAAAAATACCAAAAATTAGAGCCATTAAAAAAAAAAAAAATTTTAAATAAAAAAATAATAAAAATAATTGAAAACATAACATAAATTATTGAAAAATAATAAAATAATATAAAAAATAATTAAAATAATTAAAATAATAATTGAAATAATTAAAAAAGTAAAAAAAAAATATTTAGAAAAATAATAAAAGTAATAAAAAAGAATAAAAATAGTTGAAAATATAGTAAAAATACATAATTATAAAAAAAATAATTTAAATAAAATAAATAAAAAAATACGCCCCAAACAAAAAAAAACACAAACACAAACATATTTTTCAAGATTTTTTGTTAATTTCCGTTTTTTGTGAAGTAAAAAATATTTTTACTGCACACTCAGATAAAAACGAGGCTCCTTTGTTGCTAAAAGTTCGTTAAGTATCGGAAATCAACTTCGGTTTCAATCGCTATGTCGATTCAATCTCGAGTTGGCTTTCGTTCTCGATTCCTGTTTTTGGTTTAGTTTTACCTCCTGTTTCTAATTCAGTCGCACTTTCAGCTTTAATCCGTTTCCGCCTTGTTTTCAGTTGCGACCTAGATTCGATTTTTGTTTCTGGTTCAGATTTGATTTCAGTTTTGGATTCATTCTGGCATTCTTAGTTATAATTCCCTTCTTGCTTAAATTTTTGTTCTCGGCTCCGGGGTCGATTACGGTTTAGATTCCATTTCTGTTTCGTTCGCGGTTCCAGGTTCAATTCCGATTTGGGGTGTGCTCGCGTACTCGGCTTCAACTTTCTGTTGGAATATTTGTTTAGGTCCTGGTTTCAGTTTCCCTTTACAGTATATATTTCCATCAAGCCGTGCGTGCGTTCACCTTAAGTTCCGGCTTCGCTTTTGGTTTCGCCCCGTTTGTTTTGTGTTCCGGTCCTAGTTTCGTTTACTCCTCCGCTAATATAGCCAAATTAGTCATCTATGTTCTTACTCCCGCACCGTTCAATCTTAATTCAAACCTTTTCCAACGAAAATCCATTCAGTCATAACTTCATTTGAATCTGACAAGAAAGCGGCCTTGGTACGCCATGTCTGAAAATCTATGGTTTGAGTTGCTGTTATTTTTAGTCTCCTAAACTTAGAAATGAAGGTATATTCGTTGATATGCAAATGTATTTTTGTATTCGTGCACCACCTTCGCCCTCTAAGCGTGTTTGTAATCCTTTTGCCTGCATGTATTCATTTACGTGGCTAAGTGTTTGGTTATTTTTAGAAGCACGTCATTTGGTTATGTGGGTGAAGCGAAAAAGCTTTAACGAAGGAATCATTTTAAGGGTCAACTTTTGTAGTGGGCGTTAACAGTTTGAATGTAGATAAATAAAGTTTTTGTATTATGGGTGGATTCGACTTTACACTGTTCCCTCTTAATTCCGCGGGAAGCCAAGGAAAAAAGCAGTTTCAATAGGGTAGGACGAAAGTGAGGTATGTTCCGTGGAGTAGATGAATACATAGATAAATGGTTGGTGTCGTGAGAAGACGAGCCGCGTGGCGGGCAAATATTTGAAAGTAAGTGGTTTAGTTTGGATAGAAAGAGTTTATCCTACACAGATAGGAGTTGGGCGAGAGTGACTTTGGTTTCTTTTCGAGGGATCGCGTTCCTCTACAGTGAATGCCGTTAATGACCAATGGATCAAATGGCGTTGTCTACCAACCGCCTCATTTCCGCGTTTAGACCACCGACTCGTTGGGCAGTTGAAAAAACCAAGAAAAAAAAAACAAGAAAAAAAAAAACAAGAAAAAAAAGAACAAGAAAAAAAAGAACAAAAAAAAAAGAACAAGAAAAAAAAGAAAAAATAAGAAAAAAGAAGAAAAAAAAGAACAAAAAAAAAAAGAACAAGAAAAAAAAGAAAAAATAAGAAAAAAGAAGAAAAAAAAAGAAAAAAATAGAAAAAAAAGAATAAAAGAACAAAAAAAAATAAGGAAAAAAGGAAAGAAAAAAAAGAAAAAAGGAAAGAAAAAAAGAAAAAAGGAAAGAAAAAAAAAGAAAAAAGGAAAGAAAAAAAAGAAAAAAGGAAAGAAAAAAAGAAAAAAAAAAAGAAAAAAGAAAAAAAAAAACAACAAAAAAGAAAAAAAAGAACAAAAAAAAATAAGGAAGAAAGGGAAGACAAAAAAGAAAAAAGGAAAGAAAAAAAGAAAAAAAAAGAAAAAAAGGGGGAAAAAAAAGAGAAAAAAAAATAAAATATTAGAAAAAAATATGAGTTAGGACCTTTCTATATTAGGGTAACGATATGTAGATATGAATATACATAGTTGATCCTGAGGATAAAGATAAAAATGATGATAATGAAGATGAAAACAAGAATTATAAAGATGAGGGGAAGAGTAAATAGTATTTAATACCAACAAATGAAAAGTGACTTAGTTCCCAAACACCTTAAAAATAATTTACATATTTTTTCGTTTCTGCTTTTACTGTTTTATTATATTCTTAACGAATTTACTTTATTAGGTAGCAGCAGCTGCAAAAGATCGAAATGTCTTTAGGTTACGCCCGTCAACGCTCTTTTTCCGTTTTTAATAACATACTAAAACAAATTGTGTTGTAAAGCGAACTGACCTTTTTTAAATTTATTGCTTAAATCTCTTAATGTAAGCCGCTGCTGGATTTTGAGGTTATAAAGAAAATTACCTTTAAACATATACACAAATGTATGGGTTCCGTATCTCTGTATTATGTACCTCCTATAAACAAACGATTCAAAAGCATTTTCTTTATTTAATAGGCGATTAAATGAATGTAATGCGACGAAAAGTATCCGCTACCATAGCTGAGCTGGGAGTTATTCGGGCAACAGATGGTGCCCAGTAGGAAAAGAGTGCGTTAAATTTTTCTCATAGAAACATATATAACAAACCTTTGAATGAAAGAAAGAAATAAAAAATACAAATGTTTTATACTCAGCTGTTCTAGTATTTTAATTATTTTCACAGAATTTTAAATATGAAAAGCCCTAGTATGTTTGTTTTTGGTTTGAGAATTTTCCGCATTTTTTTCATGCTTACTTTCATTTCAGAAAGTTCCCATGGGGTATTAATGTACAGAAAAATTAATTTAATTTGTAGTATATTTCCATATCGCTTGCCGCATGAGTAATCCTCAAGCAATTAGTTCTTTGTTTCATTCGTTGGGTTTTCCTCATATGAAAAGTGTGAAAAATTGATGTAAATACACAAGTGAAGACAAAGGAAAAGTTGTGTCTATATTTTGTCTTTCATATTGCAGTAGTGTACACAAAGCGGAGCCGACTTTGTATTTTACCAAAACCCAAAATCGTTGAGGAAATAACTTAACGTTAGATTCTAGAAAGTTTTGATAAAACAGTTTTTTTTTTTAATTTTTTTTTGTATTTTTTTTGTATTTTTTTTGTATTTTTTTAGGTATGCAACATTAAAATTTTTAAGCTTTTCTGGTTTTGTAAAATTTATTAATTCAATATTTCGTAAACTCTGTACTCTGGGTTATTAGGAAGGGATAAAAAAAAAATATTAAAAAAATGTATTTAAAAAAAAAAAAAAACTAATGGCGGCGATATACCAACAGGTTATCATAACCTCTAACGAGATTTTTAGCCGAGCTTCTCTTTCCAACTTGTGGTGTGTTGCTTTTTGAGTTTTTCCTACAAGTTGGCGGGACCTACAGTTTTTTGTTTTGCCGACTCCGAACGGCACTTGCAAAGCAAATGAATTTTTTGCTGAGAAGCTTTTCATGGCCGAAATACACCCGGAGAGTTTGCCAAACTACTGCCGAGGGGCGACCCCGTTTTAGAAAAATTATTTTTCTAAATAATTTTTGATGTTACTTTTGCCGGGCATCGAACCGCCACGACTTGGTGTAGAAGGCCGAACACTTAACCGCTACACCACGGCGGCCACCATTTTTTTAAAATGGTAAAGATTAAAGTTTGCTCTTAAGTTTTTGCAGAATATTTTTTTTGTATTATAGGTACCTATGATATATCTAACGATATCCCGAAACTTTCATAACCATTCTTTTTTTAAGTATTAATTTTTTCTGCACTTATTTTTAAAATTTTTTAAAAAATTAAAAAAAAATTGAAAGAAAATTATAAAAAAATTAAAGAAAAAAAAACAAATTGAAAATTAAAAAAAAAATTGAAAGAAAAAAAAATTGAAAGAAAATTAAAAAAAAAATTGAAAGAAAATAAAAAAAAATTGAAAGAAAATTAAAAAAAAATTGAAAGAAAATTAAAAAAAATTGAAAGAAAATTAAAAAAAAAATTTAAAGAAAAAAAAAATTGAAAGAAAATTAAAAAAAAAATTGAAAGAAAATAAAAAAAAATTGAAAGAAAATTAAAAAAAAATTGAAAGAAAATTAAAAAAAATTGAAAGAAAATTAAAAAAAAAATTGAAAGAAAAAAAAAATTGAAAGAAAATTAAAAAAAAAAATTGAAAGAAAATAAAAAAAAATTGAAAGAAAATTAAAAAAAAATTGAAAGAAAATTAAAAAAAATTGAAAGAAAATTAAAAAAAAAATTGAAAGAAAAAAAAAAATTGAAAGAAAATTAAAAAAAAATCGAAAGAAAATATAAAAATTGAAAGAAAGTAAAAAAAATTAAAAAAACTAAAAAAAAAATAAAAACTTAATTAAAAAAAACCAAAAAAATAATAAAAACTTAATTAAAAAAAAACTAAAAAAATAATAAAAACTTAATTAAAAAAAACTAAAAAAATAAAAAAACAAAAAAAAAAAATAATAAAAAACAAAAAAAAAAATAATAAAAAAACAAAAAAAAAAATAAAAAAAACAGAAAAAAAAATAAAAAAACAGAAAAAAAATAAAAAAATGAAAAAAAAGTTTAAAAAAATTTTAAATTAAAAAAAATTTTAAAAAAATATCAAAAAGAAATTAAAAAAAAACTAAAAAAAGTAAAAATAAAAACACTAAAAAAAGTAGAAATAAAAAAACTAAAAAAACTTAAAAATAAAAAAACTAAAAAAAAATAAAAATAAGAAAAATAAAAATAAAAAAACTAAAAAAAAAAAATAAAAATAAGAAAAATAAAAATAAAAAAACTAAAAAAAAAAAACAAAAATAGAAAAACTAAAATAAAAATAAAAAAAATTAAAAAAAAGAAAATTAAAAAAAAACAATAAAAAAAAAAATTAAAAAATAAAAAAAAGTTAAAAAATTAAAAAAAAAAATTTAAAAAAAATTAAGAAAAATAAAAAATTTAAAAACAAATAAAAAGAATTAAAAAACAAATTAAAAATTTATATGTTTTCAGGATTTCTTTAGATATTTGGCAATTTGACATGGAAGACCCATTTACAAAATATATTATAATTTCACAATTTTTGAATGTGATAAAGAGACGTATCTTCTTTTAATATAAGTTTGGTCTGCTTTAGATATTTTGTATATGTAACTAAAAAAAAAAAAAATAAAAATAAGAAAAATAAAAATAAAAATAAGAAAAAAAAAAATAAAAAAACTAAAAAAAAAAATAAAAATAAGAAAAATAAAAATAAAAAAACTAAAAAAAAAAAACAAAAATAGAAAAACTAAAATAAAAATAAAAAAAATTAAAAAAAAGAAAATTAAAAAAAAAAGAATAAAAAAAAATTAAAAAATAAAAAAAGTTAAATAATTAAAAAAAAAGATAAAAAAAAATTTAAAAAAAAAAATTAAAAAGACAAATTAAAAAATTATTAAAAAAATTAAAAAAAAATTAAGAAAAATAAAAAATTTAAAAACAAATAAAAAGAATTAAAAAACAAATTAAAAATTTATATTTTTTCAGGATTTCTTTAGATATTTGGCAATTTGACATGGAAAGACCCATTTACAAAATATATTATAATTTCACAATTTTTGAATGTGATAAAGAGACGTATCTTCTTTTAATATAAGTTTGGTCTGCTTTAGATATTTTGTATATGAATATGCGAATTTTTTAAATATCAGCAAGTTATTCAAGAAGATTAGCAAAATGTTAACTCTCTCTGTCTTGATTTTTATTGCTTTTTATTTGCATTTAAAATTTATTAAAACGGTCATTGATTGGCAGTGTTCAAGAAATTCGTTCGACCTTCAACCAACAAAAAGTTAATAAAAAAAAAAAAAAAAAATTAATAAATATGAATATGTAAATAAATAGGCAAAGTATTGCCAAAAACCGATTCAGTGAGCTTTATTTGCTTTTGAGTCGTGACAACAGAACCGACAGCTAAATGGCTTGTTTTTTCACACTTATTAGTGATCCTTTTAGTTATCCCATTTTAAGCGATAAGTGATGACAGTTCGAAATTGAGAGGGAGGGCTGTTTTTCCACAAATCAGTAGCGGCGGGATGTCACTCTTGAGGATCTTGGCTCTTGCATATCACTTTATTTATTTTCTGAGTTGGTAAACTTTTATCATTCCCTGTTAAGGTTCTAGAAAGAAAAATTTATTATATCAAATACTTTTTTTTGGAATTTATAGCTTCTTTGTGATAAGATAAGTCTGCGGAAATACCTTAATCTGCTCTACCTGAGATTCTTAGAGTTGCTGATATAGATCTGGCGACGACTGGACTTTAGCACTTGATATAAGCAAATGTAAAGTACTTAAATTTTTTGTATATATAAATGTCTTAAGCAATAATTGCGAAATAAGAGTGCTCAATATGTGAATGCGGCATTGCATCAAACAATCAATCTACTTCGATAATGCTTAGACTCTTACGTTGACGATCGTTTTATATTGATAACTGTAACATATTTCGGAAAGTATTTGCCGATTATTGGTTTAAATTATAGAACAGACGAATGTTAATAAAGTGACAATGACTAGACGTAAACTTAGATAAGCGAGTCTATTTAAAAATAGCTTGAAACATAAGGGTGCGATGTCGAGTTTAAAATATCGATATGTCAGTTGTTGCAACGAAAGCTGAAAGCTCAAAAGTTTCGCCGAGCTTTTAGATTTGAATGAAACTATCTTGAAAAGTCCCACAGACAATCTCGAAACCAATCCCAAAAAAGTCTCTAAAACAACCCCTAAATGGTCCTGAAAAAATTCTCAAAAAAGTTCTAAAATTATCCCGAAAACAATACCGAAAACGTTTCGCATAATTCCTGAACAGATCCCGAAAAGGTCCCCACAGAAAATTCTTTCAAGAACGTTACGCTTAGTAATGTTTACAACAACGCCCTAATTCAAAATTTATTACAGAACACCCTATCGCAAAATAAATTTCAAAAACTTCTTTTTCTATTCGACATTAATTTATGTTTTCTTCTTTTTCAGGTAATTACTGGGTAAACTTTGAGCAAATCTTTCGTTGATGTAAGTTTTTTAGAATAAAACAAAACAATAAGTAAAACTAAGGTGATGAATCAAGGCGATGAGAACTTTTGAACAATAAAATACAAAGCGGTTTGACAAGATCCTTCAACAAGATCGAAATTGCAATCATAGTTGGTATTGTTTGTAGCATTTTTTCAACTTGTTTTCGCCAAAATTTCAATTTCAAATTGATACCAATTTTTCGACTGGTCAAAAGTCCACAATAATGTTTAAAAAATTCGGTTCAAGCAGTTGACAATTTTTTGAAAACCAGTTTTTGATTAGCTTATCTAGTTCTAGACCAAAAATTTTATTTTGGCACGATTAACTTCAAAATACTCCATAGTACGGGCCCTAATGCACATGCATATAGAAGTATAATAACATTGTGCTAATTAAACTGATAATTAAAATCAATTTATATTAATTAAAGCGCACCAAATACATTGCTGCTCGAACTCAATTGAACATCACTATGGTAGTTAATGACTTGCATAGAAACAAAAAAAAAAAAAACCATGAACTCAACAAATCAAGCGAAAAATCAATATTTATTTATTAGAAACAACAACATTTATCGATAGATTATAAAGGGGTATAGAATCGTAAATATAAACACCTTAGATATTTATTATGAGTAGATTTGTTTGCAAATATTTCAAGTTATCGGTTGAAATTCTTAAATGATAAGTAGGTACATAGGTAAGTGAAGGGAAGACGATAGGCACATGAGACGTGATAAATAAGTACGAGTTATGTAAATTTTAGGCAAATTTAGCATACACTTTTTATTCATTTTTCACGAAAAGTTGAGAGAAGATTTTGTCTTAATCACTTGTTCCAAAAACTTGTCATTTTTGAAAAATACTAGTGTCGCTGGTTTCCAAAAAAGTAACTAGAACGATATAGTACTTATTTAAAATACCAGTTTTGATAAACTTAAAAGCAAGGTATGAAACCGATTAAAATAAAGTTCCGGTTTCGGTTACGGTTTTGAAACGTATTTCGGTTTAGGTTCCGATTTCGTTCATCAACATTTATTTCGGTTTCGGTTACGGTTTCGTTCCGGTTTCGGCTTCCAACAAAAACACCAACACAAACACACACTTTCTTCAAAATAAGTTTAAAAAATTAGCTCTACTTTTTCTTTTAGCAATATGTTAAAATGGAACGTTAATATGAGTGATGCTTTCTGAGACGGCCACTAAACATTTTTTTTCGGATGTCATACCTACATTTTTTTCGATGGCTTCATTCGCTTATAGTTCAATTATTTCGGAATTATAATATTGAGGTCAAAAAGTGTCTTGCTTAACCATCTTCCATGAAAATTATTCAGGGTAGCCTCTTTTAAAATAAAATATGTGTCCACAAAAAAATTCAAAACCGTTTGGAACCGGTTCCGGCTTTTGAAACGGTTTCGGTTTCGCTCTTTTTCAGAAACAAATAACGGTTACGGTTTCGGTTTCGGTTTTGAAAAATGAATCGGTTTTAATCGGTTACGGTTACGGTTTCGGTTTCGGTTTTGAAAAATGAATCGGTTTTAATCGGTTACGGTTACGGTTTCGGTTTCAGTCCTTGCTTAAAAGTCACTCGTTAGAAAAATATCACTAGCACAAAAGTTACGATGGGGAAAAATAGTCACTATGTAGTGACAAAAAAGGTAATTTTTTTTAAATGAAGTCACAAACCACAAGTTTCATCGGTCCAAAAAAGTTTCTGGTTCCATAAAAGCCACTGGTTTCAAAAAAAAACAAAAATGCCGAGTGTAGAACTTGAATGTTTAGTGGCAGCAGTGGGGGACCCATTATTCTGGGAAGAGGGGGACACACAGAGAACACACACAGAGAAAAATGAGCTGATCATGGCTAAGAATTGACAGTGATTTGGTCATATCAGCCAAAATATCTGTTGATTCAATCAAAATATTGATTCAAATGTTGATTCAACCAAAATCACGGTCAATTCTTATCCATTCCCAGCTCATTTTTCTCTGTGCATTTTTGATTCTTAAAACTCGACTTTTAGGGTTGTTTTTTCAAAAAAATATATACATACCTACATTTGATGGTACGTGCGATGTCAAATTGAAGGTATCAAGTAACTTTTACTATATTTTTGTGTAATTTTTACTATATATTTTGTGAAATTTTATTACTATATTTTTTGTGTAGTTTTATTACCATATTTTTTGCGTAATTTTTTACTATATTATTTGTATAAATTTTCCTATATTTTTTGTGTAATTTTTCAATATTTTTTTTTTTTTTTAATAATTTTTACTATATTTTTGTGTAATTTAATTTTAATTTTTTGTGTACATTTTTACTATATTTTTTGTATAAATTTTACTATCTTTTTTGTAATTTTAACTAATTTTTTTGTGTAATTTTAACTAAATTTTTTATGTAATTTTTACTAAATTTTTTGAGTAATTTTTACTTTTTTTTTGTGTAATTTCACTATATTTTTATATACGTTTTACAATATTTTGATGTCGTTTTTACTATATTTTTCTGTAATTTTACTATATTTTTGTCCAATTTTTACCATATTTTCGTCCAATTTTTAATATATTCTTTGAGTAATTTTAACTATATTTTTATGTAATTTTTACTATATTTTGATGTCGTTTTTACCAAATTTTTGTGTCATTTTTACTATATTTTTTCCACTTTTTAATATATTCTTTGAGTAATTTTTACTATATTTTTTGCTGATTACTGTGAAAAGTATCACTTTTTGTATTCTGAAAGGGAGGGTTTGAACCTGAAAACCACGCTCGTGGCTCCGTCCCTGAGTAGCAGTGAGTTTGTTGGAATCACTTACATATGTACTTTGGTGGAACGGATGACTTTACTTATAATTTAGTTGTTTTCAAAAATAATTTCCAAATGATTTCTAAATTTTCCCTCAGTAGTCATGAAATAATAACGAAATAGTCCTGGATTTATCCCGAATAATGGAAATATTAACCCCAAATGGCTGCTTTTTTTGGGAACCGGTTACTTGTTTTCAAATTTCTGAAAACAAGGTACTTTATATCGACGACTAAGTGGAGTATCACCCTATATCTAAAACGCCCTATCTCAGAACTCGTGTGAACAGTTTCCTTACTTAGAATTGTTTCCAATAAAGCCCTATTTTAAAATCTGTTTCAAGAACACCATAAAAGTTTAAAAAACGCCATTTCAAACTTACAGATACGGCGTTGTTGAAATATAGTCTGATACCTATCATATCGTCGCTCGCTTGCTAGAGGCATGAATGCGAAAATTTTCCAGATTTGAGTTAATAGGCTCATGTGACTAATCTCTCGTTTCTTTACGATTTACGAAAATCCTGGGTTTCCAAAGTACAAGGAATGTGTTCAATCTCTGAAAATTGTGCCAGAAAAATGAATGTGCTAAACATTCATGTTTCTGGCGGACGGAAATTGAATTTCTAAATTTTTAAAAATTTTCTTTGAGCCAGAAACAAGAATATATTGCACTGAGTCACAGACACCATGGCGTATACGTAACAATTTTGCTACACATTCGTGTATCTGGCTTAACGAAAATTGAAAAAAATATAGAAATTCAATTTTTAAAGGACAATATTTGGAGGAGTATTTTTTCTTCAATATTTCGGATGACATTATTGAGGTTTTGGAGCCGTATTTAAATTTAATTTTAAATGATTGGCCTTCTCCGAAAGAGGGAATAGGTCAGTTGTAGAAATGAAAAAAATTTCATTTTTGGTCTCACTTCCATACAACGTTCCTTTACTCAATATTCTCACAAACTCAATAAATAAAAGTTGAAATAGAATATTTATACAAAGAAAAATTACACAATAGGTACATACCTATGGGCACACACACACACACTAGTAAAATGTGTTTATTTGTATTATTATAATACATTTTCTTTCAAAGCTTCGCTCAGGCAAATTGTGCCTTTATTAGTCTTTTGTTTGTTTTATTGTCGGCGTTTTATGGTCTTTGTTTTCTAGTTTTTCTAAATATATGTATTTACTACTCTTCGTGCTGTTGTTATACTTATTATTATCGTCACTTCCTTTTTGGCGCAGATTTTTATTTTTATTTTTATTACTAAGAATGACTCGATTGCGGAGCTTCAAAGTCGCGCTTCAAGATAGCGCGATTTTTTTTAGTTTCGTTTTTTCTTTCGTTTCCTCTACGGAATTATATTTTCTGGATCACTTGAGTCACTCAATATAAAACATTTGGTAGTTTAATTCTTTGCTTTGTTGAGCTATTGATATTTTAAGCTTAATCAGTGTATGGTTTGACGGCTGAATGGAAGATCTTCCTATTTCAAAATATTTTTGAATAACGATCTCCCTTTTTTTGAAATAATCCCTATTTTCAAATTTGGTTGAAGAACGCCCTATCACCGAATATCTTTTAACAAAGCCGTATTTCAATGTTTGATTTAAAAACGTTCCATTTCAGTTGAAAATGTTTTGAATTCTCGTTTAGATAGGGGGTTTTTGGAACTCATTCTAAGATAGCGCGTTTTTGAAAAGAATTTTGAAATCTTATAAGTTTAAACGAGCTAAACTTATTTTTATATATTTGTATATCCGGACTATCTCGGGAACCGCTTGCCCGATTTGAATAAAATTTTTAATATTCTAAGACTATCCACTTGGGGGTTGCCACCTGGGGCGGTTACAGGGTTTCCACCTATCTCAATTTTTTTTAAATTTTGTAGCAAAATATGCCAATATGGGTATTAGGGTGATTAAAAAAAATGTCGACTTGGTCTTACCCCCTAAAAAGTTAGGTATTGATGAAATAAGCCTTGCAAAAAATTAGCACTCTAACTTAACCCTTAGGGGTGGCTATTTTTACGCCCTTTCCCATACATTTTGTATGGGGAAAAATGGCATTTTTTTCAAAGTGAATTTTCTTTTAATTTTTGAAACTTTTTTGAAAATATTTTTACATACTCTTAAAGATGAAGCTTTGAAGCTTCCAAAATGGTATGCCATGTGTGATTATCTTAACTATTAAGATAATTACAGCAATTTGGATTATTTTAGGATCTTTTAGGGGCCACTTTGGGATAATTTTGGGGCTATTATGAGGGACATTTTCGGAACATTTTGGAGACATTTTGGGATAATTTTTGGGTAATTTGGGAACATTTGAGGGTCTTTTTGGGATTATTTTGGGATCATTTTTGAATAATTCTGGGGTAATTTTCGGATGATTTTGGGCACATTTAAGGGTGTTTTTGAGGTCATTTGGGAATCATTTTTGGATCATTTTAGGGCCATTTTGGGATCATTTATTGTAGTAATAAAGTCATCGGTTCCAATACATTCACGGGTTCCAAAAAAGTCATCCGTTTCTTACAAGTAACTGTCACTAAGGTGTCAAGTTTTGGATTTGGTGACTTTTTTGGAACTAGTAGCTTTTATTGCATCAGAAACTTTTACGGAGATGATTTTTTTTTTTTTGTATTTAGCGACTTTATTTGAATCAGTACCTTTTTTTGGAACCAGTGACTTTCTGAACCTTTTACCTTATTCTTAACTTTAAATTTTTACAACATTTTTTCCTCCTCATTGAGTCGAAAAAATGTTATAAAACTACGCTTGTAATTCTCGAGAGTTTCCCAAAAACGTTCTCTAACCTACCACGCTAGAGATGGACATTACAATTCGATTATGTAGCTTCTTAATCCTTTCATAACCTAAATGTTTGTTGGGTAGTAAAATTTAAATACATTTTTGCTATACAATTATCTATAATAGAAAATCGAAAAGCTCAATTCTGAATAATTTCCCCTATATATGTAGATAGATTTATTCTTAATTTCATAAACATACTTTGATTATAAATATATCATTAAGAGCTCAAATTTTGTAGCTCGAAAGAAAACAAGAAAAATTATTATTTTCTAATCAGCATAATAATTATATACACAATGTATTGATTTATAATTCGATAGTTCAATTTGTTTGTATATTTTGTTCCTCGAGTCTATTTTTATTATTTTGCTTAGATATTTGTTTATATTTGCTGAGTACAGTGACACTCGTTAAATACTATATACACAAAACAGCCGATCAGACGATAAAGGAAATTATTTTAAATTATTTGACGTATGTATATACTACAGTGTGGTATAGATATGTAAGTGCAAATGTAAATCTATCTATATGTATGTGTTTTTTCGAATATGGCGTCTGCTGTCATTGCGTTGGCTGACCATATGTTGCCACACACCCCCATCTACAAGAAATCGCTTAAGCTTTTTAATGGTTTTGTTCATACTTTTTGGATTAAAAAAATCAATGTATGTAAACATTTTCTGTTTGCAATGCCTTTTGTTGAACAGTGAAGGCGATTATGCACTGTGAAATCGATTTCTAACCAAATCGACTCTCATAGCGATTTAATCAAAACTTTTTTTTGTTGTATTAGTATTACTACAAAAAGTCCCCGAGGGTTAAGTTTTTAGTTACCGCTGGTGGGGATTTTCATTTTCTCTTAAAATGAGGATTTGACAAAGGAAAAAAATTTTTTTTTTTTTCAAAAGTTATAGAAATAGAAAAAATATTAAAAAAGAAAAGTTAAAAAAAAAAATATATATATATATAAAGTGAAAAATTAAAAAAAAATAAAATAAAAAAACTAGGAAACTTGTAAAAATTAAAAAAAAAATATTACAACAAAAAAATAAAAATAAGACATACAAATATGAAGAAATAAAAAAAACATAAAAATATAAAGAAATACAAAAAAAAAAAAAAATAACAAAAATATAAAAAGAGAAAAAAAAAAAACAAAAAATAAAAAAACGTAAAAATAAAAAAAAATATCAAAAAAACATGAAAATGTCAAAAAAAAAGAAAAAAAAGTAAAAAAAAAATAAAAAAAAAGTAAAAAAAAATAAAAAACATAAAAATATAAAAATATAAAAAAAAAACATAAAAATATAAAGAAATAAAAATATAAAGAAATAAAGAAATAAAAAAAAATATAAAAATAAAAAAAAAATAGAAATCTTAAAAATATTAAAAAAATAATAAAAAATATTTTACATAACAAAATATTTACAAAAAAAGAGGAAAAAATAAATATAGAAAACAAAATTAAAAATAAATTATTAAGACAAAAAAAAAATATTAAAAAATATATTAAACAAAAAAATATACATACATATATAAAGTAAAAGAAAAAAATAAAAGAAAAAATTATTATATAATATTAAAAAAATAAAAGAAAAAAATTATAAAAAAAATAAAAGAAAAAAATTATAAAAAAATAAAAGAATAAAAAAATTATAAAAATATAAAAGAATAAAAAAAAATAAAAAAATAAAAGAATAAAAAAAATAATAAAAAAATAGAAGAAAAATAGTATAAATTATAAAAAAAAAACAATAAAAATAAAAGAAAAATAGTATAAATTATAAAAAAAATAATAAAAATAAAAAAAAACAAAAAAAATAAAAAAAAACAAAAAAAATTATAAAAAATATAAAAAAAAAATATTTAAAAAAATAGTATAAAAATAAAAAAAAACAATAAAAATAAAAAAAACAAAAAAAATAAAAAAAAAACAAAAAAAATTATAAAAAATATAAAAAAAAATATTTAAAAAATAGTAAAAGGAAAAATATATATAAAAAATAAAAAAAAAAAAAAATAAAAAAATAAAACTTAAGTTTGTCAATGATTTGTGGCATCAAATAAAGCTCATATTTAAAAATTTAACAAAGGGTTCTTTTGCTCTTTTTATTTAAATAAAAACTTATGAATTTGGAAAAAAAGTTAATGTTTATTATTTTTTAGTCGAATTAAATGACTAACAAATATTTATTGAATTTTAAGCAATGAAACATTTTTTATTCATATTTTTACATTTCACAAGCATTAGAAAAATGTTTCAGTGCTCAAAATGTATTAATTTTGCCATATAATTTAAAGGGAGAATGAAGTGTCAAATAAATGTATAGTGAACTTTACATTTTTTTTTTTTAATTTAAAAATGCAAAGTTAGATTCTGATGCATTAATAGAAAAATGGCTGGAAAAAAATCTTACTTTAACGATTTTAAAAAATTTAAAATTTTGTAATACTGTAATTTTGAATTTTTTCAAAAATTAAAATATTTTTTTATAGCCTCTTTGAAATTGTCAAATTTATTTCAAGTGCAGTAGTTTACTAAATATTGAGAGAACGAACTTTACAAAACACATTTAAAAAATTTTTTTTTAAGTTTATGCCCGCAGAATAAGTAGAGCAGAATTATACATACGAATTAATATACGAGTACAAATGTCATATACAAAGGAAATCTGATTAGTAGGTACTACTGAGGAAATCATAACAAAAAAAAAAGGCATACAATATTTTTTCTACATATACAAAATATTTCTCTAAGCTTTTCGATGAACACAGAAAATGCGAACAATGAAGAGACGAAAATAAAAAATCTACACGGTATAAGAAATCTTTAAGCTTTTGCTAACGTCAACAAAGCAAAGCACAACGCGCATGCTCAAATATATAAAAAGTAAAATTAAACAAGATAAAAAATGAGTATCGGATGGTAATTTTTGTAAACAGAGCGGGAGAACTAACAATGTGCGATATGTCAACAAAACGCTCAAGTATTGTAGGCGCGCTCCCTATCTCACATTCAACTACTCCCTCTCTCTCGCTCTACGAGTGTGTCTGTTCTTCGCTCTATTTTTGTAATCATCGCTCTCTCCTCTCCCTATCTCTTTTTACAACATTCCACTTTATTCATATATTTCTTCTAACAACAATCCAACATTACAATATAACTCGTTGTAAACAAAATGCTATGATGAATTCAAAATTCAAAACAAAATATAAAAAATAAACAGTATTGACCTTGAGTGTGGTTAATAACTGTGCACATTCCCAAAGTAGCTAGCGAGTGTTGTGGAAATTAGAAAAAAAAATATTGTTTAAGAGCGGGTGCTCGGATTGACTTGTGTGACGTTGACGTCTGGCGTCCCATGGCTATCGTGTGGAGGCGCACTGGCCATAACTAGCAGCAATTTTTTAGTCATCAATTTTGTGTGTAGGGCGGAGAGTAGTGGGCGTGTGAAGCATCTGATATTGAGATGTAGTACACATGTAAGTATGTCTGAGCATGTAAGTTCATTTTTAGCTTGTTCAATACCACTTGTACATAAATTACTTATTGAAACATGACGAGACCACATAAACTTCATATCAGCAACAGCTAAATTAATTAATTCGTTAGCGTTTTTATGACTTTTATGAACATGAAATGATACAATAAGTCTCAATTAACTTTGTCCCGATGTAAGTATGAGTGGCAGTAGAAAGGCCAATCAGCAGAAACAGAAAGGTGACATTGTTGTCGTGGTCTCAGTTAGCCGACACCTCCGGTCAAGAACTGTCGTCGAAGTCATTAAAGGAGGTCTTACGAATCATGCCGTTTCTTTCCAAAGGACCGGCTAGTTGGAAACGATTTATCTATTGCAGATTCTGCTGTTGTTACCATCAGATCTGTTGAGTGCTATGGGTCAGTTGTTTCACTCCTTCAACTTTAGGGTCGTCCCTTTGCCTATGTATATTGTAAGCTCCCAGACTAGATAGGATTTCCAGATATCATGGTTGGATTCATGAAGGGGTCTGTTTCCGTGTTCGGCCTTAATATGTGAGTGCATTACTTCCTTTTACCCTGAATGGTGTCTTGATGTGCTGGATTCGCACAATGCTGGTGCAGAGATCTGCTCCCAGGGTGGCGTGCTCCCCCTGTGAACAATAATGAGAACACTATCCGCTGGTGAGTTCTCTTAACAAGACGCTCTTCTACCTATACATAACTTGTCGTAATCCTAGATGCCAAATTGTTTTTGGAAGCAGATTCTCGAATCTCCTTGCCCAACTACATTCAAGGCGTTGGATATGCCTCTAATCACTTCGAGATTGTTGTTGTTGTAGCAAAAAAAACAAGGGAGTGCTGTCGATAATGACAGTCCTTTGCTGGTTAAGAACCCGGTACGCTTCGGTACTTACACCTTGTGGTACTTGCCCGACTGCCACGGGTGCGATTTCGTATGACCACTGGAACCTATGGGTCATCTCATCTTCTCCTTTTGTGAGGAATAACTTCTTCCCTGAACCCCGAACAAGCAGCACAATCACTTCGAGCTGAATCTGGCTGCCGGCTGACATGAACTAGAGTTATGGCAATGGGACGGCTGATAGTTAAGCTAGGGTGGACTCTGAACAGTCATTCCTGGGCTCACAACCATTCATAGAATTTCCTTCTTTGGACATCGAAGTCATTTTTAGAGGCTATATGTATTGTTTGCATAGTCGTGACTGGAATGCACTGAGGGCGGAGGTGGGCAGTGTGGACTGAACTGACATTCCTTGGACATCTTTGTCAGAACCTTTTTTTCTATTCGTTAGAACCTTTTTGGTTTTATTCGTTATGGGTATAAAAAATACAACATTGTTCAAACTATCTTTTATTTTTCTACTCTTTTTTCGTTGTTTATTCACATATTTTGAGTTTGTTGACATCGATTGCGAACGTTAGCCTATTCGCGTGGTAGGTATATTGATTTAGTTTATTCAAATTTTGGAACATTTTGCTGTATCTTTCATGATATAGCTGCCTTTAAAAACATCTTTGTTTGTTTAGCTTACTTGGTCAGCTGTTTTAATGTTTTATTTTTTTTTTTGTCTAATCATTTTTGCTATTCATCTCACTATTTTAATATTAAACAAATATTTAAAGCTTTTGTTCACTTGCCTTTGTGTTGATATATCATCACCTGTTTTCTAATTATAGATCAAAACTTTTATTAGATACCTTTACAAAATAGATAACCGAGTAATGGCAGGCACGTTTTGAGCTTCCAAATCCAATTTGTATGTTAATTTTAACGCTCAAACACATTTTGTATACACTTTAAGTCACAAGACTTATCACATACAAATTCTACCTACTAAAGAATTTTATAGTCTTTTCATTTTGATTTTTTCGTTTCTGGTTACTTAACATTTGTAATTGGCAAACAAATTAATACCGTCATATGTAGATTACTTATAGGTAGCAGTAAAATAAAAAAAATAATGTAGTCAACCTTCACAGCGTGCGAGTTTATTGACCTCAAGTCTAAAATGTTAAATAATAATAAAAAGAAAATGATAAAAATAATTTAAACACAACAATTTAGGAGTGATCGCTAAGTGATCTTTAAATGTTGAAATTTTGTGGTTACATTAGCCAAATGCTGATGATCTCTAACTTTTGGTGTACCGAAAGTGTTGCGAATCTTTGAGATTTTCTTTTTTTTGCTGATGCCTTTCACTTTATCTAGCTATCTTTATTTTTTTTTTGCTTCACAGTATAGAATGTTCTCAGTTTCTGTCACTGTTGATGTTGGCTGATTTTGTGGATTTGTTGCTTAGTTTTGTTTGGTTCTTATTTCTGTCTTGTTAGCTTTCTATCTAGATTTTCAAGGTGTTTCTAGCTTTTCCGCTTCCTTCTTCTTTAGACTAATCGATCATTATGATTAAGCAATTTTTCGATATTTTATTTTTTGGTCTAAGAGCCGGAATATGTTTAATTTTGTACTGTTTCTAATTATGCTACAACTTTCCTAATCAAAAACAAGTAAGGAAGTCTAAGATCGGGCGAACCGAACATTAAATGCCCAGCGTTTTCTTTTAGAACGGGATAACAATGACATAGGCCCCAGGAGGATTTACCTAAAATTTTATATTATTTTAGCCATTTATCTTACTGAATTAGGTCATTTTCGAATTTTTCGATATCGAAAGGAGGGCGATTTTATCCAGTTTCATCAGGTATACTCCTAACGATACTGGTATGCTTTGTGCCAAATTTCATCGTTTTACCGTAATCAGTTTAAAAGTTACGACCAGTCGAAATTTGTATATTTTTCTCAGGAATTTTGTTCCCAGTTACTTCTGATTTTCTTTAGGAGGTCGGGTTTCAATGCTCAAACTACTTACTTTACCCTGGTGGGCGTGTTATACAGGGATATGTGGGAGTAAAAGCCCATATGATCAGAGTGTACTTTAACCCCTGCGGGTTAGGGGTTTAGAATATGCCCGAGGTAGGCATACCGGTCGTAAGAGACGACTAATATGCACATAGGTAATTGACGTGCTACTCGATGGTTGATCTACGGATATGATGCCTCTCACCTCTCATTACCCATCTTCTCCTTCCTCATGGATGGAGGGATGCCATGACCTAGAAGGTTCCACTGGTCATACCAAATCGCTACCACGACAGTCGGGCAGTACCGCAAGGGAGTACCGCAGCGTACCGGGGTCATATCCGGCCAAGGACTGTCAACTTCGGCATCACTCCCCAAAACCTTCGGGGAGTGTTTTGTTGTTAACAACAACAACAACAGAGTGTACTTTAAACTGGTATTCCTGGGCCCATAACCAGTAATAGCATTTCCTCCATTGAACATCGCAGCCACGATCAGAGACTTTTTTAAAATAGTTTGCTTAGTCGTGACTGGGATGCACCAAGCGTGAAGGTGAGCAAAATGCATCATCATCATCATTTATTGGCGCTTAACCGCCTAAGCGATTTTGGCCGTCGCCTATCAAAGCACGCCAGTCATTCCTTTTTAGCGATAACTGACGCCAATTGGAAACCCCAAGGGAGTTCAAGTCATCCTCCACCTGTTGTTTCCATCTCAGTCGAGGCCTCCCCCTTCCTCTGCTGCCGAATTCGGGTGACGATTGGAAAACCTTCTGGGCTGGAGCTTCTTTGTCCATTCGCATGACGTGACCCAGCCAGCGGAGCCTTTGGGCTTTAATTCGCTGGACTATGGTCAGATCTGCGTAAAGCTCGTACAGCTCATCGTTAAATCTCCTTCGATACTCGCCGTCGGCATCACGGGAAGGACCATAAATCTTCCGGAGAACTTTTCTCTCAAATACTCCAAGGGCCATCTCATCTTCTCTTGACATTGTCCATGAATCTGAGCCATACATCAGGACAGGTATGATGAGAGACTTATAGAGCGCGATCTTTGTTCTTCGAGAGAGGACTTTACTTCTCAATTGCCTACTCAGTCCAAAGTAGCACTTGTTCGCAAGAGTGATTCTCCGTTGGAGCAAAATGCATGATACCACAAATTTTGGGATCGAGGACCACCCTTTTTACTTGGTATAAATACATGACAATGAGCTACCCAACCTGGCCTTTCCACCTTGCGGATGATGAGACCGTCAATCTTCTCTGTTTCTGTTCTGCCTTCGCGAGAATGTGGTATGAGGTTTTGGGGATAGTTGTGTTCGGAAACATCAGACCTGTTTAAGGTTTCAGCAACATTAGGTGTGCAACTTACGCTAGAAAACACAACATAAATAGCTCCAAAATAGCTCCAAAATAAACTTGAGGATGATCACAGATGAGTTCCCAAAAGGTATAACATTACCAAACCATTATCAGAACTTCCATAACCTTGAAACAACTTTAGGGTCTATGAGTACATACTTAGATTGTTTTAAAACCACGCTTGCCCAACTCTTAGCCACATAAAAACTTTACGTGATTGAATTATGTCTTCTTGCTAGTAATAACACCTAAAGCTTACACAACTATCAGGAAGTCTTAGCACCGTGAACTCAGTGTACATTTTAGTACATTTTTATGATTTTACAAATATGTTAATGTATAATTTTATTACCGAAAATATCATAGCTTAAGTAGATTTAAGTAGACAGGTATATGTAAGTAGATATAAAACAGTACAACTACTTTTACCGATTGCAGCATAATTTACAACTCAGGTATGCACATTAGGACGGGGCGATCATGAACCTGAAACGAAGGTATAAAAAGTTGGGGCTTATTTAAAGTTTAAATTTGTCTGTTCGAATGTTCTATTAGTGCTATGTTCTAGAACAACTATAAGCTCGTAAGTTCCAGTGCATGTTCTCGAAAATTGTATGTTATAATATTTGTCTCCGTCCTAATGTAATATATTTTTATTTGTTTGTGCTGCATTCCTTCACTCAATTTTGCGATTTCATGTGACTTTGGCGTGATTTCATAAATTTTGATTATAGCTGAAAAATCTAAAAATATTTTTTATACAGATAAAAATTCTGCTGCATGGATTCGTGGCCATGATTCTAAAAATATTTTCCATAAATAATTTTTTTAAAGGAATTTTAAAAATGTGACAGATAATTAAAGTATTTTCTTTTAGACTTCATGATTTACAGATTATCTTGTTTTAATATTGATGATGATAGTTTGTATGACTTGTGGCTCTTTAAATTCAAAAAAAAAAAAAAAAAAAAAAAAAAATTTTGATACCAGCTCGAAGGTACCTCTTGGAATCTACGCACTAGAGTTGTTAGCATATAGCCGAGTGAGCTTAGCTGGGAAAGTAAGTTCGGGAGAGTTTTAGAAGAGACATTTTCTCTCGAAGGGCCAGCTCATCTTCCTCGACACTGTCCATGATTCCGAGCCATATCTCAGAACAAATATGATGAGATGCTATTGGTTTTTTTTGACGAGCGAGGACTTCACTTTTTAATTTCCCACTCAGTCCAAAGTAGTAGCTTTTGGGAAGAATAATTCTCCATTAAATTTCTCTGCAATATCTTCAGCTCTATAATTATATATATTCAGCACAACTAAGTATAAATACAAACCTATAATCTGATTGAGCATCACAAATGTACCACATATCCCATTTATTTTTGGACCGAATCTACTTGAATTTCAATTTATTTTGTTTATGCCTCATTTATTTTTATGTTCTTGACACACTGCCAATCAGCGCATCAGAGTGTACTCTGCTACTTAGTCAAAGGTGTTCTGTGGTTCTTTTGACTTGTTGACGTTTAATTTCATACGAAATTGTGCCAAATTACTTTTGGGCGCCAATCAATGTCAGAGGAGCGAGAGCGGGTGGTGCGGGATTGGCACAATGTTGCACTCAGGTACACGTGTCCCAGAGTAAGAGGGAAATAACGATAGTCCTTTTTTTGTTGAGGGCTTTTAAATAGCCCTTTAAAAGATCCAATCCTTCTGTGAACCCAAACTAGGCCAAGTTTGTTGGTTTGGACTTTTTTTACGGCAGCGTTGAAATATATTTAACCATATCAAGCTCACGAACTTTAACGACTAGCAGGAGATAACTGTTCTTGCGCATTTAGGCATGTCCGTCCGTCTGTCCGTCCGCCCGTCTGTCCGTGTACACGATAACTTGAGTAAAAATTGAGATATTTGCATGAAATCTTGTCTACAGGCTACTTTCTGGCCAAGGTAGGTTGCTATTGAAAATGGCCGAGAAATCGGACGATAACCCCCCTTTCGGAAGGCATTTTTGAAAATTCGTCTGGTCGTAACTTTTAAACTGATTACGATGAAACTTGGCACAAAGCTTACTATTATCATTGGGAGTATACCTGATGAAACTGGATAAAATCGCCCTCCAACCATTTCGATATCGAAAATTTCGAAAATGACCCAATTCGGTAAGATAAATAGCTAAAATAGTATAAACTTTTAGGTAAATCTTCCTGGGGCCTATATCATTGTTATCCCGTTCTGGAAACTACCGCTGGGTATTTAATGTTCGGTTCGCCCGAACTTAAACTTCCTTACTTGTTTTTTTGTTTGTATTTTTACTGACGTATGTTGGTAAATTTTTTGATACTAAAAGAATTTTGAAATAGTTCGCGAACGTTTGCTTTTCGTTCATCTTCATAATCGAATGCATATATTGCGTGAAATATTCGCAAAAGCTTTAAATAGTTACTACTTAATTTTACTCGGGAACATGTGGAGACCTTTCAGGGATCCGTTGGGATTACTTCGGGAGTTGTTCGAAAACATTTAGGGATGGTTTTCAAGATCATTTTCGGCATCATTTCTGAACTTTCTGTGGATCATTTCTGGACCATTTGGGCATTGCTTTCGGGAACATGTAGGGACATTTTAGGATCCATTCGGGATTACTTCGGAACTTTTTCGGGATCATTAGACATGGTTTTTGGAATCATTTTAGAACTTTTTTGGGATCATTTTAGGAATCATTTCCAGACCATTTCAGAACTTTTTTCAGGATCATATAGGGATACTTTTCACTATCCATCCCCGATTATTTGCGTTCGCTTTTGCAACTTTTCTGGGATAATTTCGCGTCTGTTTTTAAGATTTTTTTCCGACTATTTCGTGGCTTTTGAGAATCATTTGAGGATGATTTCTGCAGTTTTTTTTTACTTTTAATGACATAACTTGAATTGAAATAAGTTTGCCGTAAAGCAATTGGGTGATACTGTTAATTTTAGACCAATGTCGATTAATTATGAAAATTTGCAAAATCGGTTTTCAGCCTACTTTTTTAATGTGGGTACTTCATTTCGAATTATTCAGATAAACCTGTTTAAAGTAGGATTCTGTGAAAGATCCCAACTAGGTATAGGATCTTCGGTTTAGCCGTAACTTATGCTTCCTTACTTGTACCTAATTGCGGCTATTGGCTAGTCCTATATTTTAAACATATTATTTCGTATTTTGACAACAAATATCTACTTGTTTCCTCAAATTTCTATTTTATTTTTGTTGCTTTAAAATATTTAAATCAAAGTTTACATTTTTAGTAGTTGGTTTTCTTTTCGTTCTTTGTATGTATAATATTTATGAGTCAACTGAAAATATTTACATATTAACGTTATCGACACTTTGTTTTGACAGAAGAAAACTGCTAAGCGTGCAAAATAACAAGTTGTAAACAAATACAAATCAGTAAAATAATAAAATTTTTTATTTACCCATAAGTACTGGGGTATAAATAAGTTTTTTATTTTCGTCCAAACACACAAATGAGTGGGCGAAGAGAAATGAAAAATTCCGAAATATGATAATATGACTGTAACCAAAATAATGAATGTGTAAAATTTCAAACTTCGAGATATAATGTTGATTCTTTGAATGTACCAAGACTATGGTGCCGAATTACAGAGTAACATGCTTACTGGGAAACGAAAATATTTTACCATAAAAATCACTTATTTCTTCTATTACCCACTTTCAAACCCGATTCCTCAGTATTTTCTTTGTTTTTCCACATTCAAAGCTTCTCTCATAAGGCCTGCTCGATATCATTCTTCGTAAATATACAGCTGATGCTAAGCAATAGCAATTCGCATGTTGCTGACACACCCATTTTTCTCGCTTCATATTCCTTAGTTGCGCAAAAAAAAAAAAAAAAAGTGTGACAAATTGTAAGGGCGGAATTTGTTTTTATTTATAAGAAATTACATAGCTATGAGGCGATTGTGCACACGCGTGAGGAATTTGCTGATTGATAACCCACACGAGGCGACATTTGGAGAGTTATAATATGTTTAATAAAAACTTACCCAGTAAGCTTTTTGAAATATCTTCTCAAATGATCGTAGACAGTCTGCAAGTACTATCGTAAAAATGGAAAAAATAATAATTCCTATCATTTAATTTAAAAAAATGTCAGATATGTGGCAACCTTGATAACCTATAATCAAAATTTAATAGAAGTTTCATGTGATTTTTAAGAGAATAGTGACCAATACCCTAATTGAAAATATTTTTTGCCAAAATATGACGCAAAATATATTTCCTATCACATACGTATTGGATTATCTTTTTTTCGTGTAGATGGCAACTACGTTACAGGAGGTATCAGATAGGTGGCGACCCCCTAACAACATCCTAAGTGGCAACGTCTAAGTAGAAGAGCTAGTAGCAGATAAACTTTTTAAAAATTTCATATAAATGTAATTAAACAAATTAGATAGGTGGCAACCCTGAAAGCAATTCTTAAGTGGAAATACTTATGTAGACAAACTAAGATTGTAATACATCAAGGTTCAAAGCATTTTCGAGATAATATTGGAAGTAATATAAATCTTATAACTTTAAACGAGCTAAACTTGTATATTTGTATATTCAGACTATCTCGGGAACCGCTTGACCGATTTGGATGAAATTTTGAATATTGATAGTATGGTTGATTCTAAGACTATCCACTCAGGGGTTGCCACCTGGGCGGTTTACAGGGTTGCCACCTATCTCAACATTTTTTAATTTTGTAGCAAAATATGCCAATATCGGTATCAAATGAAAGGTATTTTCAGCCACATGCCAACTAAAATATTTTCAAGTAGGGTTGCCACCTTACCGCAGAATATTTGTATATATTTGCTTTCGGGAACCGCTTGACCGATTTGGATGAAATTTGGCATATAGATAGTATGATTGATTCTAAGACTATCCACTTGGGGGTGTACAGGGTTGCCACCTATCTCGTTTTTTTGTAGCAAAATATACCAATATGGGTAACAAATGAAAGGTATTTTCAGCGACATGCCAACTAAAATATTTTCAAGTAGGGTTGCCACCTTACCGCAGTATATTTGTATATCCGGACTATTTCGGGAACCGCTTGTCCGATTTGGATGAAATTTGTCATATAGGTAGTATGATTGATTCTAAGACTATCCACTTGGGGGTTGCCACTTGGGTGTGTACAGGGTTGCCACCTATCTCAATTTTTTTTAAATTTTGTAGCAAAATATACCAATATGGGTAACAAATGAAAGGTATTTTCAGCGACATACCAACTAAAATATTTTCAAGTAGGGTTGCCACCTTGCCGCAGTATTTCGGATCTTTTTGAAGTCATTTTTGGATCATTTTGGGATAACTTTAGGTCACATTTGAGGGTCTTTTTGGGGTCGTTTTGGGATTATTTTAGGATTATTTTGGGAACATTTTTGGATAATTTTGGGATCACTTTATGGTCATTTTGGGATCATTTTCGGATCATTTTTGGGTCGTTTTAGGTTCAATTTCGTATCATTTTGTGAACATTTAAGGGTCTTTTTGAGATCACTTTAGGATTATTTTGGGATCGTTTACGACTTGCTCCAGGACTCCGAACGCATGGGCTGTCAGGTGTTAGCCTGGTGCGGTGGATGGGATGCTGTCCTGCGTAGTTACCGTCAAGAAGTTTAACATCTACTCGGATAGTCAAGAAACAATTAGAGCGCTGAACGCCAACGTTCGATCGAGGACGGTCAGCAAAAGCCCGGTTGCGTCTAAGTCCTTCAAAATGAAAATTATTTGGGTGCTAGGCCACAATGAAATTCCGGGAATTGCCATGCGGATCTCTTTGCCAGAGCGGACAATCTGTGTTTTCCTCTTACCACCTGTAGTTTGCTGCTGAGCAGGTGCGCTTAGGATCAGCTGAGCCAGCGCTCTGTTGACACCACCTCGTGTCAGGTTTCGAAGTCCTTCTGGCCAGTGCTTGACGCTAGGCGATCATTGGAATTACTGGGGTTCTGCAAAGCACAGCTTTCCATGATGAATGGAGGGACTCGCAGATGGAGGTTCATGCGGTGCGGTTAAACATTCTGAAAAATCATGGAGGCAGACGAGGTGGAATCATCAAACCAATTTTAGCGTTTTATAAATTTCTCATTTTCATAGAAATAGTGCAAAAACACCAAAAACTTCATTTCATTTCCAATACATTTCATACTTAGAGAGGGGTCCAAAACGCCCCATTTTTATAGGTAAAGCCACACTCTGGTGTTATAATTTGGTTCACAACTGTATACTTGATTGTCTTAGCAATGAATATTGCCAGTCACTTTTGGAATATTTCTACGTAGGAATGCATATTCATCATCTGCAACAACATGCAAACATATTAAATTCATTATCAACTAGCTCTTGTTGTTGTGGTCACCGCAACACTCTCATAATTGCATGTTCATCATACGCCCCAGTGTACCCAGACAGTTTTTATTGCCGTCTGATTGTTGTCGCGCGTTTCACGTACAAGCGATTGTGGGTGTTCCTGCATCGTTCGCGGATTTTTATTTCATTTTAACTGTTGTTTGGGTTGACGCTTGCACTAAATTCAATGCATTTTTACTTTATTTATTTATTTCAGAATTTTCGCTCTCGCTTTTCGTCTCGTTTGGAATTTTTGTACACGTTCAAGTGCTGACATCAGAATTTGTTTATTTCTCCCATTTCAGTCTACCTTTTGCCTTTTAATAATTTTATTAAACTTTTTTTTTTTTTTATATGATAGTACATATCATCAGGAATGCGCGTGATTGTAATATAATTTTTTTGTTGTTGTTATTGCAATTCATGCGAATTTTTAAAATTTGCTCTTTTAATTCACGCAAAAGTATTTGCACTTTTTACTTTATATCAAGCATCGGCGCCCCATAGATCTTAAGATCTGTCAAACAAGTTGGATTCATCACACAGACACGTTGCGCTCTTTATTTACCAAATGATTTTGTCGTCGCTGAGCAAGGGGCGCAACCACATCGCCTGGAGGTGTCGCTTGTTTGGTCAGCGAATGTTAAAAATATATTTCGGACGATCACAGCGCGTGTATAAGCGCTCTCACCTATACACCTGCACTTGCAAATCTGCCGACCCATGCTTTATATATAACCTTGTTGAGAATGAATATGCATTTATTAGCTTCTTAAACGGTACTTTTTTTAAATACCTTTTAAAGTGCTCTCTTTATTATATATTTTTGCACGATTTCACAACAAAACTTTATTTAATCTATCTAAGTACTTTTTATAATGAAATGTATAATCTATTTACACATATGTTTGACGATAGCATTTCAGTTTAGTACTTAGAATGATCGTTAATTAGCGCTAAAACGTATAGGAAATTTTCACTGGCAACTTTTTGCCGGAAATTATTAAGTTTTTTGGTTTTATCTATTTTTCTGTTTCAAGATATCTTATTTTATTTTTATTTTTTTATTTGATTTTATTTTACATATTTATTTTAAATTTAATTTTTTTAAATTGTATTTAATTTAATGTAATTTAATTTTATCCTAATATATATATTTAATTTAATTTAATATAATTCAATTTAGTTTTTTCTTATTTTATTTTTATTTGATTTGATTGAATTAAATTTTTTTTCTTAGTTTAATTGAATTGAATTTAATTTAATTTTATTTTTTTTGTTCGATTTCATTTATATGTATTTATTTTTTTTTTAAATCACATATTTAAATTTTTTTTCTTTTTCTTTATTTTTTTCCTTTTTTATTTTTTTATTTTTTTTATTATTATTATTTTTTTTATTATTATAATTTTTTTTTATTTTTTTTTAATTTTTTTTTTATTTTTTTTAATTTTTTTTTATTTTCTTTTTTTTTTGTTTTTATTTTTTTTTGTTTTATTTTTATTTATTTAATTAAATTTTTTTTTAATTTATTTTAATTAAAATTATTTTTATATTTTTATTTGCTTTAATTTTTTTATAGTTTTTTTATTTTTTTAAATTATTTTTTATTTTTTTAATAACTTTTTTTGAGTTATTTCTTTAGTTTTCTTTCAATTTTTTTTTATTAATTTTTTTTTTGTATTGTATTTTATTTTCTTATTAGTTTTATATTCGATTTTGGTTTGTTTTCATTTTTTTATTTATTTCATTTTAATTAAATTTTGTCTTTTTATTATATCAATTATTTTCTAATTTTTAATTTTTTTTTGATAATTTTTTAAATTTTTTGTTTTATATTTTTTATTATTTTTATATTTTTTATATTTTTTATAATTTTTTAATATATTTTTATTATTTTTTATAATTGTTTTAAATTTTCTTTATATTTTTTATAATTTTTTTTAACTTTTTTATATTTTTTATATTTTTTTTAACTTTTTTATATTTTTTTTAACTTTTTTAATTTTTTTTTGATAATTTTTTATATTTTTTGTTTTATATTTTGTATTATTTTTATATTTTTTATTATTTTTATATTTTTTATATTTTTTTTTATAATTTTTTTTAAACTTTTTTATATTTTTTTTATTTTTTGAAACCTTTTTTAAATTTTTTTATTTTTTTAAAACCTTTTTTACATTTTTTTTAAACCTTTTTCCATCTTTGTTTTTTTTTTAATTCCTTTTTTATTTTTTCAAATTATTTTATTGTTTTATTACTTAAATATTTGATTATAATCATATTAATTATCATTTGATAATTTTAACTGAGCTTTTTTAGGCCGCCAGATTTTGATTGAAACTTTTTTTGATTATATTTTTACTCTTTTTTGATTATTTTTTATTTTTCATTTAATTGTATTTTAATTTTTTAATTATTTTTATATATTTCATTAAATTTTAATTTTTTATTAAATTTTATCTAAATTACTAAATTTTAATTTTTATGGCACTCTAAAAGACTATGTCTTTTTACTTGTGTCTTAAAAAATTATTTTTATTACTATTTACTTTAATTTTGTATTTTTTTTTCACTTTGGTTTTTTTTAATTTTAAAAATTTTTTTTTTTATTTTTTCAAACTTTTCTTTAAATTTTTTTTTATTATTATTGTTAAAATTATTTTTTGTTTACTGTATTTTACTCTTTTAATTATTTTTATATTTTATTTAGTTTTATTACATGATTTTTTATTTAACTTAATTTATTAAATTTTACCTTTTTTGCTTTAATATTGAATTTTTTTATATTTTTTCAATATTTTTTTTAATTTTTAAACATTTTTTTAATAGTTTTTCATTTCTTTTCGATTTTTTTTAATATTTTTTATTTTTTTAAACGACTTAAATTTTTTTTAAAATAATTTTTAGATATATTTTTTGTTATTTATTAATTTTTATTTTATAATAATTTTTTTTTTTTTTTTTTAATTTACCTAATTTAGTTTTTATTTTATTTTTCTTATCTTATCTCACAGTAATGCCTGTGAATGAATATGAATGTAAAAAAAAATTAAAAAAAATAAAATTCAAATACTTTTACGATTCCAAATATGCAATTCTGTTGTTAAAACAAAAATAAAACTTAGAGTAGGTACAGTGAACTCAAGCATTTTGTAAACAAATTAAGCCTTGCACTCGAGAAACGTGTTGGCAAAATATCACATTAAAAAAGCACAAAAAAAGGCCACAAATGAGAAAATAAATTGTCGTAGCTGCACATTCGCACGTAATGTAGAGTGAGCAATAGTTCAGAGATATATATGTATGTAGCTACTTTGTAAGTACTCGTAATAGTGGTCACTGGCCAGACACAATGTAAACAAACTAATAGCGTAAACAAATTAAATAAAAAAAAATATAATTGGAATTGATTGACAAATACTTTAGATGCCACATGCCAATGCAACGAGTATTTGAAAATAGAAATTAGACGTTTCTACTGACGAACATATGGTTATATTAAGTAAATAACCAGACACGTGTCAAAACAATACGATCTACATAGAAGTGCCTTACAATATATTAGCACACCCACACACAAAATTTGACCTTATTAAGGGCTTATTTTATCTTTCTTATGAAGATCTTCTTGAGAAACTTTTGCTTAATTTTGGAACAGTCGCCAACCTCGGAACTACTTTCGTATTATTTCAGGGGCTTCTTATAATCACTTGCCCTATTTTTTAGACTGTTTTTATACTTGTTCTAAGTTTAGTTCCCAATGTCTTTGAACGTCCGGTCGATGCGAAAAAAGCATATCAATTACGGCAGTTTTCGTTTCATAACAAAATCACCTTACGTGATATGAAACAAGTAAGCGGTTCCGGCCATGTGACCAAACTTTCTATACTCAGCTTTTATACTATCATTATATGGAATGTGGGCAACTTACATAATGTCTGACAAGAAAACAAGTTACCGACACATATTTCGTCTTTTTGACGAATATATCCTTACAACATATTCATCCAATTGAAGTATTCGTCTTTTGAATGAAACCTTATTTTAATTTTTTATACTGTAGTAAACATTTTTTAGAGGCCAACATATTTCGTCTTTTTGACGCATATACCCTTTCATCCATTTGAAGTATTCTTCTATTTAATGAAATCTTAGCCGATATATTTCGTATTTTAGACTTAAACATCCTTAGGACGTATTCATCCATTTAACTTATTCGTCTCATTGAAGAATCTATATTAAATTTGTATATTGTGAAAAACATTTTTTAGAAGTCAACAGATTTCATATTTTAGATTTATATATACTTAAGACGTATTCATCCATTGAACGTATTCATCTTATTAACGAATCTATATTTAATTTTTTTTTTAATATTTTAGACAGCCTTGCCTCCCTTTTTTTAATTTTCTTAAGACATTCCTCCATAAAACGCATTTATCTCTTTAATGAGTCATTCTAAGTTGACTAAGTTTCTACTTGCATTGAAAACCCGGGCCTTAAATGCTTGCTTTTGTGAACATTTTTCATCGAATTGACGTATTTCATATTTTGGATTTTCTTAAAATTTTCGGAATAGATTAGTAGGAGCCTGGAAAGTGTTTCTGTAAAGTTGTTTTTTTAGGGAAGTGGGCCCGGTACCGCCCTATTCGAAACTATCGTAAAAATGGCTGGAGTTACCTGAAATTTGGTATGTAGGTATCGTTATGCTTAGGTTAAAGTATAGGATGAAATTTCTTCCGGAAAGTGGACCTGTTCCAAACAATCGTATTTATAGCTCGATTTACTTCAAATGTAGTATGTATGTAGGTAGCAATATGCTAAGACTAAATTATAGGATACATTTTCTTCCGGAAAGTGGACCCAGGGCTGACTTATTCTAAACTATCGTAAAAATGGTTGTATTTACTTGAAATTTGGTATGTAGGTAGCGTTATGCTTAGGTCAAAGTATGGGATGTTTTTTCTTCCGGGAAGTGAACCAGAGACCGATCTGTTCTAAACAATCATATTTATGACTCGATGTGCTTGATTTTTGGCTTGTAGCTGGTCAGAGACCGACCAATTAGTATGGAGTTAGAATTTTGCTTAGTCTAATGCATACCTACATAGATTAATTTTTCTTCTGGGAAGTGAACCATAACATATAATTGGCGGCCGCCGTGGTGTAGCGGTTAAGTGTTCGGCCTCCTACACCAAGTCGTGTCGGTTCGATGCCCGGCAAAAGTAACATCAAAAATTATTTAGAAAAAATTTTTTTCTAAACGGGGTCGCCCCTCGGCAGTAGTTTGGCAAACTCTCCGGGTGTATTTCTGCCATGAGAAGCTTCTCAGCAAAAAATTCATTTGCTTTGCAAGTGCCGTTCGGAGTCGGCAAAAAACTGTAGGTCCCGCCAACTTGTAGGAAAAACTCAAAAAGCAACACACCACAAGTTGGAAAGAGAAGCTCGGCTAAAAATCTCGTTAGAGGTTATGATAACCTGTTGGTATATCGCCGCCATTAGTTTTTTTTTTTTTTTAAGTGAACGATAAAACGGTATACTCTAAATCATCATTTTCGTCATGCGATTTCACGCACGCCGGGTATAACTAGTTGTGTATAACTTATATTTCATTTGCTAAACTTGCTCCGCCACTAACTTATCACATTTCTCTTTTTCTATTGTTTTCAGATAACTGAGCAGTTGTAGGCGTTTCTTTGCAATCACGTGCCGCGGTGTCGGCGCCACCGCCACCATTAAAACCGCAGCAGACGGTAAATAAATATTTGTATTTTCGATAATACATAACGGTTATCAGCTTGAGCTTAGTGACAGAGTGCCACCTCAAAATTGGCTGTAGACCAGCTTGATTAATACATCAACAACGAGAGCAACGCGAAAACCCAACGAAGACAGCAGCTAAGTGCTCGTAATTTGTGCACATCGGTTGCCGCCTACAAAAACACACAAAAAAAAAACACCACACACCTGTCATAAAATGACCGAAAATCAATTATTTTCCATGTCGAGCGATCTATTCGACAACTCATCCAACAGTAGTAATCCACTTAAGTGTGATCTCTTCTCATTGGCGCTGAGCAACAGTAATAGTTCTAGTTTACTCTTTGGCACATCGGCGCTACCAGCACTTAGCCCATTGCAGCAACTTAATGTGAATATCAATTTTAACACAAATTCCAACTCCAGTCCCCATTCCAATTATTTCGCGACGAATTCAAATTCAAATACACCAAACGATCAGCACCAGCAACAGCAACAAAACGCCTTTTCAGCACACAGCAATCAGAGTAGTAGTCCTGGCAGTAACGGTAGTGGCGTCAGCATCAACGACGGTGGTAGCAGTAATGTGATGCTGACCAATGCCATAAGCATACCACGCAGTAATAATCCCAATCAAAGTCATAATCCCTGGACACAAGAACACGATTCACATCATCACCCGAGTCCAAGTCCGCTACAACATCATCTTAATAGTCTGCATCATCATTCAAATAACCAGCAACAACAATTCTCTGCCATGATGTCGGCACAACAAAATAATCAACAGGCGCAACAACAACAGCAGCAGCAACAACAACAGCAACAGCAGTCACAGCAGCAACAACAGCAGTCGCAGCAGCAGCAACAGCAGTCACAGCAACAGCAACAGTCATTGCCTCACTCACAACCGCGCCTCTTTGTCGACTTCTCCGATTATGGTTTGGATGTGGCCTCATTGGACGCAGCATCACTTTCACCCACTCTTCTACAAGATGTCAGCTTGTGCGCTGCCTCACCGCTACATGGTATCACATCAAACGGCAACATTTCCCCATCCTTCTATGCCGCAGATGCTTCACCGATTAGCAATAGCGGCAGCAACAGCGTCGTCGGTAGCGTTGGTACTGCAGATTCGGCGAACACGCTACTTGGCTTGAATGATAGCATACGTTCGGCTGATGATGGAAACAACTCTTTACTCTTCGATGTGTCGGGTGCACCCAACTCGAGTGCAATGTGGAGCGACATTAGCAATGCCATCATCACCAAACATGAACCATTCAATCTCGAAGATGATTATATATTTCCCATTGATAAGGCTGAAATACATGCTGCTGGTTTTGGTGATATTCCAGATGATAATTTTCTTGATGTTATTGGTAATTTTGATGAGTTATTACCGGGTGCGCTCAGCGGTGGTAGCAATGGAGGTGGTGGACAGAATGAATTTCTAATGTCGCCACAATCAAATAATAGTTCAACGAATTTACAACATATAAATAGTCCACAAGCCTCGCCAGGTGGTGGTCCACCTATGGAATTGCTGCAGTTACAAAAGCAGCAGCAGCAGCAACAACAACACCAACAACAACAACAACAACAGAATCAGCAACGCCAACAACAGTTGACACAAATGCAAACAGCTCAACAGCAACAACAGCAGCAGCAACAGCCACGTTTACAGCACAGCAATAGCGCTGGCGGTGCCATACACACACACCATAATCATCATAACTCTTCTAGTCCATATGAAATCTATCACAGTACACCAAATAAGCAACATCAACAACAACAACAGCATCAATTGAGCAGTTCTGCATCGAACTCTTTTTCGCCGGGTAGTCAGGTGAGTTGAAGAAATCTAACTTTTGTACTAGATGTAAAGGGACGTAAGACCTTAACGTAATTTTAACGATGTTTAATGTTTCAAGCTTCACATTTTATGTTCAATAGAGATATTTCATCTTTTAGACGTTTACATTCTTATTAACTTATTCATCCAATTGACTTTTTGTCCCTTTGATTAATCAATATTTGAAATGTGAACATTTTTCAACACCTTTTTTTATCGAATTCATCCCTTTAATGAATCAACACTTTAATTTTGTATGTTGTTAAATAATTTCGTCTTTTAGACGTTTACATCCCTTTGACGTATTCATCCAGTTGATGTAACTATACATCCTTACAACATAACAATATTTTCATCCCATTGAAGTAGATATTCATCCCTTTAATGAATCAACACTTTAGTTTTGTATGTTTCTAATTAATTTCGTCTTTTAGACGTTTACATCTCTCCGACGTATTCATTCAGTTGAAGTAACTATTCGTCTATTTAATGAATTAATATTTAAAATTTGCATACTGCTAAACAATCTAGTGAATAGACATGGACGTCTTCTTTTCGGCATAGACACCAAATTTTTAATTTTTGAAACCACTTAAAAGTTTTAACACCCTTTTTTATAACACCCTTTTTTATAACACTTTTTTTTTGATAAAATTGCAATTTTTCATCTCTTAGACGTATAGATCCTTACGACCTATTTTTCAAGTTTAAGTATTCGTCTCTTTGAGTAATACATACTGAAAATATTTACATACATTGATAAACAACTTTTTTTAATCGACTTGACGTATACATCCTTACGGCATATTCTTCCAAATGTTATACATATTCGTCCCTTTAATGAATTATTATTTTAAAATTTTTTGTAAAATAGATTTTTTATCGAGTTTGATATAAATATTTCATCTTCTCGCCCTAACATTCTTAAGATATATTCATCCATTTAACGTATTCGTCCTTTTAATGAATCACATTTTAAATTTACTACACAAATAATGAATATGTTGATATGCTTATTATTTGGCTTATTTTATCGTTTAGGCGAATACATGTATTCTGAATACGTAATCGTCTATTTGACGTATTCATCTATTCAATGAATCCCCACAAAAATGTTGAATATGTTTAACTTTTTGCTTCTTAATACTAATATATTCTAATGATTTTGTCTCACTTTCTCCCACAGCCCTCCCACTCACCACTTCAGCTGAATTCCATAACGCCACCACCACCACCACATGCCAATCGTTCACAATATCAGCAAGTCAAATCGCGCAACATGTTAGAGCTACAAAAGAAGGGCTTCTCGATGTCACCCGACCGTGTAAGCAATGGTAGTATTGGTCTATTGGGTCAATCGGTGCCAGGCAATACACATTTGCTGCTCTCGGGTAATGCACTCAGTCCCGGTAGTGGTAGTAGTGGTTTTGGCAGCACCAACGGTGGCGGTAGCACAAATGGTGGTTCCATACGCAAATCGTTCCAGTATCAATGTGATACATCCATATCGCGACTATCCTCATCGGCACCAACACATCTTGGGCTCGAACACATATGGATGCGACGTGAACCGAGACCACATTTGTTGTCCACTGGCTCGCTGGCCGAGGCGGAATCGTTCTCGTCGTTAAGCACTGGAAGTGTGCTCTCACCAGATGGCATTGATTACTCACAGGACGATGACGATGATGCATCCACGGATTACAATAGCGATAATTATGATGATTTATCGAGTGATGGTATGTAGTTTGTGATTTTTAATCTTTTTAGAAAGTAACTTATGCGCGCTCCTTTTTTTATACTGCACCAGGTTCCGATAATGAAGATGATGCACGCACCACAACCGGTCAGCTATCAAGTAGTAAAGGCAAGGAACGCTTTTTCTGGCAATACAATGTGCAAGCGAAGGGACCAAAAGGCAAACGTCTCGTATTCCAATCACGTCTAGAGGATCCGCACGTCTTGAACGAGGCCACCGATCCGGTGTTTAGCCCCAATTGTTCCGTGCGCGGTATTAAGGTATTTAAAGTAAATACAACCAATTCGCCGCCTGCAAATCTTCTATACTATACCTTAAATACTAATTACTCACATTTCTCTTTGCACCCACAGCACAGCGGAAAGGCGCGCAAAGGAGATGGCAATGATCTCACGCCGAATCCACGCAAACTGCACGTCATCGGCAAAGAGTTGGACAAGTTGAGTCGCACTATCAACGATATGACACCCGTGTCTGAGCTACCCTTCAATGTGCGTCCCAAATCACGCAAGGAGAAGAATAAGTTGGCCTCACGCGCTTGTCGTCTCAAAAAGAAGGCACAACATGAAGCGAATAAGATCAAGCTTTTTGGTCTGGAAATTGAACATAGTAAGTGGGGGTGATATTGGCATGAGATGACGCAATTTACTACATTTTTCTTTGGCTTTTTTTTAGAACGTTTACTCAATGGCATTTTTGAACTGAAACAAGCTTTAGCGCTCAAACACCAAAATCAACGGAATGGCGAACACAACGAAGTTGTTGATCAGCACATCGAACAGATTTATGCAACGGCAAAGAGTGAGTATTTCGATATGAAATTTTTTTTTTCAAAACGACTTAGGTTAGCTTAGGTCCGTGGGGCTCAACGTGAATACCTTAAAGACAGTGAGAGTGCTTTTCATCACCAGAACGAAAATTAACCTCCTTCTTTTACTGGTTTGAGCCCAGAACTCACACCATATATGTACAAAGCAGTTATGAGACCGATCTTAGCCTAGGGGTATTAGTGTGGTGGAAAGCAATCGAGTTAATCTGTGTTAGCCGCATGCTAGGAAAAGTTCTGAAAGTGGCTCTGGACGTGCTATGCATTGTAACGCCGTAAGAGGCGACTAAAATCCACTTCGACCCCGAGTACAGGGTCAACACAATCGTTCCCAAGACAGTCAGCCCACAAGGTGGCATTCACCGAAACGTACCGGATTCATATCTCGCAAAGGACTGTCAACATCCATACAACCCAGTCTGGTCCGTCACGCAACTTATAAGAATAAGTGGATCTTCCGACTAGGCAGGGCGAAGTACGGTTACAACAACCGATCAAGCGTCCTTGCTCTGGATAAAACGACGGGGTTAGGGGTTTAGAATATGCCCGAGGTAGACATACCGGTTATAAAAGGCGACTAATATGCACATAGGTAATGATGTGCTAACTCGATGGTTGATCTACGGATATGATGCCTCTCACCTCTCATTACCCATCTTCTCCATCCTCACGGATGGAGGGATGACATGACCTAGAAGGTTCCACTGGTCATACCAAATCGCTACCACGATAGTCGGGCAGTACCGCAGCGTACCGGGGTCATATCCGGCCAAGGACTATCAACTTCGGCATCACTCCCCAGAACCTTCGGGAAGTGTTTTGCTGTTAACAACAACAACAACAACAACAACCGGTGGTTCCACTGTCTTGAAAACCGGACAGAGACCGGGTGATACCATTGTTGTTGTTGTTGTTGTTGTTGTTGTAACGAGGTGTAGCCCTGCCTAAATGTAAGACAGGGTCACCCCGAATGTATTGCTCTTGGCCGGGTCGATATAAGAAAACGGCCCGGGTCGTTTCGGCACGATGGGCACAGCACAAGTACTGGTACCGTTCTCGTAGACCCGGCAATACAAGAAACTAGCCGTGTAGGCCATGTAGGTCATTTAGCGTTACCCAGGGTGCACCACCGGGAAGGCGATCTACTCTTACACCCCTAATACGCATACATTTTTTTCTTGCGGAGGTGTCGTCTTATGTCTCTGGGGGGCATATCTGCGCCCAAAAGATGACAGTTTGCATGCCCTTGTTTGTGACAGGACAGACGGAACTGCCTGCTTAGCAATTTAGCCTCTTGGTGAAGAGAGAGAGACTCAGAAGACATGAGGAGACATCCTGTAGCAGTTCTGATTGTGGTATTTTGGCAGACTTGTAACCTCGTCCAGAGGGTGTTATGTACGTTAGGCGACCAAATGCATGCAGTGTAGTCAAAGACCCGTCGGCCAATGGCCTTATATGTAGTCAACAACGTTTCTTTATCTTTTCCCCAAGTACTGCCGGCAAGTGACTTGAGGATCTTTTTGTGACTTCGTACCTTTGAGACCATTGTCTTGTACTACGGAGATACCCTCCGGTTGAGGGGGCATCTTCGATATATAGAAGTTAGACAGTGTCGGGGATAGGACATCACCCTGTGGCACTGGTCTAGATTTTACAGTTATAGGTAGATGAGGAGATCGCTACTCAATTTTTTTATTTATTTAAAAGTGTTTTTCATTCTCGCTAATAAAGCTCCTTTCCTCCATTGCAGGTGGCCTACGCATAGCTGGCGGTACAACCGATTTCGTCAACAAAGTGCTGGAAAATGTGCGAAGTGGTGTACCAAATGGTGGACTCGAGGAGCTAAGACATTCATAGGAGTACGGTAATAAGGGACAGCAAGAAGGCGAATGTGAATAGCTTTTAAGAATAAAAACTGGAGGCTCAAATGTAAAAATGAAAGCAGAAAATGCAAGTGATTAAAAAGTTTTGTTGGAACGTTTAATGAAGAAAGAAGAAGCACAAAAGAAATTAGCTGCCAAAGAGAAACCAAGCGAAGATGTTGAAAGAGAGATGAAAATAATATTAAAGCGAGAGGAAATAAGCGGTGATGAAGTAGAAGGAGAATAGGTTGTATGACGAATTGAAATGATGGTTGCTTTGCAGGAAAAAAAGTTCGGAAAATGCGTGAAAAAAAAAAATTTTTTTAAATGTGAAGACATGAGAAAATCTTGAAAATTTTAGGTCTCACACTTTAATAAGAACACTTTAGATACCACAGTTGGGTGAATTCGGTTTTTATTAGCTCTTAGGTGATAATGTTACAAGAGTTAAAAAAGTGAAAAAAGAATTGTGTTTTGAAAAGATGAGTTTCGATGATTTGGTGGATAATGTTGAACAATGAGCTACCAGTTATACCTGCCTATGTTATAAGGTTTATATATATACATATGTAGTGTATAGTTTTTTATTTTTGCTGAAATGAGGAAATGCTAAATTTAGAGTACTGCTATAGAATATACAAAAAATATATTTGTATGCATGTTAAAAAATAAAAATTAAAAATAAAACTATTATACAAACAATTAATAATGATGTATTAAGTTATAAAAATTTAGGGAACCAAAATTGAATTTTAGTTTGTAAAAAAGAAAGCAAGCATGTTTTTCTAAAAAAAAAAAACAAGAAATACTTTAAGGCGATTGATTTTTTTTTTTCAACAATTAACAATAAAAAATCGCTTGTGTTGGGAAGCGTAAGAAAGTTTTGATATATACATATGTAGGTTTTGAGTGTAATAATATAAAAAATATTTGATTCATGATCGGTAATTATTTTTAATGTTAATTACTATTTTTGCATACATACAAAATACTTACTCTATACATATAAAATATTAGCTATTATAAGCGTTTTGAAATAATGTTGTAACTAGTTTATAAAGAAAAAAATAATATTATTAATTTTTACTACATATTCATTTTTTTATTATTAAGTTTTATTATTATAAATTTTTATTTTTTATTGTTATTTTTAATTATTATTGAATTATATATATAACATGAAACAAATTTATATATATGCTTGTTTAGTTTGTCTTGTGTTGTTTTTGCATTAAAACCTTTTATTTGTGATAGTTAGAATGCTATAAAAATATATTTACATAGACATAAATACACCGCAAAAAACCTCAACAGAATATTTTTTTTTTTTTTTTTTCAAATTAAACTAAAATTAAATATAACGAAAAACGCTAAGGGGTGTTTGCTATAAACTCAGAAACTCTCTGCATGGGAGTTAAAAAAAAATAGTTGTAACTAAAACTTTAGCGCAAAAAAATCTAAAAAATTCAAAAGTAAAAGATTATTAAATTTTTTTTATTATTCAAAAGCCCTCTTAGAGCATCGGAAACTATATTCGCTTCTCTATTCTTAATACTATCTAATAGACCGTATCGCCAAAAAAACTTTCAAATGTTCCCCCCTGGTTCGAATGTTTACTTGTTGGTGATTTAAAAAAAAAAAAAAATTGTTAACACCCTGTAAAAACAGCAAAATTCGTTTTTTGCTTATAACTGTTCTATTTGGTTTTTGATTTCAACGATCAATATATTGTTGTAAAGGTTTTAACTCGTGTCTTATTTCGTCCATATAAGCCATTAACCTGCGACACATACTTTAGCTTTTATTCGAATTTACTTAAAGCCAACACCCTGTATTAAAAAAATTTTTGAATAAAGTAAATATAGCCTTCGATTTTCTATGCCATTCTCAAAATACTGAGCGATTTGTTCACGTTGTAAGTGATTCTTGTACAGAAGTTGCCGACGAGGAACGCCTAGGTTATATATTCGCTAAACTGAGTAGCCGAGAACGTTACAGCAAATTAGAGTCAAGGAAAGATTTGGCATAAATGCATTACATTTATTTCGTCATTATATGCAGGTAAATATTCTTTTTTTTTAGTTTTCAGGAAACAATTTTTTTTTTTTCAAAAACAGGGTGTTGGTTTTAGTAAAAATATAATAAAAGCTGAACTTGGCATGATGGGCTAAAAGTTTCTATGGATGAAATATTGCCTTGGTGAAAACCTTTCTAAAACTGTATCACTTTTGAAAATCGAACGTAAAATATAGAAATTATAGAAAAAAACAAATTTCGCTGTTTTTACAGGGTGACAAAAAATGAATTTTTTTTTTTTTTGAAAACCTCACAAGGTAAGTGTTCAAACTGGGGGGAACATTTTCAAACTTTTTTTCCTCCTTACACCGTGACACGCTCTACTATCTATGCATTCTTTTGCTAACAACTTTTCAATATCTTTTTTTCATATAAACATAAGTTCATCTAAAAAAAAGAAGATAAATTTCAAATTATTTTTAATATTTATAGATTATCAGCAATTTTAATACGCATACATTTTTTATAATCTAAATTAAGAAAATAAAATTAGATAACTAACGCTTTGGTTGAAATTAAAAAAAAGAAAAATATATATTTAAATATGAACATTTCTATAATATTTCTCATACTTAAACACATTTACATATATTCAAAACTGCATACCCCTATCAATTACTAAATATATGCTATAATTTAAATAATGTAAACTTATATATTATACAAAACATAACATACATATATACAGGGTGATATAATTTTAATTATGCTAATTAATTTTATTTTAACTTTTGATTACAATTTTATTATTGCCAATTTTATTTGATAGATACATATGTATGTGTGTAGTATTTTTATATAATTAGGTTTTGTAATATTTCCGATTAATACAATTTATATATTTCGGATTGCAAAGACAAAATTTTTCTGGCACCTGTGAAAATCCCTATTAATTCATTATTTGATACTAGGCTTTTTGAAGTGATAAATGATTTTTTTAAGTAACCAACCGAAGACATACTACGCTATAGAAACGATTAAGTTATGCCATGGCGACAAACTAAGCATTTATTTTTTTTTCTCCTTTACACCCTGTGCTTAAGTAAAAGCAATACAAAATCAGCCCATTGAAAAATTATAGATATAGTTTTGTGCAAAATCATTCCTTAACACTGCTTTCATTTATAAAATTCAACATTAGACTAATTTCTTACATGTAAATTTGAATTTTGTTGATTTCACAGGGTGCCCAAAAAATCATATTGGTCCTTTTTTGGAACTGAAGCATCTTATGATTATTATACATATAATTTTGTGCAACCCGATTCCTTAACACCGGTTTTAGTCATACAATTAAGGCATCAAATTAAATTATTATATAGAAAACAAAATTTTCGAGAATTCACAGGGTGCCCAAAAAATGTTACTTTCACCATTTTTGTAAGTGAAGCATCATTATGAAGTAGTTACAGAAAAAAATGAAATTTTGAATTTACAGAAAAAAACTTCCCTGTATTTTATTTTAAATTCATTAACAGCGCAACAGGAATTTTTCTCGCTCAAATTTGTTTTCTTTCGGAAAAATTGCTCAATTCCTTTCTCAAGGGAAAATTACAAATCTGTGTTGGTAATTGCATGATACTGCGAATTTTAAATTTGTTTATGTCATACAACTAGCGGATAATTTTTGGAAGAGGGGACAAAATCCGTTCGGAATTTTATTTAGAATTGCCCTGTAAATGAAATAGTTATCGGGGAATGGTTAACTTTGATGGTTATAAAAAAATCCCTTTTTCCTTTTTTCGAAATTTAAGTAGCTATCGAGAATTTGACAGGGTGGTCAAAAAAATTCAATAATAAACTTAACTTTTACTGTCTACATAATAAAATTGTAAATTTCTGTCTAGGCGTATCGTTGCATTACTAGACGCCTAAAATAAAATTTTAGATATCCCGTATTTCGATAAATGGATAGATTTCGAAGATATCGGAGTTGTCGATCAATATTCGGACCTTTGGGCTGGATAACTTCTGACAGGTCTACTAGTCTTTCATAAAATGGCACAGGGCGTAAGGGAATTGCTAAACTTTTGTTGATTTCACAAGGGTGCTCAATAAGGTTCCCTTATTTATTTTCAGAGTTCATGTATCAAGTAATATATGAGCTCCTCAAAACACAAGTGGCATAAGTCCGCTTTGATAATTTCACAGGGTGCCCAAAAAAAAAAATTAAATAATGAAGCAGTTATAGGGGAAAACTTAACCTTTACTGTTCACATGGTGGCCAACAAATTTCATTGTCTATCATTCATAAACATACCCAGGTCGTAAGAAAATTCAATCAAATGTTGCAATTTTCATGGGGTGTACACAAAATTTCCCTTCGGTTTTTTTTAGATTTGCATGCATCAATTAATATGTTGATGGTTTTACAGGGTGCCCAATAATTTTTTTGTGCTTAAATTTTTTTTTCTCTTTAAGGACACTCCCACTAAACTTTATTTTTCTAGCAAACTTAACCCTCTTGCACCCACAAAGAATTTTTTTTTTTTTTGTACCCAAATACAGGAGCAAGCGAATGCTATAATGATGAAAATAACGATCAAACAGTCAATCAAATAAACAACAAAAAAAAAAAAAACAACCAAAAAATTCAACAGGTTTCATATTTAATAAAAAAAAAAATTTTAAATAAATACGACCTACACATATATATACATAGAAATTTATACATGAATGCATAAATACATACACTTTATTGCACTTAGCCATTTATAAGTATCTACTATTTTATTTGATTTAAAAAAAAAAATACTTGTAAAAATTAATGATAAAAAAATCTTGAATTCTGGTTTCAGTTAATACCTTTTTTTGTTCTCTCTTAAGTTATTTATGCAAGTACATTAACGTACAAGCCTTTATTAAGTAAGTAGATATTAAAACAAAAATATCGTGTGCTTTTGGATAATTTATTTTTATTTATGGTTAATTTTAGTTGCTTCTCCACTTGGGTTTTTTCAGCTAAAAAAAATAAAAACATTTTAAACGAAAAATCTATGTAAATCTGCTGGCAGAAAGAAACTCCAATTTTATGTTTCAGGCTTAATTTTAAATACTTACTATATTATAAAAACTATAAATAAAAAATTGTATTTAATAAGAAACGTATTATTTGCATTTTGAATTTTGTTTATTCATATTAGAGGAATTCATCAAACCATATAAGTTTACGAACTCTTTTATATACCAAAAAATCAACGCGGAAGTTCGTCAAATTTGTGTTAACTTCGTTCCATACAGATTTTGACAGTTCGTTTACAAACTTGATAAATTTATACGTTTACAAGCTTAAAGGTTTTGATGAATCCCCCTAATATTTATTTTGTATATACATAATTGTTTTTATTTAGAAATTTATTTCTTTGCTGTGGCTGTGTTTGTTTTTAGTTAGTTACCTTGGATATACTTTTTGACCCGGAATTTATATGAAGACTACTTAATCATCTGCCAACTAACAATAATACCTATACTATACTACATTCGAGAACTAGCCCCATTCTCCAATCTCTAACGTTAGAGGACGACTCGAGAAATACATAATTCTCAAATCGAGAAAACTATAGCTTTCGAGTCGAATTCTAATGTCATTCTCTAATGGGATTCTAACGTGAATTTGCAAATGCTCGCCTTTTGGCTAGTTCTTTAACCTATCTCGAATCCAGTTCTAGTGTAGTTCTCTACGGTTGCCTTCGAATAGAGAATAGTTAGAGAATTACCATAGTTATCTAACGTAAAGACGAGCATTTCTCTAACGTTAGAGAATGTGTTTGTTGGGTAGTCGGATCATCCACTTATAAAAAGTTACCTGACGGAACAGACGAGGTCGCGCTGATGTTGGCTGTCCTTTGACGGATATGAATAGCATCTTGTGGTATTAGCCCGACTGTCTTGGGAACGATTTCGTTGCCGTGGTCGAAGTGGATTTTTGTCGCCTCTTACGACAGACATATCTAAATACCTCGGGCATATTCTAAACCCCTAATCCGAAGGGTTCACATCTTCGAGGAGGGCACCCTCCCGAGCTACAGCTACCAAAAACTCTCTCTTGAGTAGGGACGTGATTAGATTGAAAACTTTATGCCTGTTATTCTTGTTGCATTTACTTCACCTTGCCATATCTTTTATTTTACTACTAGCAGTTTTAATAGGGTTAGACCAAGCGATTTGGTTGTTAGACGACTTTATTGATCCGACACTCCTTAGTCTAGCTGACACATCCTTATAGGTGAGTGGGTTGGACAATGACCGTCACCATTCCCAGTTTCTCGTTCAGTGAGGACTTCCCATCCCATCCAGCATCTATTTGCTACCACGGTTTGTCAACATCCCAATTTTTTTACTCAGAACCCCAACCGACGCTTCTCACCGCGTTTTCTTGGTACAATCATGCAGTCGCAACATGTCAGTTCTTTTTCGATTCGACTCCGTTCCGTTGAATCAAGTCTTGCAAAATTTCTTATAACCAGTTCTTTTAGGACTGAAAAGGACTTAAACATCCATTTTTCGCCTATACCTTTGTGATACATCGGCCATCATGACGTATAGAGAGGTCAATCTTTGTCCCTCGGGAGCGAACCTAATTGCTGCCTAATCTATCTTCGCTGTTAACACAGGATCAAAAAGGAAAGAATACCAACTGGCATACAAAATCTATGAATTTTGTGAATAGGACCGAGCCGATTTGAAAAGGATATCCCTGTTGTTGTTGTTAACGACAAAAATACTCCCGAAGGTTTTGGGGAATGATGCCGGCAATTGACAGTCCTTGGCCGGATATGAACCCGGTACGCTCCGGTACTCTCTTGTGGTACTGCCCGACTGTCTCGGGAGCGATTTGGTATGACCATTGGAACCTTCTAGGTCGTGTCATCACTCCATCCTTAAGGAAGGAGAAGATGGGTAATGAGAGCCATCATATCCGTAGATCAGCCATCGAGTTAGCACGTACGACCGGTATGCCTACCTCGGGCATATTCTAAACCCTCTACCCGCAGGGGCATGATATTCTTAAACTGGGCTTTTTCTTTTGGAAAACTCAAGTACCCCTATTTGTTGTTTTGTTGAATGTAACGATTTGTGTTCAGATTTAAATCAAAATTAGTTGTTTTAAAATTTAGTTTCTTGTTGCTTTACATAAAATTTAATTAGATATTTTTTAACATTTTGTAATTAAGATTCGTATAGGTATAGTCCTTAAATTTTTTAAATCAAGGGATTCCAGAGATTGTTGGATACAAAAAAACTACGTTTAGTTGATTGAGAATGTGCGCCTGAAAGTATGCAACTAGCAGTATGAAAATTGAGTACGTAACGGTTAACTGTTAACACAAGGGTTGTTGCGAAAAATTGTTGACTTGGTAACCAAAACCCGTTTTCCTTGCACCTTCATCGAACCCATGGAAAAACTTACTTAGAACACCATCTTGAGTGCCGGCAGACACATTTTATATTGTATAAAATATTTTATAATTTTTCTTAGATGAGAGAAATATTTCTCTTAATATACATTTAAATTAGCAAATAATACTTCTTAGTTACACGGCTAAAAAAATTAACCTAAATTTTAAACCCGTATAAAGTTTAATCAATAAACTTTTTTGAACAATATTTCAAACCGCCCAAATACCTACAAAGATTTTCAATTTTTTTTGGTTTCGATTTAAGATCAAAATAAAAAAGCAACCTAAATTTTTGGTTTGTTTGAATGTAATTGAATTTTGCCCACAAAAACTTCATGTGCGTCATAGCTCAGCGGCACAGCAGTCGGCTGTCACTCCTGAGCGTTTTCGTTCGAATCCTGCCAAGTGCCACATTTTATTTAAATTTTATTTTATACTTAAAAATTTTCGGTTTAAAATTAAAACTTTTTGGTTTGAAAATTTAAACTTTTCGGTCTAAAATTAAAACTTTTTGGTTAGAAAATTCAAATTTATTTTTGAAAACTTATTCAAGATTGAATTTTACCAACAACATTTGTTTGTGCCATGTAGCTCAGTGGTAGCGGGGAGTCTTGGTTCGAATTCCCGCCAACGGACAAAAAATTTATTTTATCTTTAAAAAATTGTTAAAACATTTCTGGTTTATAATTGAAACCCGATTCATTTAGCCAATTTCCTATAAAACTGGTCTAGATTGAATTTGAAATCAAATTTGGTTTGGTCATATATGTAGTCCAAAAAAGTTAAAAGTTTAGGTTAAAATTTTTAACCGTGTACCTTTCCGATATCGTAGGAAAACCGCTAAAAATGCACTAGTTTGCTTATTTTCTCGTTAATTCTAGCTTTTTAGGGAGGCGGAGGGCAGAAAAAACAACAACATTTTTAACTTGAATCAGCCTAATCTACATTAGGGTGCCCCATATTATATAAGCGAAAAATCAAATACGGTTTACAGATCTAGGCACCCCCTACATTTTATGCTATCGCCAAAAAAAATATTCTGGTAGAGTTTCAACCTAATATTCCAGCGGCAAGACTGTGCTCAAGTACCTACAACATTATGAAAAAAATTTAAAAACTCCTAATTTTGTTTTTTTTTTTTTGCAAGAAGTACAACTGCGTAGGAAGAAATAAATGTATTTACCTGATTGAGTTTTTTTTTTTTTTAACTTGGCTCATTTACTTCACAAGTAGTGCCGACAATCTCTTCTATTTTTTTTTGATCAACAAAAAATTTTTTTTTCAACTGGCTCATTTTATATAACTTTTTAATGAAATTTTTTTTTCAATCAAAAAAATAAATAGAAGCACACCTTGTTATTAGCGAGGCTTATTAGTTGGAGTTAAAAAAAAAATAAAATAAAAAAATTATATATCTGGGCTTTTAAAAATTTGTTTTTTTTTCGGAAACTACATTTAAAAACAAAAAAATAAAAAAAATTATCCCAATCGGTCGATTTTTGAATAAGTTACAGCATTAAAAAAAAAAAGTTTTTTTAAGAGTTCATAACTTTTTGCGGAAAAAAATTTAAAAAAATTCTGAAATATGTCTTTCGGGGGGTAGAAAAAGATAGCAAATTTTCAGCGCAATCGAAGGGGGTCAGTTAAAAAATTTGTCGATTTGGCATGGAATGACCCATATGTATTTAAAACACCTGCCAAAAAAAAACACATTTTTTATTTTTTTTTTACTTTTTCATACAAATCACGAAACTTAGGGTTCATTGAGCACCCTTTGATGAGGGACAAAAGCATCGCGGTTGTTAAAAGACATAATTAAAGTTCGACGGAACATTTTCTAGAGATCCGTGTAAAAATTTTTTTGGGTGATTGCCACTTTAATTTTTTATATCAGTTCGGGAAACGTTTTAACATTTTCTCAGTCTTATATTTTAGTTGTGTTCTGAAGAGTTAAGCAATAAAGTATTTAAACCCAATTTTAATTTGGAGAAATATTTCTTTTTGGCCGAACTCAACTATTTTTTTTTGTACTAAGCGAGACATTTTTCGAAGCAGCCCTCGTAGAACACAAACAAAGTAAATATGAGAAATACAAAAAAAAAATTAAAAAAGTTTGAGAAAATATATATGAGGAAGGAAGAAAGTCTTAAGAATTAAGTATAAAAAGAATGAAACAAATAAAAATCTGAAAAGCTGCAAATGATCGAAAAAGTTAGAATTTTAAATTAATATAAAAACTAAGCCTAGATTTTAGCGATGGAAAAAATTCAATATTTATAACATTTATTAATATCACCACATTTTTTACACTCATCATACACAGATTCAAATTTTTGATTAAACAAAACAAAGAATTACAACTAATATTTAAGTATTTATGTATAAAATTTAGGATTTTAAAATTTACTGCTAGGTTTCAAATTATGAAAAAGGCTACGCAACGAGTTATCGTGCATGAAATAAAATGAACATTTGTGAGAAGGCAAAAATTGCTATTGGATGGAAAAAAATGTAAGAATAATGAAAAGTGATAAGAATTTTCAAATTCGAGAAAGACAAAGAACAGGCTTCGCAGAACGAGAATGTAAGAATTAATCTAACTTATAAGGAAGATATTATATAAGACTTTGTTTATGGAAAACATATGTACATTTGAATATATTAACCCTTATCATTAAATACAGCCATCTGATGATATCAACCGTGTTTATACATATATAAATATGAGAATGTTAAGATATTTGTATATAGAGTAAGTATTTATTTACTTCATTAATGATGGATTTCATATGCTACAAATAATTCTTATATAGTTAGTACTCACAAACTAAGAATTGCAACTAAAGTACAAGAAAACTTTTTTTTTAAGTTAATTATAGAAGAAAAGGCATACGAAAAAGGCTAAAAAAATATTGAAATTATAAAAAAAAAATATTAAAAAAAAAATTAACCAAAAACACAAACATAAAACAAAAAAAAAACAGCAACATAAAATAAAAAATTCTTAATAAAAAAAAACATATACATACATATAAAACGAAATTTAACTGAAAACCAAACAAATAAGTTTAAAAATTTTTATAATGAACAAAAAAATTTAAATCTGATTGTATATGAAACATAACTTAAAACAAAACAAAAAAATATTAATATAAAAACAAATTTAAATAAAAAGCACAGACATAACTTTAATGCGAAACAAAACAAATTAATAGAAAATATATTAAACATCAAAATTAAACTAAAAAAAAATTAAAATTAAAAATTAACTAAAATTTTTTAAATTCTCAAACGCGCTAAGAAAAAGGGGCACGAAATAATAAAAAACAAAAAATATATAAATGAAAATCGAATATAAAATAAAAAATAATTTTAAAAATTAAAATAAAAAATAAATTTAAAAAATATTTCAGACGAAATTGCGGGAAAAAACCAAAATAAAAGTTTGACAAATGAATTAAACATAAATAAAATAAAAACTAAAAAGAAAATAAAATAAAAACTAAAAAAAAAATAAAAAAAAAATGAACAAAAGCACAAGAAAACTTAATGAAAACTTGAATAAAAAGTACAAATATAAATTTTTAAAATTTAACCTGAAATTAAAAGTTTTTTTTTAACATATTTAAACTTAACCTTAAATAAATATAAGTAAATTCACAAAAATTCTCAAAATTGCTAAAAAAGAAAAGAATGGCTCTAAACTAAATAAAAATGAGAAGCTGAAAAAAGTTTGAATAACAAAACTTAACAAATTCTTACTTATATGCAAAAATGCAAGACATTAAAACAAAAAACCAGTTTAAAACAAAATATACAATTTTAAAAATTATCAAAAAAGAAAAATTTTAATAAAAAAGCAAGAAAAAGTTCAAAATAAAATAAAAATTAATAAAAATGAAAAATAAATTAAATAAATATAAACAGAGAAAATTAATAAAGCAAATTAAAAAAATAAAACTAAATACATGGAGTTAAAAAAAAAATAAAAAAAAGATTTAAAGAAAAAAAAATTAACTAAAAAGCAAATAAATTGATTTAAAAAAATATGCAAATTAAAAAAGAAGTTACAATAATTATAAAAATATAACCTAGTGACAGAAAAAATCAAAAATTTAACCTAAAATAAATATAAAATCACTAAAATTCTCAAAATTGCTAAGAAAAAAAAAAAATCACCAAAAACTACATAAAAATGCGTGTCTGAGAAAAGTTTTAAATAAAAAACCTTAACTTGAAACAAGATATAAAATTTAAAAAAATTCTCAAAAAAGGAAAATTTTAATAAAAAAGATAAAATAAGTTCAAAATAAAAAAAAATTAATAATAATGAAAAATAAATTAAAAAAATATAAAAAGAGAAAATTAGTTAAGCAAAGTAAAATAAATAAAAATAAATACAAGGTATTAAAAAAACTAAAATTAAAAAAAAAGATTAAAATAAAAAAATTAAATAAAAAAATTAAATAAAACGCAAACAAATGAATTTAAAAAATTTGCAAATTAAAAAATAAGTTACAATTATTATAAAAATATAACCTAGTGACGAAAAAAATCAAAAATTTAACCTAAAATAAATATAAAATCACTAAAATTCTCAAAAATGCTAAGAATAAAGGAAAGAAATGTTGAAAAAATATTAAAATGAGAGTCTGAAAAATGCTTTCAATAAAAATCTTAACTTAAAACAAATTATAAAATATTAAAAATGTTCAAAAAGAAAAGTTTTAATAAAAAGGAAAAAAAAGTTAAAAAAAATAAAAACAAATAACAGTTAAAAATATGTTGCAAAAATATAAAAAGAGAAAATTAACTAAGCAAAGTAAAAGAAATACAACTAAATACAAAAAATAAAACAATTTAAATAAAAAAAATATTTAAAAAAAAATTACCGAAAACCAAAAAATTAATTAAGAAAACTTGCAAATTAAAAAAGAAGTTACAAATTATTATCTGAAAAACATAAAATTAAGAGGAAAAACAGATACATATGACACAAAAACACAATAACAAATAAATTAAAAACCAACAAAAGAAAGAAAAATAAGAATATAAAAATAATATTTTAACAAAAAATAATCTAAAAAATTTTAAAAGGAATAAAATCTCAACAACAAGCACAAAAAATAAAAGAACATGAAAAATATTTGAAGCAAAAATACAATAAAAAATATAAAATAAAAAAGTAAAAATAAAAGAAATAAAAATACAAAAAACACAATAACAAATTTAGAAAAAAAAAAAAACCAAAGCAGAAAAAAATTACAAATATCGAAAAAATTAATAAAAAAAAACCTCAACAACAAACATAAAAATCAGAGAAAATAAAACAGTTTCCGAGCAATAACACAATTAAATACATGAAACAGCAAATAACAATAAAATAAAAAAATAAAATAAATTTTACCAAAAAAATTTACATAAAAAATTTTAAATTTCAAAAAACTTTAAATTTAAAGTAAAAAAATGAAACTCGAAGATAAACATTGTACAATATTTTCTAAAGAGTAACAAAAACTGCAAATTTTGCCAACGTTTTACGAAACACAAAAACTACTTTCAGTTACTTTTAAGGTTATGATCACACTTACTATGTCATATTGAGGTTATGTGCAGAGCATATAATTTAATTTTGTTTCAACCAATATTCGGGCTTAGAACGAGTACGTGAACACGATTCGGCTATTTGATTTTCTCTTCTGTCATTGAGTCCAGCACGTAAGTTCCTCTTAAAATTAATAGCATGTAAAATAATAATAAAAAAAAAATGCAAAACAGATTCATAACTATATTTTTTGAAATGACAAAAAGTATATATTTTTTATATTATAAATATAGAGCTAAAAATTTATAAACAATAAAAATACAAACAAAAATTAAATTTAACTTTGAAACAAAAGCAAACAATTTATTAATGTTAAATGTGCTTTAAATAAATGTGCTTCATTTATTGAACGAAAAATCCAACCAAGAATATAGCAACACATAAGCGTTAAGTATTATAAGGGTTAAAAGTTTAATATTAAGTAAATCCTACAGCTTGATATAAAAAGAAAAAAACTGAAAACAACAAAGCTTGTAAGTGAAAAGAACTACCTCAGTAAGAAACTTTAATTTAACGAAAAATTAATACAAAAAATTATGAAACCTGAATACCTGCAGAAGGACCTTAATAACATAGAATTTGTATGTAAATTAGGGTGTCCGTTTTTTCATAAGCTTTTGTGGCTTTGCTTCGAACAATTTGAACACGACTGCATTATCGACTTTGAGTTAGTTTATGAGATGATGTTCCAGTGCGTATTTATTGTAAATTTTTTTTTTTTAAATAAGCAAAATACAATATTGAAAATAATAAGTTGACATTAAAAATAAATTAATAACAAAAGTTAGAACAATTTGAGTATAGACTGCATTACCGACGTTTGAGACAGTTTATGAGATGATGTGCCGGTTCGTATCACAAACTTATTTTCTATTTTATTATTTTTTTTATATTTTTTTTTACAATCAAAATACAATATGAAAATAAAAAGAAATTGACATTAAAAACAAATAAAAATTTCAAGTTAAAAAATAAATAACAAAAGTTTGAACATTTTGAGCACGCACTGCATTGTCGACTTTTGAGTCAGCTTATGATATGATGGCCGGTTCGTATCACAAACTTATTTTCTTTTTTTTTAACAATCAAAATACAGTATTGAAAATAAAAAGAAATTGACATTAAAAATAAATAAAAATTCAAGTTTGAAAATATATAACAGAAGTTCGGGTGCGATCTAGCAACTCTGCAATTGAAGCTAGAAAAGCTTTCGACCAACTGACTATAATGAAACAGGATATCAAATGATGTAGAAAACCCCAAGGGCAGTTTTGGCATGCACTGCATTATCGACCCCTCTTGGAATGATGATCGCGTTAGTTTAGAAATTACGAACACCCTAATTCATATAAATAATGAAGAGTGGAAAAAACAAAAGCAGTTCAAAGCAAACGAAATTTAATACCTGTAATTGTAATATTCTAGATGTTAGCCTAGATTTAGCAACTATTAAATATAGTATATGTTTACACTGATCAAAAATGGTACTGAAATTTTTTCAAAAATAGTTTTTTTGGAAAACCAAAATGAAAATTTATAAAAATAAATCTCAGCTAAAATGTTAAAGGCTGATATACACGGGTCGATTTTCTGGTAAATTTTCTAGTCGATTCGCTGATCGATTTTCTGGTGAATTCTTTAGTCAATTTGCTGGTCGATTTTCTGGTCGATTTTGGTTGAATTGCAATTCACACGGTGGAAACGCAAAAATTGCTAAGCAAATCGAGCAGAAAATCGACCCGTGTAAATCAGCCTTAAGAGTTGTATACAAAATCCAACAATCTGTAAAGGATTACTTAAGGAGAAATTATTTTTTTTTTTTTAAGAAAGAAAAAAATCTTAAAACTTCAATTTCATTTGTACATAATAAGTTTAAAAACCCTCTTCTTTAAAAAAATAAGGAAAAATAATAAAATTATTCGGAAAATCAACTACATGTACTATATTAAATTACAAAACATTTCAATCTGGAAAAAATTATAATTATTAAAAAAAAAAAATATTATCTATTAATAAGTTATAGTTTTAGAAATTCAATTATATCTATCATCCTTTAAATTATATCTGTGAAATATGTTTATAAACGAAAAATACTGTGAAAATATAGGTTGAGACCTAAAACAGTGGTTTGATTTTTTTGCGAAATAACAAAAATTCGACTGCGTGAACAATTAAATTGGTGCAAAATAAGATATTTCTTAAAAAAATATTTTTTATAACGAAAATATTTTAAAAATTCTATTAATTTTCAAGAATTTTAGAAGATCAATTGAAAAAAGCTTATGAAACACAAACTTTGAGGGCAGTTTTTTTATTAGCACTGCTTTATCGACATTGTTAGTTGATGAGATGTAAGGGCTTAATTTGACATAACGAAAACCAGGGATCAAACCCACAAGTATTCAGCAAAAATGTTTATTAATTTTAAACATAAAAGCAAAATCATTTTTTAATTACAAACGAAATGAAAAGATTTGAATTTACAATTTTTTCCTGAATTTTTTTTTTTTTAATATTTTTATAAGCAAGTATATATAATATATATATATTAATATTTTTATCTTTAAGCAAAAAAGCTTAAGTATATGAAGATCTGTACATAAATTGAAAAAAAAAGCTTTTCAAAAAATTTACAAATCATTCAAATTTATAGTTCTTGTAAATATTCATACAAATTTACATATTACATTAAATATTCATAAATTCATCATGCTTAATGTATTCGTTAGCTGTTTCGAATATATTCAATTGATTATTACAAAATTGATGTAATAAAAAAGTAAAAAATTGAAAATAAAAAAAATGTGTAAAAAACTTAAAAATTGTGTTTTAATTAAAAAACATCACAGAGGTGTATTTATTTCTCTTTAAAACTCTAGGATCAGGGACTACGAATAATGATTATTGACAAAATTAGAAATAAAAAAAAAAATAAAAAAAAATTATGTAGAAAAAATTTCACAAAAAAATGTGGAACGCTTCACGATTTTGCGTGTCATCCTTGCGCAGGGGCCATGCTAATCTTCTCTGTATCGTTCCAATTTTAGTATATGTTCTGCCGAAGCAAGAACGAAGTCCATTATATTATTGTTTTATTTATACTTACATTGTAGCGAAAAAGCACCTACGAATTATAATAAACGCCAGCAAGCAAAACATTTAAGTAAAAGATACATAGCAAACAACAAAAACAACCCTGTTCACAGGCAGCAAAGCGTAGTGAGAACAGCGAGCGCGTTGATAAATAGCTATGTGAACAGTTTCGTTAGCTGTCACTTGACAGTCGATACAGGGTTGTATGCGCTATGCGCTGGTACTGTTGAATTCAAGCGTTATAAAAAGCCAATTACATTATAGGCCGAACGTTTTAATTTTTTCATATTTCTTTTATATTTCATATTTATTTTCACCCGATTCATTTAGACTACAGTTATTTAAATTAGTGCTTCAACACTTAAACCAATATAAGAAAATATCTATAAATTTTTGATACAAATTATGAACTTTTTTCCATGGCTTTTTTTTGAAAAGTTTGGAGATTATAAATCAATGATGCCAAATAATTTCCGCTAAAGTTCCCACAATAATTGGAAAAAATTTCCTCGGTTTCCTACATCTCAAATAAAAAGTCCCTTGAAACTCCCACAGAATTTAAATCACTTTTTATTAGGTGGATATTGTTTTTCGACAGCTCAGTGGAAAATCACCTTGTCTCAAAATAATTTTCAAAAACACCCTACCTCAGAATTTGTTTGAAAAACGATCTATTTCAGGTTTTTTTTTCAATGACGCCCTATTTCAAAATTCGCTTGAAGTACGTCCTATCACAGAATGAGTTTGAAACTCGCGCTATTTCGGTGAAAATCAAATACATTTTCAGCTAAGATGGGGCGCTTTCAATAAAATTTTTAATTTTACTTATTCAAATTATTTTTAAATACTTTTTTTTTGACGCAGAATTCACAACACTTGATAAAAATATTTTTTTCTTTCCCAGTCGGGACTTTCGTAGCCTGTCTAACAAAAAAGTAACTTTAAGTAAATCTATAGAAATGGGTCTATATCTAGCCCTAAAGTCATGCAAAAATCAATCAGTAAGAAATAATTTCTTTGTCTATGTTTCAATTTTTCGAAACTGACTTTTTGCTAACCTTAAAGTCATGCAGACACTAACCAATTGATTTTTATTTGACCTCAAAGTCATGCAGAAATCAACCAGTTCGAAATGAAATCTTTGATTTTCGCTTCCATTTTTTCAACCTGACTTATAGTTAACCACAATGTCGTGCAGAAACCAACCAATTGCTTTTTAGTTGATCCTAAAGTCATGCAGAAATCAACCATTTGAGAACAAAATTATTTACCTTCTCCCGATTTTCTGAGGCTGACTTTTACCTAACCATAAAGTAATGCAGAAATCAATCAGTTTATACTTTGTTTTTGTTTGTTTGGGAGCTTTGAGAAGTTCAAATTGCCTTAGCTTTCAAAAAATTTTCATAAACAAATTTTCTTAAAGAATATTAACTCTTTTTAACATACAATTTTAATATAAGGCCAGTTCCGCAACATTAATTTGGCCTATATTCGTCAGGCAAATTTCCTCAAGAATTCACCGTTTGAAGGATCGTGTCCTGAATAAAGACGTAGAAATATGATGGCAGCTCAACATGTCAAGCTAGAGGTGAAATTCAGATACCAAACTCGTGCCACGCGTCATCTATAAGAATCCTTCCAAGCCTGGCAAGAACGAAATAATAATCCTATGGTGACGATGATCTATGGGTGTCACGCTACATCTTACAACGTATTGCTAAAGAATACGGTATTGATGTGACCATGGAATGGCGCTGGTGCTTTTCACAACTTTTCGACCAAAGGCATGTGTGCCAATGGTGCCATGGAAGTCATTGAGGAGGCAATTATGAAATTGAGCAAACATCAAGAGCTGCTAGACTTTTTTGACATGTACATATGAGTGTTTTTGTTGATATATATGTATTTCTTAATTAGGATTAAGGAAATATTTATATTTATTAATATCTGTGCAAAATAAATCCGGAAAAGTCCATATAAAAGGTGTTAAAACTCTTATCGATTACAATTTAATCCAAATTAGTCGATTTTTAGCCGTATGGAAAAGGCCAACAAAAAGTCATTCTAAAAGAGTGAGCTATAAACCTATTTCATATTAAGTGAATTAAAATTACCTCAATATAGTTAGTTTAGCTCTGCCTAAAAAAAATCGTATTGTAGTTAGCTAAAAGTCATGCAGGAAAAAGCACAACTGACTACCTCCTAGGCCATCGCCATGTAAAAATAGCCAGTCTGTTCTATACAAAGTAGTTAGCTTTTCAAACAATACTGGGTGCTAAGTAGTCAACTTCATATGCATTTGTGGTTAACCAAATTCCCGACTGGGTTGTTACTTATTAAGATATACAAATTTATCAAGAGCACAGAATCGGGCGGTAAATATATATTCATTTTTTGTCATCGCAGAGAGCGATGCCAATAGAAATAAATCTATCCTCGCTCAAATCTCCTCGGCGTATTTTTGCTTGGTTGTTGTTGTTGTTGTAGCGAGGTGTAGCCCTGCCTAAATGTCAAATAGGGTCACCCCGAGTGTATTGCTCTTGGCCGGGTCGATATAAGAAAACGGCCCGGGTCGTTTCGGCACGATGGGTACAGCACAAGTACTGGTACCGTTCTCGTAGAACCGGCAATACAAGAAACTAGCCGTGTAGGCTATGTAGGTCATTTAGCGTTACCCAGGGTGCACCAACTGGGCGTTTGATTTTGTTCAAATTCATGAGATTTCATGTTTCTATTTTGACAGGGAGAATATTGTGGGCCAGCATTTATTGAAGAAAATACTGCGATTATATTTTGAAATAGGATGATCAAGTGATCTTCCACTCAGCAGTCGATTTTACGTTCAGCGTGACTACTACATAAGACGGACGATGATTTCAAGTAAAACTCTCATCATTTATACGCAGGCAGTTCTGCAATGAAAAATTTCCCTTTCTCCTTATACAAAATTTTGTAGCAAAATATCCCTTAAACAGGGTAATTACCCACGATCTGGCAACACTGTTAGAAATATCTCTTAGTGGCCTTTTACATCAGGCAATTATTGAATTCAACTCTGCCGCGAAATAGGCGAAGGGGGTGAGAAGAAACGGGAAGAGTCCACATGAAAGCGTACCGTCAAGTCGTTTCAAGTTTTTCTTGCTATCTCTTTCACTCCTCCTTGTTCGCCCATATTTTGTTTCATAATTGCTTTCAAGAAAAATTTACAAGTATAGACACGAATAGAAAACACAAAAGAGAACGCCAGCAGAGTTGAATTCAACAATTTCCGGGTGTAAATTGGGACTTAACAAATATGTTTCCAAAAAAGAAACGATAAAAAGATTTCCCGATATCATCTCCGATATCGCCACCCATATTTGTGATCCTTATTCTAGAATGTAAGTTTGATCCTCATCTCGGTTGTTATCTGTCATCTACAAGCTATTGCTACTAGTCACGATGCCAAGCTTCCCCAGTTGTCGTCTGTAAATAATTCGTCGTTATCATGGGTTTAAGAAAAACGAATATTATACACTTTTTTTTCGTTATTACATTTTTAATTATCATTATTTACTTTACATACATATAATTTTTTTGGCTTAAAATGTTTGAACTCTAATCGATTTCAATTATTTTATTTTATTAGGTTTATTAATTTCAGTAACAAACATTTAAAACATCATTTTTTTTATGAAGATAGTTTACATCGTATTAATTTTATATATGTAGTCCATTAACCCGGATCGGTCCCCATACAAAAAAAAAGTTTTTCCAGTCCACCCCTGGGATTAAAGATATTTTGAAGGCGATCCCAAAAAAAATTTTTTTTTTCTACGCCCCCCCGATGGGCTATTTACTTTTTTTCATATGATGTGAAACGAGATACCGACAGTCACTACTAGAATTTGAACTCGGAGTAAAAAATGATTAAGGCAAGAATTGTGGCGGCTTCCAAGCCATGAACAACGGTGTATGGCTCATTAAAATCGGACTTAAAATGGCGACGTAGTGTCAAAAAAAGTATATAGCCCATCGGGGGGGCGTGGCAAAAAAAATTTTTTTTTTGGGATCGCCTTCAAAATATCTTTAATACTAGGGGTGGCCTGGCAAAACTTTTTTTGTCGATCCTATAGTACATATTATTTACTTTTTTTATTTCACCTACTTACTACGTAGAATTTAGAGAGAGAGAGATTCATTAATTTTTCGAAAAGTTTGTGCGCTCTCACATAGTGGTGAAAAAGGCACATAGTAGTACTTTTTTTAAAGATTTGTTTGCAAGCTTAGCAGTTACAGTAGCAGATATTTTACTCAACTTAAATTTATCGGCCGGTTCAATCGCTTTTAAAAACCCGAATAAAGTAACATTTGAATAAAAATTGAGCTGAAAATGATAAATTTCAAATTAGTAGATGAAGTGGCCGGTGAATTCAAAGTGACTATTAAAAGCTATATACAGAGAATGGTCCTAAATTTCATTGGGGCTGGAACTCGAAACTCAATAGAAATCACAAAACTTATCGAAATTTAGTAGATGATTTCGATAAATGCCGTCATTTCTATCGAGTTTCCCGTACCGACGGGATTGACAATAGGCCCCTTATATATCTTTTTGTGACCCATACTTCATGTCAATGGATTTCAATCCCGATTGTTCAAGTGTTTCGACCTCATTTGTCATGGAAACGTCTGGAATCGAACACACATTTTTCTTTCCACCACTCTCAAAGCAGTTTTTTAGAACGTTTGAAAATTTCTCGATTTTAGAGTACCAGACATTGAAAATACATTAACAAGATAATCTACTTAGTTTTCCTTAAAAAAATACGTTAAAATTTGAATTCGATAGGCACACTAGCTAGTGATAGTAGAACTGCAAAGGTATCGATATCAGTATCGATATATCGAGTATTCAGGGTTTTAAGCTATAATCGATTTTTTTTAATGTCGAGTTATCTATAAAGTGCGTAGGTGGCATTAATCGATTAATCGAACATTTCTATTAAACTTAATTTACTTTACTAAGTAATCGATTAATCGTTCGAGTATCGATACTTTTTGCCTTGAATATCGAATGTATCGAGTACGATCAATATCGATACTCTTACAGATTTTGTTGATAGTACATGCAATTTTTGATTAAATGGGGATTTGAGTATAAAAAAGGACCAGCGAATCTGAAGTCCCAGTACAAATACATACATATCGTCCGGTTTCTGTCATAACCACGTAACTACACTTTAAAAAGAAAACTAGTTTTTTATGTGGAAACGCCATTAAAACATCGGGAAACCCGAATTGAAAATGAGCTTGGTAAAATATATAACCCCTAACGGGTTTTGGTGCTATCGATTACCTCGAGTATACATTTTCAGAGTGCAAAATTTTAGTTGGTTTTCTTCGTTTTCTGAAATATTTTGATTTTACAGATAAGTGGTTAAGACAGAAACGGGACGATATGATTGCGGGAATCTGATTCTGCGTTATAAAAAATCTTTGAGCTTCTCTGCAGAGGTCTCAGGGGCCTTCAGCACCCCTAACAACATTTTACTGCTTTTAGTTCTAAACTTAGTCGTGCTTCATTTCTGGTTGTAGATCCATCCATGAACATATGCCGTTACTCGAGACTTCTGGATCGTTTAAAGGAATTCTTAGCTGTGGGGAGAAGCAAAATTAGTAGACTCAAATTAGTAGACTCCACCTCCAACTCACCATGCCCATAATAGGACTACCACCGTAGATGAATCCCTTTTGCGAGCATACAGTTACCTCCAGCTCGCTTTGTGTCAATTCAGCAGTCGAAATTAAATACTCAAAAGTGGCCTCAAATACTGGATTACAATTATCCTTAATAACCATAGTCTTACGTTTCGATTCTTTGCTACGTCCTGGCAGTAGATAAAGTTTCACATATGGATCAGGTATGCTCGATGGATCGCGCAATGGTAGATACATAATTTTGTGTACAGTTACGGCGAGCTTTTGACGCTGTACGCTATAGCGTATTGAAAGTTGTATACGACCAAGTCCAAACTCTCCTGTTGAGCTAGTTAAATCGGGCATGCGATGTGTGAGCACTGCTTCGCCCGACTCGAGCGCAGTCGAATAGGGTGTAGTGGTAGGTGATGACTGCATTGTGGTGATTTGCTCCTCGCCGATAGGTGACTCGGCTGAAAGGCGACTGGACTGTGAGTGGAGGTCCTAAAAGAGAAGTTCAACTTCAGAGATATATAAATGGATTCAAAATTCAATATTCACCTTCGAGTTTTCGAACGTCGGCGTTCTCGTGGAGCTTGAACGTGTTAGCGATGCTGCAGACTCTGGTGTACCAGCTTTCGTCTCTGACTCTTCCAATATCTCAGCTGGTTTTATTATGCGTAACGCTAGCGACATTATCAATTTCGATTCAGGTCCCGATTTCTGTAGCTGAAATGGTTGTGACACCAATTCCATATTCTTTTTGGGCAAGAGCAAATTCAACGGGTATGTGTACTGTCCGATATCGCTGCCGGTTTTTTGATCCAAAATACGTATTTGTAGTGATTCATTTTCGGGATTGCCCACTGTGAAAGTGAATCCCTGCTCCCATACGGGCGAATCATCGCGCATAATCATTGCAGTTTGCTCTTTGTGCTTGCCAACCATAGCGATTAGATAGGGATCGGGATTGGAGTTGGTGCGTGCTTGCTAAGGAGGTTAATTCGAGTTATGTTAGAAGGAGAATACAATTTTTTATTTTCCTACCTTTAAATTTTTAGCCGAGTCAATGAAGACAGTTAGTAATGCTGAGCTTAAGGTGTTAACGCGTAGCGTTTTTATCTCCAGTAGCGCCGCTTGTAGATCGTTTGGATCGGCAGTCAATTTATACCATTGCATGCGTACATGTAGCATACCATGCTTGGCATCCTCCAAGGTCAACCACTATGGATAGTAGAGAATTAGGGGTTTGAGAGAGTTTAACACACGTCAGCAAGCTCACTTACCGTATCCACAATACCGCGCTTGATAACACTGAATATCTCGATGGTGGCTCTAGAAGATAGACATCATAGATTTTAATATCGTATCAGGATTATTTGGAGAGAACAAAATGTTTTAAGAAACAGCTTTAAAAATTATAAAACAGAGCTCAGAAAAGTGCTGGAGTTAATAGATGATTTAAATGATTAATGGTTAGGTGGGTAATAGTTAGTAATTGTTGACATAACCAAAGTGGTTAATAAAATATGTTCTGAGGGTGTCTATTTGGAAGACCTCAGACAGTTGATTGGTTGTATTAACCAATGACCCAACGACAAATCTTGAGTTAAGATGGAAAATCCATCCCAGAGTTTCAGAGCTTAATTCAATTTAATTCAATTCAATTCAATTCAAAAAGGGGTTTCAAGGTTAAATGATTCAACAATAGTCTCCTGGGCTGGCACAAGGTCCGTCCTCCTCATTTTCTTTCAATCCATTTTTTTTTTATATCAGAGAAGGGAGATAAGTCTCTCATCATACCAGTCCTGAAGTACGGCTCGGGATCATGGACCGTATCAAAAGAAGATGAGATGGCCCTTGGAGTATTTGAGAGAAAAGTTCTCCGGAAGATTTGTGCTCCTTCCCGTGACGCCAATGGCGAGTATCGAAGGAAGTTTAACGATGAGCTGCACGAGCTTTACGCAGACCTGACCATAGTTTAGCGAATTAAAGCCCAAAGGCTCCGCTGGCGGGGTCATGTTGTGCGAATGGACAAAGGAGCTTCAGCATAGAAGGTTTTCCTATCGACACCCGAATTCCGCAGCAGGGGAAGGGAAAAGCATCGACTGAGATGGAAACAACAAGTGGAGGTTGACTTGAACTCCCTCGGGGTTTCCAATTGGCACCAGTTATCGCTAAAAAGGATGAATGGCGTGCCAGTCAAAATCGCCTAGGCGGATAAGCGTCAATAAATGACGCCGGCCAAGATTAGATGAGACATACGATACATGGCAATTTCCAGGGGCCAAGAACTGCATTTATTCACATAGGACATTTGTTCCCATCGTCTTCCTAGTAGGAAAGAGGTTAATATAGTTTGTTACAGATCCCAGCCAAACAAGTACCAAAGCCAGTATGGGGTTCTTTCAAATTGTCCCAGGTGGTGCTTCGGAAGGCGTTCTAAAGGAACGCGTTTTTAATAACTTTTTTCATTAGGATACGCTCCTTTGTAGGCCTTAGGAGCCTGCCAAGGGCACATTCGTTGAGTAATATTTTGTAGGACGGGTCCTACTGGAATCTTCTTCTTAGGAGCTTCCCAAGAGCACCTTCGTTGAGTAATATCTTGTAGGACGGGTCCTACTGGAAAAGTCTGTGACAGTCGTACCGGATTCACAACCTGCAAAAGGCTCCAAACGTTGTTCGAGCTTCGGTTAGAGTTATTCAAAAAGTAACAAACTCTCAGCCGCCGTTGTTTAGTGAGAGAAATTAATAAATAGCCCTAACAGACCTTAGAGAAGAAAATTAATGTTTACCTTTTTCTGTGAAAAAAAAGGTTTATTAAGTGGGGAACCTGATAAAAATCTAAGTTCATTTTCGAATGAACGTAGTTTTTACACACAAAAAATGGAGTTTTATGAAACTACAAAGTAATCTAAAAAGTAATCAGAGAGTAACTGTTGAATATCCCTTTTAAACGTTTATGGCTTGGAGTTTTCAACCAACCACATCGGTATGTAAATCTAGCACACCACACTCCTTCCGCTGGCACGTCCAATATCGTAAGCTAAATTCCACAAAAAAATGTGGAACGCTTCACGATTTTGCGTGTCATCCTTGCGCAGGGGCCATGCTAATCTTCTCTGTATCGTTCCAATTTTAGTATATGTTCTGCCGAAGCAAGAACAAATACATTTGAGCTAAATTGCATTTTATACTGAACACTTGACGAAAAAGCACCTAGGAATTAGAGCCCAGAATAAATGCATTTAAAAGACAACGATAAATCAAACGAATGCAAATCTTGTTTTGAGGGTTGAAAGGATTTGTTTGGCAAAGGACATTCAATGCAATTATTTGCCTAGTTAAGTGTGTTTGTATTTACCTGAAATCAAAGGTAATGAAATGGGTAGATATGTGCTGAATACATACTCAGATATAAGTGTTGTATTCGACAAGAAAACTAGTCAGCTAAAAGAAATCGTTTGGTACTTGATTTTTAACTCAATTTAAAGTAGTCTGAAAAAGACATTTTTTGTGCCAAGAAAATGCACGAACTAAACCCGGAGAGTTGCAATTATTTTTGCTTACTTATTACTCTTTAAGAAACAATTTTTGGAAAATTCGTTTCGATAAAAAATAACTTTTTATTATACACTGAACCAAAAACTTGCATGGTTTTTAAGAAAAAGTTTCATGGAAGTCCACGCTGATTTTTTTTTGTAATATAAAAATATATTCATGCATTCTAAGAATTGGTTCGTAGATTTTAAAAGAATATATTTATATTATAAGAAATAAGCTTAAATTTCTATGACAAATGGTTTTAGAGAGATAATAATGAAAAGTTCTTTTTCTTCTTTGAAAATATGTACCTCCTTTTTTTGTTCAGTGTAGGTTTAAAATTAAAACCTTTTCGGCCTACGATTTTATTTTATGTTTATTTATTTTTGAAGTCTTTTTGAAGATTGAATTCTGCCCACAACATTAACGTGTGCGATGTAGCTCAGTGGTAGAGCAGACGGGCATGATGCGGGGAGTCTTGTTTCGAATCCCAGCCAACGGACAAACAAATTTATTTTTTCTTAAAAAAAATTGTTGAAACATTTCTGGTTTAAAATTGAAACCCAGATTGAATTTGAAACCAAATTTGGTTTAGTCATATATGAGTGGCTCGGTGCCATCCTTGCCTAACCCTCAATTTAGTAATTTCCTAATAATTAGTGACAAAGTTAATGGGTAATTAAAAATTAAACAGGCTAAGGCCAGAAATGCCTAACCCTCACAATCTTTACTATGCGAAAAAAACAATATTTAAAGAATCTATTCTCTCTCTTTGGAGTATTTCTAAGTAGTATACCATAATAACTCCATATAAAAAATTTCGAGGGTTAGGCAAGGATGGCACTGAGCCACTCATATGCAGTGCAAAAAAGTTAAAGGTTTAGGCTCAAAATTTTTAACCGTGTACTACTATACTATTTCTGGTTATACTGGCATAGCGGGCAGATATTATCCTATTTCAATCTCTCGTCTCTGTTAATTTGTTACCTTTACCCAATCTCTAATTCATTCGCTCCCTCTTTTTTTACCCATTCTCTCCTCCTAATTGTTTCCACTTCTTTTCCATATTTCTATTTTTCCTCTTCTTCCTTCAGTCTGCCTCTCTCTTTGTCCAAGCTGTTCCTTTTTCATCACTCTATTTTGTCCTTCTTCACATTTCTATTCCATTTCCGCTCCGATACATTCGATTCGAGTCCCCGAAGAGCAAAATTTGAAAAATCCGACTCCGATAAACTCACTTCCGTAACCTCCCTAATGTTTACTTATACATATAATGGCCGGCTAGTTATATGGGTTTGTATAAATACATATATGTAAGCTCATAATGACCAATAAATTTAAGGAGTAAAGGTCAATAATACAGGAGAATGAACAAACAGAGTAAAGTTGTTCAGTACTTTTTAATATCTGGTAAAATAAAATAATTGTTCAAAGCGAAAGTCGATTAATCGACTAACAAACAAACGAACACAAAGATGGTGTCCTTGACACTGGTTACCAAGCGTTTCGACTTGAATACATTCGAACAAATAAACCGTTACAATAGAAAATTAAGTGTTAGTCCAATGGCCACTCCACCCATGAAGTCCAAGCAACCAAAGCAACAGCACAACAAACAAACAATAAACTTCCGCTATTTTAGGTGAAAAGCCGAAATATCCGGTACAACGGGGAAATATTTATTTACTAAGCATTTTTGGCAAATTAGCATTTTCTCATCATTATTAAATTCTTTAGAAATGATTTCACGTCGCGATAAACTCCTAACTTTGCCTTGGACTCAACAGCGCTACGAACATCATCGCGCCAATCTACGTTCCGCCAAAGCAGCCATCGATATGCGTACCCCACCCACCTATTCGCATGTGCTACTCAAGCCGAAGAAGGTACAAATTGAGAAGGAACGTTTGCATCGCATCGAAGTGGAAAATGTACGTCTGTTGCAGAAATTGGGCGATATTATGCAAACGAAGCGCATGTCGGATTTGTGGTTGGCACCGAGGCCAGAGTGAGTATTTGCTTGGAAAATCAGGCTTCAAAACGTTTATTTCTACTATTTTCTATTCCTTTCTATAGCTTTTTACATCGTGAAAAATTATTCGAAACACGCCCTTATTCAAGTCTACCAAAATTGATTACAATCTATGGACCAAAATCTTCAGTGGATTATAAATTAAATCTACCAGGCACATTGAAGTCGCCGAACTCGAAACTGGTGCAGCGATGCCCGACTTGCAGTGGAAGACCCGAGCGTACTGAAGTGGTGAGTAAAACAAGGAATGCAAGAGTATTTAGACTTCTGCGAGGAAAATAAACCCCTTCCGAAATACTCTTCATAAAACGCACTCAGATTACACTGTACAACAAAATTGAAGTTTTTGAAAATCCCACCTGTTTTCCCAACGGTTTCTGATGCTTTTGGGTATGGTGAATCCGAATCTGAAGTCAGATTTTTCGGGTCACCCTAGGTTTTCTCTCCAGTGGGTGAAGCGTAAACTATAATTCTAAAAACTACCTTCTGCAGGGAAAGCCTAGGGTGACCCGAAAATTCTGACTTCAGATTCGGATTCAGCACACCCAAAAGATTTAGAAACTTTTGTACAGTGTTATTTTTTACTCGTAATGACGTTTTGTCTCAGAATTTTTTTCCTCGACTTCTGTCCTCGAATAACCTTTTTAGCACAAAAGGGATCGATTAGGACTTTTGCAGTTTTCTTCCGGGGGATGAACCTAAGCTCCTGAAAAAATTGGCTCTGTGGGAGTTTTTAAACTGAATTTCCCGGACTAGTATTATTTGATAGTATGCATAGGGAAAAGGTGGCTCTAGCTCGAGAACTATAGGCTTCACAAAAACAACTATTTTTCTTGTCGATGGAGAACTTTGTGATAAATAAACGGTAAAAGAAAATTTTTCTACGAATACTTAAGTTTTCGAGAAAAATCGTAAAAAGTCCATGCGTGGCATATATTTACATATAATTTCCAGAGCCAATTTCACAATCACGATATCTCAGAACTGGTTACTTTTAGAGAAAAAAAAGACCATATTTGTAGAAAATTTCCAGGTCTATAACTTGACCAAAGTCCAAAAAATCTAAAAATTTGACCTTTGACCCCGAATAACTTTTTAGCACACATGAGATCGATGGGGAATTTTGAAGTTTTTTCGACTTGTCGAAAGTTTTTCTCATTTCGTTTTCAAAAGTGTGGTATATTTTGGTCTGAATAGAGTTACGGTTACGTTAAAACATTGTTCCAGGATTTGGTTTATATTTCTTTGATTTTATTTACATATGTCGCTTGTCATCGAAAATTCGACCAATAAAATCTGGTGGTGGTGACTGGAGAGGGCCGTGGGGTGGCTAGCCCCTTACAACCATCCTTAAATTTCGGGGACGCCCCTGAAAATATACCGCCTATACCTCAGTTTTTTCAATTTCCTTTCCATCGGTGCACATTTCATTCAAATCGGTCAAACGGTTCGCTCACAGGAGGTTCCTAAAGTTTTTCATGTGGCGTATTTATATATACAAAGATTACTCTAGTTTTTTTTTTGCATTAAAAAGGGTTGGGTTCGTTTTCAAAAACCTCTTCCAGTTTGCATTCTTTAGAACCTTTTCGTTTTCACTTTTTGTAACATTTTTCTGTTTCAGTTTTGAAAAATGTTTCGTTTTTCAACGTTTGTATCGGTTTTGCTAGAAGTTTCGTTTGAGTTCTGGATTCTTATCATGTTATCCGTTCCGAAAGGAAATGAGATTCGAAAGCTGTCCAATAACACACTTTTTTTTTTTTAAATTCGAAAGAAATGTCCTTTGTTGCTTTCCTTAAAATTTGTATCTTTCCTTAAAATTTGCTTCGCTCTTCTAAGTGTTAGGATTTTACTAATTTCGGGATTTGTCATCGCTATTCAAAATTTCTTTCGGTTTTGTTTTCCAAAACCTGTTCCAGTTTCCGTTCTGTATTGTTTCACGGTTTGATTTTGGCTCAATTGTTTTGATGATAATGTTTTCAACTTCAAAATTCATTTCGTTCTCGTCCTTTCAAATTTGTTTCAATTTCGCTTTTGATTTAATTTTTAAAAATTCGTTTCTTTTTTATAAAATGTTTCGATTTCATTTTTTAAAAAATGACCCGGATTTGGTTTTGGTCCGTTAAAGTCATTTCGATTTCTCCGGGTTGCGGTTTTATTTTAAGTCCTAAGAAAGACTATCAAACTTGATTGTTTAGTTGGATCTCATTTACAAAAGGACATACATATGTACGTATATTATTTTTAATTTTAGGTCATTCCCGAAAAACGTATACCCTGGGAACCACCACGTGTATCACGAAATATACAAAATATGAGAAGTTATGACATTAAGAGGTGCTTGCATTGCGGACATCCTAAGAAGAAGAATGAAAAGAGGACAAACTCAAAAGAGTAAAACTAGAAACAAGTAAAGATAAAGAAACATAATAAGCTCAGCGAGAAATTCAGGTATACTCGTATGAATAGTAGACGAGAGCTGCAGAGATACATATTGAAGAAATGATGATAGATAAAACTAGCTAGTCTTGTATGAAATTTAAAACTTTTGTATTATATCCAACTCAAAAATAAATACCTTCGGAAGTAGATTTTTAACGGTTTAATAAATATGTAATAGATATGAATGTTTAATTGCCAACCTGCCAAGTGATTCGTCATCACCAGTACGATCCCAATCATAAAGTTTAAATACCAATAAAGTATGTTGCATCACCTCAATAATAGCCTTTTTTATATGATGGGTGGGCGTGGTATATTACAAAAACACAAGCAAACAAGGTTAGTATTGTTAAAAGCGAAGAAAAATATATCAAATAGAGAGAATTAAAAAAAATTAGTTTTATTATTTTTTTATGTTTTATAAGGCACTTAAGGACTATAACTTGTTTTTGAAACTTCAGCTGTTTGTGTAATTTTTCCAATTAAATGAAAGTAATTAAGTTTAAGTAAATAATGATGAAAATCAACGAAAACGCAAAGGACTAACTATTCAAAACAACATGAAAACATTAATGCGACACTTTGTGCTTGGAGAAAACTTTTATTGCTGTAATCTGTGATTAACTAAATATGGAAAGTTCGTGCTCATTTACATATGAAGGTACTTCAGTGTGGAAATTCATGCAAAATTCGAGGTGTAAGAGAGTGACAGAGTTGTAGATGTCATGCTACAACAACACGTTTACTAAGGCTACGAGTAGGAGTAATAATCAATAGCTGTTGCTTTATTTATAAATGTTTATTAAATGTGTTGACATTGGTATTCAAGAATTTATTATACCTCTGCTTTAGGCCTGGTTTTTCAATGCAGTTTTAAACTTCAGTTTGAGTTTAAACTTACTTCAAACGGCCAATTCATATGGGATGAACTCTAGTCAACTTTGTCTGTGGTTCAAAATTGCACTGAAAAACCGGGTCTTATAAAGATAAAATTTGACGACATTTTAATTTAGCTAATTAAAAATTTCGAAATTCCAACTGATATGCCAGGCTTGGCAAGGATTCTTGAAATTTTTATAATTTTTTCCATACAAGCCACCTGTAGCCCGTTTCTGTAAGAAATCGACCAAATTATCGATTTTAGTGTCGTCACAATAAGAAAAAAATTTGGCATCACCTCAAAAGCAAGTGAGAATACAGAAATAACAAACCATGAAGTTAGATTTCGACTGAAGGTACATTAGAGAACTAGTGTCATTCTTCAATCTCTAACGTTAGACGACGACTCGAGAAACCCTGGAGAAATATATCGTTATCCAACAAAATGGGACACAATTCACAATATCGCGAAAACCGTAGGTCTCTAGTCGAATTCTAATGTCATTCTCGAATGGGATTCTAATTAGACTGGGGTAGTGCATGAACGAATTAGTTCATTGAACTACATCAAAGAAAAAAGAAAATTTATAGAATTTATTGAGAATGGAAACCCAGCCAGCAGAACAACGTAAGTTTTATCGGACGTATATTTTTCCATCGCTTTTCGTATCTCAGACGAACTATTCGTCTGCTCACAAAATCGCATTTTCTTTAATTTTTGTTTTTTATGTCAAAGAAAAGTCGAAAATATTTAAAAAAAATCTATGAAGCGAACGAAAATGATTGATAATACGATGGCTATGCAATACTGTGAGCAGACGAATCGTTCGTCTGAGCTATCGTTCGCCATACATAATGAGGCCCAAAAAGTGAGTGTGACCACAATAAACCATGACGTTAGATTTCGACTGAAGGTACATCAGACCACTAGCCCAATTCTTCAATTTCTAGCGTTAGAAGATGATTCGAGAAACACTGGAGAAATATAGCGTTCTCCAAAAAAATGGGACATAATTCTTAATTCTAATGTCATTCTCTAATGGGAATGAACTACATCAACGAACTGAACGCGGGAACTAGTTCCAAGTTTAAAATTAACTACTTGAACTAGATATGTAAAATTTTCGTGAAATTTATAGAATTTATTGAGAATGAGAACCCAGCCAGCAGAATAACGTACGTTTTACCGGACGTATAATTTTCCATCGCTTTTTGTATCCGAAAGCGGTCCGAAAACTAAACTGCTGGGTGATTTACTATACTGTGATCCCACGAACATCCGAAAATAATCCCAAAAACATCAGAAATAGTATCAGGAATACATATACGTTACGGACATACATAAGTTTCGTTCGCACTCTTTAAAAGGTTTGAGAAAAGTACAGTTTTTGCCATTTTTTCTTCCATTTTTAGATGCGCTTACGGAAACTTTGCTTGCTGAAAAAAGCCGAGAAACCAAAACGCGTGCTAAAGTAAAGTCCCAGCCAACCAGTGCTAGCCATGGTGAAAACAAAATCACAAATTAGTGCTGTGCAATATCAAAAATTACTGTGGGTAAGAGTAGGTATCAAAATAATAACGCTTAAATCGATAATTTGCGACACGAATTAGTAAATCCAACATGGGTAGAAAAAGAAACTCGCGGAAACAAATTGCCTCCTTTTTTATCCTCTTTTTTGGTAAGCGCGAACTTGTAATTTCCCAAGATTTCATTAGATGTTGGTTAGCAGGGTTTTTACTACCGTACATAAGGTGGTATTTGTTTGTCAATTGCAAAAACACGTTGAAAAATGTAGAATTGTTGAGGCCAAAAGGCATCTTTTGATACACCTCCCAACATTTTTGGACGTGGTTTAGCAGTTATTTCCTAAGGAAAACAAATACAAATAATTGAACTAACTTAACTAAATACAAACTACATGAACTAGTTCATTTTGTTGACTAGTTCAAAATATCTGAACACTTTAATGAACTATAACTCCCAACTCTAATTCTAATGTGATTTGTGTTTTTGCCTACTTCTCTAACCTATCTCTAATCGAATTCTAATGTGGTTCTCTACTGTCGCTTTCGAATAGAAAATAGAGAATTATCACAGTTATCTAAGGTGAAGACGAACATTTCTCCAACGTTATAGACTGTGTTTGTTGGGACATAATTAATACGTCAAATCGACCTTTTTTAGTCGAGACGACCGAAACGGGCTACTTGGCGACCGAGCTTTCATCGACACTTTTTGAGGTTTCCACATAATTTAGTATTTTCAAATTACCATATGTGATACACTTATATGTAGCTCAGCGTAGGTAGGTCAGCTTTGAATAAAAAATTACTAAAATAGACAATACAAAATTATTCATCATTAGTTATGTATGTAGATCTCACATAATATAACTCGATATAGTTCCATAATTTCCAACTCTAACATGGATAGAAAAGGAACAAAGTTATCCCCTTTTTTATCCTTTTTTTGGGAAGCGTGATCCAGTAATTTCCCAAGAAATTATCCGACGATGGCGAGCAGAGTTATAACTATTTTGGGACAGTTTTAGGACCATTTTGTGATAATTTTGGACCAATTTCTTGTCATTTTGGAACCAGTTTGAAGCCATTTAAGGGTCTTTTTTGATAAATATGCATGGCAGCACCAGATCTCTTTAAAGGTTTTCTCATGACAATCTGTAGGTATGTATATCACGCGTTACAGAAATTAAAAAAAGGTGGCAAACTTGTAAACCGCCACATGAAGCATATTATTCATATACCAAATTTTATCCAAATAGGTCAATGATTCCCCGAGATAGTGATGGATATCCGAAGGCACAAAAAAATGCGTTTAAGTGGCAACCCTACTCTAAAATATCTTAGTTGATGATACCCATTAGTTAATGATACCCATTATGGCAAATCTGGCAAGATATTAAAAAAAATGTTGCCATCTGGCAACCCTTTAAACTGCCACAGGTGGAAACACCCAAGTAGAAAATCGTTGAATGGATCTTATCCTGTCTCTATCAGAAAAATATTACTTGAGCTTTCTTTCTTTGATAATGAAACACGCACATATTGTTAATAAAAATTTTAAAATATAATGAAAAAACTATGTTAGTTTTGAGCTAAGCTTGATTGCGACACGGTATGTTACAAAAGGGGAAAGCGCGCAATAGCAGGTTTCAAGCTTAAGAAATCCATGAAATCAACAACAAAAGTCAACAAAGGAACAGAACGCTATAAATTTTGTTCGGCAAACCTTCCCAAGAAATCATCATTCGGACTACCAGGAATATCAGAGTCCCACAAATTAAAAACGGCTTTGAGTTCCAAAGTGCCGTCAGCGAAGGCAGGGGCCTACAAATACAATATACATGGTAAACTGTTTAGTGAGTATTTGAACAAAAACAAAGAAACAAAAAAAAAGATCAAATAAAAAAATATTTTGGGTTAATTGAGGGTAATGCGACACAACAAAAGTTTGCTTGATGGTGTAGCATAAACTCATGCAAAGAGAAGGTTGAGTTTAGTTTGAAAGTAACGGTAGTGATTTTGTGAGTAAAAAAAACTTAAGACTAAGTTCAAGCATTGGAGGATGCAATCAACTAACGACCTACTCACGTTACATATGGCTTGGGGCCGTAAAGTGTTCCATCGGGAAGGTATGTATGGGCGTAAGAGGTATGATCAGTGTTTCGGTATGAGTTTAAATTAAGCCTAAACAAGTTGAGCTGTTTAATGAAAGTACAACCAAAGTCGTAAAGTTCTAGTTCAAAAGTAGTTTCAGCTTATATGGACTAATTCTGAACCAGAAATTTCAAACACTCATAATGGATTTTCCTGCAGGGGATGAATAGCGAATTGTTAGAATATTCCCATGTGGGTATGAATATGTGATGCTATGTGAGTTGTGATTGGTGTATGGTCAAATTTCAATAACTTTTTATGTTAAAAAAATTTTATTTCGCTCTAATTTTATTTTAATTAATATTTTGTAATACCAATGTTTATTATTTATTTTTGTTTTTTTATTTGTTTTTTTAATATTATTTTATTAATAATTTTATTTAAAATTTTTTTATTTATGATATTTCACTTACCTTCCCAATTTCTCATCATCCTTGCCATTATCCATATCGAATATCGTCACATCAACAGTTTGACCCAATTCAACAAAAATTTTAGCCTGTTTTGTGATGATTTGTGGTTGTTTTGTTGTGTTTTTAGTAGTAATTTTTGAACAAAAGAATCGATAGTTTTGGTTGCATAGCAAGTTGTTTTGGGATTTGTTAGAGTGCAGAAAACAACAAAAAATTTAAAAAAAAAAAATTAAAATTAGTATCAATAATAAGAAACAATGCTTGCGTATATAACTTGGGAAACATGGTACAGTGTGATAGTTTGCAGACTAATTGCAAGAAAAACATCACAATCTGAGAGTGCAAAACGATTGAGTGGTATGAAAAAATTATCGAACAAAATAGCATGCAAAAGTTGTAAAAAATTAGCAAAACAATTTTGCAGCTGAACTTCTTAAATTCTTTTGTGTTAAATGAAAAAAAAAAAAAAAAAAAATTGAAAAAAAAAAAAAATTAAAATTAGTATCAATAATAAGAAACAATGCTTGCGTATATAACTTAGGAAACATGGTACAGTGTGATAGTTTGCAGACTAATTGCAATTAAAACATCACAATCGGAGAGTGCAAAACGATTGAGTGGTATGCAAAAAGTATCGAACAAAATAGCATGCAAAAGTTGTAAAAAATTAGCAAAACAATTTTGCAGCTGAACTTCTTAAATTCTTTTGTGTTAAATGAAAAAAAAAAAAATTGAAAAAAATAAAACAAATGCATAAAAAATTCAAAAAATTTTCTTTTAGGGTTTTCTGAACAGAAATTTTTTACCCTAACTTAAAAAAAAATTAAAAGCAAATCAGTTTATAATAAATACTGTTTTTGTTCATTAATAAAATTTTTTTCTCAATTTTTTTAAATTTATTTTACTCTTTTTCATTTTGACAACAAGTTAAAACAAAATTTTTAAAAATTCACAAGAAACGAGTATTTATTAGAAACGATTTTTTTTAACATTTTGAGTAAGCACAAAAAAAAAATTTGCTCTTAAACTTTTTACTGTAAACATACAAAAACATACTGTAAAAGTTTAAGAGCAAAATTTTCTTTTTGCTTACTCAAAATGTTAAAAAAAATTCGTTTCTAATAAATACTCGTTTCTTGTGAATTTTTAAAAATTTTGTTTTAACTTTTTCTCAAAATGACAAAAAAAAAATTACCTTATGAAGTTTTTTCAAATCAAATTTTAAAAAAAATCATTTTAAAAAAAATTTTTTAGTACAAAACAAAACGTTTTTTAATTAATTTTTGTTTTATACATGTAACTAACCAAATTTTCAATAAGTATTTGAAAAAATATTTTTCTTTTTAGTTTTTCTTTTGAAATATTTTATGTGCACTTTTTTAATTAAATTTTTCTTTTCAGGTTTTTCTTTTGAAATATTTCATGTGTGCCTTTTTAACTAAATTTTTGTATTAGTTTTTTGTAAACCAAATTTTATAAAAATATTTGAAAAAAATTTCAATTATATTTGAAAAAATTTCAATTTTTTTTTAGAACAAAACAAACCGTTTGTTTTATTAAATTTTTGTTTTAAATATGTTTTTAACCAAATTTTCAAAAAGTATTTGAAAAAAAATTTGTCTTTTAAAATTTTCATTTGAAATATTTTATGTGCTTTATTTTTAATAAAAGTTTTGTTTTAATTTTTTGTAAAATTGTTGAATTTAAAACTGTTGACAGTGTTTTTTTTTAGTAAAAACCAAACAAATTAAAAAATTAAAAATTTTGTTTAAAATATGTTTTTAACCAAATTTTTAAATGTATTTGAAAAAATATTTTTATTTTTAGATTTGAATTTTTTTAATTAAATATTTGTTTTAGTTTTTTGTAAACCAAGTTTTATAAACAATATTTGAAACATGTTTTTTTTTTTTTAATTTAGCTAAAAACTGGATATTTAAAAAAAATTGCAATTATTTTTTAGTACAAAGCAAAATAGATTGTAGCAAAAATTTCAAAAGAAATATTTGTAATAATTTTTTCTTAATAAATATTTTTTTTTTGTCAAAAATAGTTTTAGTTTTTTACACGTTTGTATGAAAGTAAAGACTATAATTTTCCATTTTCAAATAAATAACCCTTTTTTTATTATTTTTGTTTCCGTAAAACGCAAAACCACTTTGCAATTAAAAATTAATATTAGTAATGTTTCAAATCAAAATTAAAAAGGGGGCTAAATTTTTTGTATAAAAAACACAAGAGATTTTTTTTTCAGCGAGAAAAAAAAGCAGTATTTCGATGTTGCATGAAAAAAATTTTGATACAAATTTTTGCGATTTTGACACTAGTGTGTTAATTTCTTGGGCTTTTTTGATAATATTTTTTTTGTAAATTTTAGTAGTTTTTCGAAAAACTTAGTAAAACAAATCTTTTTAAAAATGTTAACACTAATTCGAAATAATTATTTTAAAAAATATATTTTTCAAATTTTTATTAGTAATTTTTTAAATTAAAAAACATGTTTTTAAATTATTTTAGTTGATTTTAGTAAACAATTTTTTTCCATGTATAAAAAAAATTTTATCGCTTCAAATAGATTAAAATATTTTATTTTTTTTTTTTCAACATTAAGCGAAACCATTTTCTTTAAATGTTTTTTTTTATTTTTTTTCACTGACAAAGCGAAACATGTTGAACTACTCACCTCACACCAATAGTCCCACTTGGGATTGACATTATTCTCAATAATTTGTGTCTTGAATTCTTGAGCGCCGACATTAATTACAGCATACGGATCCGATTTACCTTTGCCCAACACACCGATATCCTTTTTCATTAGATCCTTAGCCTCAACGACATGAATGCGTAGAATGCCCTATAGAAAATGTAGAAAAATATTTTTACAGTCAATTGTTTCAAGAACCCCAACTCGTATACATCTTACCTCAGGTTCTGGCATCTTCAAACTAATCGCCGGCACCTCATTGCTCAAAGTGATGGGCAACTTATTTGGCAACACCATCACAGCACCAATTTGTTCTACAATAATCCTACGCAATAAATCACTCAAACCGGGCATATCCATAAAATCGATAACACCCACCAAATTAAAATCAATATTTGGATTATTCAAAAAGAAGATCTGTAGACCACCCACTAACGGCATGGAACGTATGAGCGGTTTCATAACCACACGCACCCAACCATGTATTTGGAAATCTTTAATGCCACCTTTCATGCTACCCAAATAGAAATTTATATCGCAATCGCTCGCATAGAATAGATCCAAATCCATAATGATTTCATTACGATCGATATTTTTGTCGTAGACCTTTACACCACCTATGCGTGGCGGTATCGTACCGAGGATCATACGATCAAAACGAAAACCATTCATTTTATAATTCGCTAAAGCGAGTGCAACATTCGGTTCGATTGTCTCTTTGACCAGCGTGCGAGCGAAATGATTCGCATTTGGCCATACTTGCTTGAGGATCTGAAAGACGGATGAACTATGTTCTTAGTTCTATAAAACATTAATTGAGTACATTTACCTTGTTCACCCATTCACAACGTTCGACATCGGGGAAGTATACCTGTAAGAAGTGTATGTTGAAGTAGGCTCAATAAACTTGTTAAAAAATAGTGTTAAATTGAAAGTTGGGACGACCGCCAGTCTCTTCAAAATGCCATCAGGTAGGCAAGGGGAAGGAAGCCTTCCGTGATAAACTAATCCCTCCCTGCTGATCCTGGTCAATTTTCTAACTTCAATGAGGTTCTCATTACCCTTTTTAAATTAAAAATAGTCTACCAACTATGCAGAGACTGCAGAAATAAGCTCGAGCTCAGTGGCCGCAAGTCGGTCTTACCGACGAAAACGGATCGAGACTAAAACACAAAAATTGTTTTCATGAGTATAATCGAGTGGGATCTCAATCCCCAGAACTAACGGTCGTATACAAACTTTTGCTGGATCTTGAAACCATTGGCTGCGGAGTGGTTCACTTCCACATGATGACTCCACGATCCTGTTATCTGTAAACTTATCCGGACACGTTCACTTTATGGCCAAAATAGTTGTCGTTATTGTCGTAATGGCGAAACCATTCCGAAGGTCCTCTTTTTATTACTCTTACGTTCTGGTACTAGCCCGCCTGCTGGAGGAATGATTTTAGCCGCCAACACGTTTCAGGAAAATTTAGATCCATGACTTCCGATAGGGTTAGATACCTAGGGATTTTACTCTGTAGGAAGCTATTTTGGAAATTTGATAGGGTTGGGGAAATTCGTCAAGGGCCGATTGTGGTCAAGTCACTACTCTATGAAGTACTTTTTTGACAGAAAATTATGGGCAGGGCTAGCACCTGTAAAAGGCCGATATCTGAACAGCAGACTTTTCTGGCAGGTTTTTTCGTCGGCTTGGTTTTTATGGTGGTTCGAAATGGCTTTCCCGAGGTTGGAATAGTGCGAGTTACTCATTTTGGGAAGTGGGCGGGTGAACTGGCTCAGGGATGCTTCGAACTTGAAAGGGAAGGTTCAATAGGAACGGGAAGGTCGAACCCCTGCTGGTAAACGAAATTGATTCCACGGTATTTGGGCTAGCATCACAAGTTGATATTTACCGGAGCGTGCCAGATTCATATCCCGAAAAGGACTGTAACTATAAGAATAAACCTGATTGTTTCAACATGTCCCCTTCCAACCCAACTAAGCCCCGACGGTTTGGAAATTCAACATTTACTCAGTCTGGCTCTCTAGTGCCTCAAATAAATTCAGAATAAACATTATCAGGGCATTGGTCGATCGGATTTCTTGCCCGAACAGGGCGAGCTGTAGAGAATTTAGGGTTCCCACGACTGCTTGTAGTTTGCTTTGGAATTATTCGGTTCTCCGGGGACTTATCCGATTACGCTCATATCCGTACCGTTGACGGGTTCGGCGAGCATATTACAATCTATATCTTAGTTCACTCACCCATGCTGGCAGTTCATCGATCCTTGCGAGTATGACATCCTTCTCAGAAGCCATAGCCGACGCCTTAGCAATGTTGCGCTTATAGCTGGTGGTTTTACGAAACTCATCACGTGCCACAGAGAAAATGACGGGCGCTATCAGCCACGCGACACTCCAACCCATATAACCAACCAAATAAATTGAGCCAACAATGGCAACCTTCTTAAAAACTGTATAGATGATCGAGAAGATGCCATCGCTGCTCGAGCTTCTCGCAGCGACCGCTTTTTCGGAATTCAATTCCTTACTAGCAACAGTCATTTCACTGTCATCGATGGGTGTTGGTGGGATTTCACTAAATTCGGCGAGCGGTGGACGTGGAATTGCGACGTTGGGATCGTGCGTTTCTTTCTTAACGGTGGATGTTGTAGTTGTTTCCTGGGCAATCTGGCTTATGTTGGCTTCCTGCGCCTCAGGGATATCTTCGACGGTGCTAGAGAGGGAGAGAGAGGTGGAAAGAAATAAGCGATTTGAAAGTTCAATTATCAATAATTTTTAAATTATTTATTGAAAGCCTTGTGCTTTTTAAGTGCTATTAGTGGCTAATTAATATTTAATTTCAATCATTTAAAGTGTTATTTCGTCAACGTTAAATGGTTGTTGTATGCGAAATAATAACAACAAAAGCTTGTGCACGATATCAAGTTTTTTTTTTAGCTTTGACTGAATTTGCGGTTGGTCTTTTTGTTCAGCGCAAGTTAGCGCATTTGAAATGTTTATCACGCCTTCGTTGAGTCACTGAATTTAAATGAGTGGCAACAACAATTTCTGTTTGCCAACTGATTGAAGAATTGTGTGTCGGTTGCCGGCAGCTGCCTGATGCTGTTCATGGAATCGTGTGATGCTGATTAGAATTCGTTAGATGTACTATGGGACATTTTGAAAGAATTTGTCTGAAAATTAAATATTTCGGACCTGTTAAAGTTAAAGCGAACAAGTAGGAAAGTCTAAGTTCGGCTAAGACGAACATTAAATACCCAGCGCTATTTTCCGTATCGAAAATGGGCGTGATCGGTTAGCGATTTCGTCCAATATCATACTCCCTTTAATGCTAGTATACCTTGTGCCAAATTTCATGATTCTACCGTAATCGGTTTAAAACTTATAAACAGTCGATTTTTAAAAGTGGGCGGTGCGACGCCCAGTTTAAAAGTTTATCAAAAAATCATAACAGAATAACCAAATTATATCATTTTAGCCACTTCCGTTACCGAATTATATCAATTTAAGTGATTTTCGATATCGAAAGTGGCGTGGTTGGAGAGCGATTTTATCCAAGTTCATTAGGTATACTCCTAACGATACCAGTATGCTTTGCGCCAAATTTCATCGTTCTACCGTAATCAGTTTAAAAGTTACGACCAGTCGAATTTTCAAAAATGCCACACTCAATTTACAATTTAAAAAAAAAAATCATAGCAGAGCGGGATTTACTTATAAAATTATATAATTTTAGCCATTTCATCTACCGAGATATGTCAATTTATGTGATTTTCGAAATTTTTGAAAAAGGGGGCATGGTTATCATCCGATTTCTCCCATTTTCAATAGCAACCTAGCTTGGCCAGAAAGTAACCTGTATACAAAATTATCACAATTTTTACTCAACTTATCGTGTACACTCTCATATATGGAACTCTATATCTATCTCGATTATTTTGTGCCGTTACGTAGTACCGCTATGTTGGCAAAATTATAATACCCTTGAACTATGTAGTAGAGGGAAAAATTGTACCCTTATTTGAAACTGGCTAGTGTGCTCTGTTGTTATTTTTCTAGGTGCTCAGTGACAGTTCTCAAGTGAAGTCAAGTCTATGCTAAGTATCCATAATGGCAGCTTAAGACTTTTTACTTCGGACGATTTACAGGGTTGTCATCTATCTCAAATTTTAAGCTATTGATTTATGGCGGGATTGGCACCTAAATAAAAAAAAAAACGGAACTGATATTTGCGAATAAAGGTTCGACAAGGTTCGGTGTTAGCAACAGGCCGACTACATAAAATTCACAGAGCCACAGGTACCTAATAAAATAGAACAAAAATGGTAAGATATCTGTATAGTTCTTCAAGAAGATGTACTTCTTTATATTGTAGAGACAGTCTTTTTAATGTTATTAAGAGGATTTTCTTTTTAATATTTTAAATGAAAAATCAAATAACATCGCCCTCACCGAGAATCGAACTTACAATTTTCGGAATGATAAACCCAGCTGCTAACCATCCGTCCATCGTGCACTAATGGTTGCCAGCGTCTAACTACACCTTTGTACTAAATGTATAGTTTTTTTAATAAGAATTTCTTCTTAAAACCAAAGAGATTTCCCTATAGTTTTTTCTTCGTTTCCACCGTTGTGACTACCCCTTTGCCCAAAAACTGATCATGAAGACAATCTTATTAATTTTACGAGTATTAGGCATTTTTGGCTCTGTGCACACGTCCTTTTTTTAATATTGATATGCCAATGTGGGTATTTAATGGAAGGTAATTTTCTGCCGTAAACCATCGAAGATATTTTCTGACAGGGTTGCCATATGGGTAGTTCAAAATAAAAATTTCTGCAACAAAGTATTAAAGTGCTCCCTACCTGGTGCATAATACCTTGTTTGGGGATATTATGCATGAAGGAATAGAAGTGGTATAGGGATAGTTAAATTGAGAAGGATATGAGTTAGTTTTTTTTTTTGGGAAAGACCGTTATTTACAAAGAGATTTACAGCTCATTTGACAGATGTTAAAATGTTTACTTGTCGAAACATTATGTATAGGCAATTAGGAAAATCTATTCACCCAAAAACGTTTTCAAGCTGTACAGTCCGTTAAACAGCCGTCAACTATCAACCTTTTAATTAGATATCAAGTTCTTCACAAGCATGTCGAAAAACGTAGACAGTGATATTTTATGAGTGATGTTTATAATTTTTGACAAGTTGACAGTTTATTTGACAACTGTCAGTTTGCTGCTCGGTACGACCATAGTGCGACATCTGAAATCTTTTTTACAATATACATATAATATTTTGTTTATACACGCCTATATAAATACTTTTACCACTTTTTATATATATACCATTTTTTACGTATGGTTAGTATATAGAAACTAATTCTGATATACATATGTATGTAAACTCATGAGTTGCTAAGCTTTCAAGAAATGATAAAAAATAAAAAATAAAAATCATCTCAAATGTTTACTTGGAATGTGCACAAAAGCGAGCAAAATTGAAAATAAATCATTTGCTTTAATTAGCACCATCATGGAGAATTAATTTAATAAAACAAAAGTAAATGTAAGTATGTAACAGCCTTGCCGATAAGATGATGATGTCAGCCTCGGTCAACACAGATGACTTTGGCATACTTAAAAAGTGGGAACAAGTAATTACAAGAAGAAGAAAGAAACAAAATTGGAATTATTTGACATACTATATTGCCACAGTTGTGCGAGGCTTCCGCCCATAAAATGGATGCTAAACCTTAAGCTGGATCTCTAGAATACATCAGTAAACATTAGTGTAGTTCTATATTGTATATTCGGAGTGATGCGCTAACAAACATTCATACAGATGGACAAAAATTCTAAAAACTGTTGGTTTGGCTTCTACTACTCTTATATTGTTCCAGTCTCTTTTCTAAGTTAAGTGTCTATGTACGCCACGAACATATGTATATGAAAAAATCTTATTAACGTTGACTAACGTTTACTTTGGGAGGAATAAAAGCAAAACAAATCATTAAAAAGGAGACATTATTGCACGCAAGCTTTTATTCAGGCGCACAATGCAGTTAGAAACAAATAAATAATTTAAGGTTAAACTTATCTACATAGAGAGGTACATATGTGAGTATTTACGTGAATCAAAGTTTTGTTAAGTATACAACACAATTTTTTATTATTATTTTCTTTTAGCAGCTGGAGTTGCGCTTAGAATGCCGAAGTGCAAGGTTGCCACACTAATCACTTTTTTTGAGCCAACATATTTAAAGAAAAGGACCAAATGCACGATAGAACTCATTCCATGAAACCAAGTTAACTTCGAAACCCATAAGCTAAAGGAATTCCACTAGAACCCAGCAAACATTAAGGCTTGAGTTACTTTAGATCTCAAGTTGACAACTAAGGGGCTTCTCCAACCTCAAGCCTTGTTTATCAACAGGAAAAACACTTGAGGACGATGGCGTTCTCAAGCAAAAGGGCATCTTTTATATGAAAAAAAAACGTTACTTGTACTCAAATGGGTTACTCTAATTGGACTCAAGCGTATGAATGCGGCTCTGAAAATAAATACCGAAAGTTTAAACGCCATGAATTGTTGACAAAAATTAGTTGACAACTTCCACTTTCGATGTAGGAACGCACCTTAAGCATTCGAAAATTAGCTAAATGCGCATTTTCAAAATGCATGAACGCATCTTCGAAACGTACGACCGAAAATGGAAAATGCTGCTTTTAAAACTCAGCATGAGCACTACATAAGCTCTTCAAATTAAATTGGAATATTAGAAGCTGGAGATTGGAGAACCACAAAGTTATCAAAATATCTGCAAGGTTGGAGAATACTTGGAGAATGATGTTGGACATCAACTTGAGAACTACAAAGTTATCCAAGGTTGGAGGAAAATTCGTGAAAAGAAAAAGTTGAGCCATGTTTGCTGGGAAGGCTTCGAAAATTTAATAATTACAGCTTTTCAAAAAGCTCAAATAACCAACTTATTTGTGGTTTCATTCTGTGTGTCTCTGGCATTCGTAAACATTCAGCAAACTGATGGTGGAATTCAATTTAAAAATTCGAGCGCGGATTTTGCAATACCTAAAGACAAATGAAGGCAAACTACAAGTGATATAAATCCCTTTTTTATGACTTAAAAATGCCTCTTTCCCTTTTACCAAATTTAGTAGTGAACTATCCCTCAAAAAGCATGAACAAAGGAGAGAAGATTGTGCCAAAAGGGATACCGTTAGATTGAATTTGCCTGCTTTGACAGAATCAGCTGATTGCTATGTCATAGATTGCCTCGATTAGAAGCAATACTCAAACAACGGAGGAGTAATCCGATGAAGCGTCTGTTTTGCAACCTTAAAAAAAAAAAATCGTTCTACTTAGACTTATTGTAGGTTAGGTTCAAGCATCTGCCCCAGAGGAACACATAAGCTAGTCATAGAAGACCCGTTTTGATACCACCAACCTATTGTAAGGACTCAAAACAATTTATTCATACTTATAACCACTTTATATGCTAGATAAAAATAAAATCTGAAAATAATGAATCAGTGAACTACAAAAGACAAACACACCAAATCTTAGGTCTTAATGAATCAAAGTGGCAACTTTATCCGTGAAACTGACTAAGCTTTGTGGCATTTAGCAAGGGCAAAGTAGACGCCTTAAACAGCTGTTACGTACCGCTGTAAGTAGTGGAAATAATGAAGATAATATATGTAGACACTATCGCATTCACAATAAATAATCCATATATACATTATTGGAAAATATTATATGGTCAAGGTTCTAAATATGTTTCATTTTCCTCATGCATTGTTTTAAGAACGTATTTTCAAGGTAAAACTTCATTCAGAGGGTATTCCCATAGCTGCTGAGAACTATAACTGTTCTTGAAAAAAAAAACCGCGTTTAGCCACTACACGTGAAAGAAGTTTACTTCTTAAGTTCAGAAATAACGAAATATGAATAATGTCTTACTTCCGGGAAACGATCCATTCGAAAATATCTTATATATGGTGCGTTTTCCTTAAAATTTGGTAAATGGGTAGAATTAGGACTAAATTAACAGGGGCCAATACGAATGGGATATAGAGGAAGAGGGGCGTGGTAGAAGGAAAGAGGGCAATGCAGAGCAAAAGGGAGGGAGATAGGAAAGAGAGTTGTATGAAGAAAGATAGGAAGACTATGTGGCAAGCCTGCTTGAAATTTGAATATTTGGGACACGGTCGCAAATACCTTTCACTTGATACCCATATGGGCATATCTTGCTCAATATTAAAAAAAAAAAATAGATAGGTGGCAACCCTTTGAACCGCCGCAAGTGGCAACCGCCATGTATATAGTCTTAGAATGAATCATACTACTACCAACCCTAGCTGGCAACCCTGCTAGAAATTGTCATATTTGAAATGCGACCGAAAATACCTTTCATTTGATACCGATATTGGCATATGTATATTGCTCAATATTTAAAAAAAATTGAGATAGGTGGCAACCCTGTGAACAGCCTCAAATGGAAACACCCACGCATATTATCATAGAATGAATCGTACTATCTGTAATGCCAAATTTTATCCACATCGGTCAAGCGGTTCCCGAGATATCAATAAAAATAAATAAAATGCGGTAAGGTGGCAACCCTAGGTTCCAACCCTGCTTGAGATTTACATACTTGGAATACGGTCGATAATACCTTTCATTTGATACCCATATTGGCATATCTTGCACAATATTTAAAACAATTGCGATAGGTGGAAACCCTGTGAACCGCCCCAGGTGGCAACACCCACGCACATAATCTTAGAATGAATCATACTATCTATAATGCCAAACTTTATCCAAATCGCTCAAGCTGTTCCCGAGATATAGAGAAAAATATATAAAATGCGGTTAGGTGGCAACCCTGCTTGAGATTTACAAATTTGGAATACGGTCGAAAATACCTTGCATTTTATACCAATATTGGCATATTTTGCTCAATATTAAAAAAAAATTGAGATAAGTGGCAACCATGTGAACTGCCCCAAGTGGCAGCGCCCACGCTCATAATCTTAGAATAAATCATACTATCTATAATGTCAAATTTTATCCAAATCGGGTGAGCGGTTCCCGAGATATAAGAAAAACGCCTACGCCTGAAAGTCGGCTACAATTTCTATTCCCGTGCCATAACTTCCGTTTCATCGTCATCCATTTTCTCAAATTATACTCTCAATCAAAACTTAATATCGCCGCCTAAGAAGTTAACTTCAAAAATTTTAATTTACATTCCCGTAGCTGTGTTCGAGTTTTGCACCTTTTAGTCACTTCCTAACTTCGCCAACTGATGAACTTGCAAAAAATGTGTAATTTAGTTGTGAATTATTTATTTCAATATAAATCCGATGTGTTAACAAAAATTCTAAGAAATATTTTGTTTTGTTATAACCGTCGTACAAGGGCACTAGCTGAATCAGATAACTCGACGATAAGTGATTGTGGATGTAAACAAAAGTTCCACAGATTATACAGAGTAATGACTTTTGTATATTTTGAAACGTTTCTCTAACTGCTAGAATGAAGCTCTAGCAGTTAGAGAAACGTTTCAAAATATACAAAAGTCATTACTCTGTATAATCTGTGGAACTTTTGTTTACATCCACAATCACTTATCGTCGAGTTATCTGATTCAGCTGTGCCCTTGTACGACGTATATAACAAAACAAAATATTTCTTAGAATTTTTGTTAACACATCGGATTTATATTGAAATAAATAATTCACAACTAAATTACACATTTTTTGCAAGTTCATCAGTTGGCGAAGTTAGGAAGTGACTAAAAGGTGCAAAACTCGAACACAGCTACGGGAATGTAAATTAAAATTTTTGAAGTTAACTTCTTAGGCGGCGATATTAAGTTTTGATTGAGAGTATAATTTGAGAAAATGGATGACGATGAAACGGAAGTTATGGCACGGGAAGTAGTTTATACCTACGTATCTAAATTATGACGCAAAGTAGGTAGGTATATAGGCGAATGAGTATAGACATAGATGTCCAGGCAAGTAAAGAAGATGCTTGGTTTCCAGATTTGCTCGTATATTACACGAACAGCGAGTGATACCTGTCGTAGGACGCCTGTCTCGACCCGCCGATCTCAAGGTCGAAGAACACAAGCATTATCTGCTTAATTTGTACTGAAACTATCTATACAATTTGGATTAATATTTATTAATATTAAATATGATTTGTTGCGCATCTAAACATCTCAATCATATGTTCTACATATAAAAAAATAAAACATGTTGCCTTGCTCTAAATTCCAACTCTTGTAAACATAAACAAACATCATTATTTATGTATCCCCATAATGGCAATATTTGCGCTGGTAAAAGCTTAAGCAAACAGAATCGCCAACGGAATACCCCACTTCCGACGAAAGCCAATTGTTGTTTACTTTTATTATATTTCTCCAGCCATAAAGATTTACGTCTGCTGTTATGTTGCTGCGTCAGCAACAAGTGCTTTACATTCAGACAAACATTCTTACACAACAAAGCAATTCGGCGCCACTTGACATCAATTGTAATATGGTCATTGAAAATGGCAACTTGTTGCTTCACCTTTAAAGGAAATTTATGTCAAATTCCAGATGTGTTCGAAAACGCAAGTGTTTAAAAATTGATTGGACAGTGGCGATTCAGCAGTGACCCAGAAATATTTAATTTAATTCGAATTATTTTAATAAAACTAAATTTAAATTTAATTAGATTTAGTTTAATTTAACTCAGTAAATTTTTTTTTGAATTATATTTATTTCCTTCTCTTTTTTCTTTTATTTTATTTTACTTTATTTTTTTAACTTAATTTTTTTAATTTGAAATTTTAAAAAAATTTTTTTTTTTTAGTTTTACTTAATGTGATTTAGTTTTAATTTATTTCATTTTGTTTTATTTTATACTAGCAGACCGAGCAGACGTTGTCCTGCCACAACTTTATTTCCCAGCATGTTTCTCTAACCCGATCACAAATGCCCGATAACAAATTTCAGTGGTCTAACCTAAATACTTCCCGAGATATGGGCTATGAAATATATCCTTCTTTTGTGAGGAACGACGTCCCCTTTTTCGTGAGTCCCAGTTTTTTGGAGGTGGTAGGAATTAATCTCATTTAACTCCTCATCAAATTTCAGTGGTCTAAACCTAAATACTTCCAGACATATGGGCTATGAAGTATTTCATTCGTATGGGAGGTGCCACGCCCCCTTTTTCGTTATCCCCAGTATCTTTGGAGGTGGTAGGGATCGATCACATATAAACCCTCACCAAGTTTTAGTGGTCTAACCTAAATACTTCTCGAGATATGGACTATGAAGTATTTCATTTGTATGGGAGGTGCCACATCCCCCTTTTTCATTATCTCCATTTTTTTTGGAGGTGGTAGGGATAGATCTCATATAATCCCTTGTCAAATTTCAGTGGCCTAACATAAATACTTCCAGAGATATCGACTATGAAGTATTTCATTCGTATGGAGCTGCCACGCTTCCCTTTTCGTAATCCGCTGTATCTTTGGAGGAAGAATAAATCCAACAAAAAGACTGGAGTTCAGCACTTAAGGGTTGTGTTGTCATGTAAGCTTTAAAGTTTGTCTGGTCGATAAAGCCAAATTTCGGTCACAAAAAATGTTTTCATCGATAGAGCTTAAAGTTTAATAAAAAACGACCCTAAAGCCATTTATTTTTCGAATATAAAGAACATAAATTAAAGAATTTCTTTGTACACAATATTTGAAGTTCTACCCAAATTACAAATTATAAACAAATTTTCCGAGCAAGTTATTCGCGAGCAAGCTACATAAAGCTGCCCGTGTGAAAAGCAATTACTCCTAAGGTCGATACCAGTTGCTCAGAGTGTCTGACCCTGAGACTTATTTATTGTCATAGGGAACATACGCTGACGGGAAACTGAACACGTTTGAATTGAAATGGAAAATTGTTTGGTATTATGGGTATTCGTGGTATGAAAACTACTTCACCTGCTCCACAACCCGTTAAAATTTCCGCTTCTATCACATTATATATTATAAGGTAAGAAATTAGTACATTTCCCTTAATAGCCATAATAAGCGTTTAGGTATTAAGAAGGTTGCCATTTTATGAGATATCTCCGGGGTAGCTTAGGTATTGAAATTAATCAAATGGTTAATGACAGCATTCATAAACACCTTTTGTTTAGGCCCGATGCCTAAAGTATTAAAAAATGTACCACCCTAATGTACATTTCCAATCACCCACACCAAGCCACCCACTTGTATGTTCATGCATGACTATTCGTGTTTTATCAGCACATATATACATGCAAGTAGGTGCGCACGACTTGACAACTGCCTATTCTTCTGCCATAAAGCAACGAACCCGGACAGCGCAGCCCCAGGATTTCTACAACGCCATAATCAAGGTAAACTAATCCCATTGTGTAACACTATTTCCTGAGAAATCTCGTCTACCTCTTTTCATTTCATTTCCGCCAAACCATAAATTCGACCGCGGTGTCTGAGCCACCCTTTCGTGCCAAGAATCCATTGTCGAGTTTATTCACTTTTTGTTTGATACCCATAATGTACTAACATATTTTTGTGGAAATATTCGTCGATACCTCCGAAACCGGTCGAGCTATCGAAATTTCAAGATATCTCCCAAACCATTTCAGATATTTCAATAAATCACATTTGGGCGGCCGCCGTGGTGTAGCGGTTAAGTGTTCGGCCTTCTACACCAAGTCGTGGCGGTTCGATGCCCGGCAAAAGTAACATCAAAAATTATTTAGAAAAACGATTTTTCTAAACGGGGTCGCCCCTCGGCAGTAGTTTGGCAAACTCTCCGGGTGTATTTCTGCCATGAGAAGCTTCTCAGCAAAAAATTCATTTGCTTTGCAAGTGCCGTTCGGAGTCGGCAAAAAACTGTAGGTCCCGCCAACTTGTAGGAAAAACTCAAAAGCAACACACCACAAGTTGGAAAGAGAAGCTCGGCTAAAAATCTCGTTAGAGGTTATGATAACCTGTTGGTATATCGCCGCCATTATTATTATTATTATTACATCGCATATTAAAGCTTTCTTTGACACCTTTCGTTTGACACCCATATTGTACTAAGACATTTTTGGTCCACTTATTCAGCGATAACCCCAAAACCCGTTGAGATGTCGCAAAAAATAATATCTTAAACTTTAAGTTGAGCGTCTAGCAATCCAACGTTTCAATTCCATTCAGTACTTTGAGAGTGTTACGACCACAAACATACAGACAGGCATGGTCCACACATTGGGCGATAACTCCATAACCGGTAGAGATATCGTAAAAAGTAATATCTTAAATTTTAAGTTGAGTGTCGAGCAATCCAACGAAAAAAGTTTCACTCAATTCCATTAATTACTTTCAGAGTGATACGGCCACAAACATACGGACAGACAGACAGACAGACACACAAAAATTTTTAAAATGGTTGATTTGTATTATATTCGCTTCATAATGCTTCCCCCAATCAATTTTTTGTTGATATCTGGCATGTACAGACATCGACCTGCTACAATTTTATTTTATGTAGAGATTCTTATTTTATTTTATTTTATTTGGCGGTAAAAATGAGGACAAACAACTACAGACGTATCACTTTTTTGCAAAGAAAATAAAATAAACGCAGCATCGAATACAAGCAATTGCGATTAAATAAAAAAATAATTAGTAAAACAATATAATATATAATATAAAATTAATATTATTTTGATCGGTAAAGGGTTAAACAAAAATAATATTGCATTAGTACCATTACCAGTGTTAGTGCAAAACAACAACAACAACTAAAACAAAGGGTTAAACAAAAATAATATTGCATTAGTACCATTACCAGTGTTAGTGCAAAACAACAACAACAACTAAAACAGCGTATGCCAAAGTGTCAAAAAAGTGGGCGTGTCAAACACAAGCGTTAAGCAATGAACACATACACATCCTCAGAGACGCCGAGACAGCAAGCCATTAACGACATTTTCGAATGGTTACGTCCAGACATGTCCAAAGGATGAATAATAAACTATCGTCGCCGTCACAAATGTTATAAAATGCACTTGAAAAGCTTTGTACTTTGTTGGTGAAAAAATTGCGTTGCCTAGCAATATCCTAGCTACAACAATAGCAGGAAGAAGAGGAGCATCGCGGATGGTCTCTTTGTTGTTTGTACTTGATTCTGTTGTTTTGCACAATTTCTTGTTTTTTTTTGATAAATTTTGACGTTTAGGTTGCTGTTGTTGTTTTTTGTTTTTGATATTTGCCAATGACCCAATTAAAACAGCTCACCTCATTTTCTCGGCAGATTTTGTTGTTTTTGACTTGTGTTTTATTCGCGTACTTTGTAAAGCTTTTTGTTGTTGTTTTTATAGTTTATGTATCCACGTGTGTGTAAATATTTACATATATGCCAATAAGTGTTTGTTTATGTCATAAATTTTCTACTTTATTTTTATCAGATTTTTCGCTCGATTTGTATGCAAGTGTGTGGGTGTTTGTTTTAAATTGTAAACGATAGCTTCACACGCTAAGCTTTTGATATCTGCAAGTGAAGTCCAATTACATAAGTCGTATAAATTATGGTTTAAAATGAATTTGCAGCCGGTTTGATGGGTGGCAGGAAAATGGAAGGAAAGGAATTTTTTCTTTTTTGCACTAATACATGCGAAAGCTCGGATTCTCAATGTACATAACTACGAAGCATGTATACAACTTTCGCTGCATTTCAGCAACAAGTGATTACGTACTTTATTGATTGTTGTTGCAATTTTTTTCGAGTGACTTTTCACTTGAGTATCTTGCGCTGCATTTAAAGCTAAACACTTTTTATACTCCAGTATTTTGGGATCTGAAGACATGCATGGATGAAGGGGGTATCTCGCATTCTCACTCAATTTCGGTTTTTGGCATTGGTGAATAGTGTTTATGCAGATCTATATTTCTGTCTTATCAGAATCTGCCTATCGTGAAAATTGTAGAAGATAATTCATGGATGAAGGGGGTATGTACGCAACTTTTCAATATTAATTGTGGAAGAAGGGGGTATGTTCCGATTTTTTCATATAAAACACTAAATATAAACTTATGCTTTTTATTGCATATTATGCAACGTCTTTTATGGCTTTGCATAATTTTTTTGTCAGTTTTCCATAAAGATTCGAAAAAACCTCAAATGTTTAAGCAAAACTTTAAAGCCGATTTTCTCGTTTCACTCAAAATGCGACATACCCCCTTCATCCATGCATGTCTTCATCTTACAGTTTTCTCCCTCTGAGCATAGATCGGTGTGCGGCCACAACAGTCAAAGATGAGAAATGGGAGAGGACGGATCGGTGTACCGATACTAATGGCGTCATTTCTTGGCTCTTGGCTCTTATTCGTTTAACTCTGAACTGATGCTCAGCTGCCGTCGATCTTTTCAAGAGATGGTCCAACAGAACCGCATGAACCTCACATGGGTGCCCGAACACAGAGACATTGAGGGGAACTGTGTGGCAGACCAACTTGCCAGGCAGGGCACGGACAAGCAGGTTCTTCGGGATAAAGAGAGCTTAGATATGCCGTTTGCCCCAAGGAAGCTAATGCTGAGGGAGTACACACTCCGTTAAGCCAACGGAAGGTTGCTACAATCCCCAGGGTGCCGGATATCCAAACAAAAGTGGTCAAAATGGGATCATAAAAGATTTAGAGACATTCACGCCCTTAGAAGAAGGAGAGAAATCTCCATATTAATAGGTGTTTTAACCGGCACTCTCTTATTGGTAGGCACGCAGAAAGGCTAGGTATGCCCTACCGACGATGCTGTAGGAGTTGTAAAGATGATGAGGAGGAGGATATGATGGAGCACCTCATTCACAACTGGCCGGCTTTATGCGACGCGAGAACACGCTTTTTGGGAGTTCCCTTCCTGCATAGCCTACGCCAGATCGCGGAGCTGGAAATAAAGGAATAGATGGCCTTCATAAAGTCATCAAAGTAGTTTAAAGAGGATTAACGGTGTCGGTTTGGGAGAGTCAGTCACGGGAATTCGCTAATTAATTGGGAAGCTCGACGTAGTTGAAGCCTTCGCCCAGTCATCTGTCACGAGGACCTTCCTGTTGTGACAGCATTTACCGTTTGCATTGAAATTTATCTGAGTACTTATGGCATTTCGCTGATTTTATTCGGCAATTGCAAGCTTCACTGAAGATGACCTTGGTAACCGACGAACAGAGTGTATTTAAGTAATGGAGGAAACACTGCTCCGCATTGCTAAGCTCGATAATAAATCTCCTGGAAAAGATGGATTACCCGACGAGCTGTTCAAACACGGAGGCGAAGAGCTGGTAAAAAGCATACATCACATCTTAAATGTGCTCTGCCCAATTTATAAGAAAGGCGATCCCACTAACAACACTGCGGAATCAGTCCCCTTAATATCGCATAGGTATATGCTTACAATACACTAGATAACAAAGATAGACAAGCTGATTGGACCTAATCAGTGTGGCTTCAGACCTGGTAAGTCTACGACATGCCAACTCCTGGAGAAGATCCATGATAAGAAAGTCGACACACGTCATCTCATAGCTCATACAGCAATGCCAAATGACGATAAGCAATACCAACAGCTACGTCGGAATGGCCTAGGACCTTTCTGAGCCAATCGACATAACCGAGGCTTCAGATATGTAGGTCGACTTCTTTTCATACATTTCTTTAATCCGATCCTGGAAATAGTTCGATAAGCAGAGCTAAACTGCAATCTTTTACAAGAGTACAAGAGGGTGCAATTGCAGCCGTATGCCGATAATATTGATATTATAGGACCGCGCCATAAGCTCTGCCGTCTATGGACTGGATAAAGAAGCGAAAAAAGTGGGGTTTGCGATGAACGAGGACAATACCAAGTATTTCCTGCCATCAAAGGAAAAATCGCGAGAAGATCAGATGGCCCCTGAAGAATTTGAAAGAAAAGTTATCCGGAAGATGTATGGGGCTTCCCGTGATGCCAACGGCGAGTATAGAAGAAAATTTATCGATGAGCTGTACGTCAATGCCATTGACATCAGTTGTCAAAATCGCCTAGAAAAAAGGTACGCATCACAATTCGTATGACAATGCGTACTTTCATTTGAGGCAACACTCGCAAGACTCTGATACATTCTTTGTAAATTAAAATATTTAACTCAAATAACAAATTTTATTAATTGATTGACTAATTTAGGCCCCAAATAACCGATATTGATGAATGATCAATCAAACGCATGGTGACGCTGACACTAAAGGTGAGTTCTGAGAATGTGTCAAATCGGCACTAAGGGCATATGAAGGTTAAACAAATTATTAGATATTTTCTGTTAATGTGCACTAGAGCGTATCACGGTGTAAGGAAGGAAAAAAAAGTTGAAAATGTCCCACCCAGTTTGAACACTTATCTTATGAGGTTTTAAATTTTTTCGTCACCCTGTAAAAACAGCGAAATTTATTTTTTCTATAATTCCTATATTTTACGTTCGATTTTCAAAAGTGATACAGTTTTAGAAAGGTATTCACCAAGGCAATATTTCACCCATAGAAACTTTTAGCCCATAATGCCAAGTTCAGGTTTTATTCTATTTTTTACTAAAACAAACACCCTGTATTTGAAAAAAAAAAATGTTTCCTGAAAACTAAGAGAAAAAAAGAATATTTACCTGCATATAATGAGGAAATAAATCTAATGCATTTATGCTAAATCTTTCCTTGACTCTAATTTGCTGTAACGTTCTCGGCTACTTAGTTTAGCGAATATATAACCTAGGCGTTCCTCGTCGGCAACTTCTGTACAAGAATCACTTACTACGTGAACAGATCGCTCAGTATTTTGAGAATGGCATAGAAAATCTAAGTCTATATTTACTTTATTCAAAAAAATTTTTAATACAGGGTGTTGGCTTTAAATAAATTCGAATAAAAGCTAAAGTTGGTGTCGCAGGTTAATAGCTTAGCAAATAGAAAAGTTATAAGCAAAAAACGAAATTTGCTGTTTTTACAGGGTGCCGATTTTTTTTTTTTATTTCATTTTAAAAAATGACCAACAAGTAAACATTCGATCCAGGGTGGAACACTTTAAACTTTTTTTGGCGATACGCTCTAATGTACACGGTTAAAAATTTGAACCTAAATTTAAACTTTTTTGGACTACATATATGACCAACCCAAATTTGGTTTCAAATTAAATCTAGATAAATTTTAAAGAAAATTGGCTAAATGAATGGGATTTCAATTTTGAACCAGAAATGTTTTAGCATTTTTTTAAAGAAAAAATAATTTTTTTGCCGGTTGACTGGGGATTCGAACCAAGACTACCCGCATCATGTCCGTCTGCTTTACCACTGAGCTACATCGCATACATAAATGTTGTGGGAAAAATTCAATCTTAAATAAGCTTTCAAAAATAAATGAAAACAAAACAAAAATTGTAGACCGAAAAGTTTTAATTTTAAACCGAAAGGTTTAAGTTTTAAACCGAAAAGTTTTAATTTTAAACCAAATTTTTTAGTTTTAAACCAAAAAGTTTTAATTTTAAACCAAATTTTTTTTTTTTTTTTGAAGTTTGAAAAATAAAATAAAATTAAAAAAAATGTGGCACTTGGCAGGATTCGAACGAAAGCGCTCAGGAGTCACAGCCGACTGCTCTACCGCTGACTATGCCGCGCATGAAGTTTCTGTGGGCAAAATTCAATGACTTTCATAAAAAAAATCTTTGTAGGTTTTTAAAAGATTTAAAATAGCCCAAAAAAATTTAAAAAAAATTGCTTAAATTTGAGACGGGTTTAAAATGTAGGCAAATTTTTTTAACCGTGTAATAACTTTTTTTCATATTTTTTATTAAAAAATTCTAAATTTTCACATATTCAAATAGATTTTATCACTTTTCTAGCTGGCAAAATTTAAACAAGAAAGTTAATGTTTGCCAAAAATAATTTTATATTTCTTTGGAAGTATTCAATTTTTTTCTTTACACTTTTTTTTTTATTTTTCGAATTTGCTTTTCTTTTATTTTATTATTTCATCTGCGAACAAAGCCGTTTGTGCTATTCTTGGTCGGCGTGGGCACGTTCAGATTGTGAAAGCACTACACAAAAGCACCAAAAATTAAGAAGAATAAATTACAAAAAAAATGTTTTTTATTATAAACCGGCTTGTAAAAATTTATCGTTTGAGGCAAAAACAACTACCATGCTTCTTTTTTTTTTTGTTTTTGCCCTTTGGTTACCTGCGCACTCCAAAAAAAAAAACAAAACAAATATTTAAAACAACAACCTGCCCAATAAAACACGCAAACACACAATAAATGCCAATGGCCAAACGCGACTCTTTGTCCTTTTGTAGTATGCCTTGACTTTCAGCCGATAGCGCCGCGGCGTTCAAATATTGGCCGAACAATGAGATTATCACAAAATGCAACGAAGTGAACTTGGCGGAAGAAAAAAGCAAAACGCGCAAGCTGTCGGCGAAATTGAAACTGAATAATTCTTTAGGAATGAATGTTGTATGTTGGCTCCAAGATTTCTACAGTACATGGGGGCTCACACACACACATAGCTCGCCATACTGTGGCAGGCAAAGCACAAATCCACTCAATTTTACGTTAGCTTTGTGTTTTGAGTGAAAGCTCAAATTACAAGCTTTTTTGTTGACCAGGTGGGTACTTGGAGCTGTTTCCACTCTTTCTTGCCAATTTTGTACTCCTTTCAGTCTTGCCCCGTTTTTTTGCATTTTCTGTGTTTTGCTTTGCAAATTCGTAGCTAACGATGCTAAATAAATAAATTCATGCTTAGCTTAATATGCAACGTGTTTAAGCTTTTTTGATATTTTTAGAAATACGCATACTACTTTTACTATATTCAGATGTGTATGTGTGCTGTTATTAGTGACGAATATGTTAGGAACCGATTGCTCTTCCAAGCCAACCCGAGTATTTGTAACAGTTCTGCGTTTTCCAAGACATTATAACTTGTCATCTCAGGGAGATACTTTGCTAAAGTTTAGTGTTTTATTATTGTATTAGAGACATACCGATTAATGCGGTACGGTTTTAAAAACCGCTTAGTTTTGGTTTTATCATTCATGTTTAAGCCCTATTTCGTTCTTTAAAATTGTTTGAGTTTCGGTCCTTAAAGCTATCTACGCTTCCTTCTTCGAAAATATTTCGCTTTCAAACAAGGACTGTAATCGAAACGGAAACCGTAACCGCAACCGTTTAAAACCAATTCATTTTTCAAAACCGAAACCGTTATTTTGATCTGAAAAAGAACGAAACCGAAACCTTTTCAAAAGCCGGAACCGGTTGTAAACGGTTTTGCCTTTTTTTCTTTTTGTGGGTACACATTTTTTTTTACCAAAGGGTACTCTGAAAAGCATTCATGGAAGATTGTCGAGCAATGTTACAAAAGACACGTCCTCACTAACAAATTCCTAAAGAGGAAACTTAGCTATAGCTGAATGATGGCATCGAAAAAAATTTACGAAATCCGAGTAAAAAATGTTTAGTGGCCCGTATCAGATATCTTGAAGATTTATTCATTTAGTTTCCATTCTAATATTTTTCTATTAGAAAAAGTAGTAAATTTTTTTAAATTATATTGCAGAAATTTCATCCATACATAGCGTTAATAATCTTTATTACAATGCACAGCAGTCGGCTGGGTATTGGACCCAATCAACTTTTTTAAAGAGATTAAGACATAAGTAAAAAAATGGCGTTCCCCGTTTTTCAAAGTTAGCCTCCAAAACTAAGTTACGGGCTTTCGAAGTTGGATCCTTCGAAAATTTGGTTTTCTAATTATTTTGTTTAAAAAATTAAAAAAATACACTTTTAAATAAAAAAGTGCACCAATCAAGTGAGAGGAGCAAGAAGGCCACGCCCACTTTTAACCTTTTTCAATTTTTTAACAAAACAATTGGAAAACCAAATTTTCGAAGGATCCAACTTCGAAAGCCCATAACTAAGTTTTGGAGACTAACTTCGAAAATGAGGGAATGCCATTTTTTTTTATTTATCTCTAAATCTCTTCAAAAAAGCTGATTTAGTCCAATACCCAGTAAAAAGTTGATTCTGTCGTATAGTGTTATTATATTGGAAAAATCTTCAGACCTATTTTGCAGCTGCATATTTAAGTTTTGTAGTAGTAAAATCTTTTTGCGTTCGTGTTTTTATTTGGAAACCGAGACCGAAATAAATTTTGAAGAACGAAACCGGAACCGAAATAAATTTTGAAGAACGAAACCGGAACCGAAACCGAATCGTGTTACAAAACCGAAGCCGAAATAAATTTTGAAGAACGAAAACGGAACCGAAAAAAATTTTGAAGAACGAAACCGGAACCGAAATAAATTTTGAAGAACGAAACCGGAACCGAAACCGAATCGTGTTACAAAACCGAAGCCGAAATAAATTTTGAAGAACGAAAACGGAACCGAAAAAAATTTTGAAGAACGAAACCGGAACCGAAATAAATTTTGAAGCACGTAACCGGAACCGAAAAAAATTTTGAAGAACGAAACCGGAATCGAAATAAATTTTGAAGAACGAAACCGGAACCGAAATAAGTTTTGAAGAACGAAACCGACCCACACTTTGGGTTCTGTTTAGTTTTTAAAAAGTATTGTAATTACCGAATTCCGTTCCGATTTCGATTTTGGTGCCGTTCTTTAATAATATTTGTAGTTCATTCCGGTTTCGGGGTTGATTTCGTTCTGTAGTTGATATTCGTTCAAGTTTCATGTCGGATTTAATTATTTAAAATTATTTTGATTTCGTTCTAATTCAGCTTTGGTCTTGTTTGAATTAGTTGAAATTTGTTTTGGTCCGAAACTCGCTATTTAGAATTTCTTAGATTTGTTAGTAACAAAAACACTGCGTAGGTTTCGTAATTTTGTAAAAAATCTAAAATTATTTAGATTTCATTTTGTTTTTGAGTTTCGTCCTTTTTTTCGGAATGGTTTTCTACATTCAAAATTAATGAAATTTCGTTCCGATTTTGGGTTAGTTATCGTTTATCAATATTATTTGTAGTTCATTCCAGTTTCGATCTTGATTCGTTCATTAAAAGTACTTCGCTTCCCTTTCGGTTTCACATAGATATCGAGTTTCGACTCGTTAAAAAAAAAAATCGAATACCGTTCCGATTTCGTTCCTTAAAAAAATCGGATACCGCTACATATTTAGGTCTCCTAAGACCCTAAACGATCAGTATTTTTAGTGCTAGGCAGTACCGATTCCAAAATTACTCAGTACTCGATGCTGAAAAGTATCAACATCCTGAAAAGTATCGATACTGAGCACTCAATACCCGAAATGTACATACTTAGCGTCTAACAAGTACTTGGTACATAAGAACTACTCAATACCAAAAATGTATTCAGCACAGAAATAGTACTCAATATCTAAAATGTACTCAGTAGTACTCGGTATGCAGTAGGAAAAGTACTATTACTAAGTACTCAGTTAGTTGTCAAAATTTTCGAATTCTGTACACTCAATAACTATGGATTTTTATTTTTTATGTAAAAAAATGTATATTATTAAACTACATAGGTAAATGACGAATTACCAGATCTTGTTGTAAAATATATACCTACCAGCAGAAGTTGTCAAAAAGTACCCGGTACTTGTGAAAGTACTCGATGCCTAAAAGTATCGATACCAAAGTAGTAAATATTCAAAAGTATTCGATACTGCCAAAAACTAGTTTTTTCACCCGGTTCTTCGGTTCGCTTTTTATGTTCTTTACAACACTAGCCGTTTACATTCTATACGTATCTGTGGTGTGCATCTTGGCGCCAATTATTGTCAGTGCAAATGCATTGCAAGATGATGCGGTGTGACGTAACGCTTAGAGGCATGACCCACTGTCAACATGACTTTCATTGCTGATGATAGGAATAGTTGATACAAGTTTTTATACTCAGCTGTGTTTTACAAATAATACTGGTTAAATGATTAGGTTACATATTGAGGGCTGAGTAGAAGATAATAAGATTTAACAAATATTTGATGAGTGCCCTATCTCGGAAATTAATTTAAAATGATTTGAAAAAAACCTATCTCTATTTAAACGCATTCTGTGAGAGGGACTTCTGGGTTCATTTTCTGAAATATGTAATTATTACAAAAAATATTCTGAGATGGGGCTTTTTTTAGAAATAGAATGATCTTCCACAAAGAAAGGAAGGTCGCTAAAAAATCAGATATATGTATTTTGGAGCACATACATATGGAAAAGTTAGTCCGGTAGTCAGGTTCTCTCGGTTACTATTTTTATACTATCTTAAAAGAACAGCCTTTTTTCACTTACATCTGGGTATATTAATAACCTTTCCTCTTGAACATAGACATTGCTGATTTGTCATTTCGCTTTACACTTGGTTTCGTATTGTTCTAACGTTGTGTTTATTTGTTTTGTTTAAATTAGCTTTTTCTTACTTTATGTTCATGTTTTTTACGTAGTTTCCTTGTCGAGTTTACAAAGTTGCTTTTAGCATGCTACATGAAAGCAAAGAAAGAATCGTGACAGCTAAGCTTTAATCAAGAAAACTAGCCCCAAAGTGAGATGTATGTTTACGTTTTTCTGTTATTACATTACATTACGATTAATTAGGTGACTAATTTAATAGGGTTCTGTCCTGCGGTCAATTACAGTTTATAACACGTCCATAAAGTGAAGGTTAATTAAAAGCAGGACGACAACTTGCTGACAAAGCATAAGTTAGGGATTTTGTTCTAATTAATAGTACATCTACCGGCATACAAGTTACAGAAACTACTGTCTTGGAAGTAAATATCAAATATGTAAAGTAAATTTATTTTTCAACCAAACCTAAATTAGATTGTCAAGCGTAAAATAGCTGTCAAAAAACCTTATGTCCATACAATAAAATCACCATAAAAAACGACATCGCCGGCTAAGAAGTTAACTTCAATATTCTAAAGGATTGTGGGCCGGAATGGGGAGATAAATGAGTAAAAAAGAGGTAGAAGAAGCAGAGCTATGAAGTTGAGAAGTTAGTTTACTTAATACTGCGCAGAAATATCGCATGGATCTAAGGACGAAATATGTAAATTTAAAGTATTTAAGCTTGATTCGTCCTTCCGAACATTTACGCTCAACAAGATAAAATTTATTATGAACTTTTAGCAGTACAATATTTTTTTACATACCTAAATATTCAGCAATTAATCTGCTTATCATATCCATGCTCCCTTGCATTTGTAAATATATAATCAGGCTACGATTATTTTTACACCCTTGCTTGCAGCATTTTTTCGTTTCTAATTTTAATCCGCTACATTTTTTTCTCCAACTTTTTTATTACTTCATCAATGCGAGCATACACTTTCACGGACTATCACATGTCAAGCATGGCTGAATGTCAACAAAGTGTAGCTGCAGGTATCAGGTAGCTTTATATCAAGCCCCGGCAGCTAGTGGGACAATTGTACGAAAATCTGAGAACTAAATTCACATACATAGATTATAATGCTCTTCGCTTGAAAGAGAGTGCTATCATCGTGCTGACCAATCAATGGATGTCGTTTGTTATGCTCTGATGCTCACTTGCAAGCAACGACTCAACAATATACGTTGCTTACTACTGAGTAAGCAAGGACATAAACTTGTCACTAATACACTCTCACTTTCATTTCTTCCGGGGGCCTGCTTTATATGAAAGCGGCAATATGCAACAGAATATGTACCTGAGCATGTTGAGTCAAACTGTATAAACATACCAGCATCACCTGTTCAATGATAACCCAATTTACGGCTCGTCAAGCTGACATTTTTCAAAAAAGGTTGTTTTATGCACTGACACATTTTTTAAGCTTGGAGTTTTCATAGATTGGGCTAGGATGAACTTAAAATACCTGGGTGACCGCACTTGCTCGGTGTTTTCGATTTTGTCCAATAGTCTTATTTACCAACATTTCTCCAATAGTCTCACTTACCAACATGAACTTTTCCAAAGAGATTTTCGAATAAATACCAAAAAGGTGGCAACTTTACAAACCTGAGGCGGTGGCAAACCAAAGTAGAAAATCTTAGCATGGAGCATACTAAATACATATGTACCTACAAAACTTTATCCGAATCGGTCAATATATGTACGAATAAATAAATAAAAGGCAGTTAGATGGCAAGCCTAGGTATGCGGCTGAAAATACCTTTGACACCCATATTGACACATCCAATTTAAAAAAAATAGATAGGTAGCAACTCTTAAAACCGCCACAAGTGGAAACAAGCATGCTATTCCAAATTTCATCCAAATCGGTCAAGCGGTCCAAAATTATCCCAAAACGACACTAAAATTATTTCAAAATTACCCAAAAATATTCCCAAAATGATACCAATATGATCACAAAGTGACCCCGAAATGATCTCAAAATGTCCCTAATGTGACCCTTAAATGATCCCAAAATAACTACAAAATGAGACCAAAATGACACCAAAATTACACGAAAAAGATCCCAAAAATGAATCCAAAATGACCCCCAAATGGTCATTTTGATCATAAAATGATCTCAATATGATCCCAAAATATCTACAATACTTTAAAATTGCAAAACTCGACGGCAACTCTACTTGAAAATATTTTAGTTGGTATTTCGCCGAAAATACCTTTCATTTGATATATGTACCTACATATTGGCATATCTTGCTCAATACTTAGAACACTTAACAATTAAGTTAGGTGGCAACCATGTAAACCGCCCCGCGTGTCAACACCCACGTAAAAAGGTTTACAGCCAACCATACTATCCATATGCCAAATTTCATTGAAATCTGTCAAATTGTTTTCGAGATAGTACTGGATATACAAATATAATGCGAAAAGGTGGCAACCCTAGGTGACAAAACTACTTGAAATCATTCTGGTTGGTATGTCGCAGAAAATACCTTTCATTTGATAGCCATATTGGCATATTTTGCTCAATTAAAAAAAAAAAGTTAAAAAAAAATTAAGATTGGTGGCAACCTTGTAAACCGCTCCAAGTGGCAACACCTAAGTGGAAAGTCTAAGAATTAAGCATACCATCTCTTTGCCAAGTTTCATCGAAATCCGTCAAGCGGTTCTCGAGCTAGTACCGGATATACAAATATACTGCTATAAGGTGGCAACTCTAGGTGGCAACCCTACTTAAAAATATTTTAGTTGGTAGGTATATCGCCGAAAAAAGCTTTCATTAGATACCCATATTGGCGTATTTTGCGCAATATTTAAAAAAAATGATATAGGTGGCAACCCTGTTGACCGCTTCAAGTGGCAACACCTAAGCGAATAGTCTTAGAATCACCCATACTATCTCTATGACCGTATATACAAGATTAGTTCGTTTAATGTAAAAGGATACGCTCTCACGAAAAACAAAGGATCTATGACACTTTTAAAAAGCTTTTTCTACCTGCAGTGCTTTAAAAATAAAATGTTTTTTTCTTCTGTATGTGTACGATTAAGTGTAGAGGCAAGTACCATGGCGTATGAGTGCTCATGAAATATGTAATCAAATTAATGTTACTCATACGACATGGCAGACCAACTAAAGTACACCGCTCAATATAAACAAGTGGTTAAGCATGCTGTGTTAGCATTAAAGGTTTGTTATTATACTGACATAAGTACAAATACATATGTATATTAGCAGGGCTGCAGCAATTTGTAACCCAATCTTGCATGCACGAACAACTGTCGCTGTCACCATTTATCTTCTACGTATGTGCCTCGGAGCCAGTATAAGCGATAAAAAAGGTGTGTAGAACAGAAAAAGCATTATGTTTGAGGGTGATTTATTTTGATAGGCATCATTGTTCAATTTACATCTCAATTTTAACTTGAATTAAGTGCTACGGTGTTAAGTTAGGTTAGTGAAAAATGCCCATGAGCGCAAGAAGCTCGCTAACATAAAGGTACTATGTGATATTTCACTCAAAAAGGGTTGATGACCGTGGGAAATAAAATCTTGCACTATCTGTTACAGCGTTAAAAATTTATTTTTGGCTAAGAACATCCATTTAAAGCCAAATGGTCTAAAAAATCTCATATAAAATCATTAACAGATCATTTTTAAAGAAATCACTACAACCTATTTTGTGTTGAAAAAGCGACCACTAACTCATCACGTAAGAGTACTTTACACATTAGGGTGGTTCAAAAACTAAAGTTTTTCTTACAGACCTAGGGACCCTCTGATTTTTTTACTTCTGACAATAGAATAATCTATGCAAATTTTTAGGTTTAATTTCCATATATTTTTATGAAGGAGCAAATTTTAGAAATTTTTTAATTGTATTTTTTAAGGATTCAGATTTAAAGAATAAAATAAATAAAAAAGCATAAAAATAAAAAAAACCGCGTGTAGCCAGTACACGTGAAAGAAGTTAACTTCTGAAGTTCAGAAATAACGAAATATGAATTAGATGTATTGGAGAATGGTTTAGATTCACTTAGATTACTTCCGGGAAGTGGACTAGGGAAACGATCCATTCGAAAATATCTTATATATGGTGCGTTTTCCTAAAAATTTGGTACATGGGTAGAATTAGGCCTAAATTAATAGGGGCCAATACGAATGGAATATAGAGGAAGAGGGGCGTGATAGAAAGAAAGAGGGCAATGCAGAGCAAAAGGGAGGGAGATAGGAAAGAGAGTTGTACGAAGAAAGATAGGAAGGTGGCAAACCTTCTTGAGATTTATATATTTGGAATACGGTCGAAAATACATTTCATTTGATACCCATATTGGCATATTCTGCTCAATATTTAAAAAAATTGAGGTAGGTGGCAACCCTGTGAACCGCCGCCCACGCATATAATCTTAGAATGAATCATACTATCTATAATGCCAAATTTTATGGACATCGGTCAAGCGGTTCCCGAGATATTAATAAAAAAAATAAAATGCGGTTAGGTGGCAACCCTAGGTGACAACCCTGCTTGAGATTTACATATTTGGAATACGGTCGAAAATACCTTTCATTTGATACCAATATTGGCATATCTTGCTCAATATTTAAAAAAAATCGAGATAAGTGGCAACCCTGTGAACTGCCCGAAGTGGCAACACCCACGCATATGATCTTAGAATGAATCATACTATCTATATTGCCAAACTTTATCCAAATCGGTCGAGCGGTTCCCGAGGTATAAGAAAAACGCCTACGCCTGAAAGTCGGCTACAATTTCTATTTCCGTGCCATAACTTCCGTTTCATCGTCATCCATTTTCTCAAATTTTACTCTCAATCAAAACTTCATATCGCCGCCTATGAAGTTAACTTCAAAATGTGACCTATGACCTTGAAATTTTGGCTCCTCTCTTATTTTATCAAACAGAAAATAATTGGTCTTTATATTCAACTTCAGTTTTTCCCATACGATTCCGAACCACACTATTACAAATAATAAGGACATTTGCGTGAAGACACAATCCACACTCTTTGGCGCTTTTGCCACTGCGCTCTGCATTTATTTCAGTATGCATTTCTATATCTTATTTGGATGTAGTCTATAGTAGGCACTTAAAACAACATTTGCCAGCTGCTATTCGCTACTTAGAAAATCATTACTTAAATACTTGCTGCTGAGTATTTTATATACTAAACCTACAGACGATGGACTACAAAATAGTGTATCGCAAACTTTAGTCCTTCAATCAGCGATCTCTAAAGAGATTTTTGCGCAGAGCTTCTTTTCCATTTTGTGGTGTGCTGCTTTGAGTTTTTTTGCGAGACCTACACTCCTTGCCGACTTGCTGTAAGAGTAGGTCGCTGTACCCATCGTGCCGAAACGACTCGGGCCGTTTTCTCATATCGACCCGGCCAAGAGCAATACACTCGGGGTGACCCTGTCTGACATTTAGGCAGGGCTACACATCGCTACAACAACTACGAAAAGTATCCGCAAAGCAGATGATTTCTTGCTGAGAAGCTCTCTATGGCAGATACTCACTTGGAAAGTTTACCAAACCCATTTACAAAAACTTTTTTCTTTTACCGCAATGAGAACCCGGTGTATTAGGCTGAGCACACTAACGGTACACCACGGTGGTATAATAACTCACACAATTTTTTGTTCTGTCGTGACATATATGTTTGGCAAACAGCCTACAAGGACGAAGGTCAAAGTTGAATATTGCAACATAGCAGCAAATACTCGTAAAAGTGTTAGTAAGTTAAAGTATCATTAACGGTTAGATAGAATACCAAAAGTACTAAAATAAGATTTCAAGTGTTGACGATGACTGCTTTTAGAAACTTTTCTTCATTCTGTGAGCTTTTAAGTCAAATTGTGGTGGGATAGAAACATAATCATTGAAAGCAGTTGTACATATTAATCTCAGGACACAGCGAAAAAGCCACCCTGTGAAAATAAGCTGGCAGCTGTCAGTAAAATGATCACAGGGTGCACTAAAAACCCTTGACACTGCTAGTATAAGTGGTGACCAATTGATGTCGCTCTAGTTGTCGATAAGGTAAAGAATAACAAAAACTAATAAAATGAATACATACAAAGTGAACATGATGGATATAAGCTGGCAATAATTTCAACGCAGCTTGGTGTAAGAGGTACACACTGCGGGCTTAGAAATTCCTGATGCCCTTGGTTCTTGGTTTGATGACCAACAATAGGTGATGAAAAATGCCGAAACACAAAGCCATTTGACAATGGCCCTTGAGCAAGGCCGAAATTACGTAATCATGGTAGCTTGTAATTGTTGTTGCTTTTCCATCTTGTTCACTAATAATATAACACAGAATAATTTAAGAAAAATTATTCACAAACGGTCAAAAGTGCACCAAATTTTCAAAGATTTCCAAATTAATGACCACAAACTTATAACATACATACATTTTTTTATCTTTGCAAAGTCATCAAAATGATTATAATAGGACCCAGAAATGATCCTGAAATGAACTTAAATTGACCCTAAAATCACCAGCGAGATGATCCCAAAATTATCTAAATATGAACCCAAAATGACCCCAACACGACTCTAATATGATCTCCAAATGACCCCAAATTCATCCCAATATGACCCCAAAATTATCCTAATATGATCCCAAAATATTCTTGACTCCAAAATTACCTACCCTAATATGATCCCAAAGTTGACCAATCTGATCTTAAATTACCAAACATGACCACCAAAATGATCCCAAAATTATCCTTTCCTTTCGTTTCGTTTCGTTTCGTTTCCTTTCCTTTCCTTTCCTTTCATTTCCTTTCCTCTCCTTTCCTTTCCTTTCCTTTCCTTTCCTTTCCTTTCCTTTCCTTCCTTCCTTTCCTTTCCTTTCTTTCCTTTCCTTCCTTTCCTTTCCTTTCCTTTCCTTTTCCTTTCCTTTCCTTTCCTTCCCTTTCCTTTCCTTTACTTTCCATTCCTTTCCTTCCTTTCATTTCCTTTCCTTTCCTTTCCTTTCCTTTCCTCTCCTTTCCTTTCCCTTCCTTTCCTTTCCTTTCCTTTCCTTTCCTTCCTTTCCTTTCCTTTCCTTTCCTTTCCTTTACCTTTCCTTTCCTTTCTTTCCTTTCCTTTCCCTTTCCTTTCCTTTCCTTTCCTTTCCTTTCCTTTTCCTTTCCTTTCCTTTCCTTTCCTTTCCTTTCCT